>JAHWGI010000321.1:152500-775269 GCA_029379305.1 Frankliniella fusca | reverse complement strand
TGTTAGATATAATCACGGATTGATTTCACGTGTTCAGATTACGAGTGGGTGCGAATGGGATAAATTACTACACAGTATGACTAGGTCAACGTCTGGAGCGGAAGTGAAGTTTATTGGTATCACAATTAGCAGGTAAACATGCGCTATTTGCAGAACTAGTCATGTGACACAACAGTTGACTATAGGCTAGCAGAAGAGGAGTGAGAAGGGATTATTGACAGTACTTGGAATGCATATTTTTATTTTTGTCTAACACTCCCCGTCAATCCGAGGACTGTAATTTTAATGACTCACAGAATCTTTGATGGTCATGTTTTCCAAGTGATTTTGTTAATAAATCTGCAGGCATCAGTTTTGATGCCATGTGTTCAAGGGCTATGGAACCATCCTCGATGCAGTCCCTAACCAATTGAATGCGCACTCCAAAGTGCTTAGTTCTGGCACTGAATTTTTCAGAGTGGGCCAGCCTAATAGCACTCAGATTGTCATTAAAGATTGTTATTTTCTGAGGACCACAGCGGAAAATCTCCTTCACAAGGTCATTCAAATAAATTGATTCCTTTGCAGCCTCTGTTATGGATATGTACTCTGATTCAGTGGAAGATTGTGCAACTAGTTTTTGTTTTCGACTCTCCCAAGAGATCAGATTTCCATCAAGGGAAAAACAGTATCCACTGTATGATCTGTAGTCAGTGGAATTTTCTGCAAAGTCTGCATCAGCATATCCTATTATACAAAAGGTTGGGTTTTGAGATTTTGTATAGGTAAGACCAAGCCTTGCAGTTTGTTTTAAATATCTAAGCACTTTCTTTGCCAGGTTCCAGTGGGCATCAGTATAGTTTTTATTAAACTGGCTCAAGAAGCTAGCAGCAAAAGCTATGTCTGGTCGTGTTGTAACGCTCAAATATATTAGTCTTCCAATCAATTCTTGGTAAGGGGCATTTGTGTGGTGCCCTTCTGCCAACAGATGAGGCTTAATTTTTGTTTCCATTGGTGTCAATGTGGTTTTACAATTAGTCATATGAAATTTTTCCAGGGTGTCACGGACATAATTTTCTTGGTGTATTGTGAGACACCCCTTTTTCATGTCACGCTCTATTTGCATACCCAAGCATGATTGTGCCTCACCCAGGTCTTTGGCCACAAAGTGTTTTCTGAGGGATTTTACCAGGTCAGATTTGTCATTCTCTGAATTATAGAAGACATAAAAATCGTCTACATAGAGAGCAATTATTATTATGGATTTTTCCGTCTCTTTGATGTATACACAGGGTTCATCTCTAAGAGTTTTGTAACCAAGGCCTTTTAACACTTTGTCGGCCTTTGCGTTCCAGCTTCTTGCTGCCTGCTTCAGGCCGTAGACTGCTTTGTGCAGTTTACAGACCATTTCTGACTGACCCTCAGCAACAAAACCCTCTGGCTGTGACATGTATACAGTCTCCTCTATGTCTCCATAAAGGAAGGCTGTTTTGATGTCAATATGACCTATTTTTAAGTCATAGGTCACAGCTGTAGCAAGAAGTATTCTCAAGGTGGACCCTCTCACTACAGGGGCATAAGTCTCCTGGTAATCCAGGCCATATGTTTGAGTGAATCCCTTTGCCACAAGGCGTGCTCTGTAAAGTACTGTCCCATCTGTATTTATTTTCTTTTTGAAAACCCATTTGTTTCCGATGACTTTTGCACCAGTGGGCAGTTTTTCTAGAGTCCAAACTTTGTTATCAGAGAAAGAAGTCAATTCCTCCTCCATCGCCTGGACCCATTGTGTATGTTCAGGTGATTGTTGAACTTCTTGTACAGATTTAGGGACATCAGGGTCAGTTGGGGTAACAAGGCAAGCTCTGTCAGGAATTTTATCTTTTCCCAGACCATATACTATGAAATCTGGGAACTGTTTTGGTTTTCGGATTCTTTTCCCAATGCTCTGAAACTCAGAGGTGGATGTGACTGAGGGAATGTTGTCGTCAATGGTGACATGAGATTCCTGGCTCGGTCCAGCCACTTCATCTGGAATATGTGAGGTATTTGTATCTGCAGAGAGGCTGTTAGATACAGTATCCCAAAAGGAAGAATTAGGTTCCTCTTGTGGTATATCAGGTAGCTTAGTCTCACATGTATAAGAGAGTGGAGGGGACATACGAACATCCCTGCTACTGGGAAGTTCGTTATCTTTTGGAAAAGGATCCAGGTTCAGACTGGAGCAATTTTCAGGTATGGAGAGTGTTTGGGATTGAATTTTCTGTGGTGTTTGCACAGTCATGTTGAAAGCAGGGAAAATTGTTTCATCAAAGATTACATTTCTTTCTGTAAATATTTTTGTGGGTTGAGTGGGATCCAGGAGAAGATATGATTTTCTTTCATCATCATATCCTACCATGATGCAGGTGCGACTCCTGTCTCCCAGCTTCTTTGCTTTCTCCTTTCGAATGTGGGCGTATGCACAACATCCAAAAACTCTCAAGTGGGAAACGGAAGGCTTCTCTCCAGTCCAGGCCTCATATGGGACCTGATTTTGAAGTGCCTTTGTTGGAGAGAGATTTTTCAGGAGAACAGCGGTCTGAAGTGCCTCTGGCCAGTATTTCATTGATAAACCCGAAGTTTTGAGCATAGCCCTCATTTTTTCTTGAAGAGTTCTATTGGCTCTTTCAGATACCCCGTTTTGCTGTGGGCTGTAAGGGTTTGAATGTTGCCTCAATATACCCTCAGCCTTCAGGAATTCAAAAAAGGCCTTGTTAATATATTCTTTCCCATTATCAGACCTCACTGCTTTTATGGTTTTACCGGTTTGATTTTGCACCAAGGTTCTGTATTCCTTAAATTTGTCCAAGACCTCATCTTTTGTTTTTAGTATCGCGACCATGGTGTAGCGAGTTTTATCATCTATAAATGTGACGAAATACCGGTATCCATCAATTGATAGAGTATCAGTAATTTCGCACACATCAGTGTGGATGAGTTCCAGGATGTTAGTTTTCCTGTGTGCACCGTCCTTCGGGAAAGGTGTTTGCTTGGATTTTGACTTTTGGCACACTTCACATAGTGTCAGATCATTAAAATCTATTTGATCAATCCCAATGACCAAACCTTTTTTCAGAAGTTTTAAATAGTCATCAGACAAGTGAGCAAATCTTTTGTGCCAAAGTTCAGCCTGGGATTGACGAGCCACTCTGAGGGCCTGATTGTTAATTTTTACATCAACATCTAAGCTATAAGTCCCATTGGTCTCAACTGTCTCGATGACTGGTGCACTTAATAAACGTACAGAGTCAGGTTTGTATATCCCACATATTTTGTCTTTGAATACAACAATCAAATTGTTTTTAGTGATGGCACTTATAGACAGAAGGGTACATGTCAGGCCAGGAACATACGTCATGTTTTGAATTTCCAGCAATCCCTCTATATTAGTGTTTAGTTTTAGTGTTCCTACTCCCTGCGTATATAGTACTTGATCGCCAGCACATTCAATGGGCTCGTTATGGATAGGTTTATAGTTGTGGAGACAGGTGATCTCAGGACTCATCGGAGCGAAAGCACCACTATCCAGATACATTTTAATGGTTTTATTGGTTACTTTAGAGTCACAAAATTCTGTATTTACAATATCATCAATTTCATCTACCAGACAATCATTTCCAGGAGTGGATTGGCTGCTTGAAGCAGCAGTTTTAGCCTTGCCTTTCTTGGCTATTTTGAGGACCCATTTTGGAGGACCACCATTTGATCCTTCCTTCTTGGACTGTTTGGAAGAGGGGCCGGCCTCGTCGTCTGACCCTGAGTGTCGGCGTTTGCGATCACGGCGGGCGTTGGATTGGGAGGCTGCACTTACTTGTCGAAAATGACAACTGCTGGCCGGGTGGTTGGTCTTTTTGCAGTGAATGCATTGTGGATATTTTCCTTCCTGTCCATTGGTCCTAGGTTGTTTTGATTTTGGTGAACGGTCACGACGATCACGATTTTGATTTTGGTTTCTGCTCCTGCCGCTAGGGGGCGTCTTAGAGCTTCCGCCTCCACTACGATGGCCCGGGCGAGACTTCCCCTGCGGCCATCCGGCGGACATTTTCATAGCAGTTTTGTTTGGATTTTGATTTTGCGAGGGGCCTTGGGCGTCCTCTTGAGTTTTAATTTTATTTCCTTCCCGAAGAAGCTCTTCTGATATTATTTTGAATTCTAGAGTTGTTGCACCGTCAAGCTTCGTTTGGCAGGTTCTTTCAACTATCTGGCAGAAAGGTTTGTGGACAGGCTTCACATTTGCCAGGAGGAGCACAGAGCACATTTCATCTTCTATTTCTTTACCGGTATCAGCAATCTGTCCAACTACTTCCTTGAAATCGAGAACATATTGAGAGAGGGAGGTTTCCTGCTTCAGAGACACTAGCTTGCGTAGCAGATGAGCTCGACGGAAAACACCTCTATCTTCGAAAGAATTGCACAGTTTTGTCCAGGCTTGATGAGCGGTTGTTGCGCCACGTAAATACTTCAGCACGTTTTTATCAACCCCAAAAGAAATCTTCTGTCGAGCGATCAAGTCTTCTTTGAAAGCTTTGCAATCCCTGTCTGCAAGCACTTCAGCTGGTGGGTCTTTAAGAGTGCATTTGTACAGATCTCCCAAGTAGAGCTCCATTAACAGTTTCCAATCGGACCAGTTTTCATCACCGACCAACTTTTCAAAGGGTATATTGAAATTGACTTGGAGATTGGCATCTTCTGTCGCCGTAGGTTTGACAGTAGAGGAGGATTGCTCACCGGTGATTGGGGTTTTGATGATTTTGTTGCCGGCATCGTCTTCGTCTCCAGCCATGTTGTCCGGGCAGGCTCACGCAGAGGCGCGGAAGGCGTGGTGCAGAAATTGGAGAAAGCTTCTCAGATGACGAATACGTGGCACGAAATAAGAAACTAGATATTACTACAAAGAGCTGGGCCCATAACCTGTTAGATATAATCACGGATTGATTTCACGTGTTCAGATTACGAGTGGGTGCGAATGGGATAAATTACTACACAGTATGACTAGGTCAACGTCTGGAGCGGAAGTGAAGTTTATTGGTATCACAATTAGCAGGTAAACATGCGCTATTTGCAGAACTAGTCATGTGACACAACAGTTGACTATAGGCTAGCAGAAGAGGAGTGAGAAGGGATTATTGACAGTACTTGGAATGCATATTTTTATTTTTGTCTAACATTTTGGATACCTAGTCCTACTTCAGCAGAGCTAAAGGAGCTAATGTAAGTATTTCTCGTTATATATTTCATGTGGTACTGCTGAATGTTTTCTTGCTAATTCATATGATCCATCTGAAATTTTAGATGATATTAATTTCCTATCATTACTTTTTGAATGCATTTTTCTTCTTTTCTGTATTGTTCAGTACCTTTCCATTCAAACTCTGAGTTTGAGGAGAATCGTGTTGTCTGTATCATTGTTATTAAAATTTGAAGCGTGCTTACAGTTACCAAATATTGTCTTGTATCATCAAAGATGTCATAGTTGTACTTATATATCTATTATTTATTTTATAGCCATTTTACAAAGTAGAGCACTTTTTGTCTTTTGTCGCAACTGTACATGTCAAGGCAAACCAAACTTAACCGATCCATTTTACCTCCATATTTTCAAATGTGTTTTGTTGGTGTGAGAGAAAGCTGTGCCAGCTTTCACAGTGAAGTGGGTTTCATTTATTGTAAACAATCCAGTCAATTCCCTGTTCATTTTGCTCTCAAGCACAAGAATCTCATTGTAGGCATTATGGGGACGAAATCGGAATTCTTCAGAATTCAATTTGCTTACGGTGTGCTGCGCAATAAGTGAGCCACCACAAACGGATTAATTTGTTGGGAGTTTTGAAGTTGTACCCATTTAGCTCTCATAGCAAATGTAATGAAATATATTCAAATTAAAACATTAATGGCACCTACGTTACAGTACATGTTTTCTTTTGCTGTTTTTGGTAGCTGTACTTTTCATAACTTGATATGTAGTTTTGGTTGGGAAGCCTCTGTTTGCTTTTAGCTTTTTGTCTGCTCTCGACCTATCACAGCTCAGAACAAGGGCTGTTTTGTTGTGCTCGTGGTCTACCTCGCTGCTCTCCTTGGTTACGCTTCAGTTCTCCATTTGGGTAGTGTGAGTTTTGAGATGAAACTGGACACTTGTGATAGGTTACACTGTACTGAGAACAATGGTTGTTCTACAAAAGTGATGCGAGTGGTAACAAACTTGTTCAAATAATGCAAAGATAAGTGAGAACAGATAGATGGTCAATTTTAGTGTTGTAGATTAAATAAATTATTATTATCTATCTCTGTTTTAAAAATTATCTCATCTAATTGCTTAACTTGACATGTACACATTAAACAAAAAGACTTTCTCAGTATTGTTTCCAAATGATTCTCAAGCTCGAGCTACTAGCAGCATCGTATTTTGTAGCCCCAGCTCTATGCTAGGTTTTGTAAGAAGTGTGTTGACTAAAATTGAGGTGCATGTTACAAGTAAAAATATTATTTTCTATCAATCATTTTTATTTTTCTCAAACATGCTTAAATCAAATATTTAAGTGGAGTGCTGTACTGAACTCAAGTTTTTCTTACAACTTTTGAACCCTATTGATTTGAAAAGTTGTATGAGATAGCCTTGACACTTGTCCACTTTGAGACCCGAGATATTTTTAGAAGAAGTCTATTGGTACAAGGCGAGTCTAACCATGTGTTCGTGTTGGCCTCTCGGTGTTGCTGCACTGGAAAAACAAAGGTGCTGTCTAATGCCTTTTTCGAGGCGTTAGTAAAACAGTGCCTTTAAAAAGGCGCTACTTCCCTCTAAAGGTGCTATTTTCGGCTGTTGTAGTGCCTTTCCGGCATTATATCGCAACTTTGTTTTTCCAGTGTGCTTGGACTCATGGTTTCCACCGGACAATTGTACTTTCTCCAATTTATCTTTGTATTGTGCATTGTGTTTGAATGAGTTGGCAAGTCGCTCAAAGTCAAGTCAGAGCGACTTTCAGGGGTTAGTAATGGATGGATTTATGCTGTTTCAGCAGCACTCGTTCGCTTTATTAATATGAATACATGTACACTTCTAGAGGCTACTATTCACCATGTAGCACACCTACGGTCTGACCAGCCAAAGAAAGGTTCTCAGCCGTACGAGTCTCCCATAAGAGACTGTGCTATCCCAGAACCGTTCTTTCGCTGGATAGACTCTAGCTCAAAATAATGTCAGTAAGGCGATGTGATTCCGGCATGCTCTCCCAAAGATGACACTTCTCCAAACCTTCTCTCTGCGGTGCTCCTGAGGCATTTTCAGCTGACCTGAAACAGCAAGGATGGAAGTTGATGTTCGACAAACTTGGCAGAAATTACTTTTTGCTGCAGATTGCAGGTCATCCCTGGCTGGCAGTAGGCTACACAAGTTTGAGAGCAAAATGAACTGACTCTTGCTGCATTTCTTTAACAGATGCAGCATTGCTACCGTTCATAATAACCTGTTGAAAAGTAGGCTTGAGTAGCCTTCTTCTTGATTCTGTTTATACATGTCTAACCCTTCCATCAGCACGTGGCCAGTCGAGCTGCTGCTGCAAATTCCGCTCCCTTCCATTTCCCTATGGGTTCGCTCATTTCAAGCCCTCCCAACATGTGTTCAGCCTTTGTCAACTGCAGAACCGTGGAATGTACTTACCTCCTCCTTGAAGTGCTTCATTCGTGTTGCTTGCAGCCCGACTCGCTTCCCGTCACCATGGAGAACGTGGCCGCGGAGAGAGGGAGAGAACCCGTGGCAGCAGATCGGCGGTGCGATGGGGCAAGCTGACAAACATGCTGATACGGCGACCACGTGGAGCGTCCTGCAATTTTCCAGATTTCGTGTTACAAACCAATGGGACGGCCTGGCGATGGGCGTCATTCTGCGGGCAGAACGACAGCACGGTACGTACCTTGTTTTGTGGACGACCGCTGTGGTGCTTGGCTGGGCCGGTTCTCGTGGTTGATGTTGACGGCCAGGGCCAGGAGGGTCGGCGAGGGGCGGGCGGCCGCGCGTCGCTGCGGCTGGCGTGGTCGCGGGGGGCTGCTGGGACGGAGAGCCCGGGCCGGGCCGGCCTGGATCGGGGCGCTCGTCTGACTGGTCTGGCTCCGGCTGCTGCCCGCGCTCCACGGCCGCTGCAGCGCGGGCAGCAGCCGGAGCCAGACCAGTCAGACGAGCGCCCCGATCCAGGCCGGCCCGGCCCGGGCTCTCCGTCCCAGCAGCCCCCCGCGACCACGCCAGCCGCAGCGACGCGCGGCCGCCCGCCCCTCGCCGACCCTCCTGGCCCTGGCCGTCAACATCAACCACGAGAACCGGCCCAGCCAAGCACCACAGCGGTCGTCCACAAAACAAGGTACGTACCGTGCTGTCGTTCTGCCCGCAGAATGACGCCCATCGCCAGGCCGTCCCATTGGTTTGTAACACGAAATCTGGAAAATTGCAGGACGCTCCACGTGGTCGCCGTATCAGCATGTTTGTCAGCTTGCCCCATCGCACCGCCGATCTGCTGCCACGGGTTCTCTCCCTCTCTCCGCGGCCACGTTCTCCATGGTGACGGGAAGCGAGTCGGGCTGCAAGCAACACGAATGAAGCACTTCAAGGAGGAGGTAAGTACATTCCACGGTTCTGCAGTTGACAAAGGCTGAACACATGTTGGGAGGGCTTGAAATGAGCGAACCCATAGGGAAATGGAAGGGAGCGGAATTTGCAGCAGCAGCTCGACTGGCCACGTGCTGATGGAAGGGTTAGACATGTATAAACAGAATCAAGAAGAAGGCTACTCAAGCCTACTTTTCAACAGGTTATTATGAACGGTAGCAATGCTGCATCTGTTAAAGAAATGCAGCAAGAGTCAGTTCATTTTGCTCTCAAACTTGTGTAGCCTACTGCCAGCCAGGGATGACCTGCAATCTGCAGCAAAAAGTAATTTCTGCCAAGTTTGTCGAACATCAACTTCCATCCTTGCTGTTTCAGGTCAGCTGAAAATGCCTCAGGAGCACCGCAGAGAGAAGGTTTGGAGAAGTGTCATCTTTGGGAGAGCATGCCGGAATCACATCGCCTTACTGACATTATTTTGAGCTAGAGTCTATCCAGCGAAAGAACGGTTCTGGGATAGCACAGTCTCTTATGGGAGACTCGTACGGCTGAGAACCTTTCTTTGGCTGGTCAGACCGTAGGTGTGCTACATGGTGAATAGTAGCCTCTAGAAGTGTACATGTATTCATATTAATAAAGCGAACGAGTGCTGCTGAAACAGCATAAATCCATCCATTACTAACCCCTGAAAGTCGCTCTGACTTGACTTTGAGCGACTTGCCAACTCATTCAAACACAATGCACAATACAAAGATAAATTGGAGAAAGTACAATTGTCCGGTGGAAACCATGAGTCCAAGCACACTGGAAAAACAAAGTTGCGATATAATGCCGGAAAGGCACTACAACAGCCGAAAATAGCACCTTTAGAGGGAAGTAGCGCCTTTTTAAAGGCACTGTTTTACTAACGCCTCGAAAAAGGCATTAGACAGCACCTTTGTTTTTCCAGTGCAGCAACACCGAGAGGCCAACACGAACACATGGTTAGACTCGCCTTGTACCAATAGACTTCTTCTAAAAATATCTCGGGTCTCAAAGTGGACAAGTGTCAAGGCTATCTCATACAACTTTTCAAATCAATAGGGTTCAAAAGTTGTAAGAAAAACTTGAGTTCAGTACAGCACTCCACTTAAATATTTGATTTAAGCATGTTTGAGAAAAATAAAAATGATTGATAGAAAATAATATTTTTACTTGTAACATGCACCTCAATTTTAGTCAACACACTTCTTACAAAACCTAGCATAGAGCTGGGGCTACAAAATACGATGCTGCTAGTAGCTCGAGCTTGAGAATCATTTGGAAACAATACTGAGAAAGTCTTTTTGTTTAATGTGTACATGTCAAGTTAAGCAATTAGATGAGATAATTTTTAAAACAGAGATAGATAATAATAATTTATTTAATCTACAACACTAAAATTGACCATCTATCTGTTCTCACTTATCTTTGCATTATTTGAACAAGTTTGTTACCACTCGCATCACTTTTGTAGAACAACCATTGTTCTCAGTACAGTGTAACCTATCACAAGTGTCCAGTTTCATCTCAAAACTCACACTACCCAAATGGAGAACTGAAGCGTAACCAAGGAGAGCAGCGAGGTAGACCACGAGCACAACAAAACAGCCCTTGTTCTGAGCTGTGATAGGTCGAGAGCAGACAAAAAGCTAAAAGCAAACAGAGGCTTCCCAACCAAAACTACATATCAAGTTATGAAAAGTACAGCTACCAAAAACAGCAAAAGAAAACATGTACTGTAACGTAGGTGCCATTAATGTTTTAATTTGAATATATTTCATTACATTTGCTATGAGAGCTAAATGGGTACAACTTCAAAACTCCCAACAAATTAATCCGTTTGTGGTGGCTCACTTATTGCGCAGCACACCGTAAGCAAATTGAATTCTGAAGAATTCCGATTTCGTCCCCATAATGCCTACAATGAGATTCTTGTGCTTGAGAGCAAAATGAACAGGGAATTGACTGGATTGTTTACAATAAATGAAACCCACTTCACTGTGAAAGCTGGCACAGCTTTCTCTCACACCAACAAAACACATTTGAAAATATGGAGGTAAAATGGATCGGTTAAGTTTGGTTTGCCTTGACATGTACAGTTGCGACAAAAGACAAAAAGTGCTCTACTTTGTAAAATGGCTATAAAATAAATAATAGATATATAAGTACAACTATGACATCTTTGATGATACAAGACAATATTTGGTAACTGTAAGCACGCTTCAAATTTTAATAACAATGATACAGACAACACGATTCTCCTCAAACTCAGAGTTTGAATGGAAAGGTACTGAACAATACAGAAAAGAAGAAAAATGCATTCAAAAAGTAATGATAGGAAATTAATATCATCTAAAATTTCAGATGGATCATATGAATTAGCAAGAAAACATTCAGCAGTACCACATGAAATATATAACGAGAAATACTTACATTAGCTCCTTTAGCTCTGCTGAAGTAGGACTAGGTATCCAAAATGTTAGACAAAAATAAAAATATGCATTCCAAGTACTGTCAATAATCCCTTCTCACTCCTCTTCTGCTAGCCTATAGTCAACTGTTGTGTCACATGACTAGTTCTGCAAATAGCGCATGTTTACCTGCTAATTGTGATACCAATAAACTTCACTTCCGCTCCAGACGTTGACCTAGTCATACTGTGTAGTAATTTATCCCATTCGCACCCACTCGTAATCTGAACACGTGAAATCAATCCGTGATTATATCTAACAGGTTATGGGCCCAGCTCTTTGTAGTAATATCTAGTTTCTTATTTCGTGCCACGTATTCGTCATCTGAGAAGCTTTCTCCAATTTCTGCACCACGCCTTCCGCGCCTCTGCGTGAGCCTGCCCGGACAACATGGCTGGAGACGAAGACGATGCCGGCAACAAAATCATCAAAACCCCAATCACCGGTGAGCAATCCTCCTCTACTGTCAAACCTACGGCGACAGAAGATGCCAATCTCCAAGTCAATTTCAATATACCCTTTGAAAAGTTGGTCGGTGATGAAAACTGGTCCGATTGGAAACTGTTAATGGAGCTCTACTTGGGAGATCTGTACAAATGCACTCTTAAAGACCCACCAGCTGAAGTGCTTGCAGACAGGGATTGCAAAGCTTTCAAAGAAGACTTGATCGCTCGACAGAAGATTTCTTTTGGGGTTGATAAAAACGTGCTGAAGTATTTACGTGGCGCAACAACCGCTCATCAAGCCTGGACAAAACTGTGCAATTCTTTCGAAGATAGAGGTGTTTTCCGTCGAGCTCATCTGCTACGCAAGCTAGTGTCTCTGAAGCAGGAAACCTCCCTCTCTCAATATGTTCTCGATTTCAAGGAAGTAGTTGGACAGATTGCTGATACCGGTAAAGAAATAGAAGATGAAATGTGCTCTGTGCTCCTCCTGGCAAATGTGAAGCCTGTCCACAAACCTTTCTGCCAGATAGTTGAAAGAACCTGCCAAACGAAGCTTGACGGTGCAACAACTCTAGAATTCAAAATAATATCAGAAGAGCTTCTTCGGGAAGGAAATAAAATTAAAACTCAAGAGGACGCCCAAGGCCCCTCGCAAAATCAAAATCCAAACAAAACTGCTATGAAAATGTCCGCCGGATGGCCGCAGGGGAAGTCTCGCCCGGGCCATCGTAGTGGAGGCGGAAGCTCTAAGACGCCCCCTAGCGGCAGGAGCAGAAACCAAAATCAAAATCGTGATCGTCGTGACCGTTCACCAAAATCAAAACAACCTAGGACCAATGGACAGGAAGGAAAATATCCACAATGCATTCACTGCAAAAAGACCAACCACCCGGCCAGCAGTTGTCATTTTCGACAAGTAAGTGCAGCCTCCCAATCCAACGCCCGCCGTGATCGCAAACGCCGACACTCAGGGTCAGACGACGAGGCCGGCCCCTCTTCCAAACAGTCCAAGAAGGAAGGATCAAATGGTGGTCCTCCAAAATGGGTCCTCAAAATAGCCAAGAAAGGCAAGGCTAAAACTGCTGCTTCAAGCAGCCAATCCACTCCTGGAAATGATTGTCTGGTAGATGAAATTGATGATATTGTAAATACAGAATTTTGTGACTCTAAAGTAACCAATAAAACCATTAAAATGTATCTGGATAGTGGTGCTTTCGCTCCGATGAGTCCTGAGATCACCTGTCTCCACAACTATAAACCTATCCATAACGAGCCCATTGAATGTGCTGGCGATCAAGTACTATATACGCAGGGAGTAGGAACACTAAAACTAAACACTAATATAGAGGGATTGCTGGAAATTCAAAACATGACGTATGTTCCTGGCCTGACATGTACCCTTCTGTCTATAAGTGCCATCACTAAAAACAATTTGATTGTTGTATTCAAAGACAAAATATGTGGGATATACAAACCTGACTCTGTACGTTTATTAAGTGCACCAGTCATCGAGACAGTTGAGACCAATGGGACTTATAGCTTAGATGTTGATGTAAAAATTAACAATCAGGCCCTCAGAGTGGCTCGTCAATCCCAGGCTGAACTTTGGCACAAAAGATTTGCTCACTTGTCTGATGACTATTTAAAACTTCTGAAAAAAGGTTTGGTCATTGGGATTGATCAAATAGATTTTAATGATCTGACACTATGTGAAGTGTGCCAAAAGTCAAAATCCAAGCAAACACCTTTCCCGAAGGACGGTGCACACAGGAAAACTAACATCCTGGAACTCATCCACACTGATGTGTGCGAAATTACTGATACTCTATCAATTGATGGATACCGGTATTTCGTCACATTTATAGATGATAAAACTCGCTACACCATGGTCGCGATACTAAAAACAAAAGATGAGGTCTTGGACAAATTTAAGGAATACAGAACCTTGGTGCAAAATCAAACCGGTAAAACCATAAAAGCAGTGAGGTCTGATAATGGGAAAGAATATATTAACAAGGCCTTTTTTGAATTCCTGAAGGCTGAGGGTATATTGAGGCAACATTCAAACCCTTACAGCCCACAGCAAAACGGGGTATCTGAAAGAGCCAATAGAACTCTTCAAGAAAAAATGAGGGCTATGCTCAAAACTTCGGGTTTATCAATGAAATACTGGCCAGAGGCACTTCAGACCGCTGTTCTCCTGAAAAATCTCTCTCCAACAAAGGCACTTCAAAATCAGGTCCCATATGAGGCCTGGACTGGAGAGAAGCCTTCCGTTTCCCACTTGAGAGTTTTTGGATGTTGTGCATACGCCCACATTCGAAAGGAGAAAGCAAAGAAGCTGGGAGACAGGAGTCGCACCTGCATCATGGTAGGATATGATGATGAAAGAAAATCATATCTTCTCCTGGATCCCACTCAACCCACAAAAATATTTACAGAAAGAAATGTAATCTTTGATGAAACAATTTTCCCTGCTTTCAACATGACTGTGCAAACACCACAGAAAATTCAATCCCAAACACTCTCCATACCTGAAAATTGCTCCAGTCTGAACCTGGATCCTTTTCCAAAAGATAACGAACTTCCCAGTAGCAGGGATGTTCGTATGTCCCCTCCACTCTCTTATACATGTGAGACTAAGCTACCTGATATACCACAAGAGGAACCTAATTCTTCCTTTTGGGATACTGTATCTAACAGCCTCTCTGCAGATACAAATACCTCACATATTCCAGATGAAGTGGCTGGACCGAGCCAGGAATCTCATGTCACCATTGACGACAACATTCCCTCAGTCACATCCACCTCTGAGTTTCAGAGCATTGGGAAAAGAATCCGAAAACCAAAACAGTTCCCAGATTTCATAGTATATGGTCTGGGAAAAGATAAAATTCCTGACAGAGCTTGCCTTGTTACCCCAACTGACCCTGATGTCCCTAAATCTGTACAAGAAGTTCAACAATCACCTGAACATACACAATGGGTCCAGGCGATGGAGGAGGAATTGACTTCTTTCTCTGATAACAAAGTTTGGACTCTAGAAAAACTGCCCACTGGTGCAAAAGTCATCGGAAACAAATGGGTTTTCAAAAAGAAAATAAATACAGATGGGACAGTACTTTACAGAGCACGCCTTGTGGCAAAGGGATTCACTCAAACATATGGCCTGGATTACCAGGAGACTTATGCCCCTGTAGTGAGAGGGTCCACCTTGAGAATACTTCTTGCTACAGCTGTGACCTATGACTTAAAAATAGGTCATATTGACATCAAAACAGCCTTCCTTTATGGAGACATAGAGGAGACTGTATACATGTCACAGCCAGAGGGTTTTGTTGCTGAGGGTCAGTCAGAAATGGTCTGTAAACTGCACAAAGCAGTCTACGGCCTGAAGCAGGCAGCAAGAAGCTGGAACGCAAAGGCCGACAAAGTGTTAAAAGGCCTTGGTTACAAAACTCTTAGAGATGAACCCTGTGTATACATCAAAGAGACGGAAAAATCCATAATAATAATTGCTCTCTATGTAGACGATTTTTATGTCTTCTATAATTCAGAGAATGACAAATCTGACCTGGTAAAATCCCTCAGAAAACACTTTGTGGCCAAAGACCTGGGTGAGGCACAATCATGCTTGGGTATGCAAATAGAGCGTGACATGAAAAAGGGGTGTCTCACAATACACCAAGAAAATTATGTCCGTGACACCCTGGAAAAATTTCATATGACTAATTGTAAAACCACATTGACACCAATGGAAACAAAAATTAAGCCTCATCTGTTGGCAGAAGGGCACCACACAAATGCCCCTTACCAAGAATTGATTGGAAGACTAATATATTTGAGCGTTACAACACGACCAGACATAGCTTTTGCTGCTAGCTTCTTGAGCCAGTTTAATAAAAACTATACTGATGCCCACTGGAACCTGGCAAAGAAAGTGCTTAGATATTTAAAACAAACTGCAAGGCTTGGTCTTACCTATACAAAATCTCAAAACCCAACCTTTTGTATAATAGGATATGCTGATGCAGACTTTGCAGAAAATTCCACTGACTACAGATCATACAGTGGATACTGTTTTTCCCTTGATGGAAATCTGATCTCTTGGGAGAGTCGAAAACAAAAACTAGTTGCACAATCTTCCACTGAATCAGAGTACATATCCATAACAGAGGCTGCAAAGGAATCAATTTATTTGAATGACCTTGTGAAGGAGATTTTCCGCTGTGGTCCTCAGAAAATAACAATCTTTAATGACAATCTGAGTGCTATTAGGCTGGCCCACTCTGAAAAATTCAGTGCCAGAACTAAGCACTTTGGAGTGCGCATTCAATTGGTTAGGGACTGCATCGAGGATGGTTCCATAGCCCTTGAACACATGGCATCAAAACTGATGCCTGCAGATTTATTAACAAAATCACTTGGAAAACATGACCATCAAAGATTCTGTGAGTCATTAAAATTACAGTCCTCGGATTGACGGGGAGTGTTAGACAAAAATAAAAATATGCATTCCAAGTACTGTCAATAATCCCTTCTCACTCCTCTTCTGCTAGCCTATAGTCAACTGTTGTGTCACATGACTAGTTCTGCAAATAGCGCATGTTTACCTGCTAATTGTGATACCAATAAACTTCACTTCCGCTCCAGACGTTGACCTAGTCATACTGTGTAGTAATTTATCCCATTCGCACCCACTCGTAATCTGAACACGTGAAATCAATCCGTGATTATATCTAACACAAAAAAACACCAAAATCCAAAAACCGTTCAACGACAGTATCTACTGGGACCAAATCGTGAGCATGAACTCTTCAGAGAGGAAATGGCTGACAACTAGAAATGGAAAAGTTAACTATTAGCTTCTAAATATGCATTGAACTACAGTATAAAGAGGGAAGATATAAAACTTACTCAGAAAACAGTAATGTGATGTCCACAGATCTGCAATGAGAACAAGGATGTCTTGAGTGGAATAATTCTAGTTGCGCCACGAACATCAATCTGGAGGATTGTCTTCACAGGAAGAAATAATCATGGAAATTGAATGCACCACCATCAGCTAGAAAATAGAGAGAGAGAGAGAGAGAGAGAGAGAGAGAGAGAGAGAGAGAGAGAGAGAGAGAGAGAGAGAGAGAGAGAGAGAGAGAGAGAGAGAGAGAGAGAGAGAGAGACAGACAGACAGACAGAGATAAATATAAAGTTGGTTTGACTAACAGAAACGCACAGTACTGAATTGTAAGGGACACAACTTACACTGTATTGTCTTCATGGTTAAAGTTGTGTCCACAGATGTATTTTCCAAGTTCAAAACAATGACAGAGAATGAATGACTGGCAGAGGAAAGAAGCGCCAAGGCGTTCTCCTCTTTCGGAGGGAGCCTCCAAAGGCACAGAAGTAACCCACGCAAGTTTGTGTGGAACGTTTCAATAAGGGTTTCGGCTCGGCACCCACTGATATTTATCTTGTTAACCTAAAACAAACAAAGCAGGCATATGCTGAGAACACCGAACAAAATCATGTGCAGCTCAATATCAGACAACAGAGGTCGTAAAAAGGGATGGAGGGCAAGAAAAAAAATCTAGGGAAAAAATAAAATTACGCCAGGAAATTATGCTTGAAATACCTTGTCTTTTTCGACGGGCAGGCTAGGGGAGCTGGCACGGAGCTGGTATCCCTTCTGCGCACCGCGCCGGGCGTCGGCAAGAAAACGCCGAGCAAACGCTCAGTGAAGTCTTCACTGCAAATGACATTCTAGAAGCACTGGTAATAACTAATTCTAGTTGGACGAGTGCCGATTAATCTCGGCATCAATGAGGATATAAATCGAAATCAAAGCACACAATGCCAATAGTCAAGATCAATAACAACAAGCAGCAAGACTGGCGACAGAGACGAAGCCCGACCCGAAGCCGAGCCGAACATTCCAAGCGGGCCGAGTGCCGAGTGCTGCGCCGCCTTTGGGGTGGAGCGGTAGCGCCGTGGCGGCAGGCAACCCACCCACCTCCTGAGTCGTTTTGGAGGCTCTGCACTCCAGGGGCGCACGTGCATGCGCTGAGCTGACGCTCAGGGTTCTTCTTCACTTTCCCCTTGCCCAACGAAAGCTTATGAAGCCAAGTGGCAACAAGCCTCGCCTTTTTAGCAGATGATACGAAGGTATCAGCCTGCTTGTACTGTCATACAGCGAGCAGTATGCAGAGAGCAGCGCAGCCAGCAGAGAGCAACCGGCAGAGCGAGCAGTCAGTGTGGCATAATATTTTTAAGGCGAAAATCATCCAATCTTCCTGATAGCATTATAATTCCAGCCTTGCCGTTTTTTAGGCGAAAATAATCAAGGCGATTGGTACCAAAGGTAACAGGAGGATGTAGGGTGCAAAGGCGATTTGAACTGAGCAGTACAATCCGCCAAGGTGATTTGTATCCATGAAGACAGGAGGGTACAGAACCTATCCCTGAGACTTGCCAACCTGAGGAGGACCATCTTTGGGACAGCATGCCGGAATCACATTGCCTTATTGCTATTATTTTGAGCTCGGTAAGCATGCAGCCTCTAGTAGTGTACATGCACTCATTTCAATAGGGAGAACAAGTCATGAACAAGTGCTTCTGAAACAGCTTATTTCCATCCATCACTCCTTAAACCCTGAAAGTCACGCTTACTTTACTTTCAGCGACTTGGCAATACATGCAAACCCAATGCACACATCGAAGAAAGTTTATTTGTGCGGAGGAAACCATGAGTCCGGGCAGCAACAATGAGAGGCCCACATGCACACATGGCTAGACTCCCCTCGCACCAATAGACTTCTTCCAAAAACATCTCTGGTCTCAAAGTGGATAAGTATCAAGACTATCTCATACCACTTTTCAAACAGTTAAAGGAAAATCTTGAATTCTGGACGACAGTCAATCAAAAATATTTCATTTAAAGATGTTTGTGAAAAATAACAATGATTGATAGGAAATAATAATTTTACCTGTAAAGAGGACCTCAATTTTAGTCAACACACTTCTTAAAAGGCTGTCTGGATGCTTTTGGGTTCAAATCCCAACTGATCTATTTGTCCATGATATATTTAAACGTATTTTGGGATGAAACAATAACTGTGGTTCTAGTTGAAGAAACCATGGAAGGCTGATGACAGTAGAGACCCAAGCACAATTCCTGTCACTTTCAACTAAAAAATTGTTGACTGAAAATTGTAGAAATGTAAAAGTTACAGTACACAAGGAAAAAGATTCCTGCGAGTTGCAAATTAGCCAAAAGAAATCGTCCTCTGCTAATGATACAGAATGATTTGAAGGGAGAAAATATCACAGTAGACTACTATAAACAACCTATTAAACTCAATCAAACCACTGAACTGTATTTTTTTTTACTCGTTCTTTACCTATCTCCTCTTAATCTGTAATGAATGAGGTAAAAAGAACAAGTATTGTGTTTGGTCACACCTAATTTAGAAACATGGATTCATCTCTATAAATATAGTACACACATACATGATTCTATATTTATTTTAAACAGCATACCGAACCGAATATTTCATGATAGAAGTTTTTTCTCTTATGGGGAACCAAAAAAGTCCATCCAGAAAAAAATTCTAAGTGCTTGTTCAGAAGCCTTTATTAATCTTAGAATCTACTCTTCTGTAAGTACTGGATTCCGGCATGAGTGACTTTGTATTTTAAAGTAGGAAAGAACAATAACATTATATTAGAATTGTTGTTTGCTGTTGTGAAAAGAAAAGGCATTTATACGGAAGAAAATCAAAGTGTGTTGATTTGAATGAGGAGACAATAGCAGAATAAGGAGTAGGTTAGAAATCAGAAGCGCCCTTGAAATTGAGTGTGGCCAGACAAAATACTCATTATTTTCACCTCCTACTTCTCGTAAAGAACAAGTTCAATTTCTCATATACCAAAACAATTTGGTATATACTTGGCTTTTTGTTTTTGATATCATTCCCAGTGCATTTCCAAAATATATCAAAATATTAAACTTAGTGGTACAAAAGAAATAATTATATACTCCTTTCAGAGACTTAGCTACTTTTGCTTTTTTCTCACAAAATATTGATGGTTTAAGGAATTTCACTAAGAATTGCATGCAAAAACACACAGATTGATTAAATAAATAAATAACAAAGAAATAATGTTCTTTTCTTTTCCTTCTTTTGAATTTGTTTCACACAGATTACACGTATCCAGGAAAACTTTACAAATACCATTTTTAACTGAACATTAATAAACCTACCACATTAGAGTTTTTCACAACATTTTCTTTACATAAAGATTGCTCCGCAAAATTGCCATGAATCATGATAAAAATTTTATTTGAAACAGAAACCGCAAAATTGCCATGAATCATGATAAAAATTTTATTTGAAACAGAAACCATAATTTGGTATTGAAGCGCAGTATATGGGGACAAGAGGGCTTGAGCAGCAACAAAACTTTTAAAAAATTACTTGAGAGGGGCATATTTTAGTACAGAGAGGCTTCTTGAAAAGAAATCTTTAGTACATTGCCTCAGTTGTCAAAGAAATTTAAGCCAATATTTCTGATGAAATTCAGTAAGTCAAATAGCTTAAGTTCAGTGCATTTTCCTACCTGACTTTTATCAAATAATGAAATAATACAAAAGGTGTTTGACTAAAATAAAGAAACAAAATACACGATGGGAAACAGAAAGACAGGCTACCGATATTCCCCAGACGGCGGCGGTCATGAACTTACGCACTCTGACATAAACAAGACAACTAATTAATAACATCAGAGCTGCTGTACATGCTGAGATGTGCGGTTATTCTACAATAATTCTCCGATGGCCTGTGAGACACGTGCCTGATCTGAGCAGGGGTAACCTGGGCTGGGGACTCCTCACCCGTCACCTCGACTCACGCCGCAGTGGAGCGCAGTCGCAGGGCGGCCGACAGTCGACAGTCCTGTCCGCCTGTCGATGGGGCACCGCGGCACCGCCACTAAAGAGACTTTGAGTCTCTAACCACGATGCGGCAGGGCAGTGCAGCGCGCGGGCCTCACTGCAGCCCGGCGCGGCCGCTAGGGCTCCTCCTCCGGCACCTGGTCACACCTGTCGCACAGCACCTGCAACCCCGGTAGCGCGGCCCGCACCGCCGCGAGCTGCCCCCTGCAGGCCGTGTCTATGTGGCTGCAGCCAGTCCACCTCCGCAGCAGGAGCCTCCTGAGCGCGCGCAGCCCGCACCGCCCCAGCAGGGAGTGCAGGTCGCTGCAGTTGTATGGCCACTCCTGCTTCCCCGGCGTGCCCACCCACAGCTCCAGCTCCTCCAGCGTGCCGCCGTGGGCCTGCAGCAGGGCCTGCAGGGTGGCGCGGGGGAGGTCCCTCACGCTGAGCCACCGCAGGCCGCTGTGTCCCGGCGGCAGCGCGCCCAGCTCGTAGGGCGCAGCGTGCAGGGCGCCACGACACCACACGTGCAGCCTCCGCAGCCGCGGCATGGCGTGCACGGCGCGCAGGTGGGGCTCGCGGGGGAAGAGCACCCCCAGCCGCTCCACGGTGGGGGCGGCGCGCTGCAGCAGCTCCAGGCTCCAGGCGGGGTCACAGTCGCACAAAACCTTCACCAGCCGCACCACCTGCAGCAGGACACAGAGTCACTCGGGGCGCACGAGCGCGCAGCACAGCAGTGTTTGCCAGAAAAGTAGACAAAATCCGCACGAATACACATAAAGGCTTGTCTGCCTACTAGGCTTACGCAAAATCTCCGCACGTGAGACTTCCTTTTGCCTAGTGGGCAGGCGGATATACCCGTATGCCAGGCAGGTGTATTCGCGCGGTTTTTGCCTACTTTTCTGGCAGCACTGCAACACAGATGGGCAAGGGCTACCACAGGGGTCACAAGTGCTGAACCCCCAAAAAGTTATTTTGGCGACCATGTAGAAATGCTTTTTTCGAGGTCCTGATCATTTCTGGATGGTCGCCAAAATAACTTTTTTTGGGGTCCCTTAAAGCGGCTATAATGAAAATAAAGTAACACGACATAGCCTTTAACTCCCAAACCATTAAAGTGCCCAAAAAGTTCTTTGGAATGCATTCCTAAGTAATCTAAGAAAATTTTTTGGGGAAAAAATATCGATTCCATATTTGAGATTTTTAATTTAAAAGAGAGGTTTCCAAATAAAAAAAATAGTAAAAAAATATTTAAAATCTAAATTTTTAGGCAGAAGTAGCCTTATGGTTTAGTCTCAGGATCCGATTTTTTAGGCACGAAGTAGCCTTATGGTTTTGTCTTAGGATCCGATTTTTAGGCCCCCGTTAGGGGGGCCTATTGCTTTCGCCAGAAAGTTTTTTATTTATTCTGGACTATGGCCCCTTATGGGCGCAGCCGATCCCGTCGAAGGAATCTTCACCAAATTCTACTGAAAAATACAATGAAAAATTAGAAAATTTTTCAGGTATGTGCGATGACACACTGTGAAAAATACTCGTAAAGGTTACAGGAAAATTTTCCATTATAAATGTTGTAAAATTACAATTTGAAATTGTAAAATTTCAAGTACTTTGTATCGACTCAAAATTCTTTGACGAGCAAGAATGGGCGGTCGTAAATTTACAACATATTTTGTAAATCGAAATTACAAAATATGTTCTAAATTTACGAAGATATTTTTCACAGTGCAAGCTGTCTGTCAGTTTTTGTACGACACGCGTTTGCATCCGGTGTTTCTATGGGAATTGCGAGCCGAGCACCCTGTGCCGAGCCGGGTCGCTATTGTTGGAGCTCGGCGCCTCGGCGCGCCGGGGAAGAGAGGCGTGGCTGGGGAGGGAGGGGGGACCTGTTGATTCAACTCATGCACAGTAGTTCAAAAACTAAAAATTAGAAGAACACGTTGGAGTAAAAATTTCAATTCAGTGTTCCAATGAGCATTGCACAATGAGCCTACAGTTCAAAAATCAAGCTGATCGGACATGTCTTTACTGAAAATTAAGCTAATTTTTAAGTCGTTTCATCTACAAGGATGAAATTTATCATGTGACTTAAACTAATGAGACTGATCAAACACTGAGGCTTTACATATTGAGTTTCTTAACCAAAAAGGTAAAAACTCTGTAGCTCAGTATCTAAATAGGCCATCTGCGAAAGTATTTTATGAAGCCAAAACATTAATTCACTTCGAGCGTACCAGAGTTTTCCTAAAATCGAATAATTTTTTTTTTATAATTGTTAATTTGTTTAGCATCTTTGGGTTTTATGATGATTGCTCGCGGCGCGCCAGCGTTGTTGAAAGCTGGCTCAGCGTGCGACATTTTGTGTAGCAAAAGTGAGGCAGATAAAATTCACGATTTGGTGTTAAGAGAGCGTTGTGACTGAATATTATCGAAGTCTTTTCAATTCTCAAGTTAGTGTTAAAACCTAGGGGGCCGTTTAACGCGTTAGCGTTAGAATTTTTTTTATTAGCACGGCCCCTTACCTAAATCCTTATTTTTCTATAGGATTTCGATAAGACTTGGCAGAGAGGTAGAACTTAATCTCCTTAGTTCACTGCTGAAATGCCAGCACAAAGTTGGTGGCCAATTTTGAGAAATTTCGATCTAAAATCTTTGTTTCTATGGTAAT
Organism: Frankliniella fusca; assembly: GCA_029379305.1. Taxonomy (NCBI): domain Eukaryota; kingdom Metazoa; phylum Arthropoda; class Insecta; order Thysanoptera; family Thripidae; genus Frankliniella; species Frankliniella fusca. The sequence goes on along the minus strand of JAHWGI010000321.1, from coordinate 752,129 downwards.
ACTCGACTTGTCTCGAAAAAAAAAACAGCGTGGAGAGGGGAGCCGAGCCGAGTCGCCATTGTTGAGGCTGCTCGACCCCTCGGCGCGGCGCGCAGGGGAGGAGGACCGGCGGTGCCGGGGACTTGTTGATTCAACTCATGCACAGTAGTTCAAAAAATAAAATTTGGAACGACACGTGACAAAAAAAATGTAAAAGCAGAGTTCGAATGCCCATTGCACAACGAGCCTACAGTTCAAAAATCAAGCTCATCGGACAATCTTTACTGAAAGACTAACTTCACAATCGTTTGAGCTAGAAATCTAAAATTTGGCATGTGACCCGCTGTACTAGTGACTCTGAGATAAGGCAAATGACCCATAAGGCTAGAAATTTTCAATTAAATTTCTACATAAACCATCATCAAACGAAGTATTTGGTAAAATAAAAACATTAACTAACTTCGTGCCTACCAGGATTTCCTGAAATCGTATTTTTTTTTTTTTTTTTTTATTAGCACGGCCCCTTACCTAAATCCTGATTTTTCTATAGGATTTTGATAAGACTTGGCAGAGAGGTAGAACTCAATCTCCTTAGTTCACTGCTGAATTGCCAGCCCAAAGTTGGTGGCCAATTTTGAGAAATTTCGATCTAAAATCGTTGTTTCTATGGTTATACTCGACTTGTCTCGGGAAAACAGCGTGGAAAGGGGAGCCGAGCCGAGTCGCCATTGTTGAGGCTGCTCGACCCCTCGGCGCGGCGCGCAGGGGAGGAGGACCGGCGGGGCCGGGGACTTGTTGATTCTACTCATGCACAGTAGTTCAAAAAAGAAAATTTCGAACGACATTTTAGAATAAAAATGTGAAAGCAGTAGTGTTCGAATGCCCACTGCACAACGAGCCTACAGTTCAAAAATCAAGCTGAACGGACGATTTTTACTGAGAGACTAACTTCTAAATCGTTTCAGCTAGAAAGCTGGAATTTGGCATGTGACCCTGAGATTAAAGAAATTCAGTAACATGACCCATAAGGCTAGAATTTTTAAAGTAAATTTCTATATAAACCATCTTATACCGAAGAATTTAGTGAAACAAAAACATTAATTTACTTCGTGCCTACCAGGATTTCCTGAAATCGTATTTTTTTCTTCTTGAACTCTACCCTCTAAAGATGACCTGTGCAAATTTGGAAGCCTCTGGGATCAACCCTTCCCCTATTAAAATTTTGACCAAAGTCAAAATTCATCAAAATTTAGGAAAACCCATTTTGCCCATATCTCTGGAACCGTGCGACCTAGGAGGCTAAACTTTTGGCTCTAAACGTTTTTACCCTTTCGGTTCAAGGAAGGAATGTCCGCAGGAAAATGTCCACTACAAAAATGTCCCTAATTTTAACGTCCGCCTCCATTATGTCCGGCGGAAAATGTCCGTGACAGCAATGTCCCAAAAATAAAATGGCACCCTTTTCACAAGTCCGCATATTTAATGGCCGTTAATGACCGTTAATGGCCTTAGTGAGAAGGGCTGTGGGGTATTGTCGAGGGGTACTTCACTGTCTCCCATTAGTGTACGCCCTTAACTCCAATCATTTTCCAATCACTTTGCAATCACTTAGTTTGACGGCCAACAGCAGCATTTCTACGTAAAATTTCACAAAATCTTCGAAATTTGTTTAAAATTTTGAGGAAATTTAACGTTTTTGTATATTGTGGCGAACATTTTGACTCCAATCATGAACGAGATCTCCAATCAGTGTACACCTATCCAAGTAGTAAGGTACCCCTCGGGTATTGTTGGCTGGGGCTGGGGCCGAGCAAGAGAGGGCTGCAGCTGGCAGAGGCCTGGCAGAGAGGTAGGCAAGCATGCGGAGCTCCTTATCTAACATGGGGAAGAATCTCCTGGTGCTTATTGTTTTCTACCTTATTATTTTTGTTTGCGTCATTACTTTTTCATACTTCCTTTGCAAGTTGTTCCCGCATACACTTATTGTTTTCAATTTTTTTTTATTGTTTTGTTACAGTTCTCTTTATACTCTCCTCTTTAATTGTTTGTACCTCATCATTTTTAGAACGCTTTTTCCAGTTTTTACTGATTTAATAAAATTGATGCTTTATCACCGCGGGCCTTTAAATTGTGGCCATAGAAAAAATTGGACTTGATTTTGGTGGACAATTAATTTCTGCGGCCTTTTTCTCTTGTCGGACGTTCCATTTTTGCGGACATTATTTTCGTGGACATTTCTTCCCGGGACGTTTCTTCCTGTAACCACCCTTTCGTATGGAATCACCCATTGGCTAGGCCTACGATTTCTCAACTTTCATGGTCGCAAAGTTGGGGGACGGGTGTGTGAGTGACCCCTCCCCCCAATCCCTCCAACTGAAACTTAGAGAGTGAGCTGATCCCCGTGAACCCCCGCTTGCTACGGCATGACCAGGTGTCTGCCGGGTTCTATGTACTCTCTCCGAAAATACCCTTGACTTGACTTGACTTGACTTGACTTGACTTGAGAGAACCAGGTCACAAATGACAGCAAATATATACCCGTAACCCCCTGGTACCCGCCCCTTTCGCATGAGAACGACTGGACTCCCTTTCCCACCATTACTTTCCTGATATCTCCCTAAAATGATACCGAACCATTCTAGCAGGCAGTCCCGCACCCTGACACCTGTTGTGCTGTGTGCTCTGTTCCTCCCGGCCCGAGAGGCCGGTGGCGCCCCGGCGGGCTGGTGCTGGACACTCACCCCCTGCGCCTCCTGCAGCGCGGCCGCCTTCTCCTCATAGCGGGCGCCGGGGAAACTGCAGCTGAGGTGATCCACATTCATCTCCCGCGGGGGCGGCGCCTCGGCAGGTGGGGGGTCCAGGGCTGCAGCGGGAGGGCGCGCAGCTGCAGGTGGGGGGTCCAGGGCTGCAGCGGGAGGGCGGGCAGCTGCAGGTGGCGGGTCCAGGGCTGCAGCGGGAGGGCGTGCAGCTGCAGGTGGGGGGTCCAGGGCTGCAGCGGGAGGGCGCGCAGCTGCAGGTGGCGGGTCCAGGGCTGCAGCGGGAGGGCGGGCAGCTGCAGGTGGGGGGTCCAGGGCGGCAGAGGGAGGGCGCGCAGCTGCAGGTGGGGGGTCCAGGGCTGCAGCGGGAGGGCGCGCAGCTGCAGGTGGGGGGTCCAGGGCTGCAGCGGGAGGGCGTGCAGCTGCAGGTGGGGGGTCCAGGGCTGCAGTGGGAGGGCGCGCAGCTGCAGGTGGGGGGTCCAGGGCTGCAGCGGGAGGGCACGCAGCTGCAGGTGGGGGGCCATCTCCTGCGGGACCATCTGCTCCGCTCTGCACACACATTTTGCGCTCATTTTACGACGACAATTAATAATCCCTGTGCATTGTACACTGTACACGAGGGGGAAAGCACTCGCGTAATAACTCGTACACCCTGACCCGTAATCAATGCGTAATCACTTGTAATCTACGCGTAATAACCTATTATTAAGAGTTATTATCTATAAAATGTAAATTGTAATAACCTTATTATGTATGTTACCCAGTAAAATAACCAAATTAACCGAAAATAAGGAGTAAACATGCGTAAAAACGGGCGTAATCGCGTAGTCACTCGTACACCATTTTCGAGACTGCTTTCCCCCTGGACTGTACAGCACAAATCTTATAGGTTTGCTTCAGTGGCGGCTCCAGACCTGACTCGAGGGGTCCGGTCGGGGTCGGGAATTCGGCGCGCGCGCGCGCGCGTGTGTGTGTGTGTGTGTGTGTGCAGGGTTGCCACAATTTTTTAATTTCCCCTGATTTCCATCCCACCTTTTTTGGGAATTTCTCTGACTTTAAAGCCCTTCATATTGGTTCGAGTAATGAAACGCGAGCGAAGCGAGCGGAAATTTTTTGTTTACAAAGTAACAAAAAAGGACCATTTTTCGATAAGCTTCTGACTTTTGTGACCCGCAAATCGAAGTGGTTTTGTGAACATCAGGCAATATCATGTGCTCAGTAAAATCTGTAGTTTAATCCCTGAGTTTTTATTCACATTTTCGAAAAGTCCCGATATTTAGCCCCCTTTCTTTTCGAATTTTCCTGAATTCTAAGAACCGCATAATGATTCGACGAATAAACGCGAGCGAAGCGAGCGGAAATTTTTTTTTTTTATAAAGTGCCAAAATCTGACTAGTTTTTTTTACAAGCCTCACACTTTTGTGACCTCCGTCATCGCAGTGTTTCCATTTATATCAAGCAATATCATGGGCTCAGTCAAATCTATAATTTCTTCCACGAGTTGTTTTAAATTTTCCCTGAGTTTTCACTGATTTTCTAGATCGTTTACAAATTCTCACAGTCTTTCTGGTTTTCAAGGTTTCAAGGTTTTCCAGAGTTGTGGCAGCGCGCGCGTAGGTCAGTCGTTAGGTCGGATTCTGAGCGGCACACAGTGTCTGTGTCTTTCGCGAATGTAGCTGTAGCGTTGTACTCGAGAAAGAAAAGAAGCTCCTAGCTACCTTTACGTCACTCGAGTATGCTTGCATTTTTAGGCGTTCAGTAGTAGGTGCATTTTAATCTTTTATTTTCAGTTAGTAAACCCTGATCCGTTTCCGATTGTAAGCAAGACCGAAGTTTGAGCCTAGAGGCAAAGTACGACGTCGACGCCCTTCGGGTTGGCCCGAGGGGGGGGTCGCGACCCCCGAACCCCCCCCCTGGAGCCGCCAGTGGTTTGCTTTCTTCTTTAATCTCTTTCCCGGACATTTTGTAGATTTTATCTAGAGATGTAATTTGAAGACAGCCAGTAATAAGATAAAGACCCTCAGTACGGGGGGAACCCTCAACCCTTGAGCCTTGCCTACCTCAGTGAGCGCCGCCCTGCTGGCCACCACGACCCAGAGGGCCTTCATCAGGGGGTCCTCGGTGTTGGCCAGGGTGCCGTTGAGCTGACAGCCGCCGGCGCGCAGGGTGAGGTCCCAGGACGGCGCGGAGAGCAGCGTGAGGGCGTGCAGGGCCTGCTCGCCCTGGCACTGCACGTCCTGGAGCAGCGCGGTCGCCTCCTGCAGCGCGCCCGCGGGCACCTGCTCCCTGCTGAGATGCCTCTCGGCGGCCTTCGTGTTGAGCACGGCGTGCTCGTCCCAGCAGCGGCGCGCGGCGGCGGCGCGGCAGTCGGAGCACCAGCCGCGCGGGAGTCTGTGGGAGCAGAGCACTTGCTCGAGTTACCCGCGGCACAGCCTCGGCACAAGCCAGTTGCAGTCGTGAGTCGCTCACCGGAAGTTGTTAGGCTGCTCCATCAGCTCCAGGAGTGCAGGGGTGTTAGGAGAAGACCCCCGGAGTAAGTTGTAGTGCTGCGGACGAAAACGGGCGAAAGCAGGCAGGCTTCTCTCACACAACAATGAACGGCGCTGTCATGGCGACGGCGGGGGGTGGGGGGCAATAACTGGCTACAGCGCGTGTGTCTGTCAAAATAAGAGGCGGGTCACCCAACCGCCCACCCACACGACAACGCTTGCGAATGCTCAGATTCGCTCTAGATTGCAAAAATATGTTAGCAGGAAGGCCTACAGATAATTATTGCGTAATGTTTCCGTATTTTAATCTCCTTGGACCAGTAATGACGTTAACTCTCTGCGCTACCGCTGCGTCTGCAGTCTCAAACATCATTTTAAAAAAAGGCCCGTCATACTGGTCCAAGGGGATTAAAATATGGAAACATTACGTAATAATTATTTGTAGGCCTTCCTGCTTCCGAAAATACACAGGTTCATGCAATTTAGAGCGATTATTCTGCGCATTTGCAAGCGTTGTCGGGTGGGTGGGTGGGTGGGTGGGCGGTTGGGCGACCCGCCTCTTATTTTGACAGACCCCGAAGACATAACACGGCCTGAAAGCACCGTCGTGGTGACCACAGCAGTCCAGCCGGAGAGAGGCGCGAAAAGTTCCCTTTCAGGTGGATGGCATGCTGTTTAGTAGGAAAGAGATGTTTCTGACTCGTACAAATTCACAACGAAATTAGTTTCGTAAACCATAAAGTAGGCAGCAATCACTTTAAAGTCCTAGATCTCAGACTACAAAGACTGTAATGTTAAATTAGAAGAAAGGGAAAAAAAAGAAGGGAAAAAAATTCTAACGCTAACGCGTTAAACGGCCCCCTATACACTGCAGAATAATGGCTTGTAATTTATGATAACTTAAACCATTTCTAATAATTAGTTATACATTAAAAGAAGATATTGAGCGTTAGTAATGTTGGAGCCCCGGGCACTTTTTGTACTATGCAGCCCGCCCGCACCGCTCCATCCGGGACTGCATACCCATCAGGCGCTGGGACCGGCTTTCAAGCGCGGACGCTCCGCTCCACCGGCTCCACCACTTTTGTTGCAACCAACGCCCCAAGAGGGCCCTCTCGCGGTTCGCGCGGTTTACGGCTGCATGGGCGTTACAGGGGGGAGGTTCGCGGTTTCGCGGGGGTAAACCGCGAGACCGCGGGGAAAGCTGGGAAAGCGGGGAAAGAGGGGTTGTGTGGGATCGCGGCGACAGGTCTGTGGGGTCGCGAAAATTGGGAACTGCTGGTCTAGTAGTGCCATGTGACAGAAATGAGCATTTTGCTGATTCTGACCTCAGTAAGTCACTGACCGCCTATACGGTGATCAGAAGGGATGCTACACTGTAAAAATTTGTTGTAAAAAAACGAAAAAAAAATTACAGGTTTCGCTGTTAAATCGGTGAACAGATTTTTCCTGTAGTTTGATGAAACATTTTGTGAATTAACAAGAAAAATCGCGAAACAACAGATAAAATTTGTAAAGTTACGGAATTCTTTTGTAGAGTTACGGAATATTTTTGTAAAGTTACAGAGTTTCTTTGTAAATGAACACGAATAAAAAGTAAATTCACAGTCAGGTCGTTTAACAAAATTCACAGATATTACCTGTTAATTTACGACATGTTTTTTTTTACAGTGTAGTGGAGCGCTCCCCCTCCACACCTCTCAAATATGTTATTTAAAATGCCACTGGTTGAAAACGTGGTCATCTTTGAATCACTCCCACCCTCCCCTCCCGCTCCGCACCACTCCCCTCAACCCCCGACCACCCTTCGCTTTGATTGCGAGTCGATTTTTATCCTGTTTGCCCGGAACACGGGACTGTTTGTAGTCTCTATGACACCTGACATTTCGGCCGGCAGAAAGGATGTCGTTATCGCGACAGAAATTGCGAGACACTGATCGTGTAACAATGAAAGTTATGAAAGTCAATAATTGTTTAGCCGGGGGGGAGTCTACTGTAGTGAGTAATCAGTGCAATCCAAGTGCAATCTCAGGAGTTGGCACATCCACGTTGGGGAGTCCCACACACACACTCCCGTTTCACATTTCATTGGCACACGCCCCCGCGCACTGCCAGACACGCAGCCTGCAGGGTGATTCCGAAAAAAGCGTTCTGTAGTGTCGACTCTCTCTCTCTCTCTCTCTCTCTTTCTCTCTCGCGCTCCTCATGGCCGAGCCCCATGAGCGCGACAAGGAGAGAGTGACGAAACCACCCTACACTGCCTAGGTCAGGAGGAACAGGTATAGCTCCCTACAGATCCCCCTGATCTGCGCAGGGATCTGCCCCTCTCTCCGCGCGCGACGCACCGTCCCTACTTTTGTCTCTGTCGGTCGATTCTGCGATCATCAGCAAACAGTTGGTCGAATAGGGCTGCCCGCGCCACACCATGCACAGGGCAGTGGGCGGCCGGGGCCGGCCGCGACCAGACCTCTGCACTGCCAAAGCAAAAGTGTACAAACTGCCACACAGCTGGAAGTGTGCAACTTCCAGTTCAACGTTAAAAAAAAGTGTTCACCTCGCTCAGCTGATCAATCGCAAGTATTCAACCACGTAGCAAGTTTCACATTAGTAAGTTTTCAGGGGGAAACAACCCTGAATTTTGGTGTACAATTTTCCGGATTTTTTTCAAGTGTTGTGTAATTTTTGTAAAGGTTTTATTTTAAAATAAAGAATTTTTCCAGATTCTGCTGAACGCTAACAAGTGCACCGCCGTGGAGTTTAACAGTTTTGTTGAACACTTTGACGTGACAAACAGAGGGAGTTGCACACTTGAACAGTGTGGCCGGCGGCATGCAGCTGGTGGACGAGGTCCTGTCCAGGGCGCGGGTGGCGTGGGGGTGGGCCCGGCCCCTGCTCCTGCACATCCTGACGGGAGACCCCGAGGGTAGGGCCCAGGGGTCCTCCACTCCAAGAAAAATCAGTGTACACCGTAAAACAAAATCAGCAAAACAAGTCACAAAAAAGAAGAAAATCCAGAAAAAAAATACGAAAATAAGTAAAGGAAAAATCCGGAAATATCAGTTAAAAGCATGGAAAATCGTATTAAAAAAATTAACAGAAAAATTGAACAAAAAATCGGTGTACGCTTGATGTTATAGTGAAGGACCCCTCAGGGTAGGGTGGCGCAGTTGCGAGTTGGAGAGTTAAGTTGATGACGATCATTTTAAACTTTGTTACAGACGCAGATCCTATAGCCGGGCTGCAGGTTCAGCGCGTGGAAGTAAAGGCGAAAAAAATAAAGAACAGGAAGGAAAAAATTGCAATTATACATGAGATATATTACTTGTGGCGAGTTACACGTCTACTTTTACTACTCCCAGCCACATTTACCGAAAAAGGCAAGTTCGTCGTAATATTTTGTTTTGATTTTTTTTTTAAAGCACTTTTGACAGGATTGCATTTTTTCACCACCTTGCACTAAAACGCTAACCACTAGCAGCTTTTGCAGAAAACGTTCGCGTCCGCGAAAGTTAAGTGGGGAGGTAAAAGGACGCGCGCGCACAGACTCTCTGAATCTGTGAATTCACTGATTCCTCTTCGTTTTTTCCTTAGGACTCATAAGCTTCAGCTGGAAAAGTAGGGCTACTATCTTAACCCTAGCAGCTTGGACGTTCATGGTTCCGTGTGGAGTCAACGTCTGTTACGTAGTTTTAGTACAAGAAATTGAAAGGTAAGAACATTTCAGGAGAGGGCGCTAGTTGACGTGATTGCTGTCGAATTATTACTAAAGTCCAAGGAAAGCAAAGGCGATTTCGAGATAATCTAGCGCTTTTACTGCTTTCAGGTCCCAGGTAAAATCTCATAGCGTTCAGGAGTTCTCCCAACTGATGGTATTGACTTTTACTACGTTATTTGATATTTTACTTCCAATACCTGTCTTCGTGTCCATGAGATCATTTACTAATTTCACCGCTAGCTGGACACGCATGGAGGTACGTGTTTTATATGAAATACATCTGAACCCACTTTGAGTCGAGCTGATGTCTATCTCTCCGAAAGAGACTCGCATGGCTCAGCGAAGTTAAACGGCAGTAACTCTGTCAGGTTAAATACACGACTCTGACCGGGGCGCCGCCCCGCCTCGGCATTAAGCCCTTCGTGTACACCCTCTTCGTCGTGTCGCAGGTGTACTTCATATCTGTACTGGTTGCTCTCCACGATCAAATGGGTAAAACCACGGCTAGTGTTTATGAAATGATACTGAGAGGGGAAAACAGCCCGAATATTATTGTGTACCTCAAAATTCAGTAAAATTTAGAAAAAAAAAATCAGGAAAATTTTGGCAAGTTTACAAGAAATTAGGAAAAATTCAAGCAAAAGTTAAAAAAAATTTCTCTAGAATTCACAAAAAGATAGAAACATTTAGAAAAATTCAGAAAATTTGTACTGTAAAATTAAGGGTTGTTTTCCCTTCGAATTACTGCGTCACTTATAGTCTTGTTAATATTTTAGGTAAAATAAACATGATTATTCTCCGCAATACTCGATACACCGTCCCTCTTGTGTCGGCATATGCCTGACCATCGTACAATTATTTCTCATTGTTAGGCTTATTTATTATTATTATTTTATTTTTATTTTCAGGCAACGGAGTTGCCTTTTAAAATCTCAGGGAAACGGATGTCAACTCTGGTAAAACAAATGTTTCGTTTTTTTATACACAAATTGGTGTTAAGTTCCAAATGTTCAAAAGATATACACCTGCTGGTGTATAGTTGGACCGACTAAACATCAAGTGACGTTTAATAAGTTCAACTGTACAGTAGCTGGTGCATAGTTTTTAAACATTTTGGAACTAAACACCAATGGTATAGAATTTAACATTTGTTTTACCAGTGAATTGTTGTACATGGCTCCTTACGGGAGGCAAAAGACTGCCCAAGGGATTTTGATAATTTTAGCTATGGTTATAGAATTTCATCTTGTAAATTCACTTGAAGTATCATTGAAATTTAAACTACAGATTATCTGTAAATTTGAATACGGTATTTCCCTGCAACCTCTCGAATAACTAATGCACCGGAAGTCAGCGATTCCAAAGCATAATTTTCAGCCCACCTAGAGTCCTCAAACCGTTTATATATTGACAAATGTGAGTCCCTCATAATTTCTTGATCAGTACTGTTTATTAATTTGTCGTCATAATGCCTCAGGAGCCAGTTTTCGATGACTTCCGGTGCATTTGGCTTTCGAGAGTATATCGCGATCAATGGACTCGGTGAAATAGTCTATTGCAGTTGCTCTGGTAATGCTCGTCAGTGATGTTAGATAAGTAGGCAAAAGATCGTACGCACACACCTGTGTGCGGCAGACGGGTATCTCCGCCTGCCTACTGGGCAACATGTATTCTCATGTGTGGAGAGTTTGCCTAGTGGGCAGGCGGAGATACTCGTCTGCCACACACAGGCGCATGCGTACGATAATTTGCCTACTCTGAAAATCCAAGTGTGTGAATGTCGCACACTTGTAGGTGTGCGAGGATTCATTCGTACGTTTGGCCACTCAAACGTGTGAATATCCTTGGAAAATTCGCACGTTTAAGTGGCCAAGTGTACGAATGAATCCTCGCACACCTACAAGTGTGCGACATTCACACACTTGGGTTTCCAGTGTACTTCTCGAACATCACTGATGCTCGCAGGCCTGGCGTTCTGGATGATGGTCCCGCTGACGCACGCCACCACGTGCATGCTCTCGTGCGTCGTCATCTGGGTGAGCGGCTACATCGCCGTGGCGGTGCTCTCGTACGGCCTCAACCGCCGCCTCATCGCCGACACGGAGCGGCAGGGCGTGGCGGGCCTGCGCCTGCACCGCCTCCTCTGGCTGCACACCGTCAAGGCAAGAGAGTCTCGAGCGAGAGTCTCGAACAGCAGGCTACTTCCGGACTGTTCGAGACCGCGCGGAGACTCGACAGGAAATTTGATGAGGCCTTCGAATGCGAACAGGAGGGTCATTAGCGAACTCCCCGCGATAGTCTCGAACTGGCTACACTGTGAAAAATATCCTCGTAAATTTACGATATTTTTTGTAATTTTCATTTACAAAATATGTCGTAAATTTACGACAGCCCATTCTTGCTCGTCGGTCAATTCCAAGTCGATAGAGAGCGCTTGTAAATTTACAATTTCAAATTGTAATTTTACGACTTTTATCATGGAAAATTTTCCCGTAACCCTTACGACTATTTTTCACAGTGTACTTGTCAGGGTCGACTCTGGACAGTTCGAGTTCGAGATCCCGAATAGTTTCCATTGAGACTAGAACCGTTCAGAGCCGACCCGGAAGTAGCCCGTTCGAGGTTATCACAGGGAGCTCTCTGAAGGACCCTCCTGGAGGAGTTAAGTGCCTTATTCGAGAGAGCCGATGAGAATTGCCTTCTATGTTCTAACACGTGAATCTAGTTGTTGCAGATGTACCACTCCTGTTGGGGCTGGGTGCAAGTGCCATTCATCTTCTTCATGTTTGTCATTTGCACTGTCTACTTTTACAATTTTTTTCAAACCCTTTTGGTGAAATGGAACGAGATTTTTCAAGTAAGTTATGGAAGCTACTGGCAGCGGCTTCACTGGAAACCCAAGTGTGCGAAATGTCACACACTTCTAGGTGTGCGAATGCCCAATCGTGCACTTGAAGGCCAAAGTGTGTGAATTTCCAAGGAAAATTCACACCTTTACGCTCTCGAGTGTACGAATGGGCATTCGCACACATCCTAGTGTACGACATTCGCACACTTGTGTTTCCAATGTTCTTATATCGCACAAGGAGGGCCGCACCTGCTATCGGTCTCTCAACTAATTCTGACTTGAACAGTGCGTATACGCGGCGACAGCAACTCTTTATTGCGAGGGGTTCTCGGTACTCAGAGTGCTGGGCCAAAACGTGTTGGTATTTATTGCATGCGGAGGCGGCCTACTGCTTATCTGCCTCAGCGCACAGTCTGCCACAAACCAGGTGGGTGTGTTGTAATGGTAAAGATTTGAACATTTAGAAACGTCTATAATATGAATAATTATTTCAATGGATTGGGACGTACTGTACCGAGATACGATAGGTATTTTCTGTTTTGCCTACTTCCAGATTAATTCTACGCGCAAAAAAGTCCTAAAGCTACCGTTAAGCGGAAAAAGCAGAGTTTTCCAATACGAGGTAAAATGCACACTACTGAAATATATTTTTATGAAATTTGTCGGACAAAGAATGTTCTGATCTCATTTTGCAGGTATTTAGTTTTCTAGAAGATCTGCGAGGTACAGAGGTGACGTTAAGACTCAGTAAATTTATTGAAATCGGACGTCCACGCCTAATAACCGTATGTTTTAATGACTATACTTTGCTTCACGCAAGGAGTTTAAATTCTAACGATGGCTTTGCGTATTTCAGATGATGGTTATAGCATTAACCTACTGCATAGTGCTTTCTCAATTCGCCTTACTCGACTCGTAAACGATTGAACAGGTAAAAACGAAAGTTTTGTAAAATGAAACAATGGTAAAACAAAGGTAGGATTTCCAACCTTTAAAAGGCACTGACGCACTGACGCACCAAATGCATATTACATTTTATGCATTTTAAAAATAATACCTTCCTAGGAAATAGAATTCAATTATGAGACTTGTTTTCGTAATCTACACAAAATTCCGCTTCCAACAAGCCTACATGTGATGGGACATACTGTTCAAAAACGGCGTAAACTAAAAACATTTTTTTAACTTTTATAAAGGTTTTTTTATTTGATGACCGCTTATCAGAATTTTCTCGCATGTAGGCTCGTTTGACGCGGAATTTTGCGAGGAATGCGATAGAATATCCTAAAATGTCATTGGTGCGTTTGCTCATTAAGAAAAAATTCTGAAAAAAATTAAAGATGTACACTTTAGCACCCCTAAAACGGGTTTAGCTAGCACCCCTGAAAAGGTAGGACATCGCACCTTTGTTTTTCCAGAGAAAAGGCTGACGAGGTGGAAACATTGAATCAACATGCTAACTTTTCCCCCGACGCTCCTTTATTTCGTCTATTTCTTTGCCAAACCCGTCACAGGCAGGGACTCCACCTCCTTCTTCAGGACCGACAGCTTGGTGAGGCAGGCGTCTCGCCACTGCCGGCGCTCCTGGAGCTTCTCCAGGGGGATGCGCTCGCACATCTGCTTCTGGATGTTCTCCAGAGCTTTCCCTTCCATGTGCGGTATCGGCCCCATCGACTGACTCACCGAGTAGATGGTGGAAGCATAACGCTCGCAGTAGCTCACCATGCCTGAAAGCGACGAAATATATTTTTATAAAAACGTAATTCCAATTATTTCGTAGTTGTGACTAGAATTGCGTACACTGGTAAAACTAAGGCGTAGCCTTATGGCCCGTTTTCAAGCGTACTGAGATTACGCTTGAAATCAAGCGTAACGGGTCTATCCGCTCCTATTCGTCCTATCTTAATGTATGGGAGAATTTCTTTCGTACTCTTGATTTCAAGCGTAACGTCTTCAAGCGTAACTGTATGCTTCATTCAAGCATACAGTTACGCCTTGGTTTTACCAGTGTAAGCAGCCTTTGGTCCTAAAAAAAAAAAAAACACATTAAAAAAAAACAGCTGATAACTGTCATCTGAATACGGAGATCAATGAAAAAATCACAAGAATTCATCTTATCAGTTAGTTGTGACAATTCTCAGTAAAAGAAATAACGTGTAAAGATAGCTGAATCTCAGACGAACAAAAGAAAAAAAAATGCATCATTAATTTACTGACCTTCTGCATTGAGGTGAGCAGTCTCGAGCGCACCCAAAAATGCGTATCGTGGGCCTAGACCTTCTGACATGACTTTATCGACATCTGCGACGTCTAGAATGCCCTCCTGAACTTGCCTCCAAACTTCATTTAAAATGACGTACCTGGAAACAGACAAAGAATACAGACCATGAAATATGCCAACTTTCGAGGAAAATGCCCGCCATAAAGAGCAACTTGTTTAATACACGTACTGTATTCTGTTTAACGAGAAGCCAGCTATTTCCTTTTTAAGAGAAACGGGCACCTGTCCGATAGTCTCCATGAGAGTTCGTACTTTTACGGGGACCCATTCCTCTGTGTATGGGGCAGGCACAATCTCCACAAGCCTGACATAATAAGGCGGATTTACCTGGGTGAAATTAGAGCAACAAACAAATTAGAGACAGTGACCAGTACTGTTCGCCCCCTTTAAATTAGTTTCGCAGGAGAAAATTTTGGCACTGTACCGGATGAGCAACTACAAATCGCTCTTTATTTTTCAGATCCTTGCTTAGAACAGAAGGCATATGAGTGGAGGTAGAACTAGAAATAATTGTAGGTGCCTGCACCACGGCGTCGAGATCCCTGAGCGCCTTCATTTTGATATCTAAAATTTCGGGCGTACATTCCTGAACAAGGAACGCACCAGTCACGCAGTCCTTCAAGTTCGATGTACCTGTGGGAGAAAGTACGAAACATGAGGCAAAACGGCAATAAACACGCAAAAGTTTCGTTAAAGGACAACGATACTTTCATCTCTTACCAGAAATAAGGGCTATTTGTTGCGCTGCCGACAGTTTCCCACGGAGAAGCTTCGTCTTTTCCAGTTCTTTAAGCTGGCTTTCGATTTCTTTCAGTGCACCTTGAACCTGCTTGGGTTCAATGTCAAAAAGTTTCACTTTGTAACCGGCAGATGCAAACAGCATCGCCCAGCTGCGTCCAATGAGCCCGCTGTGTAACACAGGCAAACGAGTTTAGGTAAGCACCACGTCATTTAGAGCTATAGACACGATAGGACCAGGGGATCACAGTACAGTCCTTTTGCAATACATTACCTCCCAAGAATACCAATTGTTTCAGCCATTTTTGTGAGCGCAGGGACGACCGCTCCAAGGGAAAACTACGAGTCAAAAGCGCTCAGTTGTACGGGGTGGGGCCTTTATAGAGATGTGGGCGTTATCTCTCAGCAGGTAAACAGGTACTCAAGGCGAAAGGCTCGGGCGCTAAGGCAGGCAACTCGGTGACCTTGACAGTCTCGGCCTATTTACTGGCGACCTCCGGGTTCATTTTCTCTACAGCAATCTTCATCCCTTGGACTCTCTCGGAATCGTAACCAAAAGAGGATTGTACAGGAAAAGCTGTACAAATTATTATTAATAATCAAAAATCAAGCAAAAGGCACTGCTCTAATTGCAAGTGAGGGACTTGAAGCTGGGTTGCCATGAGAACAGATCTGGCGTTTGAGAAGGGAGATAAGGAATTAGGTGTTACACTCAGCTACAAACGAACTGTGGGTAAAAAAAAATATCACAGGCACACCGGCAAGGAAATGACCAAAGAGCAATGAAAGTCAGATAAAACAGCAGTTTGAGGTTGGCAGGAGATAGCAAAACGTATCAGTCTGGATCAAATGGTCCAGTGCGAAAAGTTTTGAAACTTACGAGCATCGAAGTTGCAGGGCAGTCGGATATCATGGCCAGAGCAAATAAACAACTCGCTCATTTTAATAATATATTAAAAAATATACGAAAATCTTACGGCAACAGTAATAATTGTTTAGCCTCCAATATTTTACGAATACTTCCAAACAACATTCAAAAAATATAATAAAAATCTCAGGAACAGTAACAATTTCATTTCCCTAAAACCGAAAAAAGTATGTACGAGGAAAAAAAATTAACGCGAAATACCTCCATGGCGGGTAGGAGGAAAAGGCCCAAACTCATCTACTAACGGGTACAGAGGCAAAAATGAAATACATGCCGAGAAATAGAAAAGATTAGAAGAAACGACAGCCGTCTCTGGGAAATGACCCCTCAGAAAATAAGCATGGTAAGGAAAAACGAAGACCGGCGGCGGCGGCGGCGGTCTCTATCTGCTGCCGGCAGCGCGGGGGGGCCCGGACGGTCCGGCCCAGTACAGTGTCGCGGCCCATGGAGACGGCGGCACCGCAACGACTTACCAGAAATACATGTGTGGAGCCATAGGAGTGCGAAAAGCTACAACAAGTAACGGATTACGCGAAACTGCTGCGTGAGACAATGGCTCAGCAAGCGACACAGCCATCGGCTGCAGGTAAACAGGAATTTGCTTATAAGTTTATGACATGTTTTGTGACAATTTTCCCCCCCAAAATTATGAGCAGTGTTTCCAGAAAGGTAGGCAAAAAGTTGCCCAAACACAGCGGAGTAAAGCGGGCTGCATCTGCGCCTGCCTACTAGGCAACACCTTCGCACAAGAGCGTTTACGTTGCCTAGTAGGCAGGAGCCGATGCAGCCCGCTGTACTCCGCTGTGTTTGGGCTACTTTTTGCCTACTTTTCTGGCAACACTGAATATGTAGTGTATTTATGACAGCCCATTCCGGGTCGCCAATAAACTTCTTGTCGATAGGTTTGTGCTAGTTGTTTTACAAATTTCAAATGAAATTTTCGACAACCTTCGTGGAACATTTGTCTGAACTATTGTCTATTAAAGTTTGTGAACACAACGTGTCGTGTAACGCCCGGCGAGGCTCCAAGATGAGCTGATTAATTACGTGTGAACCATTCGAAATAATACGCGAGTAACTTTTTGTAATTTTTCATTGAATTTCATAACCTGCGCGTCGATACATTGATAGTATAGCTTATCCGTCTTAATTGCAATAATTGCAAAATTTCGATATTTTAAAATATCACAAACAACCATGTTGCAAAGGCTACGATTTATCAGCAGTCGACGACTCAAAGAACATTCAGTCAAGGCCGTAACTATAAATAGACTTCCACTGCTTTGAAGCGGTAGACTCTCTACAGGGCCTTGGAGATCACCAGATTTAGGGGGGAAAGCAAAGATCATAACTTAATTATTTTAAACCAGCCACCATAAAAAAAAGATGTTTCTTAATTTCTTTTTTAATATTGGCAGTACTTGGAGATCTATCAGTTTCGCTTTAGGTGAGGTTTGACGACACCGAGTTCAGCCTTCGGTGTCGTAAATCGATCTCCAATACCCTACCATGATATATAACGATAGCGGTGACAAAACGGTCGCGGGTCAAATGCCCCGACGCACATCGTATGATTACGAGCACGAGAGCAGGGGGGCTTAGCCGGGCCGGGACCAGCCGAGCCGAACCGAGCCGAGGCGGGCCGGCACTAAAGACGCCGATAAGCTGCTCTTTGCTCTATTATTTGAATGACATGCCACATGCTTGCAGGAGGTCTGTCGGACCGTCCTCCCGAAGGTCCAACAGGAAAAGTGACTTTTATCGGCATGACACTGCAAATGCAAGGCTGAAAGGGTGTGCGATGTTTCATCTAAAAAGAGCGAGATTTTTCCGCCTGCCCCAATCAAGTCAGAGTTTACGATAACTTTGCTCTTGTTGAGAAAGAATCCATAAATTCATTCAAATTATGTGAGATCAAGGATACAAATTCTCACTCAAAAAACGGGCCAGGTTTCCCAACCCTCACTCAAATAGGGGGAGATTTTTTACACTAATGCTGTAATCGAGCGAGAAAACCAAACTTCGCTCTCAAGGAGTGAAAGAAAATTTATCGCTCTAGTATTCACGGTGGAACTGTAACAACACTGTTAAAAATTTTTGTCGTAACATAACGACGACACAGTCGCTAATTTTTACGGCGACTGGAGTCATTCTAGAACGATTTGGTCGTAACGCCTACCGATGAAAAAAACATTTCTCTACGACATGGTCGTAAAAATTTTCTAACCCTAAAGGCTTAAAAAGTTGATAAAACGTGATAATTTCACTCGTTTACTTACAAGTTGTGTCGTAACTGTACGATCAAAGTAGTACACAAACGATTTACATTTACGACCGAAGTTGTAAATTCACGACTGAAGTCGTACAATTTCGAATAAAGTTTTGAATGTATGACATCCTGCTCCATAAATTTACGACCTGTCGGATCGAAGTCGTAAATTTATTCATGTATTCATTTTAAAATGAACTGTCTCGCTCTAAAAAAGTGCGATCAATTCGTCATTCACACTGTTAAAACCTTGCGAAGAAATGCTTCGCATTACGAAGAAAATCGTTCGTAAGCTGCGAAGCATTTGGCTGCTTTGTATTGCCATGCATTTTCTTCGTAGTGTGCGAAGAAATTTCTTCGCAAGGCGGGGCTTGCGAAGAAAATACTTCGTATTGCGAAGCCTTACGAAGCAGCCAAATTCTTCGCAACGCTGCGAATAATTTTCTTCGTAAGAATTTTACAGTGCACGAACGACAAAAGTCGTAACTAGAAAGTGTTGTTAAAAAAAAACGACATTATTATTGAAAATGTCGTAAATTTTCAACTATTTTTAACAGTGAACTGTCCCGCCTTGCAGGGACTCACGGCGGCCTCGGGAAGCGTCACCTGCAGGTGCTGCTGCTGTTCCTGGCCATCGCCACGGCGTACGGCATCCGCATCAACCTGTCGGTCGCGCTCGTGTCCATGACCAACAAGGAGAGGGTCGACGGCTACGAGGTACTAGGCACGAGCGCTCACGTACCGCGTGCTCAAGAGGGGAGGGGGGGGGGGGGCGCAATTATTACGGGCTCTCATTAGTCAGAGGACTAACTTCCACGTGTATGAAAAATCCCATAACATTTGTACTCAAGGGTACACATATTAGGTCAATGAGCTCCCAAAAGGAGGGCCCGTAATATTTGCACCCCTCCCCCCGAGGGGTAAACAACTCTAAAATTTTGGAACACCTCGTAATTCAGGAAAAATTCAGAAAACTTAAAGGACAAATAAAGAAAAATTCTAAAAAAAAATCAATAAAAAAAAATCATATAATTCTGGGGGGAAAATCAAGAAAAACTGCAACAAATTCGAAAATTAAATCAGAAAAATTTACAAATTTGAACACTGAAATTGAGAGTTGTCCCCCCTCCTGCGCGGCACGTAGTACGGGCTCGGACGCACTCACTTGGCACTGTCCGCTGGCGCAGGTGCACCCCTGGGGCCAGGACACGCGCGGCACCATCCTGTCGTCCTTCTTCTGGGGGTACACGGTGATGCAGGTGCCCGGCAGCATGCTGGTGCAGCGCTTCGGCCCGCGCCGCTTCCTGCTCGCCGCCATGTCCGGCAGCTCCCTGCTCGCCATCCTCACGCCCTACCTGGTCAGCCTCGGCGGCTTCGCGGTCCTCATCACCATCCGAGTCTGCCAGGTGCGTCTCCAATCTTAGCGGTCAGTAAACTGTAAAACATTTCGTGAATTAACAGGAAATATCTGTGAATTTGGTTAAACGAACTGTCTGTGAATTTTCTTTTTACACTGGAAAGACAAAGGTGCTACCTAATACCGTTAGTGAAACAGTGCCTTTCCAAAGGCACTACTGGCCTCTAAAGGTGCTATTTTCGGCTGCTTTAGTGCCTTTCCAAAGGCGCTATAGCAGTAGTTCCTTTGAAAGGCAGTACGTCGCACCTTTGTTTTACCAGTGTATTCGTGTTCATTTTCAAAAGAATTCTATAACTTGACAAAAATATTCCGTAACTTTCCCAAAGAATTCCGTAACTTTACAAATTTTAGATTTTATCGTTTGTTTCGACATTTTTCTTGTTAATCTTCAAAATGGAAAAAAACTATTTACCGATTTAACAGCGAAACCTGTAAATTTGTTTCTGGTTTTTTCTTTTTACAATTTTTTTACAGTGTAACAAACACCGCTTTTTAGAGCGGGAAGGGCTGCATATTGTATGGGTCCTCCGTTCATTTTGGCCAAAAGTATAGGGTGGGTAGAGCATGCATAGACGATCATTTTTGAACCGTAAACTAGTTGGCGCAAACGTCAAACAACGGGGATAATTAGGTTTTTGTAATTTGGTCCGCCGCCTGGAAGGTAGGCTGAGCAGCACACGCGCCTGCAGGGCGGGTTGCCTGCACTGCGGCGCTGAGTGTCGGCTGCACGTCATCGACGAGGCCAGATCTCACCGAAAGGGCCGGCGGCAGCAGACAGAGCCACCAGCTAACGCCGTCATCAGTCGCATCTCAAA
This sequence comes from Frankliniella fusca, assembly GCA_029379305.1. NCBI lineage: Eukaryota > Metazoa > Arthropoda > Insecta > Thysanoptera > Thripidae > Frankliniella > Frankliniella fusca. The sequence goes on along the minus strand of JAHWGI010000321.1, from coordinate 731,894 downwards.
ATGGTGCGAAGCAGACGACGCGAAGACGACTCGCAGATTCTGCAACGCCGTGGTGCAGGCAACCCACTCTGCGCGCACGCGTGATGCGCTGCCTACCTTCCAAGCGCGGACCGAATTACGCAAACCTAATTATCCGCGTTGTTTGACGTTTGCGCCCACTAGTATACAGTTCAAAAATGATCGTCTATCCATGCACACTAACTGGATTTGTAGCTTTCATTTGCACAAAGTTAAACCTACGCTTTATTTGCACAAATTTATGCACAAACTTGCACCTTTTTATGCAAATCTATGTGCACGAAAAAGTACATTTCTTTGCACAAATTTTTGCGAATCGAAGTTTTGCGAAAGTTTGCACAAAAACCTTCAAATACAGTTAGCGTGTGATCTACCCACCCCATGCTTTGGGCCAAAATGAACGCGGAAACACCCTGTATTTGTACCCCATGATGACGTTTGCACCCCGTGACATTTGCACCCGACTCACCTCGCAGGGCCTGCTGTCGGGCCTCGTGTTCCCGTCCTCGCACAACATGCTGGGGCGGTGGACGCCGCCGCTGGAGCGGCCGCGCTTCACGTCCATGGTGTACGGGGGCATGTCCATGGGCACGGTGGCGGCCATGGGCGGCGCGGGGCTGCTGTGCGGCTCGTCCCTGGGCTGGCCCTCCGCCTTCTACGTGCCCGGCGTCGTGGGGCTGCTCTGGTGCGTGCGAGAAGCATCTGCAACAAAGTTCAAAAAAATAAAAATTATATCGGTCCGGTTCAAGAATACAGAAAAAAAATCAACTCTCTAAAATAATTACAAAATTCAGTATCATTGTTATGCAGTAATGAGCGTCTCACTTGTGATACCGGAAAATGATACAGATTTTTGTATTTTGGGTTAAAATTATGGAAGAATCATCCAAAATTCCGTAAAATTGACATAGTATTTTCTGTATCAGATACAAAAGTTTGTACAACAAGTGATACGTTAATTACTTCGTAACAATATACAGAATTTTGCACTGATTTCATATAAGAGTGAAGACATCTACAAAAACACAGAAATTCAGAGAAAAAAATTAAAAGCGCGATGTGTTACTTGAAATGCGTGAATTGGGGTTGCCACTTGTCAGAAAAGTAAGGAAAATCAATAAAATGTCAGAATTTTAAAATTCTGTTAGGAAAATCAGGAAATATCAAAATTTGAAAATTCTGTCAGGAAAATCAGAAAAATGTTAAGATTTTAAAAGGATATAGTGTCAGGAAAATTAGCTTTATCGACAATTGGTGCGTAGCATTAGCATGCCGTGTGAGGGTCGGTCCGACTCTGCGTTCTTCAAGTTTTCGATAGCTCTGGTAAAACAAAGGTGCGACATAATGCCTTTCAAAGGCTCTACTGCAATGGTGCCTTCGGAAAGGCAATAAAACAGCCGAAAATAGGACCTTTAGAGGCAAGTAGCGCCTCTGGAAAGGCACCGTTTCACTAACGCCTCTAAACAGGCAGTATATAGCACCTTTGTCTTTTCAGTGAGATCACTCTGGACATTCACGTCAGGAAAAACAACAGTTTAGTCAGGATATCGTCAGATAATTGTCAGGAAAATCAAAAATTGTAAATTTGTGGCAACCCTGAAGACCGCTTCTTTTTTTTCCACCTGAAGAAAAGTCATAGGACGGTGTCCTGGTGGACCAGTGTAGCTGACGAGCTTTCACGCTTCTAGGTGTGTGCTCTGGTTCTTCCTGTCGGCAGACACTCCGCGACAGTGCAAGGGCATCTCCCCCGAGGAACTGGCCTACATTGAGCAGAGCCTCGGCTCCTCCGCCGTGTCCTCGAAGGGCGTGAGTGGCAAATAAGGAATTTATTATTTGAGCGTTTTGATGTCCTATCGAAGGGCTGTCACCCACTCTGAATGCGAACTGCCAGGCCGCGAGAGTGCCCTGGAAGGACATCCTGACGTCGCCGCCCGCCCTGTCTCTGATCGCAGTCCACTGCGGACAAAACTTCGGCCACTGGATGCTGCTCACCGAGATGCCAAACTTCATGAAGTCAGAGCTGCACTTTGACATCAAAAGTAGGTTAAAATACTTCACATTAAAACTGCAGGCGGTCGAGTCAACCTGTCCTCCTGATAGGGTGTTTTTTTTTTAAATTATTATTGTTTTTAAATTAACATATGCCTAACTGCCTTTTTTTTTTAATAGACATGTTGAGATGCGATTTTGTGCCAAATTAGAGACCTATTTGATGAGGGGAACCATTTAAAACCCACCGCTAAAGTTTGAGTCACATTTGACGCGAATATAACAGGTGTCAAATTTGGCACATCAACTGTGTAAATTATGACCTTATCTTCAGTGGCGAGTTGCAGACCTTACCCTAGTCGGACAGGTCTCAAATTCAGCACAGTCACACATAGACTTTCTTGAAACAGTCCGCTCAGGCACACACGGTCAAAACAAAACTGCTTTCTTGAGAAAAAAGGGAAAACTTTCAGGAACTCCCTGATTTTGAGGAAAAACTCCTCACATTTTGAGGATGCTTGTTTAAAATACGGGGGAAACTTCCTCGTGTTTGGAGGGGACTTTCTCAAAATCTGAGGAGTTTTCCTCAAATTCAGAGAGTTCCTCAAAGTTTTCCCATCCCCCTAAAAAATAAGACATTCACTGTGAAAAATATTCCTAAGGGTTACGGTAAAATTTTCCATGATGAACGTCGTCTAGTTACAACTTCCAGCTGTACACTGTTATTCAATTACTGTGACGTCACGTTCTTTTCCATGTGAAAAGTGTCACATTGTTTAAAATGTAATGTCACATTCTTTTCAACGTGAATCGGCCAGAATATGCGGACTAAATTTTATTGTCACATTCAAAAGAATGTGACATTAATATTAAAAGGAATGTGACAGTTTTCACATGAAAAAGAATGTGACGTCACAGTAATTGAATAACAGTGTATAGTTACGAAAATGATCATTTTACACCATTATTTTCTTTGACGACAAGTAGGCATTTATGCTGTCGTAACTCTGTGTCGTTATGCCAAATCACGAAAAAAAGGCGTAAATTTACGAATATTTTTGTTTCCACAGTGTATTTACCGAGCATTTGTCATATTTTTTTTCTCCTTTCCAGAGGACGGCCTGCTGTCGGCGGTGCCCTACATCAGCCTGTGGCTGGCCACGTTCGCGGTCGGCTGGGCGGCGCAGCGCTTCAACGAGCGCCGCCTCGTGCCGCTCACCGTGTCCAGGAAGCTCTTCAACTCGCTGGCGCACTGGGGCTCGGGCAGCATGCTCCTCCTGCTCGCCATCGTCAGCCCCGGGCCGTGGGGCGCCGTCGCCATGCTCACCGTGGCCGTGACCCTCGAGTCGTGCGTGTTCGCCGGCTTCTACGTCAGCCACATGGACCTGTCGCCCAACTTCGGCGGCGCGCTCATGGGCCTCTCCAACGGCTGCGGCAGCGTCATGGGCATCCTGGCGCCCCTCATCGTCGGCCTCATCGTCAACGAGAAGACGGAGCAGGTGGGTGCCGGCGAACACTCGGAATACACTGGGGAAACAGGATGTCCGACCTTTAAAAGGTACTAAAGCACCAAAGGCATTACAGTTTTTTTTTTCCCAAGACATTTCCTTCCTATGGAATCAAATTCAATTTTAGAACTTATTTTCGTAACCTATGCGAAACTCCGTTTCAGACGCGTCTACATGTGATGGGATTCTGTTAAAAAACGGCATGAATTAATTACATTTTTTGTACTTATTTTACTTGCTTTTCATTTGCTGACCGCTATTCAGAAACCTATCAAATGTAGGTTCGTTTGACGTGGAAGTTTGCAAGGAATGCGATTATGTATCCTAAAATGTCATGGGTTTGCTCATAAAGAAAATATTTTTATTTTTAACAAAAAATGTACACTTTACCCCCCCCCCCCCAAAAAAAAAAAAGGGTTAAAACACCCCTGGAAAGATAGGACATCGCACCTTCGTTTTTCCAGTGAATCCACTCATCTTCAGGGGAGTGTCGCTCGGAGAGTGTGCACCTTTCCTGGGACAAATGTGATAATCGAAATTCACACATACATGTGTTCGCGTGTTCGGCATTTTCGCATTGGGATGTCCCGACCACATCAAACCCATTATTCTCCCTTTCCCCAGGACGTGGTGGAGTCGTGGTCGCGAGTCTTCATCCTGACGGCGTGCATCTACTTCGCCGGCAACCTTGTCTACGTCCTGCTGTGCAAGGCCGAGGTGCAGCCGTGGAACGAGCCGAGGCAGCCGGCCCAGTCGGACGAGAAGCAGGGCGACAGCACGCACGACGCGACTCGTCAGCAGAGGGAAGGCCCTTGAACGCGTACGGCGATAAAGGGCCCTTCCTTGAGCCGACAAAAGGCAAAACGGTCTGGCTGCTGCCGATACCCCGGGGCGGCAGAGGCCTTATTGGCCCCTGAGCCTGCTGGCGGAGATACCCAGCGCTGGCGCGGCGGTATCCCTCCCCTCAGCTAGCTACTGATCTCGTAGACGCAACGCACACACCCCACATAGCAAATCAGCAAATCTTTATCTCACATTAGAGTTTATATTTTCCAAGTGATATTATTCTTTGAATTTTTAAGGCGTTTTCTGTATGCAATCGTGTCGTCGAAATCTGAGACTGCATGCGATAGCGATCAAGTCCTGACCTCCATTTTAAGATGCCTCAGAAGACTCATGCTCATGAACTTAAAGCATATATTCTCTATGCTTCTTCACTTCATTAGACGGAGAGGCCTCGTTAACTAAGTAGGCGACATGGAGAAAAGTATTAGGAGTTTAAAGTGAACGAGCGGAGATCTTCCAGACGAGCGAGGACTCTTCTCTTCACGCAGGAGGCAGCTCTGCTAGCAAACAGACGACAACTGGACTTGAGCGTCTTGCTGTCAACAGCCAGCCTAGGCATTTTTTAACTCCAGCAAATTGAATCTCAACAGAGAACATCAGAAATCGCATGTATTAGTTTTAAGATCTGACGGTAAACTATGAAGCTCTCTAATTTATTACAATGGAAAAACGTGTCTAATTTATAAGCACACAACAACGTATTATTTAAAATAATCAAAACTAAATATTTTGTTTCTACAAGAACGCGTCGGAGACGGTTAATAAAACTACTACTGAAAACTTTAGTGAGGACAACTTATTTCAAGCGGGCCCCCTCCCCTCCCCTTTCGTTCAGTCACAGCCTCCTCAGGAAAAGACGGATAAAACACTTTTCCTTGCCGCGCCAGAGGCCTCGGACACAAAACTTCTGCTGCTCGTGCGTCCCCGTTGCGTTGCAGGAAGGAAAAACCACTCGCAGGCATTTTTTAAAAAATAAAATAAAAAATAAAAAAGCAAAACAGAACAAAAAAAATGCTCCTAGTTGCATTGATTTTTCCTGGATTTTCTTGGATTTTATTCGCGCCGCTTATTTCTCGCGGTCCAAGCCGAGGGGTGTGCGGCCGCCCGCAGCCGACGTCATCACGGTAAGTGCGGCCATCGTGGACGTGAAGTGCGTCTGGGAGACACGGCGGCCCGCCCGGGCCCTATGGGGCCCCCCGGGCCGATGCCGAGGAGGACAACTCGGAAATATTCGTAAACCTCTTACTGTAGAAGAATTCACAAAAAATCACAAAAATTCAGGAAAATTCACAAAAATTCACAAAAATTCAGGAAAAAATTCAGGATGATTCACAAGAATTAAGATAAAATTCAAGTAAAAATTCACAAAAATTCTATAAAAATTCACAAAACATTTACCAAAATTCACAAAAAGTGTACACCAAAATTCAGAGATGTTTCCCCCTCGGAGATTCCCACCGCCACTGCCACGTGAACGTTACCGGTGGCCGCCCCCCCCCCCCTCCTCCTTCCCCGCCCCACAATCCCTCCGCCAAATTCTAGATACGGTGCCCCTCCTCGCGCCCCACCACGCCCCACCCCACCCCACCCCACCCCACCCCACCCCGCCCCGCCCCCGCGGGGGTGTGCAGCACGGCCCAAAGGCCGCAAGGACAAGACAACGCGAGGCGTGGCGTGCCGGGGAGGGGCGGGGCGGGGTGGGGCGGCCCGTCATCCTTTCCCTTCTTACGCGCCGGGCCATTTCTCATGGGACGGTGCGAGACTCTCACGGTACGCCGCGCGCGGTATTAAAATGGCGCCGCCACCGCAGCCGCTGCTGCTGCTCCTCGTGAGAATACATTCCACGCCGAGGCGTCGAGGAGTTGAACCTACGGTGGACCGAAGATATGGGGCCGTAATAATAATCCGACACGAAGACGACGACGACGAACAACTAGGAGGAAGGTCAATTACGACATTAAGGGCTACAAAACGAAAGATTCTTGTATTTTTTAAGATAAGCTATTATAAATAATTTGGGGAAAAGGTTGATTCGCCTTCAATACAATAATAACAATACGACAAATCACAATAAAATACAATGAATCAAAAAGATTTAAACAGCTTTTTTTTTAACCCCGGAGGTTCGTTTTCTTTTGTTGTTTTTGGCTTTTCTTAAGATCGTCAATTTTGCGCCCTAAAACCTGCCTGTCGCTGGCAGCGAGCCCCGCCCCGCCCCACCACGCCCCGCCGGCCCCACCACGCCCCGCCACGCCCGTGCACCCAGCTCGACGCCACACGCCCCGCCAACCACTTGCCATTTTTCCTCATCACCCTCCGTCTCAATTTGTCCGGAGTTGCTCTTACCTGGAGTGTAAACCAGGCGCCGGCCGCGCCGCTGGTGGACCTGCCAGCGCGCGGGGCCCAAGTGTGAAGATGTAGCACACTTGGAAGTGTAAGAATTTTCCGAAGAATTTGGCTCACTTGACGAGACAAGTCGGCGAATGGAGATTGACACACGAACAGGTGTGCACACTCGACTGTTTCCAGTGCATACAGGAGCAGCAACAGATCACAGTGATTAACCCGAGAGGTCGTTCACTTGAAATATCAGTGTACACCCTGAAACAAAATCAGAAAAAAAATAAGAAAAAAAACAACAGCAAAATCAGAAGAAAAAAAAAAACAAGAAAAATCACAAAATACCAGAAAAATTAGAAAAATTGGTGTACGCTTGAATTGATAGTGACGGACTCCTCGTATTAATTAACCTCCAAAGGGTGTCCTGAGTCCCTATTATAGTTGCCAGTGGAGCAGCGGACAGAAAAATTGATAATTCAACGGGATGAATTTTCCTACCACGTGTATCAGCAATGTCCCATCTTCCCAGTTGCCTATCTCCCTTCCCCCCCTTCCCCTCGCTCTCTGTGGCCTGAGCTGGACGATCTGTCATTCGACTGTCATGGCGGTCGCGGTGCTGCAAATAATGCAAAGCGAGCCATGGCCAGTGAGAGTGGCGGGGTGGGGTGCGGTGGGGCGCGGCGGGGTGCGGTGGGGTGCGGTGGGGTGTGGCGGGGTGCGGCGGGGCGGGGCGTGGCGAGGATAGGCGGTGGGGGTGTGCGGACCGACATCCGAGCCTGCGGTAACCAAAACCGCGGCAGTGCTCGGGGGCAGCTCAAGTGCCAGCGGGGGCGACAGGACTGAGAGCGCGCTCTCTCTCTCTCTCTCTCTCTCTCTCTCTCTCTCTCTCTCTCTCTCTCTCTCTCTCTCTCTGAGAATCTCTGTAAGGTGTAAGGACTCTCACTACAACCAGGACTCCGACTTTTGTTTTCTCTGTGAAAAAATATCTTTGTATATTTACGATATATTTTGTAAATGACGACTGTCAAAAAAATGTTGTGGACTTACGACAGCCCATTTCTAATTTTTGAATTTCAAGTTGATAGTGCTTTTAATTTTACGATTTGTAATTGTAAATTTACAACTCCGCTTCCAGGAAATTTTTCTAGTAAACCCACGACAATTTTTTTTACCATCACAATGGTGCATTAAGGGCGGAGACAACACCCACCTTGTTGACTTGCCATCTCAAACGAATTTTCATCATCAGAGCGATGCGGAGTAAGTAATAAATTACGACACCCCGCCTTTGGTTCGTTTTACATTTTCCAGTTCCAATTCTGACGCGATGCTTAAAACAACGCCAAGAGAGAGTAATACACGGCGGAGCCCTGGGGAAGACCCGTCTAAAGTGAGTAAATCGGAGATTATACTTGCAATGCCGTCGCGACCACCAGACACAACACGGCCTTCCTTTATCCTTGTCATCGCTCGGCCCCGGGGTGGGGCGCGCAGTGGCGCGGCGTGGGGTGGGGGGTGGGCCCAGTGGTACCATTTTGCCAAAAACTTGCCTAACCATTGTCGACGCCTGTCAGGCACGACAACATAATGATGCATGCGACTTCGCGGCACTTGCGGTGGCAATTTTTCACACGGCGAACGAGATAAGAAGACCGTGTCTCTGCTGGGCGCCGCGTCAGCCGCGAGCGGAGTTACAAGTCGGCAAAAATTCACACGAAAAATACGCCACACTGGAAACCCAAGTGTGTGAATGTCACACACTTGTAGGTGTGCGTGGATTCATTCGTACGCACGGCCGCTTAAACGTGTGAATTTTCCTAGGATATTCACACGTTTGAGTGGCCAAGTGTGCGAATGAATCCTCGCACACCTACACGTGTGCGACATTCGTACACTTGGATTTTCAGAGCAGTGTGCTGCGAGACGGGTCTGTTTACGTTCTCCGCCTGTGCCTACCAGGCACGTGTATTCGAGGGAATCTCTGCCCACTTATCCAGTGGCACTATGAAAAATGCTCGTAGGTTTACTGAGAAATTTTACAACGACTACACATCCGGCTTAAAATTCATTTAGAAGTAGGTATGGGCAGTCGTAAATTTACAAAATATTTCGTAAATCGTAATTTACAAAATTTATCATAAATACATGTATGTGCTAAGGTAAGGTGTTGCCTAGTAGGCAAGAGCAGATGCTGCCGATTTGGAGCTGCTTACTGCCTTCTTTTCTGAGCTAGAAACTAAGCTACCGAGTCTGAGCGCCTGGTAGGTGGGCAAAACTTCGTCTGCGCCGCAGGTATGTACTGCGGGACGGCCTATCCTGAGTGTCGCAGGCGCCGAGCTCCCGTGACTCGCTGTTGGTAGAATTCAAATTTTTGCGGAGGACCACAGTGCGAATAGAATTTTCCCTTCGCACCTACAAGTGTACGACATTCACACGAAAAAACTCTGAAATTTTATTCTGTACACACCTCGTAAGTCAGAAAAATTTCGGGAAATTAACAAAAATCCAGAAAAAATTTGATCAAAAATTACAACAAATTCAAAGGAAAATGGCGGAAAAAAATCAATAAACGTTTCGAAAAAAAATTCAATAAACATTTCGAACAAAAAATATCACAAAATTGAGAGTGGTTTTCCCCCTTGTTTTCCACAGTGTTGTGAGTCCACAGCGCTTTACACCGCCGCTGCAAATTAGTGTGGAATAAGCTGCAAATAAGACGGTGCTGCCCCCCCCCCCCCCCCCCCCCCCCTCCGTGCCTCACCGCTCACTGTCAGCGTCGGCCTGGGCCACCCCTGCCTGGGCTGCAGCAGAAGTGCTGAGTGGGCGGCGGTGGTCCAGAGGATAGGGGGCGCAAGGAAAGGGTGGGAGTCGCCTCCCCCCACCCACCCCGCCCCTAGCTGAACCCATTGTGGTCTGAAATGTAATATACACCCCTCCCTGATTAAGCCCTTTGGTGGGCCCGTCCCTGGCAGCCTTATTTGCAGCGGCCCGGGCCGAGCCGAGGTGCTGCTGTTGGTGGTATTCGCAGGTGCGCGCGCGGTACCTTGTATTAGTTCGTTTATTCGCAGGGGACGTAATTTGGTCCGCACGGCCCTGGCCGCCGGCGACGAAGCCCGCACCTTCTCTTTAATAAAGCTCACGCCGCAATATAGCGCAGCGCGGCTGCCAACTCAACGCCGCGGATTTCTCTACATTTTCATTTTTTGTTTTTGTTTTTCATCGCGTATAACGCAGGATGCCGGCGGAACGGGTTCCGGTGCAAGTTCGTGGGGAAATTATCCGAAACACGCAGCATGCCGACACTGCAAACTGTGGAATCCAATTTCTCGCCCAAAATGGGTGAGGACACTTTTCCATACTAAATTAGAGTGAGAATTTTTAACCTCACTCTTTTCGAGCGAGAAATTTTTGAGCCTCGCTCTATTTGAGTAAGGATTTTTTAACCTCACTTAATTTGAGCACGAATTCTCACTTTATTTGGGCGAGGTCTCAAAATTCTTTCTCAAAAAGGGCGAGGAAAAAAATTCTTACTCTCCAGAGAGTAATAAAATTGCCCTCAAATTCTCACTCGTATGGGGCGAGAAATTATGACTCGTAGATTTTCAGTGGATGGCAGCAGGAGAGAACACCTCGAGGTGGAGGGGGTGGGTTATCCCGACGGCTCGCACAACGCCACCACAGCCTTGCAGGAGGTCAACGCGGTCGCGGTCCACTTGCATGTATGGCCTGCCGAGTCTAACTGGGTCTACACGTATGCGTCAAATTTAGGTGATTTAGGTCGAGAAACAGGAAGCACCACACTGAGGAAAATAGTTCAAGGTTGACGGGAAAATTTTCAATGAAGTGGAGTTGTAAAATGACAATTACGAATCGTTAGATTAAAATCACCACTTATCGACTTGATATTCAAATACTAGCGCGAAAGGGCTGTCGTAAATTTACAACATACTTCGTAAAGTGTATAAACTTCTTAAAAAATCGTTAATTTACGAAAATAAATTTGCACAGTGCACAAGTACGTTTCAGTAGCGGTTTGCGAGTGTGCCAGGGAAATTCCCTCTCTTTCTTTGCCAAGTGGGTGCCGAAATTTGCGGATGGAAACTCACACACGAGCAGGTGTGAGGCATTCACACACTTGGGGCGGCAGAGAGGCTGTGAGGTGCGGGGGGATAAGGTGCTGCCCTTCTCTCCCAACTCCTTCGCGCAAGGCGGCCACCTTCGCCTTCCGATAGAAAGCCGATATATCGGCTCAGTTTATCCGCTCGTGTTGTGCGCCCCCAACCCTCCAGAGAGAGAGAGAAAGACAGAGAGAGGAGTGAAAGAAAGAGAGAGTGAGAGCGAGGAGTAAAAGAAAAAGGGGCAGAGTGTAAGAGAGAGAAAGAGAGTAAGGGGGAAAGGGTAGAGTAGGGGTAAGCATGGGATCCCCCGACGTGATTTTATGGCCGAGCTAATGTGAGAAAATAATGCCAACTTTATCGGCCGGGCTAAAGTTGGAGGCGCAGCTCCCGCACTGGGTGTTCACACAAGCGCAAAAGAGCAAGGCGTACGTAGAGGCTGAGCCTCAAATGAAAAGAGGCCGAGAGAGCGAGAGAGAGAGAGAGAGAGAGAGAGAGAGAGAGAGAGCAGAGAGAGCGAGATAGAGGGAACAGAAAAGTTTTAGACCGACGTGGGCACTAGCCTGAAAGGGGATTACAGGCGTCAGTGAACGTGAACGTGCCATCGGACTCCAGCCCAGTGACTCACTGCCCTCTGTCTTCACAATAACACTAGCGCACGCCGCAGCAAAACTGGACGCCACTAATTATTGTTTCAGTCGGAATGGTTGTGTTGCAAACCACGAGAGAGACGAGAGAGACGAGAGAGAGAGAGAGAGAGAGAGAGAGAGAGAGAGAGAGAGAGAGAGAGAGAGAGAGAGAGAGAGAGAGAGGAGTGGGGGGGGGGAGAGAGTGTAAGAGAGAGAGAGAGTGTAAGAGAGAGAGAGAGTGAGTAAGAGAGAGAGAGAGTAAGAGAAAAAGACTAAAAGAGAGAGTAAGAGAGAGTGAGACTAAAAGAGAGAGGAAGTGTGAGAGAGAGGAAGAGAGAGAGTAAGGCTAAAAGAGAGAGTAAGAGAAAGAGAGGGAGAGAGAGAGGGGGAGAGAGAGAGGGAGGGAGAGAGAGAGTAAGAGAGAGAGAGAGAGAGAGAGAGAGAGAGAGAGAGAGAGAGAGAGAGAGAGAGAGAGAGAGAGAGAGAGAGAGAGAGAGAGAGAGAGCGGGCGGTGGCTGGTAGCGGAGGCTGAGCCGTGGACCGCTCCCATCCCCGGGCCGGCTCCACCCCCGCCCGCTGCCTGCCGCCCCCGCCGCCCCCGGGCCGCCCCCGGGCCGCCCCCGGCCCCCCCTGCCGGCCCCAGGGCCCCCGGGCCCAGCCGCCTCGCCTCGCGCGCGGCTCAGTCAGTCGATCGCTGGCGCTCGTGGACCTCTGAGCGGAGTGGAGCGCGGGCGGTGCGCGCGGCGTGGCGGCGAGGCGGCAGCAGCGGCGTGCTCGTGCGGCGCGGGGCGCGCGGGGCGGGGCGCGCGGGGCGGGGCGCGCGGGGCGCAGGGCGGCGGTGCTCGGGGCCCCATGGGGCGGGCCGGCGGCGGCGCGAGGAGGCGGCGGCCGCAGGAGGTTGCCCCCTGCTGACGCCCAGGATGAGGGTCGGGGGCGGCGGGGGCGGTGGCGGCGGGGGCGGCGGGGGCGTCGGCCAGGGCCGGCCGGGGGCGGGCTGGGGCGTCTGGCCCGCCATCCGGGCCTGGCTGCTCTCCGCCCTGGTGGTGCACGGCGCCGTGGCCGGCAACCCGGACGCCAAGCGGCTCTACGACGACCTGCTCTCCAACTACAACAAGCTGGTGCGGCCCGTGGTCAACACCAGCGACGTGCTCCGGGTCTGCATCAAGCTCAAGCTGTCCCAGCTCATCGACGTGGTGAGTGAGAGTGACACCGAGTGTGGTGCAGCACTCAAACAATGGCTGATTTTTTTTAAAGGAAAAGGGAAAGCTTTGAGAAACTCGCTAAATTGAAGGGGGAAAAAATTGAGGAAACTTGGCTTAACTTTTGAGAAGACTTCATCAAAATATGAGGAATTTTCCTCAAACTAAGAGGGATACTAAAAGTTTTCCTTTTGTCCTCAAAGAAAATCAGACATTGGCACCATCAAGTGAGAATCTTGGCGTCGACGTCTGACAGTTGTACATGTGTCGGACGCAGGGTGTCCTACACCTTTTACTGTATGACACAATGAGTCGGACACTCTATACTGTAGAATACAGTGGATCTTACAGTTTTAGCCCGGAGGGCCAATGGTCCTATACCCTTCACTGCAGTACTGTACTACAGTTGAGTTTGCAGAGCACTGTACTCTTGCCACTACGAGTTCGAAGTGCATAGCAAGTGTCTTACAAGTAAAAACATCAAGTGGCAGTTTCACACTTGCTTCGTCAGTGCAATTACGAGATTAAGTCTCTGTGCATCCAAAGGCGTGTGTGTGTCTTTCAAGAGAACAGTTTGAACCACTTTCAAAAAGCATCGATTTATTTAGTTTTTTTTTCCTTTTATTTCTTTTCTTTTTTTAAAGCTATCCCTCGCCCTAGATCAAAGTAAAAGCTCTCGACGTCTCACGCCGCTCCTCGCTTTACTTAGTTCGAAAAATAAAATAGGTTGGATGCTGCCTTTTGTGGATGCGGGATAAACGCTCTAACTAACCCTTCGACCGAGTGCAACTTTCATATTATTATATTTTTTTATTTTTTTAAGAAAAAAAGAAAAGCCAGGAATCCTTACGGACTTGACCTTTTTTTTTTTTTTTTTGAAATAATTCCTATAGAGTTAAGCTGGCGAAAAAGCCGCGCCAGTAAAAGACAAGTCGAGCGAAATGTCATCAGGGCGAGAGCTGCGATCGCTCTGTCCGCTCCCGAATCCCCCCTGCTCTTTTCACGCCCCCATCCTCTTTCCGTCTCTCTCTCTCTCTCTCTCTCTCTCTCTCTCTCTCTCTCTCTCTCTCTCTCTCTCTCTCTCTCTCTCTCTCCCCCTCGCGCGCGATCTCACTCACACATCACATCCTCTCTGGACCCCGAGCGTCTTGGAACTTATCGCCTGAACTGTGTCTCCAACACACACACACACTAACTCTCTCTGTCTCCCTCTCTGTCTGTCTGTCTGTCTGTCTGTCTGTCTGTCTGTCTGTCTGTCTCTCTCTCTCACACACACACACACACACACACACACAGCCACAGCCACGCCTGTAACCCAATAGCGTATAGGGGAGGGAGCGAACGGGCGGAGGGCGGACGGAGTCCTGCAGGGCGGGGCGGGGCGGGGCGGGGTGGCGAAGGCTTGGCACGACCTTGTCACCTCTCCACCACGGCACGGTGGGCTCGGGGCGGGGCGGGGCCGGTGGCAAATGACTCGCACATATGCTGCCACACACACACACACACCTTACCGCAGCCACACATCCCCCATATATACCGTCCGCCGCACACTACATACAACAACAATGTCGATTCCAGAGTGTCGCCACTTCCGGTCGCAGAATAACACTGCACCGAGCTCGCGCGCACACACACACACACACACACACACACACACACACACACACACACACACGCATTGACACCCGCACATACATACATTACCAACATTCCAAATGCAGGTCATTAGCATGGAAGCAAGAAGACCTGTATGTATGAATTTCATTCGGCCAGGCTGCTGCTGCTCTCTGCGGGAGGGGAAGCTTTCATTCACCCCCCTGACTGCGGTCGGACACTCGTTACTGACCGTACCAAACCTACCCCCTGTCCCAAACTCCACCCCCCACCCACGCTCGCCAGTAACGAGCGCGGCACGAAATATTCTCGCCCCCAAAATGAGACGCTCATTGGTAACGAATTATTGCCGTGATGAGCGATCAATAATGCATTTCTGCGCGTAATGTATGGAGGTGCGCGCTGATGTATGAAGGGGACGCTGTTGGGGCAGGGGGGGTAGGGGGGGGGGTTGTAAGGGGTGAGGGGGGCGGTGGGTGGGGGCGTTCACGACAGCGCTACCCCTTTTACGGTCATTAGACAATAATATAGATGACATATGAGGTCTGCTGGAGCGGAAACGGAAGAGTTGCGGGCGGAAATGTATGCGCACCTTACACGTGTGTGTGTGTGTGTGTGTGTGTGTGTGTGTGTGTGTGTGTGTGTGTGTGTGTGTGTGTATTTATGTACGTGCTTACGTACGTACACACTGTAATTTTTTGTTGAAAAACAATAACGATCTCAATGCACGGTGCACGGTGAAAACGAGTCCTGGGCTTCTCCGGAGAGTAGCAATCCCAGTGGATGTCCTGGAAAAATATTGTTTCACCCAGGAGGTGCGCCCCCTGGAAAAAAAAAATGTTATCCCCTGGGACTCTGGGCCAATTTTCCTGAAGAGCCCGCAAGACTCGTTCATGCCGTGTGATGACTGTGCTGTAGACAAACAGCGATGTTCTTCGAGAATGACAAAAAAAAGTTTAATTAATATACACAGCTTGTTTTTAAAAAATATGAATCATTTGTCCCGAACAAGTTTTGTTGTTCCTGGAACAACTTTCGTTGCAGCTGGACAACATTCCGTTCGATGCTCTTGAATAACTTCTCAAGTTATTGGAAAATCGAGTTGTTAATTTACAACAGACATCGTTACATTACACGTCGATTTTGTCGTACAACAACATTCTTGTCAAATAAAATCGAGAGGGAAACAACTCTGAAATTTTTGTACATCTCGTAATTCAGAAAAACGAAGGAAAACAAGGGACACTTCAGAAAAAAAATTCGGAAAACTTCAAAAAAATTAGAACAATTTCCACAAAATCAGAAAAAAATGAATGAAATTCAAGCAAATATTGTTAAAAAACAAAATTCAACAAAAAGTCACAAAATCTGTAAATCAAAATTCAGAGTTGTTTTCCCCTCGGTTAAAAACTTAAAAATGGATTCGACGCTGATTTACAACAATGTGTGTGTGTGTGTGTGTGTGTGTGTGTGCGCGCGCGTGCCGGCGCTCTCACGTACCGTGGTGCGTTGGTCCTGGGGAGTGGGCGTAGATAGCGCGGGTCGGCCCGGGTCGGCTCGGGTCCAGAGGACGATGAGGGATCACCAGCTCCGGGGCGACAGGTCGGCCGCGCGGCCCCGACCCAACCCCGGCGGCTGCACCAGATCTCTCACTGTCTAGCGCGATTTTTCATACCGCGCGCAGCGCCACCGTGTACACTGCAAACAGAGGGAGAGCAAAGAACGCATTAAAGTCGGCGGTCGCGCGGCAACCATGGCACCCGGGGGCGGCTATAGCAGCTGTAGAGCGAGGTCAACGACTGTCACGTCGAATTTTCCGTACCGATCGAGTGGTTTTTTGCTCATAGCTTTAAATCCATCAAAGCTGGAGGAAAATGGCAGGCGAACCGATTTTAGCTTCAACAGGGAAAACAAACATTCTCCGATTCGTATCGAGATGGCGGCCAGTGCGGCACACTTCGCGTTTCCCGGGCTGAACAGCTCTAGGACTCTAGTCGTGAAGAGTATTCCCCGCTGGTAAGAGTCGCGGAACAAAAGGAGAAAAATATTCCTGTTAAACATTCGCGTTAACTCGAAAAAGAAAATAGAAGAAGAAAGAAAGAAAGAAAGAAAGAAAGAAAGAAAGAAAGAAAGAAAGAAAGAAAGAAAGAAAGAAAGAAAGAAAGAAAGAAAAATAAGGGACAACTCGCGAACACTGGAAACATAAGTGTGCGAATGTCGTACACTTGGATGTGTGCGAATTGCCCATTCGTACACTTGAGGGCGTAAAGGTGTGAAATTTCCTTGGAAATTCATACACTGCTTTATTGGCCTCCCAGTGCACGAATGTGCATTCCCACACCTTGAAGTGAGTGACATTCACACACTTGGGTTTCCAGAGTAACAGCAGGAGATAAAGTCGCCAATACTCGCAGATACTCGAAGCGATACCCCCGGAACTCGTTGTACACGCGCCAGCAGCGTGGCACGGGCCCCTCCAGCAGGAGGATTAAAGTTTGGGCGCAGCGAGTTTAATCGGAGTTTGCATTTGGCGGGGCGTGGACGGCTCGGCGTGGCGGGGCGTGGCGGGGCGGGGCGGGGCGGGGCGAGGCGGGGCGGGGCGAGGCGGGGCGGGGCGGGGCGGGGCGAGGACTCGGGACGTGATTCCGCCCTTCCCACCCCGCCGCGCCGGCTGCTCCTTCAGGGCAAATGGCGTATTCAGTGGCTTGACCTGCACCGCCGCCCCCAGCGCCCCCCACCCCTCATCAGCGACAGTTACGTAATGGCAGTAATTTGGAGTGTGCGCCCCGCCGCCATCCCCAGCCGTGTGGCCGCCACACCCCGCCACGCCCTACCTCACCCCACCCCGCCCCGCCATGCCCAACCGAGTGAGGGCGAACACGCCGACACCTGTGAGGTTGAGAGAGAGAGAGAGAGAGAGAGAGAGAGAGAGAGAGAGAGAGAGAGAGAGAGAGAGAGAAAGAAAGAGAGAGAGAGAGAGAGTATGTGTGTGTGCATGCGGTGAAAGCCACAGCATGAGGGCGCACTATAGTGGGAGCGAAACAACAGCAAAAACACCGCACCCTGACCCTGACGAGGCTGGCAGCCGCCGCCGGCAGCCCGTGTTGCCACAAAAGTAGGCAATGAGTGGTCCACAGAAAAACGGGCTATGCAATGTGCACGCGAGGAAACAGGCACTCCTCGCGAATACTCACTACTATCCAGCTGTATGCTTTTGTGCAATACGTTTGAGCAAAGTTAAACATCACGGAGAAAACGACGTCTTGGTTTTCAAGCAGTTGTGGAAAAACCAAGACGCTCTTATGGAGAAAATAAATGGGATTTGTGAGGCACCTTGAAAACCAAGACGCCGGTTTCTCCGTGATGCAATTCGTTCCTCGCGAATGGTGTGTGCAAAATTTGACATTGCAATGTGTGCACAAATTTATGTGCAAAAATTGGTAGTTTTTAGGTTTTATTTTTACAAATAATTTAGCACTTACAAAAGCAGTCAGCGTGTTGCGAAAAGTCACTGGCTGGGTAAAGATAAGGTTACTAGGAGCACAATGTACCCGTCAGGCGCCGCGTACCTCATCGCCATTCTCGCCCTCGCGCCGCCCCGCCCCACCCCGCCCCGCCTCACCCCACCTCACCCCTGTTGTGTAATCCCCCTCCGACCTCCGCCGGGGCCGGCCGGTCACAGCCCAGGCGCAGTCCGACGTGCCCGTCTAAGGTTGTACACTCCCCATGGTGTTTCTTTCAGAATGTTTACTTAAAAAAAAAAAAAAAAACTTGATAAGGAAGGCGTTTAAAATAATAAGGAATAAAATCACTTGAGAAGTACAGTCAAATGCCCTAATTTCGGACTTGTGCCCTAATTTCGGACAGTTTGCAGAGAAGTGCTTATTTCAACCTGTCTCGGTCACCTTTTGAGATATTTGAAATCCGAAGACGGCATCGTACAGTTTGCAGTATAGAGTACCATATTTCGTCAAGTCGGTTGAAGTACCTTTAAAATTTTACAGCACACAGGAATTTAAAGTTAAAAAAAGCATATAGAACAAAATTGCTGATTTGAAATAAGCTCCCCCAAAAACCGGGGCTCATGTAGGCTTGAGCTGCCCTATGGGTGGTCCTTTCTCGAATGAATGTTTGGTATTTTGGCTACAGAACTACGTAAATTATTATTTTTTAAGTCAAACCGTTTTTTGGTATGGAACGATTTTCGAAAGTGCTACAATTTCGGACAGTCCAATTCTGTGGCATAGAATTACATTTGTTTCCATGTTTGTGCCAAAAGACTTATGTTTTCGCCACCAGGAAGAAGCGAAATTGTACTTTTGACTATCACCTTTACAACGCCGTTTCTGGATTTGAGATACCTCAAAAAACGGCTAAGATAGGAAGAATTTAGCACTCCTCTGAATTTTGTCCGAAGTTACAGCACAATTGTCCAGAGTTAAAGGCGTTCACAAAACAATCCCATTTTTCTGTCCAGTTTTCATCTCTCAGGGTTGAGTAAAAAAATCAGTTTGGATGTTATTCAACGAATTGTGACCTAGGCTATCCTAAGTGAAAAGTAAACCTGTTCGGTTAGGCCAAAATGCATGCTTGTGTCCGAAATTAGAGCATGTGTCCGAAATTAGAGCACTTTCGTTCCTAATTTCGGACACTCTTCCGATGATTGCTGTAGCTTCCCATTTGTTGATAGAAATTCGACATGGGTATCATCCGACGTGTCTCGAGCCACAGTATTTCCAATCGCAACAGATTTTTCATATTTTATCATGCCTACACGTAAGAAAGGAAAAACCGCTCAATTCGTCCGAAATTAGGGCACTTGACTGTACACGATACCTTTGAAGCGATTTCGAAAAAAAGATAGCTTGCACGAGCCAACAAATTTCGCTTTCGTAACGAGCGAAAATTTGCTTAAGAATAAAAGAGCGCCCCCCCCAAAAAATCTCATTACATGTCTGGAAAGGGTGAAAATAATAATAATAAAAAATCTGTAGCTTTGGATTGGGTCCAATGGCAGACACGCATCGTGCAGCCCCAGGCACCCCTGCCCTGATGGGGGCGAAGCCAGCGGCCAGCGCCACCCCGGGCGGCGGGGGCGGCGGGGGCAGTGCGGGCCGGCCCACCGCAACTTCTCGCCTGCCGCCCCCGGGGGGCCCCACCCCGCCCCGCCCCGCCCGTCTGCCCTTCCGCGGCGGCTGCCTGGACCCTGGCCAAGAAATCTTTGGACATGGCGGGGCGTGGCGGGGCGTGGCGGGGCGCGGCGGGGTGTGGTGGGGGCCAAAAGCGACACGGCGCCTACTGCCCCTCCTCAGCAGCGTGGCGATCAGGTGCAGACACCACCCGCCCCGCCCCGCCCCGCCTCCGCCGTGGACTTGCATCCTCTGCTCGCGCGGCGGGGTGGGGCAGAGAGTATCAGCGGGGGCGCGGGGCGGGGTGGGGCGGGGTGAGGTGGGGCGGGGCGGGGCGCCGGCGCGTCCAGATCTGGCCCGGCGCCAGCTATTGATCCAGTCCAGGCGCGGCGCACACCGGCGGGCCCAGCGGCCCTACGTCGCAGCGTGGCGGGGCGTGGCGGGGCGCCAACGCTAATCCAGAGACAATGCAGCAACCAAGGATGAGCCATGGACCATCCTCCCGCGCACTCAACCTGATTCTTCTATCTCCTTCTCTCACACCTTTACCTTCTCTCTCTCTCTCTCTCTCTCCCCCTCTCTCTCTAGCACGTGACGACAGAAAGGCTGCGACTACACAAGGGGGTAGGAGAGTTTAAAGCTGGGTTGGGGTTCTAGTCAGAGGGGATGGTCGGGGTGGGGTAGCGGCGTCCTCTTGTCTCCCCCCTCCCCCCCCCCCACTTCCTCCCTTACCCCAAACTACCCCCTACCTCCCCCCTCCCACATCTCCCTCTATTCTGCTCTCTCCAAAGAAACTTTTCCGTGAGGCCGGGGAAGTGAGGGGGGTCTGGAGGGTCGGCTCAGAGCACAACATCGCAGGCATGGACGCTCCCATGCAGTGGCATGCACACAGACAGAGGCCAAAGAGAAAAGAGGGGGGGGGGGGGAGTGAGAGAGCGGGAGAGAGATAGACAGAGAGGCTCGGCTGCCGGCAGGCTTGCTTCACGCAATGGCTTTCTTCATAAAACGCGAGTATTTGCTTTTGATGGCGAAGCAGCGGCAACAACAGCAGACGCGCAGGGGCAGATGCTGCTCAGGGGGTAGAAAGGGGTTGGGGGTAAAAGGGGGATGGGGTTAAAAAGGGGTAGGGTTAAAAAGGGGTAGGGGTAGAAAGGGGTAGGGTTAGAAAGGGGTAGAGGTAGAAAGGTGTAGGGGTATTAAGGGAGAAAGGGGTAGGGGTAGAAAGGGGTTGGGGTAGAAAGGGGTAGGGGTAGAAAGGGGTAGGGGTAGAAAGGGGTAGGGGTAGAAAGGGGTAGGAGTAGAAGGGGTGGAAGGTAGAAGGGGGTTGGGGGTAGAAAGGGGTAGGCGGTAAATATAGGGACATGGGGTAGAGGGATGGAGGTGTAGGGGTGGTAGGGGACGGCGAGGTGTCCGGAATTCTGAGCAGCGGGTAAGAGGTACGGGGTGGGGAGGCAGGAGTAGTGGGTAGTAGGTGAGGGAGTGGTGGTCGAGTCAGTGGGTGCGGAGGGAGGGGTCACAGTCCGGCGCTGCGCTGTTTACCGGCGAGTAGGCGGGCTGCAATCCTAACATTCCCGCGGGGAGGAGCAGCCAGGGCTCGCGAGCGGGCAGCAGCAAGAGCCCCCGGTGGAAACTCGCCCCTTACTCTCTCTCTCTCTCTCCCTCTCCCTCTCCCTCTCCCTCTCTCTCTCTCTCTCTCTCTCTCTCTCTCTCTCTCTCTCTCTCTCTCTCTCCCTATCCTACTCCACGATGCTTTATGGTCTACACCTTTCTGATCCTCGCCGTCCCTCGACTGTGCGGATCATTTACTCTGTGTGTGTGTGTGTGTGTGTGTGTGTGTGTGTGTGTGTGTGTGTGTGTGTGAGTGTGTGTGTGTGTGTGTGTGTGTGTGTGTGTGTGCGCGCGCGCACACACGCGCGCGCTCGGCATTGTTTTCTAAGTTAACCGAATCGGTCGGGGATGGTGGCGGGGGTGAGGCGGGGGGTCAGCGGCGGGGTAAAGGCCGTGGGGTTAGGCGCTCGGGTGGGGCGGGGCGGGGCGGGGTGAGGCGGGGTAGGGCTGGCCGGGGCGAGGCGGGCCTTCGGGCCTCTGCTCCCTTGATCACAGGGCAAACAATGCATAATGAAGCCTGGAAATGGAGCCGCGGCCAGCTGCGCGCGCGGCCCAGAGGCAGACCCGCAAATACGAGAAGGATAAGGAGAGAGAGAGAGAGAGAGAGAGAGAGAGAGAGAGAGAGAGAGAGAGAGAGAGAGAGAGAGAGAGAGAGAGAGAGAGAGAGAGAGAGGGAAAGAGATGGAAAAGAGACACACAGCCTTCGTTATTTTCTTTCTTTTTTTCCTGTGCGTATTTTCCGCTTGTGGTGCAAAAGAATGTGGTAAAGATGAATGGTCGGCTCGGGTCGCGGGGTAGATGGATGGACTGCGCAGCCCTGGCGTCCGGTCGCCTCCCTGTCTGTCCTCGTTGCTGCGCTCCTCGGCTGAAATGACGGCTGCTGCTCTGGTCCCGGAGCCTTTGTCTCCGCCCCGCCCCGCCCCGCCCCGCCCCGCCCCGCCCCGCCCCGCCCCGCCCCGCCCCGCCCCGCCCCGCCCCGCCCCGCCCCGCGGAGACAGAGGGCCACCCGCCTGCATCCGCCACAACCTCCCCCCGACCCCCCTCATCATCCTCAAAACGAATTAGAACGCTTCAGCACCGCTCCCGCGCGCCGCCCCTCGCTGCGCGCACTTTATATATATATGTATATATACACTGTAATAAAAATAGTTGACAGGAGACAAGAGGTTGAGCGACGAGTACTTGTCCTCGAACAGAGGAGTTGTATTTAGTATTACACATTAAAACAACCGTATGTTCTTACCATACGCCCCATACAAGAAACTGATATGTATGGATGTGTTGTAACGTGACAACAAAACTGTTGTTAACTTTTTAACTAACACATTTTGTCGGAGGACAGCGAAGTCTGTAATTAAGAACCTCTCTGTGCAGTACCAGGACAGGAACACCTATTTTGGAATGAAAGAAAATTTTTGAACTCTTGGCCTGAGACAAAAAGTTTATTTGTAAACAACATGTGTTGTTTAAAAAGTTAACAACACTTTTGCTGTTAGTCAACAACAAAATTTTTTACAGTGTATATACACTTATATGTATTTCCCCGCTTTGTTCTCGCAGATTGTTTCGGTCGGTCAGGAGGGCGCAGCATCTTTTGAACTCGTCATGGGATGAGAGGGGATTACTGCAACGTGCACGACTTCTATTAGATACACGCTGGGCATAACTGTGCGAATGTCACACACGTGTCGGTGTGTGAAACTTTCATCCTCATACCAACTCGACCAAAACAAGAAGTTATTTGAGACTAAGAACATTATTACTAATTTTAGTCACCAGACGTGGGAGAATAGAAATTCACACACGGACAAAATGCGTTGTATCAAACGACATAAATTAGAAAAAAAATCTAGAGCCGCAAAAAAATTCTAATTTCTACTTTCTTGTCGATTTATGCCATAGTCTCCTGTTTTCAAAGTCGTGGTGAGCTTTTGCCGGCAGTGTACACTGTAAAAAAAAAGTTATAAAAATGGGGAAAATTAACATGGAAAATCTGTGAATTTTGCTAAACGATCTGTTTTTTCATTCACTTTTCATCCCGTTTCATTTACAAAATAATTCTGTAACTTTAAAAAAGATTTCCGTAAGTTTAAAAACTTACGTTTCGTGATTTTTTTCTTGGTAATCTGAACATAGGAAGTCTCTGTTTACCGATTTAATAGAAAAACCTGTGAATTTGTTTCTAAAATGAGTTTCATTTTTTAGAACATTTTTTTAACAGAGTAGGTGTTTTGTTGTGAGCAGGCGTGTGGGGCGGGCGGTGCCCCGCTGCTGCTGATGAGACACTCACCCCGCCTGACGCTCGGGAGGGGTGCGGCCGAATTGAGCGACGAGGAGCCATTCGTCTCCGTCCGATCGCAATGGCAATCGCAATGAGGGCGAGAGAGACGGACTGATGGACGGCCGCCTCGTACCCCGCCTGGCTGGCCCGTGATAGGGCTTCCCTGTGTCTCGGGCCGGTGGAGGGGAGGGGAGGGGCGCCTAGGATCGGCACGCCTACAAAACGCAGAAAGGCGCAAAAATCCGCGCGAAATTACACGTCAGGGGCTACGGTAGCACACTGAACCCCCCAGATACCCTGAACACTTAAAAAAATAATTTATAAATGTATTTATTTTTTTAAAAAGACAGACAGACAAACACACACACACACACCACGAACAACATCAACAACATAATTTTTTTAAGGGAACTCCCTCGCCCCCCCCCCTCTTTTTTCAAATTTAAGTTGTCCTGAGAAATTTGCGCCTTGCAAACACGTGATATGTAGATCGAATTTTTTAGATGTTATCAGACAAGCATAGCACTTCACCCCGAGTGAGAGTAGTGTGGTCTGGCTGCGCCCATAGAACGAGAGGCGTACCAGAGAAGCGGAGTCGAGCAATGGGTAGAAGGGGAGAGAAGCGGCAAGCGAGCGAGCGAGCGAGCGAGAGAGAGAGAGAGAGAGAGAGAGAGAGAGAGAGAGAGAGAGAGAGAGAGACGCGGGTGGGGGTGGGGGTCACAGGCCATTGAGGAAAAGGGAAGGGTTAGTTCCCGCGTGACGAAAGGGGTTCAAGGATAGGGGATAGCTAGCGTACACGAGCGGGAGAGCGAGCGATAGAGCGAGATACAGACGGCGAGCGAGCGAGCGAGCGAGCGAGCGAGCGAGCAAATGGGGGGAGAAGGGGGGTGGAACGGGGAAACGGAAATAGCGTTGCCGCCCGCCGTTGAGATGGAGCGCACCGCGCAACAGAGGGGGAGATAAAAACAGACGGCTGGATCTGATTTGTCTGCGGCCGTCAGCGCACCACTGCCGGTACACTGCAAGAAAATAAATTATATGTCAAGTCACGTCGTGTTCTCTCAGATCAAAAATAACTCTGGGAGAGCTCACACAATGAGCCACGATAAACAGCGCGACGGGTAGGGGGGGGGGGGGTAGGGGGAGTAGGAGAAGGTGTGAGGGGATCACTTGTTCAAAACGTGTACAGTAATTTCTTTTTTCTTTTTTTAAATTTTGAATTTTTAAGAGAATCATGAAAATTTCTGCCAATATTAAATAATTTGTCTTACCTACTTCTGTCTGTTTTTAATTGATTTCAGGTTTTTGTTCACTGTTTTCTCGATTTTTCGGATTTTCTATAACTTCTTTTTTCTTGATTTTATATTCAGGATTCCAATATGTTTTTTTTTTTTTTTTAATTTTTTTTCCAATCTTTAGAATTATATTGTGGGGGGGCGTACGCGTTCAATGATTTCTCAAAGTGATCCCCACTTCCTTTGGACGTAGTGCTATAATAGTGGGCTATTACGAAGCGCTGTGCGAACCAGCAAGAAAAGTAACTGTACGCTTTGGCGACGCTTTTGGCGCGCCGTTGTCAAGGTTGGCCATGCCATGCCATGCCGTGCCATGCCGGCCGGTCATGTGCCGGGGGAATGAAGACGAATGGGATGGCACCCCTGGTGGGGGGAGGGGGAGAGGGGGGTAGACGGGTGGGGGGGGAGGGGGACGAGGTGGCATCCTCGTCCCGCAGCCAAACACCACGCGAATAGAGCAGTGCAACAGACGCGATAAAAGCACATGTTCTTTTTTTTTTTTTCGCGTCCAATGCACATTTTTGTTTTTGTTTTGAAAAAAAAATGAGTTTAAAAGTCTAGAAACTTGCGCAAAACTTTGAACTACAGTTTTACGAGTCAAGAGCAAGGACGCAAGAATAATAATAAAAAAAATGATAATAAAAGTTTGGGGGACTAAGACGCGATTTTGCGAAGGCAGCGATAAGATCGGACGCGACAGCTTTCTGGCGCGGGCAGGGAGATGCATCAGCTGACATCTGAGAGGCCATTAGCGCCGCGGGGCCGCGGGCACGACGAGGCGGCATCATCGGATAAGGAACACCATACCGCTTTACCGGGGCGACAGAAGCCAACCAGCCGGAAAATATGCACTGAAATGTGTGAGGGTGTGCAAGTCCGATTATCACTTGTACACGTGTGAGGATGGGTATTCGCACTTCTATCGAGACAGTCACACAAATACATTAAAAATCTGTTGCAAAAAAAAAAGAGAGAAATAATTTACAGGTTTTGCTGTTAAATCGGTAAACAGATTTCATCAAATTTAGTAGAACAACAAGAAATATCGCGATACATCAGATAAAGATTGTGAAGTGACGGAATTCTTTTGTGTGGTCACAGAATTCGTTTGCATATTCACAAAATTCTTTAGTAAATGAACACGAATGACAAGTGAATTCACAGCAGTCGGGCCGTTTCACAAAATTCACAGATATTTTCTGTTAATTTAAGAAATATTTTTGCACAGTGGATAGTGTGAGCAATAACGAACGAAAGTCATCGAGACTCTGGAGACGAGCGGTGCGTGCAGCGCAGCAAACCCTTGCGGCGCGGACATGGGCTTGGCGCCTGCGGACAGCGGGGTAGGCTGCCCGCCAGACAGGCGAGCAGGCGCGTTGCCTAAGGTCCAGGCTGTCTCTGTCTCGCTCTCTCACTCGACTGTCCACCACAGTTTTGATTAAAAATATATTTTTTTTATATCCCCCTTTAGATCAGAAGCATTCTCTCGTTTGCTCTCTGTCTTTTGTCAGTCCCGCGCCACCTTGGCCTCTGTTCCGGCGGTTTCTTTCAGAACTTTCCCCCTCTGCCTGAACGCCCTCCGCTGCTGTGCAGCTCCACCCCGCCCCACCCCGCCCCGCCCCACCCCACCCCTGTCCGGCGGAACACGAGCAGCCCGCTCGCGAGATGACAAAAGAACCAGTCCAACAATCGGGAGGAATCGAGATGCAGAAAATGGCATTGCTATTCTGGACCAAAGGCGCTGCGCGGCGCGAGTTCCCCGCTGCCCCCCTTCCTCTCCCCCTTCTCGATCTAGTTCTAAAATCAGCCCCAAAATCAGCAGCAGCAGCACCCGTGCTGAGTCGGGGGGGAACCGCTTCTGTTGTCGTGTGTTGTGCTGCTCTGACGTTTCTTTACGGCCGCACCCGGGCGGTCCCAAGCACACCGTTCCATCTTGATGGCCCTGTCGGTGTTGACTCGGTGTCAACCACCTATCTATCGGGGACCCCCCTCCCCACCACCTCCTCCTGCTCTCCCCCATCAAGTCATCTTTGGAGATCGCGGTGCGGTGCAATGAAGCAAGTGGCAGCGGGGAGGGGGGGGGGGGGGACTCAAACATATATAGCGAGGAACACGCGTCCCGTGCCGCGCCGCCATAGGTCCTCGCCATAAACCTGGAGGACGTAACAGGCTCCGCCGCAAAGTCTCCGGCCCCATATGTGCAAGGACGGGGTGGGGCGGGGTGGGGTGAGGCGGGGTGGGGCGGGGTGGGGCGGGGTGGGGTGAGGCGGGGACTTGTCAGTGCTGTCACACGTGCGTGACACGTCGGAGGGGGGAAAAAAAGCCCACGTGGAAATAAAAAAGAGGAGTACGAGCAGCCAAAAGTCCTTCGACGGCTGCTAGTTATGGTGGCGGGGCGTGGCGGCCGTAAGGTGCCGGCGGCGGGGCTCAGGCGGGGGCGTCCCCGGTGCCACACGAGACCCACCCCGCCCCGCCCCGCCCGCCACACTACGCCACGCCGTGGATGATGGCTCGGGGAATCCCTTTAGTGTGGTTGGATGAGCAGCGTCGGTGGTGTTAGAGGGGAGGGGTGGGGGTGGGGTTCAGGGGTCTGGCGCCCGTACTCCGCCCCGAGCTGAAAGCCCTCCCCCTCGCGCGCACACTTCCTGCTGATGGATGTCCCCTCTCTTCAGCCCCGCCCCGCCCCGCCCCGCCCCACCCGCCACTCCGCAAGCCCACCACGCCCCGCCCCGCCCCGCCCCGCCCCACCACAACACCGCGGAACTCGGAGACGAACAAATAAGAAAGGAGGGGGGAGGGGGGGGGGAGGCGTGCGGCTGGCGGTGTTCCTCGCAGCCCATAGCTCTCGTCATGTCTGAACCAACGTGCGGGAGGCTGTGGCTGGGGGAAGCGAGGCGGGCTCCAGGGAGCTGCGGGGAGACTGCAGGGCGACTCCAGGAAGGCCGCAGAGAGACTCTGAGGAGACTGCAGGGAGACTCCAGGAAGGCCACAGTGAGACTCTATAGCGAGTCTGCCGGGATACTCTACGGAGGCTGCAGAGGAAGACTCCCAGGAGGCTGCGGGAAAACTCAACGGAGGCTGCAGATGCAGGGGACTGCAGGGAGACTGCGAAAAGACTGAAAGGAAACCCTAGGGTGGCGCTGCAGGGAGACCAAATGGAAAACAGCTCTGAATTTCAATGCACACATTGTGTGACCTTTTTATTGAATTATTAAGACTTTTTTATTGAATTTTCTTGAACTTTTGTAATCTTTAACTAAATTTTTGTGAATTTTGGTAAACTTTTACTGAACTTTTGAGAATTTTTACTTGAATTTTACCTAAATTTTTGTGAAATTGTCCTAAACTTTTGTAATTTTTTCTATTTTTCTTTTCTGAATTTTTCCTGAATTACGAGGAGCACAAAACTTTCAGAGTAGTTTCCCTGCGTGGAGGGAGACTCGAGGGAAGCTGCAGGGAGGCTGCGGGTACGCTGCTGTGGAGGCCACTGCAAATCCTGGAATCCAATTTCTCACCCAAAATGGGAGAGGACACTTTTTCCATGCTAAATTGTAGTGTAATAATTTTTAGCCTCACTCTTTTCGAGCGAGATATTTTTCGCCTCGCTCTATTTGAGTAAGGATGGATTTTTTAACCTCACTTAATTTGACCACGAATTTTCACTTTATTAGGGCGAGGTCTCAAAATTCTTTCTCATAAAGAGCGAGGAAAAAAATTTCTAACTCTTCAGAGAGTAATAAAAAGTGCCCTCAAATTCTCACTCGCTAGGGGGCGAGGATTATGACTCGTAGATTTTCAGTGGGCTACACAGCGCCCCTGCCGTTACGCGAGCCAACCACAATGCCCGCGCCCCCGCACGCGGTCCCGGTTGCGCCCGTCAGCAGACTCGCGCAGTACAGCGCGCACATGGAGCAGCAGCAGTACAAGAGAAACGATTCAGCGAGCGAGACGGACGATAGATAGCGCTGCTGGCGGGCTGCACCGCCCCGCCGGGCCCCGCCCGACCAGGCAGCGGGGAAATGGAGACCACAATAGCATCGGCGCTCTGCCCGCCCCGCCCCGCCCCGCCCCGCCCCGCCCCGCCCCGCCCCAGCCCGTTTCTCTTGTGGTGTCCGCTGCATCCATCCACCGAGGCTAATTCGAGTTGGTCCCGCACGTGGAACGAAGCCCTACTACGGACAGCAATTGCAGCATATCAGGAATAGCAAATCTGTTCAATAAATGTTGCAAATTGTATTCTTTTGTAGGAGTTGTATACACTGAGTCCTCGTGTATGAATTCCGCCCGCCCTCCACTGCGGGTTGATGCATGGCCCCGGGCTCTGATGTGGTGGTTTACGCCATAGGGCGAGTGCTCCGCTATGCACAGCACCATGCTGGTCGCTGTCATGACGCCCGTCAAGATTTACGCGTTCGTGACTTGGTAACATTCTCGCCCGCGCACTTTGTATTTTCGACGCTCCACGCGCCCTGGCTCGGGTGTGGCGTTTCGGGGCGGGGCGGGGCGCGATGGTTCGAAGAGGCGAAAGTGGCAATGGCGAACAACGGCCTCCCACAACGAATGGATCAGACAATACATCATCCGGAGGCCGGCGGGGCCGGCGGGGCGGCACCAGCCCCGGCTCAGCGCGCCGAACGACCGGCCTACGAGGCGAAACAACTGCGGGCGCGGATCAGGGGCCGTACACTGGAAACCGAGGGAGAAGGGGAAAAACTATGAATTTTGGTGTAGCACATGTTGTAAATTTTTCTGAACATTCGTGAATTCTTATCGCATGTTTCTGAATTTTCATTTGAATGTAGACTAAAATTTTTGTAAATTTTTGTGAATTTTTCTGAACTTTTCTGAATTTTTCTGAATTGCGAGGTGTACAAAAATTTCAGAGTTGTTGCCCGGTCAAGGGTGTTAACGTCACACGCTCTGAGGAGTGTAATCTACGTGATCCCAAGGAAAATGCACGACTTTCCATGTTCATTAAAATATACGACTGCGGAAATTCATCTACCAACAAGTGCATGTGACATTCACACACTTGGGCGACCAGCTCACGCACAGTCGTGTGCGAAAAGATATTCACACACCTGCAAGTGTGCGAACATCCTAACACACATGAGCGCCCGGTTGATCTGAGCCCAACACACTGCTGCTACTCTTCTTCAAAATCCACCGCAAGCTTTTCTCGATGTTTCCTTTGACAGCCTGATAGGCACATGCCCCCCCCCCCTCCCCCCGTGAACAATTGCCCGGCAGCGCACCGCACCGCAGAAATCACAAGACAGGCGCACAAAAGACACGGTGGAAAAGAAGAGGAGAGACAAAACAAGGTGAAAGGAATGAGAGAAAACAGCAGCGCAGCTGACATGGCAGCACAATGACACGGCACGGACCGCTTCAGCTGCGGGCGCCCAGCGCTGAATGCTAAGTCTGGCCTAACTACACTAACAAAAATGAAAAACCTACAATGGTATATACACCTCTGGAGAAACCAATCATAACTTAGCAACAGAGAGCAAGCGCTAAGGGGGCTTTGAAGAAAGAAAAAAAAATTAAATCTGGCACGCAGCTTGGACAGTTTTTTTTTTTAACTTATAAAAACGAATAGAAAATTTAGAAGAAAAATGGAAAAATATCCAAAGCCACACATTTCAGCCAATTTTGAGAAAAAAACATTTTCTTAGAGTAAAATTTGAACAGGTTCGTTAGGGCGCGCGAGCGCGGAGCGACGCCAGGCGAGGGCACCTGCCCCGCCCTACCCCATCCCGCCCCGCCCCGCCTCCAGCACGCTCCCACAACACCACTACTTAAACTTTCTTTCTCTTCTCCAATCTCCCCAATCTTTCCATCCCCTTTCACGAGTGCGGGGCACCACTCTCCCACCACACAGAACTCGAGCAGGGCGGCGGGGTGGGGAGCGCGGCCTAAACACGAGAGCGCCGCTGATAAATCACTCAGTCCACAGCGGGGCGCTCCGCCTGGGCCAGTCGCCACCTCTTACCTTCATCCCCCTCCCTCCACCTCCCCTCATCCGCCACCACAACAGCGCCACCCCGCCCCGCCCCGCCCCGCTGCCTGATACTTGTCCGTGGGTAATTTATGAGACAGGTGGTCTGACCAAAGTTTTTCAATGTTCAACACGGAGATACAGCCGGGCGGCCAAATTGCTACCCCCTCTGCTAGGCTTCCCGCCCCAGCCCACCCCAGCCCACCTCGCCCGAGGGGTTGTCAACCAATTTTCACCCTGCGCCGAGGAACATTAAATACTCCGGGAAATATAGGAAATTTTGGAGCCAATTGAATGCATTTACATAGCGAAACAAGGTACATGTGAATTTTTTTAAGTTGATGTTAACATTACCGTGTGTGATCTTAAGGTAATAATCCAGGTATTATTGGCACGTGTGCGTTGGAAGATCGAAGTCAACTAACCCCGCCTCACCCCACCCCGCCCCGACCACGAGCTGCCCTCTTACACGTTCAGCCCCTCCTCAAAATCCCCCAGCCTCTTCAGCTAATAAAAGACTACGCTCTGGAAAACGAGCAAAGATCAAAAAATAAGCAGTCTGCCCGCAAAGGCGAATTGAAACCCCATCGAGAAAGAGAGAGAGAGAGAGAGAGAGAGAGAGAGAGAGAGAGAGAGAGAGAGAGAGAGAGAGAGAGAGAGAGAGAGAGAGAGACACTTTCACATCCCAGCACCAAGATATTCGCAGGCACGTACGCGACCACACCCACCCACCTACAGTGTCTTTCACCCCCCCCCCCCCCTCCCTATCTTTTCCTCCTGTCTCTCACCTCCCTTCTTTCTCTCCCCATCTTTTTTTCTCTCTCTTTTTTTTTCAACGCGGCTCACACAGAGTGTGTTTAAGCACCGCAAACGACCGCGGGCAGACAAACGCTCGGCCAGTCCCGGCCGGGCAGGCAAGCGGGAGAGCAGTGGATTTTTGCAGGAGCTGCGACCCACCGCGCCACGCCACGCCACGCCTCGCCATGCCACGCCTCGCCACGCCACGCCACGCCGCGACCCCAGCACCCCACCACACCACACCAGGCCAGCACCTCACCTTCACGCACCCGATAGCTTCCTGTTCTGTCCTCACTCCCCTCCTCTCTCTCCCTCTCTCTCTCTTCCACACACTCTCTCTCTCTCTCTCTCTCTCTCTCTCTCTCTCTCTCTCTCTCTTCCTTTCTCTTTTATCCCACTTTCAGGCCCATTACTCTCCCTCCTCCCTCTTCCCCCTACTTTCTCTCTCTCTCTCTCTCTCTCTCGCTCTCTCTCTCTCTCTCTCTCTCTCTCTCTCTCTCTCTCTCTCTCTCTCCCCCTCTTTTCTCTCCGCCCACACACCGCCCCGCGGCGGGCGCGTACTTTGTTCTCGCAGTACAGACTTTGCTGGCGCAAGACTTGGAAACTCCCGCCGTAGAAACGACTCCGCTCCCGCTCGCAGGGCGCGGGGCTGCGCGGGGCTGCGCGGGGCGTGGTGAGGCTGTACAAGCTGTTACATACAGCACGATCTGCTTACACCTCGGTCAAGGCGGGGCGGGGTGGGGTGCTGCCGAGAGCGATCACTCATCATACAAAATGTGTACAGAGATAATTTTTTTTGTTTACTTTTGATTCTTTGGATGTTTTTTAAATAATTTTTTAAAATTTAATTTTTTTTTCATTTGATTTTTCTGTTGATTTTCATGGAAAAATGTCTGCAACTGATTGGAAAATTTTGATCTTTTACCCCCATTTCTGAATTTTTTCCAGTTTTGTTTCGTTTTTTTTAACTTTTTTTTTCGATTTTGTGGATTCTTTTGTATCTTTTTTCTTTTGATTTTTTTTTTTATTTTTAAATGTTTTTTTGGGGGCCGTTCAATAATAATTTTTCAAAACGATCCCCCCCTCGGGCAGGAGGTACACCAACCTTACTGCCTGTGTCCACCATCCCTGGTCCTTGCTGCACCCCATTTCCCTCAAGATGGGGGTGGGGGTGGAGGGGGTACAAAAAAAAAACAAACTAGGAATGATGGTAGACACCACCCCGCGGGCGGGGGGTACAATGGACCGGTTAAACCAAGTCGGTCAAGCTTAAGCTTGGCAGCAGTACTTCGCTCCTACTTCACCGGCTCGACCAGGATTTGGACCAAACGGTCAGACCCTTACCGCCGCGACCATCTCTCTCTCTCTCTCTCTCTCTCTCTCTCTCTCTCTCTCTCTCTCTCTCTCTCTCTCTCTCTCTCTCTCTCTCTCTCTCTCTCTCTCGGGGCGGAGGTGAGGCGTCGGCACTCATTCCCCATTCACATGTCGTAACGCAGATGCCTCCAGTCCGGGGGCGTGCGGCGTATAGAGAGGCAAGGGGTCCGTGGGGACGAGGAAGGTGCGAGGGTGGCGGGGCGGGGCGGGGCGGGGCGGGGCGGGGCGGGGCGGGGCGGGGCGGAGGTCTAATGAGGCCGTTGCAGCCAGAATGGGGGGGCATCAGCACAGAGCTGTAGGCGCCCGCCCCCCAGAGCGCGCGCGCGCCCCTCAAGTGCGTCAGCTACGACCTCGCCGAACAGGCGAGGCGAGAGCGTACGGCGCGCGTTTAACACGCCGTTCGGACAGCACCCGTCTG
Source organism: Frankliniella fusca (assembly GCA_029379305.1). Lineage (NCBI taxonomy): Eukaryota > Metazoa > Arthropoda > Insecta > Thysanoptera > Thripidae > Frankliniella > Frankliniella fusca. The sequence goes on along the minus strand of JAHWGI010000321.1, from coordinate 698,732 downwards.
ATTCCGAAGATCACTCTCGAGCCCCCGTCCTTGTCGCACTCACGGAGCCCCGCCATCCACAACATCGGGCACAGCCATGGGTGAGACAAGGACCGAGGTACGGAACCAGCCTGCAGCGGGCGCGGTCGTGAGTCGAACACCCCCACGTAAAGGACACTGTAATGCCTCACACTGGCGAGACAAAAGTGCAACTTTTCACACTTAAAGTGTGCTCTTAACTACTTTGCACATTACAAGGTGTCGAACATTTTTGCACACTGTAATGGATTAGTAAGTGCGCAAATGTTGCACACTGCTCTAGAAATCCAAGTGTACGAATGTCGCACACTTTTAGGTGTGAATTGATTCGAACTCTTTGGTGCATATTTTCGAACAAGTAATGCAATTTTGTGCACAAATTTGTGTGATAAACGAAACGCAGGTTTCACTCTGTACAAACGTTTGCACAAAATTCTGCTGTGAAGCGGAACAAGGGGATAAGTTGACTTAGCCCCAAAATGAGATTTTTATGCCATGTTATAGTCAATCATAGGCTGCTTCTACCCTCAAAATATTACAGCAAAGTACCCCATAGGTTGGGAGATATAAGGGTTGGTAATAGGAGATAAGTCGACATACCCCCTTTTTAAAGAACATTTGTTCGCAGCAAAAGGAGGTAAGTCGACTTATCTCAAAAGTCTTAAAAATTTCAACTGAACAAAATGAGTTTAGTTGACTTGACTCTATTTGATTGAGATTTTAAAAAAAGTTATGTCAACTTATCCCCTTTTGCACAAAAAAATAGCAAGCATATTTTTCTTTTTATTCTGTAGTGGCACTACAGAACTGAGTTCCAGATTAGAAGTTGACGCAAAGAGTTCTAATATTTCTTTATTTTCTGTGAAGCTTTCGGAGTATCCTTTGCATTAAATTTTGACTTTAGACCTGGTTGTTATCTTTGGGAGTGGCTCGCAAGCGCTACAGATCACAAGCGCTGCGGGTCACAAGCGCTACAGCTCGCTAGCGCTACGGCTCACAAGCGCTACAGATCACAAGCGCTACAGCTCGCTAGCGCTACGGTTCACTAGCGCTACGGGTCACAAGCGCTACAGCTCACAAGCGCTACAGCTCGCTAGCGCTACGGCTCGCTAGCGCTACGGGTCACAAGCGCTACAGCGAGAATCCGACCGTTAGGCGGAGCCGACTATTGACTGGTTTTTGGGCGAGAACGTTCTATTGATCTCAGTGCGTATGAAAAAATAAATTGCTCCTTTGGAGTCTCCTCTCTGCCCAAGGCAGGGGGGAGTTCCTGTCCTGTACCTTTTGTTGTTATATCAGCTGTTACAGTTAATAGCCGCCTCTATTTACTGTCCTAACTCAAAGAACAAATCATCATATTGATTTCTATAGGTTTCAGTGGGAATCAGAGTACTTCAAGGTGAGTTGTCGAGTTTCGCTCAATTCGTCGTTGCTAGTGATCTCAGAATCATTATGCAGCGATGAAAATAAACATTGCGAGGGTTTGTAAGAAACAACAAACTGGATTTCACGCAGTTTAAACGCAGACGCGCCGGCCTAGGCCTTGGAGGGAGAGAGAAAGAGAGAGCAGAGACTCGAACGGAGGAATTTTTTTCTCATACGCACTGAGATTAACAGATCGTTCTAGCCCGAGACCCCGCCAATAGTCGGCTCCGCCTAACGGTCGGATTATCGCTGTAGCGCTTGTGACCCGTAGCGCTAGCGAGCCGTAGCGCTAGCGAGCTGTAGCGCTTGTGAGCTGTAGCGCTTGTGACCCGTAGCGCTAGTGAACCGTAGCGCTAGCGAGCTGTAGCGCTTGTGATCTGTAGCGCTTGTGAGCCGTAGCGCTAGCGAGCTGTAGCGCTTGTGACCCGTAGCGCTTGTGATCTGTAGCGCTTGTGACCTACGTCCGTTATCTTTATTATACCTCTGTTGAACCAGAAAATTATCTTTAAGGATTTAATACTATTGCCTTCATATTTGGGCTGTGAAGCGGAAGAAGGGGATAAGTCCAAAACCCATACTTTTCAGGAAATCAAAAAAACTATTCACAATTAATTTTTTAAAAATGTTATGATGTAAATGGGATGTGCTTTCATGTACGATATTACTGCCACTTTGAAGGTTTTCAATATCATGCTCCGTTACTGAGATTTAAGACTTGACTCCTTTTGCCAACGTAAGCTTATGGACATTAGTCAACTTAACTCTTTTGACACGTTAAGAATTTGGAGTCAAGTCATTGGAAAATTGACAAAAAGAGTTAAGTTGACTTAACTCTAAATGCATTAGTTGCATAAGGAGATAAATCATATTAATTATTTAAATTTTTAACATAATATGGGACTCCGGAAGTTTTCCAGAAATTAAAACCACAAAAAAACTCCTTCCGTCAACTTGTAATCTAAAACGCAGCCATATAGTATTGCGTTAGAATTCAAAAGAAATGTGCTTGTATTTTTTGTGCAAAAGGGTATAAGTCAACTAAACTTTCCTGATATCATGCTACATAAGGAGTCAATTCTACTTAACTAATTTTGCTTCTGTTGAAATTTTATGAATTTGGAGGTAAGTCAACTTACCCCCTTTTGGTTCATGATAATTACCGTACAAAACAAGTTATGTCGACTTATCTCTTTTTACAAACCCCTATATCTCTCATTCTATGGGAGATATCCCCATAATATTTGGTAGACACAAGCAGACTTTAATGTACTATCATATGCCATAAAAATCTCATTTTGGGTATAAGTCAACTTACACCCTTCTTCCGCTTCACAGCCCATTTTTGCTTTGATTCACTTAATGATTCAAAAAGAGTAAAAAAATGACATATCAACGTAGAACGACTTAGCTCTTTTTTTCAGAATGGCATAAGGAGGCAAGGCGACTTGACTCTTTATGCATCTTCTCATCAACAAAGTTAAGTAGACTTAGCTCTTTTTTCCAAGTTTTCAATGACTTAACTCTAAAGTCTCAACAAGCAAAAGGAGTCAAGTTGACTTGCTTTGTTATGTCGTTGATGGTAAAAGGAGTCAAGTCCTGTATCTCAGCGTACAAGCATGACACTGAAAAAATCACAAAGGCAGCAATATCCTACATCAGATTGCATTTTAATATTATCATTACATTTATGAAAAGTTACGTGCCAATAGTTTTTTCAATTTCCTGAAAATTATGGGTTTTGAACTTAACCCCTTGTTCCGCTTCACAGCAGAATTGTACAAATACATTTAGCGTGTACACAAAATACGTCGTAAATATACAAATACATTTATCTAAGCAGTACAGCATGCGAAAAACTGACTGCCAATAACGCTTTATTACTCCATTTTCATGACGCGTAACTTTACGACCACGGTTAGTACCCTCGGAGTATTAATCACAGATATACGCTGCGAAGCAGCAAGACTCTCCTCATAAATAATAATTTAAAAAAAATAATCATAAAAATAGTAGTAAAGTATCTGAAAGTAAGGCATGCGCAACCAGGCATGCAGGCGGGGCCCCGAGTGCCCCATCAGCTCGTTGCAGAGAGGGTGTTACAGGCCAGGGCCCGGGTGGGGCGGGCTCACGGCTGACCTGCTCTCGATCAGGAGAACCGTTACTTAACGCCCCGGCGTAAGACCTGTCCATAAATTATGCGCCCGGAGGAGTTACCCCCCACCTCCGCCGCCCGCCAGCGCTGATTAGACAGCAAGTTATTAGCAGGAGTATCCGCTCATAGATTGCAGATCCGATGAGGTTAGAGAGAGGAAGGTCTGATTTAGGATTTCACTAACGAAACTGCGTGTCAGGGGAGGGTTGGCATAAGGTCGGAGGAGAATAAGAAACACTGGAAAAACTAATGTGACACATGTCACATGTGCACATGTGACCAGTTAAGGTAACATCACGTAATGTTACCATATTTTCGGTAACGTTTGTAATGTGACATCCTCCATGTTATTACTATAGGCAGACATAACACATGGCACCGGATGTCACATTACCAAACGTGACCGAGAATTTGGTAACGTTTTGAAATGTGACATAAACTGGTCACATCAATTGATGTGACTCATGTCACATTAGTTTTTCCAGTGAAGGGTGAGAGAGAGAGAGAGAGAGAGAGAGAGAGAGAGAGAGAGAGAGAGAGAGAGAGAGAGAGAGAGAGAGAGAGAGAGAGAGATGCTGGAGCCGTGCAGTCAGGGCAGGTCAGGTCACGGGGCAGCGTGGGACTTACATACACTTACAGAACATGGTGAGGCTCAGCGCCGGAGAACGACACAGTCAGAGGGAGGAGGAGGGGGAGGGAGAAGAGGAGGAAAGGAAAGGGGTGGGAGAGAGAAGGAAGAGGAGGAGGAGGGAGAGGAAGGGGTAGGGGTGCAAGGCCAGCAAAGCGAGGGGACAACACAGTCCCAGCTGACATGACAGGGACGGGGCGTGACAGACACGGACCGCCACTCCCCGACAGCTGATCTCTCTCTCTCTCTCTCTCTCTCTCTCCCCCTCTCTCTCTCCTTCTGTTTCCCTCTCTGTCACACACACAAACATACCCACACGCACGCACGCACTCAGAGGGCCATGCCACAGTCGGATTGGATCTCGGACTCTCGATTTGGTGCCATCCTGGCTGATGAGACTTGGGTCCCTCCATCTCTCTCTCTCTCTCTCTCTCTCTCTCTCTCTCTCTCTCTCTCTCTCTCCCTCCCCCACGCGAGGACCATCAGCACCGCGTAGGGTGGGAAAACGTTCAAGTGCAGGGCGGCTCCCGCTCCCCTCAGTCATAGCGACCTCCCGACCATCCTTCATGGCCCTAGCACCCCTCCTCTCCCTCTCTCTCTCTCTCTCTCTCTCTCTCTCTCTCTCTCTCTCTCTCTCTCTCTCTCTCTCTCTCACACTCCTTCTTGTCCTCCTCCTTCTCTGACCCGTCAGGAAATTGCCAACTTGCGCCCCCTGTGCACAATACCCTCTGGTGGGTCCGGGCGGCAGACACTGTCAGAATGAGTTTGTGGTCATGATGAAACCATTCGCTGGACCAGACGAGCCGGTCGGACCCCGTGACAGGTACACTGCTCACAAACATACCCAGCACAGACATGCGGGTACTTTATTTCCAACTAAAATCACGAGCAAATAAGGCATATTCAACAGATTTTTGCTCTAGGAATACCTTGTCTGAGCAGTCTGGGCTGATAGCTCGTTTCTTTTTCGCACATCACACGTTGGCGTTAATTTATCGCATCCGAAAAGAAATGGGTTGCGTTTTATATTCAAATGCGCACAGGGGAGAGAAGACTGCCAGTGACATCATCATCATCTCAAAGCAATTCACACTCCCGGGAAAAACCAGCTGCGGCGCGGAGGCACGTGGCCGCTGTCTCTCTCTCTCTCTCTCTCTCTCTCTCTCTCTCTCTCTCTCTCTCTCTCTCTCTCTCTCTCTCTCTCTCTCACACTCCCACTCATGCTGACACCGAACAGCAAAAAAATATTTCTCAAATCTGCATATTCAGTTCCTACATATCCCCGACTACCGGGGGAAAAAAAGGACGACTCGTCGAACGACGACGGTTAATGGGTGTGTCAGAGCAGCGAACATGGAGAGCCATGGTGCGGCGGGGCGAGGTGGGTGGGGTGCGGCGGGGCGGGGCGGGGTGGGGCGGGGCGCTCAGCTCGACGCGATATGCCATACTGCATGCTGATGTGTCACTACCCCGTTCACGACGCACCGCAAGTTCATCGCGCACAGGTCATGTGTAAAGTGGCACATACACCACTCCATTCACCGGGTTCCGCCCCCTCATCCCTCATCCCCTTACACTAGCACCCACGTCCCGAGGGGTCCTTCACTAATTTTTTTTTTTAAATCCGGTGTACACCCTTCAAAAGAACCACTAAAAATCAGAAAAATCAGAAATAATCGAGAGAAAAAATCAGGAAAAATCAGAAAAAAAAAGAAAAAATCAGAAAAAAGAAAAAATCAGAAAAAATCAGTAAACCTCAAGAAAAATCACGAAACAGCAGAAAAATCAGAAAAATCGGCGTACGCTTCAATTTGTAGTGAAGGACCCCTCCTCGATCCCTCCCCTTCCACCCTATATACCACCTAACCACCATTCCTACCCCACATCCCCCCAAACCAACCCTCCACCCGTGTTACTTATTCCACCCCCAACCTCAACCCTAACCTTCACTCCACCCACCTCCCCGAACTTCAGTCTCTTCCCCACATGCTTTTTTTTCGGTCTAAATTTTTCATGCCCCTCGCCCTTCCAGTTTAAAAGTTGTTAGAGGAATTTGGTAATTCCGGCGAGTGCGGAGTCGGCCCTCATGAGACCACAGGAGTTTCAACCTCGCCGCCCCCCCCCTCTCTTCCTTTCAACTTTCCCATCTCCTTCCCTGTCCTCTTCCTCTACATCCCTTTCACTTTCGCAAATTACCGCCTGGCTTTGATACTTTTATTCCAAAAAGACCGTCGGATACAAAGAAAAGAAAAAGAAAGCTTCGCGGACCCTTCGAGAAGCTTCCCGCAGCGCTGCTCGTCCAAGCGCGCTGAACCTCCAGACCGCTGGCCGAACAACACACAAGCAGGTCTCCCAGCCAGCTGGACTGAGCCGGACCTGCCAACTGATTCAGAAGATCGCTCTCGTCCCTCCGTCCTTGTTGCACCTACAGCGGTGTCCCATATGCTGCGGCCAAGGTCGTGCGACGAGGACAGGTGTATGAAAGCGATCTTCGGAATCGGTCATCTGAGACACTGCCTCGGCTGCACCGTCCAGCCCTGCCGGGTAGACACTCGAGCGCGTGAGCCGAGCCAAAAACACATTTCACGCCCAGAGATTTTTGCTTCATTTTTCTTTGGTTTTTCTTTAAGGCCTCATTTAAGGATATTCTTTTTCCATGCGAAAAACAAAGCTTGAATCCTTAAAAATGTATGAAAGTTTATACATACGTATCTTGAGCCAAGAACACTGGAAAAACTAACGTAACATGTGTCACGTTTCTTGCGGCACTCTCCGGAGAAAACGTTTCTTGCTGCATTCTCTCTGTGATGCCCCTATCCTTTTGCATGGAGAGGAATGCATCAAGAAACGTTTTCTCCAGAGAATGAATGATAACATGTGACACATGTCATATTTGTTTTTTCCAGTAAATTCCTTTTTTGGTGTGCGCTATGCGCTCTCTCTTTCCCTTTCTTCTCGTACACATTCGCTCATTTCCTGCTCCTTTCTCCCACTATATCGGCCAAGCTCTCCAACCCATAAGGAAAGGAAAAGCAATGGAAGGAGAGAGAGAGAGAGAGAAGAGAGAGAGAGAGAGAGAGAGAGAGTGAGTGAGTGAGAGAGAGAGTGAGAGAGAGAGAGAGAGAGAGAGAGAGAGAGAGAGAGAGAGAGAGAGAGAGAGAGAGAGAGATAGCAAAAGTAAAGCAGGGCGAGGAGACGGTACGAGGAAGAGGAGGAAGCAAAGAGCAAAAGAGTGAAGGGAAGGTGTCGGCGAGGCAGGCGGTGCCGACTGGCTTCCTATTTGAGGCCACTTTCACCAAGTTTACTAAACCAATACCTTCCTCCGCGCCCCCACCCCCCGCTGTCACAGCGTGCGTGCCCACCCTGTCAAACCTACCGACATGTTAATCTTTTTTCCAACCCCTTTATCAAAAGAATTTTGATCACAAGAGACACTGTATAAAATTGTCGCAAAAAACGAGAGACAAGTTTATATAGGTTCCCCTGTTAAATCGGTTTGCAGATTTTTCCTGTAGTTTGACGAAAAATTTAAAAGATTGACAAGAAAAATCGCGAAAAAAGAGATAAAGTTTGTAAAGTTACGATCTTCTTTTGTTAAGTTACAGGAATGAAAAGTGGATTCAAAGTGAGGTCGTTAAACAGAATTCACAGATATTTCATATTAATTAACTTTTTTTTTTTTCGGTGAAGTGTTCGGGTATCACATACTTGTAGATGCCTTAATATTTGTTGGCCTACAATTCGTCTCTTGAAAGTTGGAATTTCGCTGAGGAAATTATTCGCAGGTGTTTCTGACCATGAATGAAACTTTACAAAAAAGCAGGTGTACGATGTTCACACCCTTGGGTTTCCATAGTGTATATTCAGCGCTGGAAAGTTGGAGCAGGCGCAGAGGACCAAACCTATCGGAACACTACATAGTGACACTGTGAAAAACATTTTTGTGGATTTACGATATGTCACGACTTACAAAAAATGCTGTAAATTTACGACAAACCATTCTCTCTCGTAACTGAATTTCAATTTTATACAGGTAGTGCAAGTAGTTTACGATTTGCAATTGCAATTTTGCCCAATTATACGACTACACTATGTTAAAAAAACTCCGTAAACCTGCAACAATTTTGCACAGTGGAGCTTAACTCTTAGCTCACACGCGGTGATTTCAACCATCACACCGCAGCCAGGTGCGAGTCGGGCGGGTAAATATTTTTCCCCACACGCGCGCGCCAGACGAATGTTTGCAGTGTAGCCGCAGAGCGGTCCTGCATTTAGATACGGTTTGCTCAACAACGCGGTGCGGTGCCTGTTTGCGCGGCAGTGGGGCGGGGCGGGGCAAGACATGTGTGTGTGTGAGTGTGTGTGTGTGTGGGCGGCGAGATAGACCAACCTCAACGCGGCCCGCAAGCTCGCGGTCCACCATCGCCTCGCCTCGATTTCAATTTCGAGGCCAATCTCATCAGAGACGCGGGCGTTGGTGGGGCGTGGTTGGGCGTGGTGTGGCGTGGCGGGGCGTGGCGGGGCGTGGCGGGGAGAACCGTGCGCATTGCTAACACAAGGACTAAGGGCTGGAGGAGAGATGAGAGAGAGAGAGAGAGAGAGAGAGAGAGAGAGAGAGAGAGAGAGAGAGAGACGAAAGGAAGTGAAACGTGACGGTCGAGAGTTTGGAAAGAAAGACACTTTGGTCTCTCACGTAAGATAGAGAGAGAGGAGGGGGGGATGGAGGGAGGGAGAGGCAGCGCGGACGGGGCGAAGCAGTGGGCTCTAAAATGGTACTTATCGCGGGCTGTGATGGCCCAGCCCAGCCCCAGGGTGGCTCCGCTTCCACCCCGCCACCGCCCTAAAGCTCTATCACCTGCGCGCGCGGCTGTTGTGCGGGGTGGGGGGGGGTGGGGGGGGGGGCGGGGTGGGGCGGGGCGGGCTTGGGCCGGTCCTACTAGGGCCACGTCAAGGAGTGCGCGATCGCTTTTGTCGAGGGGTCGGAAATAAGGGCACCAGGGGTGTAGGTAGGCTGGGGTCGGCGGCGAAGGGGCCACGCGTGGGAACAAGGGCAACGCGACAATTCCACAAAAAAAAAAAAAAGACTTGCAAATTTTCTTTACAAAAGCAGAAAACACACGACTATCAGAAACAAAAAAAAAATATGTCGAGGATGTGCAACTCAATTAAAATTTAACTCACAAATGTCATAAAGTTACAACATCCAGTTGTATTGTTACCATAATTTTTTTTACACCACCTGCCAACTTAATTTTCTTTGACGAGTAAGAATTTGCTGTCGTAAATTTTCGACTGCGCTCGTAAATTTATAACTGGGTGTCGTAATCACAAATTTACAAAAAAAAAAATGCTTTAATTTACGAATATTTTTTTCACAGTGCTGTGTACCACAATGCCACGATCCGATCCACCCCCAGAGGCTGCGACCAGTGAGCCGAAATGTGTGAATAGCACATACTTCTACGTGTATCAATTTAAATTCGCGTGAGCTTTTCGCACTTTTCCTTTCAAAACGCATGGAAAGCGCGGAGTCCCAGGGAAACTATCGCCGTTATCCAATAAGCACGTGTGTGAACATTGAGACTCCCACGCTTCTAAAAGTGCGCCCAACATTCACACTGGAAACGCAAGTGTGTGAATGTCGCACACTTGTAGGTGTGCGCGAGGATTCATTCGTACGTTCATTAAACGTGTGAATTTTCCTAGGATATTCACACGTTTGAGTATGGCCAAGCGTACGAATGAATCCTCGCACACCTGCAAGTGTGCGACATTCGCACACTTGGATTACCAGAGCAACGCACTTTGAGCTGTGGCCTCCCGTCACGCATCGCTGTAAGTGGTGGCGCGCGCGTCACGGCGCACTTTTATTTGCAAAGAGGGTTGCGGCCCGCCCGCTCCGCCCGCTTCGCCCCCAGCGCGGCGCGGCAGAACCCATTTCCCCAAATGTGGGCCGGCGGTGATCCAGCCACCCCCGCCCCCGCCCCCACCCCCACCCCTTACCCCCACCCCTCCAACTCCCACCGTCTTCTCAATCTCCCCCGTCCTCACAGTCCAACCCCCCCCTCTCCGTGCTCTTTGTCTCCCCCCACCCCACCCCCCTATACCCCCAGCCACCCGACCCATCTCTCAGCGTCGTGAATCGTCCCGCTAGACGTACAGTCCGTGCCTGCGCCTGCTACTGCTTCTTTTTGCAAGGGAGAGAGTGAGAGAGAAGAGAGTGAAAGGGAGAGGGGGAGAGGGAAGAGAGGGGGAGAAGGAGGGCGGGGGAGAGGGAAGAGAGGGGGAGAGGGGGAGAGGGAGAGAGAGAGAGTGGGAGAGAGAGTGGGAGAGAGAGAGAGAGAGAGAGAGAGAGAGAGAGAGAGAGAGAGAGAGAGAGAGAGAGAGAGAGAGAAGAGTGAAAGGGAGAGGGGAGGGAGAGAGAGAGAGAGAAAGAGAGAGAGAGAGAGAGAGAAAGAGAGAGAAGGGGGTGGGAGTGGGGCGAGTAAAAGGGAGAAATAGAGCGCTGGGTTTGGGTCGGGCGGAGGGCTCAGTGCGTGGGAGCGGAGCGCTGATAAGGGACCTTCAAGACGTTGTACAAACCATATGATTGTGGTGAGCCGGAGCGGCGGGGCGGGGCGGGGCGGGGCGCTGCCTGCTGTGTACTCATCACGGAGAGATGGATTAGTGCACAAGTGGGAGACGGAGTAAGAGAGAGAGAGAGAGAAAAGTGGGGCGGATGTCGGGAGAAAGACGTGAGGGATGAGGCTGCAGGGACAGAAAGGATAAACATGGGGTTTCTTTTCACCAACGCAGTAAGAGTCATTAATAGTTTTCTTCAAGAGACGTTTTTTTCCCGAAAGATGCGATGCACGGTTATAGTTTCAACGGTAAACACGATGAAATGTTTACAGTTACGGCTGTCAGAAATTGCAAAAATACTTTGAATAAACGAGTTTTTTTTTTTTTTCGTGCTTAAGGATGACGTGTGACTGAAGGTGTTTCTCCTCAATTTGAGGAGGAAATATTAAAAATAAAAAAATAAGAAAAAACTTCAATAAAAACATGCATTTGAAATATGAGACTGCGAATGACGTTGTAAATCTACGATTCGTAGCTTCGCAAAAGACAATTTGTTTTCGTTTAAGAATGACAACAAGTCAATCGCGAGTGTCACTACACTTTTCCTATATTCGCCAATTTGATCGTAACTTGACTGCATTCTTGGACATGGAAAATTTCTCCGCGCAATTCCTCGAGACGGTGTATCTCTCAGGGGCAGGTGGTCCCGCAGCAGCAGAGCTCAGGGGCCGCGGCGGCGCGGCGGCGGCGCCCTGCTCTCCCCTCCCCAGAGACCCCCTCCAGCAAGTCAACCAAGAACACGAGGCGGTGGTGGTGGCAGTAGAGGCTGAGGAGGGAGGTGAGGGAGAGGAAGCCAAGCCGAAGCAATTTGGACGTTTTCACGAGTCATTGTGCAATGTACGAGCCGGGAGGACCGGTCCGACCAGCAGCCCTGCCCGCGGCCTTGTGTGAACAAGTCTGGTACACAGAGCGTTGTGAGCGTGTGTGTGTGTGTGCGCGTGTGACAAAGGGGTGGCAGTAGGTCATCTCTGACACACGCATCCTTGTACGCTGCACTGGGGAAAAAAGGGGTGAGGGGAACCCATGAGTTAATTTTCGTTTTTTCGAAAAAAAAAAATGTATATATACAGTGTAATAGAATTTCACATTGAATATTAACTTGACTCGTTGTTGAAGGCAACAACTGCTGATAATTTTAAAGAGAATTTCCGTATTTTTTTTTATTTTTTTTTTTTTGCAAAGACAGTGAAAAGCATGAAAATAACGAGAAAATTTGAGGTCATTAAATTTCGTGGAGTTTTTATGAATTTGCTTTACACCCATGCAGCTGCAGATTTCTGAACATCTGGTTTGCTGAGTATAACTTTAATGCTCAGTTGTGAACAATACTGAACATACATTCAAACTGTCATTTTTAACAAAAGCAGAGAAAGATTAGCCTATTTTTATGACTGCGAATGAAATAATACATAGCCAAGTAAGTTTAATGAAATCTGTGGCAGTGCGTCCAAAAATAGGTCACAGAAAACTTCGAGTGTGTGTGTACTGGGAAACCTCTATTACAGCGGTTCTCAACCTTGGGGTCACGACCCCAAATGGGGTCGCCAAATTATATTGTGGGGTCGCGTCGAAGCACCTGGGGTCGCCGGGGGTCGCGATTTGGCTGCCGGCTGGCCCCCGCCCCGATACGTCATCCCTTGTGCAGAAATACGGAAAAACCACCAAGAAAGCCTCTAACAATAAAGAAAAACTCTCAATAAACATAACTTTAATTTTTATTTTTATGTTTTGGGTAGGAGATGGGTGTAAGAGGGTTGACATGGGGTCGCGTGGGGTCGCGAAAAATTTTCGGTGGGGTCGCGAAAATTTTTGACAGTCATTTTGGGGTCGCGAGCCTAAAAAGGTTGAGAACCGCTGCTCTATTATTATCTTTCATCTAAATGTCTGCCTCGCACGAATAGAGTCGAGCTTTACACGGAAAGGGTCAAAAACGTAACGCACACACACACACACACGCACACACACACACACACACACGAGCGCACACACATTGACACACGTGTGCGCGCTATGCTTGCATAGTGTCTTCCGCTCGTGCGTGCGTGCGTGCGTGTATGTATGTACGCGCGCTCGGGTGTGTGTTCCGGTGATGTGTGCCCACAGCAGCCAGGTCCGTGCCCTGGACTCCCCCATCACCCCCGTGTTCATCCACAACATCCTTCCCCAACCACACACACACACACACCACCTCTACGCTCCCCGCACCCCGCCGGCTGCCAGCCGCGCCGCCGGGGCTGGCAGGGCTGGCAGCCACTAAAGGCCAGGCCAGCCGGCAAATCTTCTCTCTGTTTTTCCGCGCGAACAACGCGTCCGAGGGTGCAGACGAAAATGCTCCACATCCATCCATGAGCTCTTGGCTTACACACTGAAATTGTATGCATTATTTTGTACATAGCTTACGTAGGTCCTATGCACATGCGTATCTTATGCATGAGCCTTTACATAATATGTAAGAAATCGTTCATAAATTAGTAAGAAATCTTACAGAAGATACGCATGTGAATAGATCTACATAAGCTATGTACAAAAGCGCATCGAATTTTAATGTGCGCCCTCGAAAACCTACACCCCATGTACCATGAAGCAATTAAAAAGACAAACGTAACTGTCGGAACGTTACACCAAAACGGATCCTGATTTTATATTTATTTGATTTGTGTCATTCTTGCAATGCGAGATTGACATCAAACGATAGCATACCTGCACAGCTTGGTCTCTCTCTCTCTCACACACACACACACGCACACACACACAGACATCAAGCTCAGTACGCAGCATAACAAGAGGTGCCGTCGGCGCTCTGTAAACCACCCCACCCCGCCCCGTCCAGCCCACCACGCTACGGCCCGTCTCCCGGTATTTGAACCCAACGCCCATCGTGTGCGAGTAATTCCGATGAGGATTCGCTTGAGATAAAGTGGTCTTTTGTTTCGTCGGCCCGGAATGTCGGAGGAGCACGGCGGGGCGGGGCGGGGCGGGGCCGGGCCAGGCGGGGCACACCCAGCATTAGAGAACAAAAGCCATTAGTGGTTCAGAGCTAGGGTGGCGCCGCACCCCGCCCCGCCCCGCCCCACCCCACCCCGCCCCACCCCGAGAAAGGCAAACAATTCGGCGTCAATGTCGTGGATTACTGGCGCGCTGCCGTAGAACGAGAACAAGAGACGAATAATCACATTCTGCGAGAGACCCGAAAATGCTCCGCAAAGATTCAGAACGCTTCTGACGCACAGTGAAGCATCAGTCACAGTTGGCAGTAAGGAAAAACTATAAACACATAAAAGTGCTCTACTTCAGACAGGTAGACGTTCAGCGCTTGTATTTGAGAACGGAAAATTATAACGTATAAAACGGTACGGCCTCAATTTTTTTTTTTTTTTTTTTTTTTTTTTTTTTGCGTGCACCTTGATGCTGCCGCCCTCAGACGCGCCTCCCTCGCCCTGCTCCGCTGTCATCCAGGCGTCAAATCGATGCGTGGCCCGATGCGTCTTGGCGGGCCGTGTCAGGTTGCCCCTCGGCGTCAAGTGTCTTCCCGGAGGGAGCGAGAGCGAGAGAGACAGAGAGACAGAGAGAGAGAGACAGAGAGAGAGAGAGAGAGATACAGAGAAGGCAGCGCTGCTCAGCCGGAGGGCCCTCCCGTCAGGCCTCGTGCCCTACGATGACTGGATATGGCGGCGGCGGCGGGAGCGGAGCGGCTGGGAGACCCGAGTTACTCTAAGATTGGCGCGTGTTTTCAGTTTTCCGGACCGCATTTTTGTCAGTTTTACGACCGCTGCACTGGTCCAACCTTTTAAAGGCAATAAGGCTACAAAGGCGTAACAGTTCGTGTTTCGTTTTAAGACTTATTTTAACAATCTACGCGAAATTCCGCTTCAAACGAGCTTACATGTGATGGGGCTCTGTTCCAAAATGGTAAAAACTAATTGCATTTTTTTGGTACCTTTTTTTACTTGCTTTTCATTCGATAACGGCTTATCAGAACCCTACCACATATAGACGGAATTTTGCGAAGAATGCAAAAATGTACCCTAGAATGTTATTGGTTTGCTCACAAAGAAAAGGGGTCCTCCACTTAATAAAAGTCAGTGTACACGTGTACCGGGTGTTTCTTGGAATGCGTAACAGTTTTGCGGGTTTGCCTACTCCATTTCCCGTAAGGCGCCATGGCCCCTGCAGCGCTGGCGAGTATGCAATCCCGCAACACTGTTACGCATTCAAGGAAACACCCTGTACACCCTAAAATAAAATCAGGAAAAAAATCAGAAAAATTCAAGAAAAACCAGGACAAAATCAAACAAACATGAGCCCCCCCCCCAAAACTCCAGAAAAAAAATCAGAAAAAAATCAAGGAAAATCAAGAAAAAATCAGAAAAAATCACGAAGAAAAAAAAAAGAAAAATAAGTGTAAGCTTGAAATTCTAGAGAGGGACCCCTCGGTGTCGGCGGCTCACGCGCACTGCAGCAGCAGCGGCGGACAACGCTCCGCTCGCGTGGGGCCGAGCGAGGTGCGGGGTAAATATTTTGCGCGCAAACACTGAACGCGCAGCGCGCGCAGTCAGCTCGCCCATCCGTCCTAAAATCCGCTATATTAGTTGGGGGTACGGGGTGAGGCGGGGCGGGGCGGGGCGGGGGTACGGGGTGAGGTGGGGCGGGGCGGGGCAGTGGCGCGCCGCTCGCCAAAGTAATTTTCAACTTTTTTAAACGGGGGTGGCGGCGGCGCAGGGTCCGCGCGGGTCCGCCGGATCTGCTGGCACGTCGCCCTAAGTTATGGCCCGCTGTGTGTGTGCAAATTAGTGCCTCTGCCCCGCCGCGCCGCGCCCCACCTCACCCCGCCCCGCCCCCCCCCCCCCACCCCAGCGCGGCCAGCGGCTCCGATCCAACCCACGTAAAAAAAATGGCCGTCAGCGCGGCGTCCCTACCCAGCTCAGGGGCGCAGCCCAGTCACTTTGCTCATATCGCCATATTACGTAGGTTACAAAGTTAGAGCTCCCGCGGATTAGACCAACCGAGCAGCGAGTCAACGCGTCTACCCCACCTTAACAAAGGAAAAGAAAGAGAAAAGGAGGCCAACCCGACGACAAAATATAAATCATATCCCAACTAAGCATTTTTTTTAGATTTTCACATAAAAGAGGGAAAAAAGTGCAAAAATTCATAGGGACGCGACAAACCGGAGTATGCGAATGTACAATACACTTATAGCTGTCTGAATAAGTTCGCCCACTCTCCACTTCAAGTGTGAAAAGGTCGTACACCACCTGCCAAAGCGTGAGTTTTCATTTGCGCACTTCTCCCTAAAGGTGTGCGAAATTACGTTTTGCTCAAAACTTATGTTTTGTAAAGATTGTAGAACCTGCTGGGTTTTCGAAGGCATGAATTTTTTCTCTTGTTGCCTTGCATAGTTTTCTCTTTCTTTTTTTAATATAATTAAAAGGGAAAAACAGTAAAACCTTGTTGCCTTGCGTAGTTTTTGTTTTTTAAACATATTTTTAAAAGGAAGAAACCTCGGAAGAAACAGTAAAACCAAATGCGAAGGAAAATTCGCATACGTACTGGGCATGCAAATAAGAGGTATTCATTCACACACTAGGCCGCCCATACGCCCACACTGTATTTATGTCTTCATTAAGGCCGTCGTCGACTGCAGCTTGGCGCCATTCAATGCGTATCGAGCCCCGCACCGCGCTCTGCGGGGGGCTCCTGGGAACGAGCCGTAAACTAGCGCCCTTGTTGTGGGGGCCCTCGAAATTACTTAGACACGCCCCCCCTCCCCCGCCCTTACCCTAGAGAGCCCTATCGTAGCCTGAGATTGCGAGCATCGTCGCCTCTCCCTCTCTCTCTCGCACCTGAGCCTGCCGGGACAGACCCGGCCATTCCGACACCCCTCTTCATACAGCTATACAGTGCAATGAGGGCCCGAGAGTGCAGGAGAGAGAGAGAGAGAGAGAGAGAGAGAGAGAGAGAGAGAGAGAGAGAGAGAGAGAGAGAGTAAGAGTAAGAGAGAGAGAGAGAGAGAGAGAGAGAGAGAGAGACAGAGAGAGAGAAACGGGATGGGGGAGGGGGGTTAAAGAGAGGGAAGGGGCGTGCTTTATAGGTGCCCAGGATAGTAGGGGCAGAAAGTCTCCCTCCCCTACAAGCAGTACGCCGCCGGCGCGGCGGTTCTCGGTCCCGCTAGCCGGGCCGGGTGCGGCGGGGGCGCTCTAGCTCTAGGCGGGGCGGGGCGGGGCGGGGCGAGCGAAGGACTACCTCGTGGGAAATGTCACGGAAGTCGGTGGGCGTTGGAGTGGGCGGGACAGGCTCGGCTGGGACACCCGGCCGGCTCATCAGAGATCCCTTCGGCCCCCCGCTTCCTGCCCGGAGCGCCCTGAGCCGAGCCGCTGGGCCGCTGGGCACGCTTGCTTCCTCCCTCGAGCCGCACCGCGCCTTCCGGATCTTTATGAATCCGCCGACCGGGGAGGAAAAGTGCAGCCACTGGGACTGGGGTGGCCGAGGAGGGGAGAGTACGGCAGTGCCCTCCACCCTGCTGCTGAGGATGGAATTAATTCCCGTTTCGCCTCGGGCGGACCGGACAATGGCGAGAGGGCGATGGAGCAGAGAGAGAGGAGGAGAGGAAGAGGGGGAGAGAAAAAGAGATGGCGAGAAAGGACTTGGTGGGTTTGGTCCATGGTTTCGCTTGGTCAGCGCTGATCCTTCAGTTACGAAGAGTCAAACGAGTTTATGCATTTAATTAAATGACCCGTAATAAGCGCTCGAAGGTTATGTTGATTTTTGTTTTTAAGAAAAGGAAGGAAGGGGAACCGAAAGAGTATTTTTCGTAGAGATTTAGATATCTTTTTTTTTTTATTTTTAAGGGGAAGCAGGGCGGCAGCACGCCTTGGGCGAAATGACATCAAAGGTGTGTCCTGATGGCCATCAGCACATAAATAAAGATCAAATTTAGCGTTGCACGAAATAAGCTAATTTGTGCCTGTTTATTTCTGTTACAGGTAAGCTGCAGTTTCTGTGACGGCCATGGTAATGGGGACAACGTAATGTAAGCCTGCAGATATTTTAAAAGAAGTCACTGTAAATTGGTTGGCGTCTTTAGACGCCAAAATTTTGGCGTCCTCTGAGAACGCCAAATTTTGGCGTTGAAAGACGCCAATATTTGGCGTTCTTCTTCTCAGAACGCCAAATATTGGCGTCTTTGAACGCCAAGATTTGGCGTTCTCAGAGGACGCCAATATTTTGGCGTCTAAAGACGCCAACCAGTTTACAGTGGTGCATCTGGGAGACATTATTTCGTAACATCAGCTCCACCGGAACCTCGCATACCACCATTGAAACACTCGGAGTTTCTCAAATATTTTTTGTCGTCAGATGAAGAAGTCATGGAACACTGAAATGAAGTGTTCAACTGACATACACCTGAAATTTTTGAACTCAATGTTGAACGCTTTTGACGCTTCGTTAAATAAACCCCTGCATTTTTTAGATGAGGCGTCATCTGGCCGATATTTGAGCCAGCAGAAGGTGTCCAACTTTAAGTGTTGAACACTTTTGTCCCCAATGAAACACATGAGGTTTTAAACTAAGCCTCTAAAAATGGTTCAACACAGTCTTCAACGCATCTAAGTGTGTGTCAATTGTATATTTTTAGTTTCAATGTAGAAACTCCTTTTTTTTCCAGACACATATTAAAGTTTACCGTGAATTTCGCGGCAAGCTAGATCAAACGCTGCAACTCTGGAACTCCACGGTTCAACCGCAAGCCACAGTGCTGCAGCCTGTAAAGCGAAATTCACCTCAAGATTTTAACAGCCCAAGAGATGCGGGCAAACGGGAGAGACGTTCCATGAACCTGAAGCAGACAGATTCGCGTGCGTGTCGGGTTACCCAGCTGCCGTGGGCGACGAGCGCTGCTGATCGCTGCTCCCGAGCGCTGCCGAGCGCTGCCGAGCGCTCACTACAAAACCAAGTGTGCAGCTGCCACTAACTTGAAAATAAGAAACCCCACTTTTAACACGGACAAGAGTTCAACGACGCAACAGTTGTGCAATTACAAGTCTTTCACTCGTTTTACGTGACACAAGTTTATTCTTTTGTAAGTGTTGTCCAACTCAATAGTTATACACCTGAAAAAGTTCAACACGGCAAGCGTTGAGCTGCGCAGTTGAACACTTGCAAGTGATCAACTACCGAGTGGAACATTTACATAGCCGCCGTTGAGTCGAACACTTGCAAATTCAATGCTGTTAAGTTGCACACCTCCACGGTAAAAACGAGTCCTGGGATTCCCAGGAGAGTTGGAATCCCAGTGGATGTCCTGGAAAAAAGCAGCTTTTCCCAGGGGTTTTTCCTGGAAAACCCAGGACATCCAGCCCCTGGGAAAGATGATTCCTCCTGGGAACGTGCAAATTTCCATGGGAAACCCAGGACTCGTTTTTGCCGTGTCCGCGTGGAGCTATAAAGAGGGATTTGCACACTTATGAGTATTGATGATCATTTCCACGCCTCATTCACTGAGCTGCGCACTCCCATCACGGCACGACGGACTTCCGTTTCCGGTGGTGGGAACAGGAAGGTACGTGCGTTTGCCGCAGCCTGAGTATTTCGTCTCGTTCGCCTCCACTTCTTCTCTCTCCCCGCGCAGAGCTGCTGCTATTACCGCTGCTGCTGTCAATTCGCAGAGACGAGAGATATATGGCGCGCGCCAGCGTGAAATACAAGGAAGTTCTCACGCGTGGCGGGGCGGGGCGGGGCGGGGTCTCGAAGCGGGCGTGGAGAAATGACTCGGTGCTCAAGAGGAAATGGAGGCGCTCATGGCCACGGGGCGCACACTCCGCCCGCTGCGCGCCCGACGCACATTGACGCTTCATTGCCGTGCGGCACTGTGTTAAAAAAAAATGTACGAAAAAAATAAAACCACGGAGAAATAAGTCTGGTCAGTAATTAATTATCCGGAACCTCCCCGCCGCCGTGCTTTTGCTGTACTTTGGTACGGAAAAGTACAGAGATTTTTCATACATTGTACAAACTGCTTTACAAGCATTGACCAAAGTTTTTAATTCCAAGTGTCCGAATATATGTACGTGAAATCTCTGTACCTTTCCGTTCAAAGGTGCAGTCCAAAGTATAGTAAGGAGTCCGTATTACACTATTACCGAAAAAAAAAGAAGAAAAAAAGTTAAAAAATTAAGAGGAAACATCTATGAATTATGCTAAACGGCCTGACCGCGAATTCACTACTCATTCGCGTTCATTAACAAAATAATTCCGTAACTACATACTTTATCTGATTTTTTGCGGTTTTTCTAGTTAATATACTTATTTTTTCATCAAAACTACAGGAAAAATCTGTTTGCCGATTTCACAGCGAAAACTCTGTCTGTCTGTCTGTCTGTCTGTCTGTCTCTCTCTCTCTCTCTCTCTCTCTCTCTCTCTCTCTCTCTCTCTCTCTCTCTCTCCGGGGCGCTGGGTAGGCCACTGCGCTGCAGTCGAGCTCACCGCGTGGCCTACGCACCGCTCCGCAGGCGTCCGCCCGGGCCTCGCGTGGGCAGGCAACGCTCGGGCACGGCTGTCCACCTGGGAGCCTACCCTGCTGCTCACAGGCGCTAAAAACAACAACACTCCTAGCTTGTGTATTTTTTTTTGCACGATATAGCTATGTTAATCTATGAGCATGCATAGCTGATACGTAAAATTTCTTACATAAATATGAAGAAAATATTCCATAGTTATGCAAAATTTATGCCTATTTATGCGTAACAACTATATGTAAGATTATTTTTACGTGGGTACGTTACGCATGCGCTAGATTAACGTACGTAACAGCGTAGAAAAAAAAAAGTACATAAACCGGGAGTGTGAACACGAATACGATGTATAACCATGTTCCGGAAACGGCGTCGAAAACATAACGTAACACAAAGATAAACGCACCAAATCTCTCTTACGTCCGGGGCTGTTTCGCAATTTTTTTTTTTCGTCCAGCGCTTCACTTGTTTAAGTTTGGCCCGCGGGACAGTCCCTCCACCGGCCCCACCCGGCACGGCCCCGCCCCGCCCCGCCCCGCCCCGCCCCGCCCCGCCCCGCCCCGCCCCCGGTCTAGCAGCGCCTCTTGCAGTAATAACTCTGTGACGCTCCGTCAAAACGGAGTAACGGTCGTAACGCTGACTTTCTCATCCGCATGCGGCACCATTAATTTTTCAACCCTGTGTCACCCCTTTTTTAGAGCCCAGGCGGGGCGCGGCGAGGCGAAGCGCGGTGGAGCGGGGTTAAAGTTTATCCCGAGGACGCTGTAGGGGAACGCGCGGGTTCAGTGCGCGCTTGGGACGGGATTTGAACCCGGGGCCATGCTGCTACGCCGAGGCGAGCGGCTTATACGAAATGCTCAGCCCCCCACCGCCTCCTAGAGAAAACAGTTACATCAGAAGAAACACTGCTCCGCGGTCGTGAGGGAAGCGCACTCTTTCCACTGCACATATGTATATATACGTAGTTTTCGTGCACGACGTGTGACAACCTTTTTTTCTTTCATCATTTTTTTTGTGTGATTATTTTCGTTTCTTCTGGATCCCCAGAGCTTTTTTCCTGTCTGCGACAACGCCGCCGGTGCAGAGCAGCACAGCCCGTGCCAACAAGGGCTCCCCCGGCGCGGGGAGGCGACGCGTCCGCTGGAGATATCCAGCGCGCCGCTCTGGAGAACTCTGGAGAGGGAAACAAGCACCGCGCGGCCGGGCAGGCAGGCAGCCAGCAAGTCAGCCGGCGCACATCAGAGGGGGAGAGAGAGAGATGGGTGGGGGTGGAATAGAGAGGAGAGAGAGACACAGAGAGAGAGAGAAGGAGAGGCCCTCCGTCACTCTCTCAAAAATTCGCGCGCGCCGCGCCTCAGGACAACAAAACAGCAATCCCTGCAACTCTCTTTGTGATGTCCTCCGGCCCCTCCGGCCGGCCCGGGCACGCGAACCCATGCGCCGGCAGCCTCAACAAAAGCCCCTTGGATGTCTAGGATGAGGGGGGGGGGGGACCTGCGGCCCGCTGGCCGGCAAGCTCACAACCCCGGATACATACATCCGGTCTGGAAGAGTGCGAGAGAGGGAGAGAAGAAAGGAGACAGCGAGAGAGTGTGAGAGAGAGAAAGAGGGAGAGAGGAGGCACATCACAGTGCGCCCAGATGAGCATCTAGTGGAAGAGAAAGCGAGTAAAGAGAGAGAGATGGCTTGCCAGAGGTCTCACTCCGTCTCTCTCTGACCGATTTGGCATGATGATGACGTACGTATATATACGAGTCTCCTCGGATCATACTCCAGAGGCTAGAGGACGGGGCAGAGGGTGGGTGCGAGGGAGAAACCTTTCCATTTTCGCTGTGACCGCCGGAGCGGCACATCGCTGCCCGCGTGATACGTGGTTTCTTCCCCGATGAGGGGGTGGGGGAGGTGCGGGCTGCACCCCTCAGCCCACCCCCGCACACTTACTTCTCCCATCTCTTTTGCTCTCTCCGCCTCCCTCTCTCCCTCTCACTCTCTCCCTCTCTCTCTCTCCGCCTCCCTCTCTCCCTCTCTCCCCACGACTATGGGCCCTCGTCGTGCTGAAGCACACGGTGCCTTGGCCCGCCTCACAGACAAATCGCTGGAGAAACTCTTGGGCAATATCCGGGGGCTGGCCCGCCCCACCCCACCCCGCCCCGCCCCGCCCCGCCACGCCCCGGGGTAGCAGCAGCGCGTCGCAAACCATATCCAGCTCAGCGTGCAAAAGCAATTGCAGGGCACGAGCGACCTACACACCCTCGGGCTGCTTGAAATTGATCGAGCTATTAATATTAGACAGAAAAATGGTTTCATCGGGGATGTAATCATCAGTTTTATCCGAAGAGCCAAGCAGCATGCGTGAGACACGTCGCCTATTTTGCACCTTGCGGGCGCTCAATTCTGTGAAAAATTCTAGTAAAATTCGAAGAAATTTCCATGAGTCTTCCCTGCCGTTGCTTTAAAGTGGCCGGGTCAAATTTTCTTTCAAAAGACGGTCGTTGCAATGCACACTACAATTTAATGCATTGTTTTGTACAATGCTTATGTAGGTCTAGGCACAAGCGTATGCATAATTTGTTACACTCTAGAGATGACCATGGACTTTTATTGTTACCAGCCCCTGAACTTTTTTGAGCATGTTTAAGCTGGATACAATATTGTGTGTAGCTAGTTACATTTTTGACAATTTTGTGACTAGCTAGTAACAAAATTTTCAAAAATGTAACAAACTATACACAATATTCTGTCCGGCTTAGGCATAGGCATGCTCAAAAAAGACCAGGGGCTGGTAACAAAAGTCCATGGTCATTAAGAGTGTACATAATATGAAAGAAATCGTGCATAAATGTGTAAGCAATATTACATAAGATACGCATGTGCAGCTAACTCAAGGGGTCCACGACCCTGGTAATCTTGTGTAATCTTCGTCCGATAATTAATAATCATCACCCCAAAATTCCTCGTTTCGTTGTTTCCCATGCTGTTTTGAGGTGCAAAAAATTCAAAAAATAGCACGGATTGCAAAGTTTGTTGAAAAATTTCAACGAAAACTATTGGTCAACACTGGTAGACGGTACTCGTGTGTACGGTCCTGAACCGACTGGTAGACGACTCCTCGATGATATAACCTGTACATAAGCAATGTACAAAATAATTCGTAAAATTTCGAGTGTGGTTTTCCGGTTTCCTCCGCATCGTGCACCATGCTCCTGAGCCCCGCGGCGGGCGGGCGAGGCGTGCAGGCGTACGGCGGCGGGGCCCTCCCGGCTCGCACTGTTGTCGGACCCGATCCCACTTTGCATAGCCCCACTAAAACTTTCAGCCGAGGCGAGAATTTCAGCGTCAGAGAATGAATGCGGATGTAAACTCGGAGCCCGCATAGAGCCCGCTCCACCCCAGCCCGCGACCCGTCGCAAACAGTGACGGCGCGAGCAGCCCTCGTCACCGCGACCTCGGCCCCGTCACAGACCCTTTCTTGCATATGTGAACCCAAATGTGTGAAATGTCACGAGCTTTGAAATTGTATGAATTGTCATACAACAAAAATAACTTTAAGCGGTGGTATGGGGACGCCTACACACTAAAATACTAGGGACAATTTTGTTCCTATCTGAGCACGAATCCGTGCATACGCAACATGTATACGATTTCTTTCCAAATAAAGAAGTAAAAGTGCACTTTTGTGCAGTTTAACTCCGTTATTAGGCTCGAAATCGTACACATATGTTGCGTATGCACGGATTCGTGCTCAATCAGGAACAAAAATTGTCTCTAGTATTTTAGAGTGTCTAACTATCCTCCTCCATTTCCGCTGGGTAAGGTTGGTCTTGAATTTTTTTTTTTTAATTATATGTTATAGAGGCGTTAAAATACATGAAAAATACAAGAAATACGAAGTGAACACAGAAATACATTAGTTGGCCGCCCCTCGTATACGGACGCCGCTAAGGCATTGCTCAGCCAGCTATGCCTGCTCAGCCCCACAGCTCAGCCGGCGCTGAGATTTAAAGTGCCTCAGAGCCACATGTATTGCTGGACGGACAGCCGCCTTCCCGAACATACAAGGCGCAGTTCCCCACAGAGTGTAGGCGCGTGAGGGGGACCTTGTGTATCATTGCAGTACACTGTGAAAAAAATATTAGTAAATTTACGACTTTTTTCGTAATTTGTGGTTACGACACAAAGTTGTAAATTTACGAGCGCAGTCGTAAATTTACGACAGCAGGTTCTTACTCGTCAAAGAAAACTAAGTCGACCTGTGATGTAAAAAAAATATCGTAACAACACAACTGGAAGTTGTAACTTAACGACAATTAATCATGGAAAATTTTCCCGTAACCCTTACGAATATTTGTCACAGTGTATAAACCTCGGAGACGTACGACGTTTGTTGCCTACTCCTTCTCTCTGTTCTCCTCCTATCTTTCTATCTCTCTCTTTCACTCTCTGCTCCTATCCATACACGATTCAAAACCAAATGAGTGAACGCCTCACATTTAATCACTGTGAAAAATAGTTGTAGCAGGTTTATGGGCAAATTTTCCACGAAGTGGAATTGTAAAATTACAATTATACAAATCGAAAAATTACGTTCACAACTAGGGAAGGAAAAATGCAGGTATTTTTAAAACGGCGGAAAAAAAACCTGTTTTTTTTTCCGTTTTTTTTTTTCGGAAAAAAGCCAAAATCGAGGAAAAAAACGATTTTTCGACTATATTTCAGTATTTCCGGAAAACTTTGCGGAAGATAGGTTCCGGAAAGTTGTTAAGTCCTCGGAACCTCTCCTGCACCAAGTTTTGAGTTCAAACCCCATCAACCTACCCCTAGATAGATTCCTGGAACCATTTCCTATAGTGGAACTGTAACAAACAAGTTATATAAACTTAATATCAATTTTCCACACTGCTCAAAATTTACTCTTTTTACCAAATTTTTCCAATCTTCACCCTATATTTACACCTATGGCTGTTAAAAAAAATAATTTGACACACACTAACTTCAACTACTCAAACACAGTACTTGAGTGCCATTAAATTATTACCACATTCATACTTATTAATTGTTCAAGGGAGAGAAGGGGCCTTTTAGATAAGAATTTAGTCCTTCCTAAATGTGTTTACTAGTTAGTTCTCAAATAAGTCTTTTGTATCTAGGTGGGCCTTACTTGGTATGGTAAATAGGGCAGAGGGTAGAATGGTATAAGGGTGAGGGAGAGAGAAGACGGTACGGCGCGGCGATTGGCGATGGTGCAGCCTATCGGTCATGTCATGCAGCCAGGGGATAGGCTAGGCTAGCCCGCCAAGCACTCATGCCAGCGGGCTGCCTAAACAGGCAGCTCAGCCTAGTTTGACATAATTTAACAACCCTAACAAATTGCCAACGCCAGCAAACGTGATTCTAGAGTGCCAAACACGCATTTTAATGATTATATTGTACCATAAGTCATAAAAGGGCAAAAAATCGTTTTTTTTTCGGTTTTTTCCATTTTTAGCCTTTTAAAAATACGAAAAATACCGGTATTTTTCCTGGTATTTTTCCGGTTTTTTTCCGGGGTTGCCATCCCTATTCACAACGTATTGACTAAATATTCAATAACGAGCAAGAAAGGGTTGTCGTAAATTAGCAACATATTTCGAAAATCATGGTTTACCAAATTAATCGCAATACTACAAAGATAATTTTCACAGTGAGTGTGTAATTTTCAATCCGTATTCGTATACCGTCAAGTGAGTAAAGTTCTTTTCAAAACTTAAACACCGAGTTGTTTCAAGTGAACAAATGCACATTCCCGCCAAAATATCCGATTTTCACACATTTGTGCTTGCAGCGCAGTCCCTCCCACTTCTTTTCCCACCTGGACTCTCCTTGGCGCAGCCGCGCACGTGTTCGGTCAGATAACAACGAGTTTACACAATGAATAGCGCCCAGGGCGCCGAGAGGAGGAGGTGAGAGCCAAAGAGGGAGGGAGAGAGAGAGGTCGCAAAAGAGAATGCGAGTGAGAGAGCGAGAAGAGGAGAACGCGAGAGAGATACAGCATCACCGTCTCTCCTTAATGCTTTGTGGTGTGCGACGGTGTGAAACTCCTTTATTGGCCGACTCCCCCACTCAGGCCGTGGCCCCGCCCTGCCCCGCCCCGCCCCGCCCCAAAGAGGACGCGGGGGTGGGGTCTGGGGGGAGGGGGTCGCGGGGGGGGAGGGAGGGGGGGGGGTCGCCGGGGGTGAGTCGTAGGGGTTGGAAGAGCCATCGGGGTGGTCTCCTTTGATTGCTTTCCCCCGCCATAGGGTCCGCAGCGAGGGAAGAATGGCTCAAACTGCCGGCTCTTTCCACGGAATTAGTTGAAACAAGGAAGACTCTCTTCAAAAGGCCGCGCCGCACCGCGTCGCCGAGGACGTCCTGCGAAGTTTGTCATCCGCAGCGTGGCGGGGCGTGGCGTGGCGGGGCGTGGCGTGGCGGGGCGTGGCGTGGCGGGGCGGGGCGAGGTTGAGTCTCTGTTTCGCGGAGCCTTCGAGACCTGCTTTATCCGCGGGCGCGCGCGAACCGCGGTTAAAATATCGATAGCGAGAGTGACAAGGAAACTGGTTGGCAGGCGACAAGTTGTCCTGACATTGGTACACTCGGAGAAGTGGTTGCAGCATCATATAAACATTACAGTCTCCCAGCTAGTGGCCTAGTGGTCAAGGCTGCAGCAGTGGCCGCCATGGCACTTTGAGTCGAGGTGGTACGCTAGTCGGTATACATACCTCCTCGACCAAGAACCTACCTCCTTTTCTGAAACTCGCTCCTTCCCTTTACGCCACCCTCTCCTCTCTTTCTCTTTTCCCCTTTCCTTTTTTCTTTCCCTCCCTCCCTCTCTCTCCCTTTTGGTCCCTTTCTCCTCCCTCAGACGCCCTCACCTCCTCAGACGCCATACGATGGCTGCCACTAGGCTACTGACTGAAAGAACAAAGGTCCCAAGTTCAAATCTCAACAGGCACGTTAAAAAAAGAAGGTTGAAATTGAAGTTGATGCGAAAGTAATTGGAAAAGGAAGGTTCATCTTCCGAACACACGATCAATCCTTCATAACGAAATATGTTTTTGGTGTTCCTCATTATCTTCTTCCAACATGACCACACATGTAGCATGTATGTCACATACAAGCTCAAAGTGTAGGGTAGTTACAAGTTCTCACATGTGTGTTACCTAAACGCAAAAAAAAATCGCGGGTAGAAAGACAAAATTATTTTTACCTCAATGGTAGAACGCAAATTCTTTTTGGCATTTTAAAAATTAGCACTTATGAAGAATGCCGATGCTTCGCAAAAGAAGACATGGCATTTTCAATGCGAGGTTACGGAAAAATTTTCCATGAGACATGGAACTGCACGTGCTTTTGACTTGTCATTCTTAAACGAACAAAACTCGGCATTCGGAAATTTACGATGCCGATCGAAGTAACTTTATCAGTATTTCAGAAAATATTGTAAATTTACGACAGTATTTTTTACAGTGACAAACCGGCGGTGGTGAGGCGAGGGAGGGGGTGAGGGGGGTTAGGGGCGCACTTGCATAGAGAGTGCCCGGGCCCTGGGTGGGTCGCGTCGGGACACCGGGACTGGACTGGCTTGCCCCTTCAACTCACCAACTCTCTCTCTCTCTCTCTCTCTCTCTCTCTCTCTCTCTCTCTCTCTCTCTCTCTCTCTCTCTCTCTCTCTCACACCGAAGGAGTCAGCCGACGACCCCCTGGGCGCTCCGATCCTATCCGATCCAAGCGTGACTGTCTGGTCGCAAGCAGAAGAGGCGCGCAGCAAAACGTGTGGCGCAGTGTTGGCAACCCTGTTGGTGGCAGAACACAAAACACCAACTCGTACGCGAGCTACCGCGGGCAGAGAGAGAGAGAGAGAGAGAGAGAGAGAGAGAGAGAGAGAGAGAGAGAGAGAGAGAGAGAGAGAGAGAGAGAGAGAGAGAGAGAGAGAGAGAGAGAGAGAGAGAAGGTAAGGGCGGAGAGGAAAAAGTCTCTCTCCCATCAATCGTTTCGGGTGGAACGCGCGGTTTGTTGGCGGCCCTGGGTGTACGGCCGCTGCTGCCCACCCCGCACCGCCTCGTCCATCATCCAGGGTGCGGCCGGGTTTTTCAGCACAGTGGGAATATCAAGCTGCCGCGCTCAAGGGGCGAATGCCGAGTGAGCAAGCATAGAGGGAGAGGGAGAGGGGGAGAGAGAGAGGGAAAGGGGAGAGAGAGAGAGAGAGAGAGAGAGGGGGGGGGGAGAGGGAGAGAGAGCGTTCAGTAGGAGTTCAATATTAATAGTGAAAGTTTACTGGAAATATGAAATATGTATGTTTCTTTTCGATCTTTCTTAAAATATTTGAAATATTAGCGTGGTGTTAGCGGCAACGTTTTTCTTTTCAATCCACAACCCCCCCCCTTTTGCAACAACTTGTGCTGCTCTTGAACCTTATGTCTTTTCTAGGACAACGGTGCTTGTTGGGCCGTCAACACGGCCATCACGAGAAGAGTTGTTTCTCAACAACTATTTTTAAAAGTGTGGCTTTCAGCGAAATTCTTCCTTAGTGAGTCACTATCAGCTGCGCGCCAGTCGCCAGTACACAGCAAATAACAATGATGCGTCGTCAGCCTTGTGCTCCACATTTCGTCGAGCAGAAAGGTAATCCGTAAAGAGCACGCGCGGCGGTACTTTTACAAGGCGATCCATTTCCATTATTGAGTGGAGCTGGCCGCCGGAGCCGCGCTGCCCGCGGCTCTTCACCTCCCCCCCCTCTCCCCTGCAGTCGGGGACGTTACAGTCGTCAATATTTACGTAGCGTATCATGTACCTGGCCCCTCGGCCTTAGCGCCTTCTCGGACAGGAAATAAATTTTAAAGGTCATTTCCCCTTCAGGGAGAGTGGAGGCGAGGCCACCTGCGGCCCGATGCCCCGCCCCAACCTGAGCCTTTTGCCTTCCTTTTACATGTTGTTTTATCTTTCTTCCTTTTTTTTCTTTTTTTTTACTACATTCGTTTCCAAACGAACATCTGTTGCGAGGCTGTTTCCTCGTGTCCAATATCATTCGCAACAGAGGAAGGCTTCATCATTTTGTATACTAAACAGAGAAAAGAAAAGAAATAAGAATGGCTTAGAAAAGCACGGCAATAAATGCTAGGGGCGTTTAAAATAAGTTAATCGATACAACCATGGGGGGATGGGGGATGAGGGCGCGTATGTTTGCTGCGAGGGGGCAACCACTCGTGAAATCCTGTGTACAAACCCTCGGAAATCTCGATGAAATCCTCCGAAATCTCGATGAAATCCTACGAAATCCAACTGAGAAATCTCAAGAAATATCATAAAAAATCTCACAGAAATCGGTGAGATCTCATGAAACCTTGAGGAATCCCATGAAACCTCGTGAAATCTTTTAAAATTTTGTGGAATCTGGTATATATTTGTGAAATGTACCCGAATGTACCATATGAAATCTTATCCGGAGAAATCTTTACGCAATCCATAGAAATCCCGTATTATTAGAAATCCTGTGTACACTAGGATAGGGAGTGGTTGCCCCCTCGGTTTGCTGTGTACCGTGTCAACTCGAGTGCCGGCCGTCAGCCGTAAGGTTGCACACGTGTACGTGTGTGACACTATTCTCACATCAGTATCTGCTCGCAGAGAGTGAGATTTTAAAAAAAAAATCACAAATTTACGACTTTAAAATTCAAACATACCTATGACACTGCAACATTCGTTCACTTTTTTTTTCCTAGTTCAAGTCACATTGAAAAATAGCGATAGAACAAAAAAATATTAGTTGTACAGCAATGAGCAACATTCTCTCCTTTTTTTTTCCTCCCCTGAGAGTTTCTTTTTCCATGGTTGAGGACGATCAACAGACACCAGGGATTCCAAACTCGGTCGGTCGCAGCTAGCGAGGCGGGTCTGGGGCAGGACAGGGGGGCTGCAGACGACACAACAGACCACTACATTAAGTCAAGAGGGCGGGGTGGGGCGGGGTGGGGCGGGGTGGGGCGGGGCGGGGCGG
Organism: Frankliniella fusca; assembly: GCA_029379305.1. Taxonomy (NCBI): domain Eukaryota; kingdom Metazoa; phylum Arthropoda; class Insecta; order Thysanoptera; family Thripidae; genus Frankliniella; species Frankliniella fusca. The sequence continues at coordinate 668,367 of JAHWGI010000321.1, read as the reverse complement.
GGCGGGGCGGGGCGGGGCGGGGCGGGGCGGAGCGCAGTGGGGCGCATTTCCATAAGCCATTAAAACGTGCAGTCGAGATCGCTCAGCCCCACAATGAGCCCTTTCCTGCAGAGTGTGCTTTTCGTGATGGCAAAATAATGTTCGCTCTTAGCGCGCTTTAGCTTTTTTTCGGTTTTCTCCAACACCAGCCGCGCCCCTCAGCCACCCGGCAGGAAACTGCAGGAAAATGGGAGGGGTTCGCTTTCCCGCGACAAGACATGGTGTGACTCAAGAGGAGGCAGTGAGCGGAAAAGTGAAAAGCGGTAATGAGCTTTCGGCATTTTTTGTTGTCATATCCAGCGTCAGTCTTCTTGAAGAAAACATTACTGCACTTCAAAGTGAAATATCGACGTGAAGGTTGCAGATAAAACTCGGCAGTAAAGTCTGAATGTGGATACCATCAGGCTGGGCGCAGCGAATAAAATCGACTTAGGACCGGGACCGGCGTCGTCCAAACCAACCATCGGCAGTCGTCTTACTGCAATAAGAGTGCCAATCGTAATGCCTGACCGTAAAATGAGGACATATCACTGTACTATGGTAAGATCGTACACTGTGAAAAATCCATTTCGTAAATTTACAGAAAATACCTGTAAATTTCGTTTAACGACCTGACAGTGAATATATACTTTTCATTATTGTTCATATACAAAGGAAATGCGTAACTGAACAAAAAAAATCAGCAACTTTACAAACTTTGTCGGTTGTTTTGCTGTTTTTCTGGTAAATCTGGCAAATTTTTCATCAAACAAACGGGAAAATCTGATAACCGATTTAACAGCGAAACCTGTAAATTTGTTTCATGTTTTTCTACGACAAATTTTTACAGAGTAAAGTCAGTCAGAATATTGCAAAAACAAGCTGTAATTAATGTTAAATTTTTTGGCTTGAAATTTTTTACTTCTATCGTCACTTACAAATTCTATTTTGTCACTACTCGACTCGGTCCTGCAACTTCACAATACTTACTCACATAAAATTATTAGTTTGTTTTGAAAACGCTGCCAAAGATTTTCACAGTGGCCCGGGGGTCTGCAGGGCTGCCACACGTTGCGGCCACTTGGTCTCGCCGCAGGAGCCAAGGAATGTAGAGGCTAGGGTGGGAGGGCGGGGGGTGAGGGAGAAATGAGGTGGGGGTAAGGGGTACACTGGAAAAACAAAGGTGCTATCTAACGCCTTTTAAAGGCGTTAGTGAAATAGTGCCTTTAGAAAGGCGTAATTGCCTCCCAAAGCTGCTAGTTTTGGCCCTAATCGTGCCTTTACAAAGGCATTAGTGCAGTAACACCCCAAAAAATTCAATAGCACCCCAAAAAGGGTACGATATAGCACCTTTGTTTTTCCAGTGTAGAAGTGAGGTAGGGGCAGGGGGTGCTCGCGCCATTGGTTCGCGATGGCAGCCGGGGCAGCGGCGCGCGTCGCCACCGGGGTAACATCATTTTTATTTATTCGACGATTTCTCTCTCTCTCTCTCTCTCTCTCTCTCTCTCTCTCTCTCTCTCTCTCTCTCTCTCTCTCTCTCTCTCTCCCTCCCTCCCTCCCTCCCTCCCTCCCTCCCTCTCCCTCGCCCTTACTGTTTTATTTCAGACCTCTTTGTTTATCTTCCCCTCTTCGTCTCTATTTATATTTTTTCATCATCTCCCACCAGCGGCTCTAATCAGCTGCCTTCCACTAGTATGGTATTTTTCTTTCCCTACCCACTTCTTCCATTTTCGAAAGAACCCGGCAAACGGGCGAGGCGCGGCCCTGGGAGGGACAGAGAGCTACAACAGCAAAGCGGCCGGGAGGGGAAAATATTCCAGTGTGTGCACAGGTTATTTTCTGGACCAATCTCTGGCGGAGAAAATTGTCTAGCCGATCCCCTCTAGCACCCACTATTTCCTCCTCAAACCGTTCAATGAATAAAACGCAGGGAGGTGAAAGAAAAGAGAGAGAGAAGGGGGAGGGAGAGAATAAAGAGAGAGGGAAAGTGAGTGAGGTAGGCGGGAGGTCAATACGACAGGGCAGAAGAAATGGGGGTGGGGAGGGAGGGGAAGGGGTTGTTTGAGTAGAGACAGGCGAAGTAAAGAGGACTCATCGGGAATTCAAAGGAGGGCGGGGTGGTCCCGCCCCGCCCCGCCCCGCCCCGCCCGCATACTGGTCAGCATCTGATTTCGCCTTTCTTTATCCGATAGTCCCGCTCGTCTCACTCTTGCCAGCTGCTTTTCCAATGCTGCTTTTCTCTCGTTTTTTTAACAGTGCCCCTTCAAAAGACGCACGGTAAAAAAGTAAGCGATTCTTCTTTTATCTCCCTCCCAGCTCTCGTGCCATTATTATTTTTTTCCCTTGAAGTTGACATAGAATCTTTTAAAAAATACTCCTGAAAAATGTCCACATAAATTTACAAGACATCACTGTAAATCAATTACTGTTACGTCACATTCTTCATTGTGTGAAAACTGTCACATTGGCCAGAATGTGATATCACATTCGTTTTAACACTGTTAAAAAAAAAAAACGAAAATCCACGAAGAATTAGTCGTGAAAAAACTTTTCAGAACTCATCGAGATTTTAAATCACAATCCTCCTTTGTAAAATCACAACTTTTCTTCGTTATCAAAAAATAATTAACTTATTCGACCGGTTTGCAGCTATTACAAATTAAGAAGTGAAATTCCTTATTTACAACATCAAAGAAGTGTTGTTATTTCACAATTGCTTCGTATCGAGGTAGTGCTAGGAAATCACAAAAAAAGAATTGTAACAGTAAAGGTGAATCGGCCGGACTTTGTGGTCTGTATTTATTAGTCACATTCAAAATAATGTGACCACAATAAAGGAAAGAATGTGAGAGTTTTCAGATGAAATAGAATGTGACGTCACAGTGAAGGAATAACAGTGATTTTGTCACTTAAATATGTTTATGAAAAATGTTAAAGTATTTGAAACAAGCCGTTTCTCATCAACTATACGTACTGCCTGCAGTTATACTATACTGAACTGTCTTCGTCCAAAACGAGCCATGGGAAAATTTCCACGGAAAATATAACAGTCTCCCCCCCCCCCCCCCATTTTTTCACAGTGGAGATGGAGCGCTGGTGGGCAAAGTGGGTCGAGAAATGAGAGATAGAAGCCCCCTTTAGGGTCCGGCCGTGCATGCTGCGTCGTCGCGGGCCGCTTTGAGACGGACCCAAGACAAATGAAGTCAAGCTCTCTGAGCTGGATCCGGTGGGTGGGGCCGGCTCCGGGCCGGCTCCGGGGGTGTGCCGGCCGGAGGACACCCGAGCTCAGCCCCAAAGCCTCATCGTGTGTCCTCGTCCCGGAAAGAATTGAGTTGAACCTCGTGGCTGCCGAGTTCAAGTCGAGGGAGAGGGTGGGGGAGAGGGTGGGGGAGAGAGAGAGAGAGAGAGAGAGAGAGAGAGAGAGAGAGAGAGAGAGGAGGGAGTGTTTCACCTTGGAGTTGGAATAGATTAATTACCTAAGTTGGACGGAGGAGCATCTGTAGGCAATCTCGCCCAATCCGCTGATTGGGGTGGGGAACGAGCGAGCGAGCGAGCAAGAGAGAGGAAGAGGGAGCTTGCTAGAGAGACAGAGGGAGTGAGATAGAGAGTAGAAAAAAAAAAGCCGCACGCAGAGAGGTGGTGGCCCACAGTACGAATGCCACATACAAGGCATACCGTTACCACCGAGATCTATACTTCCCCATAACCAGAGACCTCTTCGTACGCAAAAGTTAAAAGAAAATAAAAATTACTAAGCAGGTTCGATCGCACAATTTATTGGCGAATTTCATTATTTTAAAGCACTTCACTGAAAATGGAAGAGTCGCCTTTTTCGATCTTTGGAGAGCGACTTTTCTGTACCAAATTTGGATTCTCCTGGGAGAGTGACATGGATGAACATCACTCTATTAGAGTCACTTTGATGACTCTTTTTGAGTCAAATCATCAAATGTCACTCCTTTGGAGCGATTTAAAAAATTCCAGAAAAGACTCGATTTGAGTCGTTTTGGCGAAAGTCACTTTTACTGAGCGATGAAAATATACTCCGCTCATTACGGGCGAGAAATGTGACTAGTACATTTTCAGTGTTTACTTTGGAAAAGGTATAACAGAATTGAAAATTTTTGCCTCTCTGCGTGTTACTGGGGGGAAAAAGCAAACAAAAAACGCATGACCCACGTCTCTGTTTGGTTGCGCTAGTACTCCACTCCCCCGCTAGAGCGCGCCACTTACCCCCACCCCCTCCTTAATTTCCTGCCTTCCCTACCCGCACACTTTTTGCGTCCGAAAACATTATCATCACACGTTGAACAAATTGCTTGGTTTTATGCGAGAAAAGAGGCGGCGGCGGCAGCGCGGTGTCGGAGAATTTAATTAAATTGTGGTGGTCGGGGAGAGGGGAGGGGGCGTCGACAGACGGGCAGTAAGGACGCATTGTCCCGCGAGCAGCAGCAGCAGGAAACCAGCACAACAAACGGGGCGGGGCGGGGTGAGGCGGGGCGGGGTGAGGCGGGGCGGGGTGAGGCGGGGCCGGGTGAGGCTGGGCGGGGTGAGGCGGGGTGGGGTGAGGCGGGGCGGGGTGGGGCGGAGCAAGGCGCGGTCACGACGGGTTGAGCGGCTCTCCCTTATTTCTGCTCTTTGATGTGCTGATCTGAGCGCTCGCTCCCAGGCCGGGCCGAGCGGACGCCGCCCAGATCACTCGCTTCACCATCGCCGCCGCCGCCGCCTATATTTTACGGTCCGCGCACAGTTTGCCAAAAACTTACAGACGGAGCGAGAGAAAAGGGATGAAAACAAGAAAATAAAAATGACGAACACGCGTGGGGAGCAAAGTGATTTATACACTCACTTGATGAAAAACATGTCGCATTTCAGGTGAGAATATTTTTCCCGTCGAATAAACTTTAAATTCCGCCGCGCTGTTTTTAAGCGCGGCTCCGTGACGTCCACGACCACGACGTCCTTCAGCCTCTCTCGCAATAACCCGGAGCCGAGCCGAGCCGAGCCGAGCCGAGTCGAGCCGAGCCGAGTGCCACTTCTGCTCCAACCTTAAAACTTTTCCGGGCCGCATTACGCTTTATGATGGCCTATCCGATCTGCGACACGTATTAATTTAAAAGGGCCTACGGTCCAGTGCACTGGAAGCCCCAAGTGTGTGAATGTCACACACTTGTAGGTGTGCGAGGATTCATTCGTGCACTTGGCCACTCAAACGAGTGAATATCCTCGGAAAATTCGCCCGTTCCAGTGGCCAAGTGTGCGAATGAAACCGGGCACACCTACAAAATGTGCGATATTTACACACTTGGGTTTCTAGAGCAAGGCGCAGCCAAACTAACTACACACTAAATGGAAAGAGACAATTTTCATCCCAAGAAATGTTGCGTTTTTGTACACACCAATTCCTTTTGACAAATTTGTGTAATAATTTGGGACGGTTTGTAATATTTTGGATGCAAATTGTCTCAATTTAGTGGGACAATTTGTCCCAAGAAAATGATGTGTACAAAAACGCAACATTTTCTGGGACAAAATTGTCCTTTTTCGTTTAGAGTGTTATCTCCTACGGCTCTGACACGCTTAAACTTTTGAAACGCGTGCTTCAAATTTTACTCCTCGCCCGCCGCCTCTTGTCAATACAGCTCAGCCAGCGGGTGGGGCACCGCACGGACCGCAGCACGGCACGACGGTGAAAAATGATAATACCCTCGCCCTCGGAATGAAATGATTGGCTAACAGAAAGTTGGTAGGGGGTAAAGGGGGCGTTACGATCAGTCAGCCCCTAGCCGCTCCCCCCCCCAGGCCCAGGGGGCAGCGCCCCCACCCCCTCTGCGGTGCGCCCGGCCGCTGTTGACCGTGCAAAAGGGCATTATTGACAGCATCAGGTGCAGTCAACTTCATTCCGCCGATTAGGCACGAGGCAGGGGGAAAGGGAAAAGAGAGAGAGAGAGGGGGGGGGAGAGAGAGGGGAAGAGGCGGGGGGCCGGGCTGACCTGAGAGATGTATGTACGAGCACTCTGCCACTCCGACTAAAACAAAAAAAAAAAAGCTTTCAGCCCGAGCTGCCAATTTTTTTAAATGCTAATATCCCAGCCAACGATGAATTTGCACCGGTAGCAGGCGCGGTGTCGGCGGCCGGGCCCGCTCCGCCCCGCAAACCGAACGCAGTCAGGGTTTCTGCTGAGCGACGCAGAGTACGGCGCGTCTGCAATGATTGTGCGAACAAGGACAGGGCACAGCAGAGACGTGGTAGAGCGGGGCGGGGCGGGGCGGGGCGGGGCGGGGTGTGGGGGTGCCATGGGGCTGCTGTCCCAGCTCGAGAAAAATGCGAAGCCATTCCAAGTTCGCAGCAGCAGTGAGTTGATGTTGCCCGGGAAGCCGCAGCGAGTCGCAGGCGGGGCGGGGCGAGGTGGGGCGGGGCGGGGCGAGGCGGGGTGGGGTGGCAGGTTGCGTCGAGAGGGGGTAAGGGGCGGGGTGGTTTTACCCCTAGCGCCATGCGCCTTTGATAAAGAGCTCGGCGTTCAAGAGAGTCCCGCCCGCCCGGTAAAGCTTTTCGAGCGCTCGTCTGCTGCAGGCAGACGCGGCCGGGGACATAGGCAACCCATTGAGCAGCTGGCCGTGGACTTGAGTACGGCACTGTTAAAAATACCGTGAGGAGTTACGGTATGCCTACGGTCCGCACCGTAATTTTCATGTACGGTCAGACCGTAACGTACACTTACGGTACGGACCGTACTTTATGATAGATGGAGTGTGCTCCACTGAACTTCCCCGACGTATTTGCAGGCTACGGTGTGTACCGTAAGATTCAGACCGTAGTCAAAAATTATGGTCCGGGACCAGGCAAAAAATTTACAGCGCATACCGTAGGCATTTACCGTGGTATTTTCCAACAGTGGGTGTGCTGCCTACCCGAGACACGGCGGGCCGCAGTAGGGTCCTAGAGTGAATCTAGGGCTCTAGGCCGCAGCTGCTAGTGTCACCAGTGACAGTGTCACAGTGCCAGTGTCACACGGGCAATAAGGCGGAGCTGGCCGTCACAGAGGGACCGTCACATGCGGTGACCATACGTCCGCGGACGCCCCATAGAACACCCTTGGATGACCCATAGGCCTAGGATGCCTCAGAACTCCCCGGGACACCCCAGGATGCCCCACGACGCCCCCGGTACTCTGCAGAATGCCCCAGAACTCCCCAGGACGCCCCAGAAACGCACGGCATGCCCCGCATAGGACTCCCCACTAGGACATTCCAGGATGCCTCAGGAGACCCAAGAACTCTCGCTGGACCTCCAGGGGCTCATGGCAACCCTCCTCTTCACGCGGGGAAAGTCAAGGACTACTGGTGTTCCACCATGATGACGGGCACAACGTCGACTCTGCGAGGACGCCTCTCACTGTTAAAAATCCCGAAGCAAATTTTGTAAATGACTACAGAACGCACCGTAATTTTTTTTTACGGATCTGTCCGTACCCCTTAAATACGGAAGAATCCGTGATAGAAAATCACGGGCGTTTCCGTTCCTACTTCGATGCAAAGGGTCAAAGTACCAGTTTTCATCAAAAATGCTCTGGGAGTCATAAAACACAAAATACGAGATTTTGGTTTACGGGGCGGTCCGTAATTTGAATGTACGGGAAGGTCCGCATTTGTCTGGTACGGGTCGTCCCGTAAATTTAAATACGGTTCAGACCGGCTAAAAAATTACCGGTCCATCCCGTCAAAATTCCCGTAGTAGTTTCTGACAGTGCTGTCACTGTGAGAAATTCTTGTAACGGGTACGTGAAAATTTTCCATGAGAGGTCTTGTACAATTACAATTCATATTGTAAATTTTTATAACTATACGTTTCAACTCAGAATCGATTGGTGAGCAACAAAGTCGAAAATCGTATGCACGAGATTATGTTGTACATAGTGAATTACAAAATATACTGTTCATTGGCTGAGCTAAATTTAAATTCAAATTTAAATGCTCAGCCCTGTCAGCATGCGCCATTGCGCCATGGGGCGGCCGGGGCGACACTGGAAAAACAAAGGTAGGACTTAATGCCTTTCTAGAGGTGTGAAATTTTAATGCCTTTGCAAAGGCACGAAATTGTCCAAAGGCATTAAAATTCAACACCTTTGGGCAGTTTTAATGCCTTTGCAGGGGTGCTAATTTTTAATGCCCTGAGAAAGGCATTAAAACCCTTTTCGTCCTACCTTTGTTTTTCCAGTGGAGCCGTGATGTGAGATGTGAGACGTGAGATGTGGAAACATCAGTGTTGCCATCGTAACTTGGTTTGAGCAAACAACTTAGTGATAATCGACTAATCGAAATCTGTATTATTAACTGTTAACCTTAGCCCCCCGCAGGCCAAGGTAGACGCACTTTTAGCTCAGCTTTTCACGGTTTTAACGTGCGTCTACCTTGTCTACGGAAATATTTTCCACAGTGGTGCTGTGTTTTTAGGCAACGGAGTTGCCTTCTAAAATCGCTTTGAAACGTCTGTCAATTGTTTTATATGGCCCCTTACGGGAGGAAAAAATCCGCTCCAACGATTTTTATAATATTACCTACAGTTATAGTATGTAAACTTGTATACTCACTCTGAAAGTTTAATAGAAATTTAAACTACAGATTTTCTGTAAATTTGAATTGAAATTTCAGTTGCTATGGTAATGCTCGACTTGTCAGCTGAAATCACCTGGAGAAGGGGATAGTTTTTCGTGGTGGGGCTAGGCGGAGCCGAGCCAACACGGAGCGAAAGAGAAACCTCTAAAGTCTGCGTTCAAACAAAGCTCTGCTTCAGTGAAACGCTCAAGAAAGAGATGACACCACTGAAATTCGCACGTGACCACCATACCGCCCTTTCGAAACCTACTTCATTTTTACCGAACGGACAGTCGACTGCGGCGCACTTCTGCCAACCTAAGATAATAATTTCAAATCGTAACGTAGGGGGATTAGTGATCCTTTTCATGTTTTCTAGGTTGGCACGTTGTGTAAACAAGGTTTGTTTGAGGTGGACGCGCGTGCGCTGTGTCGCCGGCCGTCTTTCAACCATGGCCGCCTCGGCCGGGAGCTGAGGCTCCCACCTCGCGACTTTAAATCATTGTATAAAGTTATCGAAACGTTGACAAGGCGAACTGAATGCGTAAATAGTACTTTTTTACCTGCAGAAAACGGTTTGGTAAGTTTGACTTCAATCTGGTGAGCAGAATTCTTGAAATGGTGTACATTTACGTGTATCATTTTCGTAAATCTCTTGTGTTCCTACGTTTTGAACCTCCATGAAACTTTGCAAAACGATTTCCGCAGGTCTGGAACTGCTATTTTCACATTAATTTCGGCTGCCTAACATTTCGTTCAGCTAAAATAAATAGTTAAAGTCGGTAGGTTTAGGGCCCCGGTTCGCCCCTTCGGTGCGCTCGGTGGAGGGGACGGTATTGTTGACGTTCCGCTCCGGCCGTGACCTCGCCGCCCATTTTTTGCTGTCAGAAGGAGAGCTTCTTTTCTCTCTTTTTCCTGGCGTTTAGATGACGGCCTAACAGTCGGGGAGTATTCATTGCTTGAAACCCGCCTTATCAAATCGAATTTATAATTATTTAGTCACTATCTTGACTATCGTAAAACTAAACAAAACTGCTGCGTTTTCTTACAGTCTTATGATACACTCACAATAATTTTACCATAGTTATAGAAACTCCGTTGTCTACCAGGATTTCGTGAAATCGTATTTTTTGGATTAACCCGTGCGGGGCGGGGCGGGGTGTGGCGGGGCGTGGTGGTCGGCGCGCTGTAGGGCGAGGTGTTGTGTGGCGGGGCGGGGCGGGGCGGGCCGGCGGAAGCACTGCAGTTGTGCTGCACGGTAAAAAAAGTTTCTGTTAATACCACCTCCTTTCTTGAATTACAAGAAAGATTTGGTGATTCCAAGTGTTTTCCTTGTAATCGGCGCATATTACAATACCTAGTATTGTATTACGTGGCTTTCAAGACATATGTCTTGAAATTCAAGACCGTGATCCATGACGCCGTCTTGAAAATTTCAAGAACCTGTCTTGAAAGTGGCCGCGACCCTTCATTTCCCAGGGATGAACGTAGCAAACGTGAATAAAACGTCTATTTATGATGTTTAGTTGATAGTTGTGTAAGTTTGGGCTGTGCAATTCTAGCGCACCTTTTAAAGGGTCCGCGCCACCGCGCCTAAGCATATTTTTCTCACATTCTTCCCGGCTGCATCGTTCCGGTTTGTGACGTCTGACGTCACGTCTGACGTCACGTCTCAAAGGCTGAGGCAAGTGTTTGTTTTGATTCAAACAGCATGCATTTCCAATTTGCTTAGTGCGTTGACAGTTCAACGATTCATCTACCTTCTAGACAGATGGACTAAGTGTATTTCGTGTAGTTGTAATTTCGCTTTGTTTCGCATTTTCTCGTTTCGTGACTTTCATGCCAGCTGGGTACATCCAGCACTGAACCATAACCTCTGCTTCAATGTGGACTTGACTTTTTATCTCTGCTTTGTCGCACATTACCAATTAATATAAGCGATTTCCTCACACCAGAGCTACATTTTTATTGCTAAATGATCTTATCTTAATACTTTTTTTCCCTTTGTGTTCCAGGTCCGTTGGCTTGGAGGGGAGCATAACAATGCACTTCAGATCTTGTTTACCAAAATGAGAGTTCTTAAAGATGTAAGTGCATCTTAAATTCCATAATTTGTTCTCCTCTCAGTACTCTGAAACCCTCCTTCAATTGGACACTTACAATTGCTCTTTGATTTTTTACAGGAGATTACAAGAAACACCCGAGAAATTTGTGTTGAGGAAACCCGTGTTGTTGTTATGTGAGCCTTCCATACACTGCTGTCTTTTGCTAAGTAATTTTTCCCTTAAAGATTGTTTATTTTTTCTGTGTCATGTGTACTGTGGCAACTAGTGATCCGATTATTATAACTAACTTTCATTTGTTATGTGTTAATGTTTTCCCAAAACTTTGCTTTGATTTCAGTGTTAGCAGTGGCAGTTGGGACGGGGCTCTACAGCTGTGATGATCAGTCCAACCAAGAGCAATCACTTTATACAGTGCTGACATTTCTTTCTTTCCAATAAATCATGTGTAAACAAACTTGTTTATTTTTTGTACTCAATGTTACTTACCATTGCAACTATAACCAAAACATTTTAGTCTGTTTGGAGATTCATTTGTGTAACCTTAATACGGAATGGAGGAAAAAAGCCACTCTTTTTGTGTTATCCAGGAGGAAGTAGAAAGTCAATCAGACTGAAGCCCAAATAAGTAAACTTAAGAGTGTGATCAACTCCTCACACAAGATTTGAACCAAACAAATAAAGGTGTCAAGGGAAGTTTCAATAACCCAAACCTGATTAAATTTTTATTTCAAGATATAGCTGAAATTCATCAGGCTCTTTAGCTGTTACTGTCTATTAGCAGATAAGGTTGAGATTAATAACGCAGAAGGTGACGATGAAGCTTGGTTAAAAGGGTGAAGTAAAATCTTGGAAGAGAGGAGCTCGAAATAACCAGCCATGGACGTTTACTGGTGAACAGAGAGGAAGATTTATTGTTGATCACAGTTTATATAGGGACAATCAAAAGAATAACGAAATGATACATGTTAGAAAACATAGGTATTAGAAAATTAGTTCAAAATTCTGAATGTAGTTCATCTATATCATTAATAAATTAACAACTTTAGTGGAGAAAAATAAGTATTATATAAACCTTAAATTGATAGACTTATGTAAATAAAAACATTTCTACTTCATTTCAAAAACATATTGGTTGTGGAAGGATATTAAAAAATAGAACTTGGCCCTTACATAAATTGGTGAGGTGAAGATTTGAATTCATTGTAATGATAAAAATATGACAAAATAACAAAATTGAGTTCATTAAGTGTTAACAAGGACACATACAAAATATGTTAATTAAGTGTTGATGACAAAGATACATTAAAAAAATTGTGTTCATGAAAAGTTGATATTAAAGATACAAAAAATGTGAAGGATGTTCATCACATCAAGAATGAAAATTAATTAAGAAGATGCAATGCCTCTTAGAGCATTCATCAATTTAGTTACAGTGCTGTTGCTAGTTTTGCTGATATTATATAATATCTCAATGAACATGTAGGTTGTTTTCAGATAGGGATGATAATCTAAGTCGAAGGCATAGTATGCTTTTACAGAGAGATCAAACCCCTTTAAAAGGAGATTGTCAGTGGTGCTTGATGAACCTAAATAAAATGTCTGATTGTCAATTTTCAGGTACACTTGACCACTCTTGCGGTCATTTGTGGTCCACACAAGGAATGGATAGATGCTGCTTTTTCTTTCAGACTCTTTTGCTGGGGCCTCAGCACTGCTGTATAAATATACATTTGTCCCTTCCTGAAAACAGTTATAATATAAGTATTCTTTTTCTTTAATTATGTGAAGAAAGGTGGTTGAACATCATATAGAATGCTATACTTACAGGTACAATTTGGACCACTGCACTACACACCAAAGCCTCTAGCAAAGGTTTGTAGGTCTGAATGTGTTGCAATTCAGCTGCTTTCATTGTTCTTGCATTTGCTACAGTAGGCAATAGTTTTGGCAGAAGTAGCAGGGCTAGAGTATTATCTATCAAGCAAAAAGAGAACATTAGAAATACGGAGTAATAAGGAAAAAATTGAAGTAAGTTGCACAAGTACCTGGTGTGTCAGGAAATTCCTTTCTCAAAGAATCTAATATATTTGGCTTAGTTTTGCTAGCATAGGTGATTATATGTGGGGCCCATTTTTTGAAGACTTCTATCAAATTGTTGGCTAATGGCTGTATCATTTGAAACTCTTGTGACAACTGTGAAAAATATAAATTTATTGCATATTGTTAGTGCTCAAGGCCTTAAAAAAGAGTTAAATTATATTCAATAACTAGAATAATTTCATGGTCATACCATTTCCCCCTCATAGCTGGCAAGGTGTTTATACTTTGTCAAAATATCTGTACAAGTTGGCTTGCAACTATGCATCCATTGCCTTCTGCTGACAAAAGTATTCCTTAAGCCGGTCGATATGATATTAAAGTTTTGAGGAGTAGCAACTAAATCTTGGATTTTTCTCTGACAACAAATGATACCAATTGACAGTTAATATTATTACATGTGCTTTTTAAGAGTAGAAACTGAAAAAAAAAAACATTGTGAAGTTCATTTCAGAGATATACAATGCACAATGTACCTCTTCCTCTCCGCCCCTGCTACAATCACCCTGATGACTGGGACCTGGTTCTTGGCTTGATTGAACCTCTGAATTTTCTCCTTGGCATTTTTGGGTTGAATGGTCCTTTCTAGATTGGTTAGCTCTTTCTTTATTTTTCTTTTCCTCTGGATGCAGTCTTTTTCTCAAGGACTGAAATTTCGTTTGAATTATCCCTCTAGAAGTAGTTGGATTAAACCAGGAGTCCTAAAATAAAAAGATAGAAGTCATATATTTGCATACAGAACATTACAGAACAAAATTAGTTTGGAAGTGCATACAAAGCCATTGTCAGGGTCAGCTAATTCTGGGAAGTCTGTAATTATACCCTTTGCCATAGAAACTTTTGTCAAGGAAGAAGGATACCTGGAAGAAAGAGAAATAGATTGATATAAAATGTTATGATATTGTAGGTCATCTGACAAAGAGGCACAAGTCCAAGAACTGAAATTTTGAAAATGATAAAGAAAATTGTAAATAAAACTGTTACTTGATTAGAATAAAATTACATCATGATCCTTAATCCACTCCCTTTTGACTCAATTATAATATACAAAAATAGCCTAACTAATAAATTAATATCATCTTAGACCAAAAACACAAGATTTGTTGTTAATTTTAAAAAGAATTTTGCAATAGTTACAATTTAACATGCTCTTTGATATCAGGATGGATTAGGAAGTGAATTTGCTTTTAAAAAAATCCCGTCTTGAAAGAACATATCAAGATAAAATGCATCCAGGTTCTCTGGTCTTCAACTTCAGAAATATTATTATTTAAGACAATAGTTAACAACAGATGAATAATTATTGCTTATAATCATGAAGACTCGGTACTCTATTATAATTTCATTGCAAAAATCTATAAGAATTCACTTGAACTGTGAAAAAAATAAACACTCATATTTAGGAAATCATCGACTTGGGCCCTCTGTCAACTCATCAGTGATACGGCAAAGAAGAACTTTTGCATTTTTCAAACGCACATGTTGCCATTGTTGCGAGCCAGAACATAATCTGTTAGAATACGTAGCATATCACTTTGATGTTTTAAATCTATCCACTTGTTATCTTTTACAAATCTTATAACATTTTGCCCCAGAACTCCTTGCTTGTGGAGTATTTCATAGACAGGCATTGGTTCCTAGAGTAAAAGTAGAAATATATATAGATAGATATATATACACACACACAAATTACATTTTAGAAATAATGTTTAAACAGACTTGTTCCTTACCACGACCACTTCAGTGTTAGCAGGTGAATGAGAACGTTTTTTAGATTTGGCTGACGGACCACTGCTAAGTTGATTATCGCTTACAAGAGACTTGCTAAGGCAGGGCGTTGTTTGAAATGCATTCACAAGTGAATCTGTGCTGGTTAGTGGCTTCACAACTTTGTCATCTGGATCCAAATATCCAAGGAGAATACATGACTGGTCATGCACCTAAAGAAAAGAAAATAAAAGAAAAAGAGCAATGTATGATTAGGGAGATGTATAGCATAATTATTAGGATAAGTTCAGATGAAAATATAATCATACATTATCTTTAGTAGCAGCAGCAGCATCACTTGATTTAAATGACTCAACCAGTTTCATGAGTTCTTTTCTTTGCTTGAAAAGAATGTTAGGAAAATTCTTGAGCAGATCTTCACTTGTGAGGTCCATGAAGTCAGCTCCATCCAACTGCTGATCTAAAATAAGAAAGGAAACAACAACATTAATTTAATATGTCAGTTAAAAGATAAATTCTAGGTTGTAGTAGCCATATTTTCCTCTCACCACAGCCAAGTCAGAAAACAGTGTATTTCAAGCTCAAATAAATGTTAGGGGATGTATAATCACGCCAAGAAGATATAGGTACATGGTGGGGCAAATCATGCAGCTCAATAAGATGGTTAGGGGCATCATCATTACATGAAACAGTGTATGCATTTAAGCGCTCCACAAAACCATCAGTTGTACATGCTTTCACACTAAAGAGAACAGTTTCTTGGTCACGATTAACTGGACGAATAATAGCAGATATTTTTCCAAAACAAGGCAGATTGTCTTCATTTTCTGGTATAATTAATAGATACTGGTTGAGTCTATATTCAACTCCAAATATTTCCACGGCCTTAGCTGTTTGAATACGACCTGCAGGGGGTAGTCCCATTACTTCCAAAGTGGCAGCACATGGAAGCTCTCGAACAGTTTTAATTTGCTTCCCACTGAACCGGGTTTTCTGTATTACATTTAAGTCTCTACCACCCCAAGCTTTTGCTTGGAAGATAAGAATCTGCTCCATGGAAGTTTTTTGTGGATTTATAAAATTGTTGCAAGTGACAATATGTCTTTTGATGGGACAATTTTTACTTTCTTCCCTGAAGCAAGAAAATTGTCTTGCTGGTCCTTTTAGTTCAAGGGTTTCTGGGAGGTGCATTATGTGATGGAACTTATTGATGGGACGGACTTGAGGAAAGACATCATACCAGCTTCTACGAAATTGCTCAAGATATCTACGCAGTAGGGGTAAAACATCCCTGGGTACCTTAGGTGCCATGGCAATTTGGAATATTTTCATTAAAAGCATATACATTTGATAATGATCACTGTGCTCCATCTGATCTTCATTTTCTGAAATGCCATCCAAAAGAAATGGTAAGGCTCTAAATAACAAATTTATTTGGGCACCATTTTGTTTGACTGAATGATTACGTGCTGCATCTTGTAATGATGCCCTGTCAAACATTAAATTTGGTTTGTCTCTTTGGTTTGCTTTTCCATAATTGAAAGCAAATATGCGGGCATTTAAGGCATTGACATCAACCCATTGCTGATCAACAATAAATTCTTTCAAGCACAAACGCATTAACATTGGAATAATTCCTTCTGAAAAGTCATGTAGAATATCAAAGTTTTTGTTTTCTTCCAGCCTAAAATATTGAGAGTCATGCAGGACTGTTCTGTAACGCAACCCACAATTCCTTGTGTGATTAGGATTGTCCCTAATCATTGCAAGCTGTTCTTCAGTCAACTGTTGGGTGCGAGGTTCTCCAAAGGCAACATGTCCCCCATGTAATTCTTCTCGTGATATCATGCAGTCCCTACAAAAGTGTTTTGCACCGCCAGGATCAAGAAGACCAAGGAGTGCATGGATAGCCTTTGCATCGCCCTTAGCAGCAACCAGAGTGCCATATATTCTCTCTGTGCGATCCCGCTCAAAGTTCATTTCAACACCATTTTCAAATTCTAATAGATCATCAACAAATCTACGCAGTACCCCCTCAAAAGTCTCCTTGCAGTCATTAATATTAGCAAGTATAAGAGGAAAAATAGAAGCCATTGAATTATTTATTTTGGGTGGTAAATTTAAAATACGAAGGAGGAAATTGCCTAACTCATGCATTCCAGCTTTAGGGCCTTGACTACGGGCTGGGTCAACACCATCAAAGTATAGGGCAAACTGAAAGGCATCAGGGTGATCTCTGAAAAACTGACTTTGACGATATTGATTCCCATCTGTAAAGCAGTTCAACATACCATCAGCAGAGGGATGCAAGGAGCGCATGTATTCTAATATTTCAGGTCTTCTCGCAACTTGTCTCACAATTTCTTTCAGTGGCACATACTCGTAAGTGTTTGGGACAGGCCTCTGGATATACACATCATCTCCATCAAGCCTCTGATCCATACGGTTCCAAATAAAAACAGTCTCCTTCCTGGGGTAAAAGTAATAGTCCTTCACAGCTGAAATCTGACTTTCATTGGAGTACATTCCTTTAAATGGACTGTCTACATCGAATTTTCTCAAAAGTTGACGAGCTTCAAGTGTATTTAACAAGTTGACAGATGCCAAATAAGTTGTAACATCTTCTTTTAAATTTGTGTTATTGATTAAGAGAATTTGATCAGCAATTTTCATTGCCCTCCGGACACCGACCCTGGTCATGCCACTCACTGCTCTCATCTCTACAATCATATTTGCTGCTGCATGTTCCATGTTTCTTCTTCCATTTGGCAATAAATCAACTGCCATAATTCCTCCACCATCATCCTCTGACCATTCATCATCACTGTCAAAGTTTACCTCCTCCATATCTTACACTTAATGAATAAGGATATCAGCAACCTAAAACATGCAGGACATCATAAGCAATACTAATTGTCACATACCAGCAAAATGGGGCAAAATGTGCAGCAAAAATAAAGCAATTTTAAGGCTGGTCCATAAGGTTAGTAATAGTGTCCAAAAAAAACCACAAACCATATATTTCTTGGGCCGTAGCTTCCGTCACCGAGTCTGAGGCGTACAAAAACGCCACAACATCTTGAGGTGTGCTTGATCGCGACAAAGCCATTTAAAACAGAGAAAAACACATACAAATTTCGATAAAATGTGTCGAACAAACGTACAAAGCTAACGTACGAGCTTAGGGGCGACCGTTTGATACGTGGCGCGGGTGAAGAAGCGGGAACTGCTCGCACACTACTACGAAAGTAGGAAAACCACTAAAACTTTAAAAAATTCAAATTTAAATGCCTAAATACTGGCACAAACAGGTGGTTTATAAGGAAATTTCCCAAAATCAGGCCATTAAATTCACGTAAGCCAAAGAATAAGTCCTGTAAGAACAAATAATAATTCGGATTTCAAACATTCCTTTGACTACAGTTGTAACATCCCTAAACAACAAAACAAAAAATTCAAAAATTTGACATTTGAAAGATTTTTCTAAGGTTTTCTAACATGTATTGTTTGTTTGGCTAAGTGGAATATTTCTCAATGCTTAGTATCTTATTTTCTTTATCTTACTGATTGAACTTCAATAAGTTTCCCATAATAATTTATAAACATTGAATGATCCACTTCTGGTTTGTTTAAATAGTATCAGAATGTCCTTTTATGTTGGAAATTAGAAGCTCCTCTCTTCCAAGATTTTACTTCACCCTTTTAACCAAGCTTCATCGTCACCTTCTGCGTTATTAATCTCAACCTTATCTGCTAATAGACAGTAACAGCTAAAGAGCCTGATGAATTTCAGCTATATCTTGAAATAAAAATTTAATCAGGTTTGGGTTATTGAAACTTCCCTTGACACCTTTATTTGTTTGGTTCAAATCTTGTGTGAGGAGTTGATCACACTCTTAAGTTTACTTATTTGGGCTTCAGTCTGATTGACTTTCTACTTCCTCCTGGATAACACAAAAAGAGTGGCTTTTTTCCTCCATTCCGTATTAAGGTTACACAAATGAATCTCCAAACAGACTAAAATGTTTTGGTTATAGTTGCAATGGTAAGTAACATTGAGTACAAAAAATAAACAAGTTTGTTTACACATGATTTATTGGAAAGAAAGAAATGTCAGCACTGTATAAAGTGATTGCTCTTGGTTGGACTGATCATCACAGCTGTAGAGCCCCGTCCCAACTGCCACTGCTAACACTGAAATCAAAGCAAAGTTTTGGGAAAACATTAACACATAACAAATGAAAGTTAGTTATAATAATCGGATCACTAGTTGCCACAGTACACATGACACAGAAAAAATAAACAATCTTTAAGGGAAAAATTACTTAGCAAAAGACAGCAGTGTATGGAAGGCTCACATAACAACAACACGGGTTTCCTCAACACAAATTTCTCGGGTGTTTCTTGTAATCTCCTGTAAAAAATCAAAGAGCAATTGTAAGTGTCCAATTGAAGGAGGGTTTCAGAGTACTGAGAGGAGAACAAATTATGGAATTTAAGATGCACTTACATCTTTAAGAACTCTCATTTTGGTAAACAAGATCTGAAGTGCATTGTTATGCTCCCCTCCAAGCCAACGGACCTGGAACACAAAGGGAAAAAAAGTATTAAGATAAGATCATTTAGCAATAAAAATGTAGCTCTGGTGTGAGGAAATCGCTTATATTAATTGGTAATGTGCGACAAAGCAGAGATAAAAAGTCAAGTCCACATTGAAGCAGAGGTTATGGTTCAGTGCTGGATGTACCCAGCTGGCATGAAAGTCACGAAACGAGAAAATGCGAAACAAAGCGAAATTACAACTACACGAAATACACTTAGTCCATCTGTCTAGAAGGTAGATGAATCGTTGAACTGTCAACGCACTAAGCAAATTGGAAATGCATGCTGTTTGAATCAAAACAAACACTTGCCTCAGCCTTTGAGACGTGACGTCAGACGTGACGTCAGACGTCACAAACCGGAACGATGCAGCCGGGAAGAATGTGAGAAAAATATGCTTAGGCGCGGTGGCGCGGACCCTTTAAAAGGTGCGCTAGAATTGCACAGCCCAAACTTACACAACTATCAACTAAACATCATAAATAGACGTTTTATTCACGTTTGCTACGTTCATCCCTGGGAAATGAAGGGTCGCGGCCACTTTCAAGACAGGTTCTTGAAATTTTCAAGACGGCGTCATGGATCACGGTCTTGAATTTCAAGACATATGTCTTGAAAGCCACGTAATACAATACTAGGTATTGTAATATGCGCCGATTACAAGGAAAACACTTGGAATCACCAAATCTTTCTTGTAATTCAAGAAAGGAGGTGGTATTAACAGAAACTTTTTTTACCGTGTGCTGGTCGCGATGTTTGCGCTGACGGGGCACTACACCCGGCCCCGGGCCAGCACACAGAACCCACCCCCACCGCGCTCCTCACACAGCACTGCCGCACTCAGGGAAAATCACACGGATATGTGGCGGAGCTGTTCAGCTCCAAGTGGACGGGGTCGACGACCAGCGGCCGTCTGATTCCGAACTTGGCTCGCGCAGCGCCGTCCTTGTCGAACCTGTGTTGCGGACGGCAGGGCCCCATGCGAGTGTGACAAGGACGGACGGAGGCGCGAGAGCGATCCTCGGAATTAGACCGTGGGGGAAACAACTCTGAATTTTCGTGTACAAATTTGGTGCATTTTAGTGGTTTTTTAAAATTGATTTTTTCTGAATTTTTGCTTGAATTTTACACTAATTTTTCGTGAATATTTGAAAATTCTTGAAAATTTCTCTGATTTTCCGATTTTTTTTCTCAATTTTCCTGAATAACGAGGTGTACAAAAATATCCCAGTGGTTTGCCCCCCTCAGCCCAGCTCCAGGCCGGTGCAGAGCAGGACACTGTGGCTCGACCCGCTCGACCGCGGTCGAGTACAGCAGCCCGAGGGGGCGGGGCGGGGCGGGGAGGGGCGGAGACAGGACCCCAACAGGCTTGAGGGTTGCGCTGGTGCTCGGAAGCGCGCGGGGGTTGATTAACATGACAATCGGAGTGGTATTCCGGAATGCATCGCCCTCACCTCGCCTGCGTTGTGCCAACTTGATATCATGCCGGAGGTTTGGCGAGGAGGGGTCGGGGCGGGGCGGGGCGGGGCGGGGCGGGGCGGGGCGGGGCGGGGCGGATGTTCGCGGCCGGGCCTGGTGGTGTGCCCCTAGACAACAAGGGCGTTCTGCCCACTGCAGCCCGGCAGTCCGGTATAAGCTCGGATAGAAAATGAATAAGCTTGGGATATGCTGTTTGCTGTGCGGTACGATGGGACGAGAGCTCCGCGGTTCCGAAGTGAAAATCGTCCTGACGATTTCTCATCCCCTACGAGTCCGTCTAGAGGCGGGGGGCGGGGTGGGGTGGGGTGGGGCGTGGTGGGGCGGGGCGGGGCGCGGGAGTGGCGGGACGCTGGGCGGGCAGGGGCAGAACTAGCGCCGCGCCCTCCTCCGGACCAAGATGGATGGGGGCCAGTGGGCGGGGCGGGGCGGGGCGGGGCGGGGCGAGGCGGAGAGGGTGTTCCCCACACAGTGAACACGCGGCCGGGCGGGGCGGGGCGAGGCGCCACCGGGGAGGAGCCGCGCCCACCCCTGCACCGCCCCGCCCGCTCAAATATGAATGCATGTCAGACGTGAAATATACGCCGAAGTGGGTGGCGCCGCCGCCGCGCGGCTGAGCCGGGCTGCGACCGAGCAGTACCAGAGGCACGGACCGCGCCCGCAGCACCGCGGAGCTTCAGCGGGCCTCCAACACAACACAGAGGTTTCATGTCTCGCTGTCCTTGTCGCCCTTAAGCGGCACACGCACGTCCACATGAGGAGCGAGAGAGAAGACGTCACACTAAACGCTGTTCGGAATCACCCTGCAGCTGCTCGGGGATCCCGCGACCAGCATGCCGATTCCGAAGATCGCTCTCGCGCCTCCGTCCTTGTCGCACTCATGGGGTCCTGACACCCCCGACATTGGGCACCGCCATGGGTGCAACAAGGACGGAGGGACGAGAGCGGTCTTCTGAATCAGCCTGCAGCCTGACGTCCTCATCTCCAACACGGCGGAATGTAAATTCAAGCGATACAATCGTGCAGCCGGCCCGCCCCGCACCACGCGCCCCGCGACAGAACAAAAAGGCGAGGACAAAAGTCGAGCAAAGCACTGCTGCTCGCCCGCGCGCGCGCCCAAAACATTCTCGTAGCGGAGAGACGGGGCCGGAGCGCAGCAGAGTGGAAGCGGCGCGCGGGGCGGGGCGGGGCGGGGCGGGGCGGGGCGGGGCGGGGCGGGGCGGGGCGCACGGCTGACGGCCTGGGCCGGCCCGGCCCGGAGCGCTTCATATCACTGCTTTATGCTTATTATTCACGAGCACAGGCGCGCTATCGCCAGAGCATTCTTCCTTCAGCCCCTAAATCACTGATGTGTATTCACTCTGGCCCAGCCTGGCCCAGCCTGGGCTGGCCTCCTCGTCCTCCGCGCTCGCTCCGCTCCGTCCGGCTGACCGACCTCGCCGCCGCCCGCGGGCTGCAGGCAGAGCAGCGCTCTCCTCGCTCCGTCTCTCTTGCACATGTACGGTCGCACCGCATGAGCGCGCGAGAGAGAGAGAGAGCCGTGAGAATCTGAAAATGACTCTCGTACCTCCGTCCTCGTCGCACCTATACCGGCGCCCTATGTCGGGGTTGGCGGGTCCCCGTGATTGCGACAAGGACGGAAGAACGAGAGCGCTCTTCTTCTGAACGCGTCAGTTGCTGACTCGCGGAGCGGCGGCGGAGAGGCCGGGGCGGAGAGGGAGAGGGATCGACCTGGAGGCCTGGAGGGAGGGTCATCGGGGAGCTCCCCGGACGGAGTACTTCCGGGTCAACTCTCAACGGTTAGAACCAAGGGGTACTTCATGTTGAATTAAAGCGTAAACCGGTTATTTTCTGTGATCCTTTTTTTTTGTTTTAATTATTTTTTTATTTTATTTTTCCTTAATACTTTTTTTTTGACTTTTTACTGATTTTTTAATGGCGTACACACTGATTATTTTTTGGAGTGAAGAACCCCTTGGTTTGAGTTCGAGATCCCATCCAGTTTCTTGTGAGTCTCGAACTGGAACCGTTGAGAGTCGACCCGAAAGTAGCCCGTTCGAGACTACCGTGAGCTCCCCGATGACCCGCGCTCCTGGAGTGAGAGCGAACACACGTGACTTCCGGCGCGGGAGCCGGGAGACATGCAGCACGCACCCGTGTGATGGTACCGGAACCGGTACTCGTGTCTAACAGCAGGCGCGGCCACTCACACACACACACACACACACACACACACACACACTTACACTCGCACACGAGAGACTTCACACACACACTCGTGTATATCAACAGTTCCGACCCGCTCTCTGCACCGAAGGGCTCGCTGTGGATAAGCTACCCTCACTCGCACCCCTACCCCCCAACCTCTACCGCCTACCAGTAACTCGACCCTACCCCCTACCCCTGCCCCACATTACACCGCATTACCCCGTGTTACCCTGCATTACCCCTTGCACGTCGCGCGGCGGTCCTCCAGTGTACTGTGCACGCCGCCCACAGCCTGTCCGCGCGCGCTACTGTTCGCCCCCTCCCCCTCCCACGCCGCCGTGATATATTTTTAATTACCTTGTTTTAGCCGTATGAATAGGGCGGTCGCCAGCCACCACAGCACTGCCTGCTCCCGTTATTGTGAGCCTGCGCGTGCGCGCGTGTATGTGTTAGAGAGAGAGAGAGAGAGAGAGAGAGAGAGAGAGAGAGAGAGAGAGAGAGAGAGAGAGAGAGAGAGAGAGAGAGAGAGAGAGGGAGAGGGAGAGGGAGAGGGAGAGGGAGAGAGAGAGAGAGAGAGGGGGGGGAGAGAGAGAGAGAGGGGGAGAGAGAGAGAGAGAGAGAGAGAGGGAGAGAGAGAGAGAGAGAGAGAGAGAGAGAGAGAGAAGAGAGAGAGAGCAAGAGAGAGAGAGCAAGAGAGAGAGAGAGAGAGAGAGAGAGAGAGAGAGAGAGAGAGAGGGTGGGGAGAGAGAGAGGAGGGGGAAGGGGAGAGAGGGCGGAGGCGGGTGAGGTTTAGAGGGTGAGGGTTGATAGGGGAGGCGGGCACACACAGGGCAGGAGAGAGAGAGAGAGAGGGAAAGGGGGGGGGGGGGCGAGCGCGCTCGGCCGAGCTCCTGTGGTCTAAAATGTAAACGCTTGCTCATTTACGGCTGCCCGTGTGCGGGGCGCGGGCGGGGGCGGGCTGCAGTCGCCTCGCCCCCCCCCCCACCCCCTACCGCCCCCCTGTCTGTTCTACTCGGCCCGGCCCCCTAAAGGCCCACCCCCACCGCCCACCCCCCCGCTGCTGCTGCCGCAGCCGGTACTGCCGCCCCCGCCGCCAGCCCCCTAGCAGCAGAGCTTGCTGGAAATAAAAAGAACGTTGACGGACGATTAAAAATGCAAAGGCACTCATCAGCGTGCGAATAAAACCCGCCGGGGCCTAAACAACACATGTCCCGCCCGCCCGCCCCGCCCGGCTCAGCATCCACGTGAGGTGAGGGGGTAGGGGGTGGTGCTCTTTTGCTCTGTCGGGGGCCGGGGCGCTGGGGACGGCTTTCTCTCGAACGGATAGCAGTGGTCGATGTGTGTGTGTGTGAATGTGTGTGTGTATAGGTGGATGGGGGAGGGGCGCTGCTACTGCCAAGGGCACATCGGCGCAAAGTGGGAAAGTGAACGGAGAGGGCGAAGAGAGAGAGAGGGGGAGGTAGAGAGAGAGAGGGATAGGGGGGAGGGGGGAGGGGCGTTGAGACAAACACGTCTGGCCGCACACCCTTGGTATATTATGGCGCCCCCACCACCGCCCCCCTACCTCTGACCCTGCTCCCCCAACATCCCTTCTATGTTGCCCCTCCCACCTTCATCCCTTTCTCCCCGACACGCGCCCCTCCCCTCCCAGCCTCTCTCTTTCTCGCTGTCGCTCGCTCTCTTCCTCTCTCACTCTCACCCCGCCGCGGGAGAGATTTCAGATCACGACAGAAATGCGCGTTTGTTACGAAGGCCCCCGGGCGCAGCTAAAGGACCCCACCCCACCCCACCCCACCCCGCCCCGCCCCGCCTCGCCCGCAAGCCTGTGCCATTGCATTGGGAAAGGAGAGGAGCTGACGCCAAACCCTTGTTGTACGCAGAGGAAGAGGGGTTGTGCCTACCACGATAAGATTATGTCCTCATGGAGGACATGGAGAATAAGTTACGTAACTGTCAATGACAATGTATGCAGAACAGTATGGTTCAGCACACAGTTAGTGCCTACCACGATAAGATTATGTCCTCATGGAGAACATGGAGAATAAGTTACCTAACTGTCAGGAAGAATGTATGCGGAACAGTATGGTTCAGCATACACTTTGTTATTTAAACTTGTCAATGACGTTGACATTTATATAACAAATAAGATTGCAGTCCATTAATGTATAACACAACACATCACAATTAAATTAAGTAAACCCCATCAGACACAAGGTGTAAGGGATAACAAACTGCGAACAACATTCTTTCACAAGACAAAAACAAGAATGATCCAAAGTCATGTTATGAAACGGTTTGGACCAAACCTGATGTTCAGCCATGACAACGGAAACACTAAGTAAACTAAAAATCAAATAATTCTCTACATCTCTCGAATAGTCTTCACACTCACCAGTAGATGAGGGCAGGCACGAGCGGCTTTCACTGGTGTTGTTGGAGGGGACCTCAGTTGATGTTGAGGCAGGTCTAGGTTCGGAGCAGCCTAACCTCGCTGAGCCGGCCACCGAGCACAATTCTCACGCCGTTCCTTCACGTCCAGTGCTTTAAAGTTTCGTGACAATAGGTTGACTCCAACTTGTTCCCTTCAACACACTTCACTTGATTTTCTTCACCACAGAATATAAAAGTATAAGTAATCTTTTTATCACTTTTCAAAACTTCTGCTCTTTGTTTTCACACAACCTCTCCCACCACTGCACACCAGTTTTTAGGGTTGGAGGAAGAACTGACGGACGGTTATTCGGTTATTGAAAAAAAAAGTTGCGGTTAATCGATTATTCTTCGCCGAAAATGTGATTTTCCTAATAGAAAATCGAAGAAGTTAACCGTTAATTAATTAATTAATTAACTGAACAAATCTATTGTTTTTCCAACTCTACAGTTTCGCCAACTGAAACGGTGGGGTCTGTGAATTGTGAATTGCAAATAATTCGATTCCATCACTTCAGACGTAGGAATATCATGAAGATATTTCTTTTTGATTTATTAAAATTAAACACCTTTCATCTTTTTCGTGATCATACATCAAGAAACGACCCAAGCTCATTGATTGATTGAAGTTTTGAGTCAGCCAGCAGTTGGCAGCACCACAGCAGACAAATTACCAAACAAATTATAAATCATCTGTTCTAGAATGTCTGTCTTCCTCTCTTATTGGCGCTGTTTTCAAATGCTCTCCTTCCGCAAACAACCCCTCAACTACTGAAAACGTTATGTATTGTTCAGATTCTGATTTTCAAAACAGCATTTCGAGAAATGACTGAAACTGATGGTACAATAATTCTGGCGGTCCAGAAGCAAAGTAAACGTCTGTATATACTCCACTTGGGAATGCAGCTGCTCGGAGGGCTGCAGAGAGTGGTGGGCAAGTCGGCTATAGCCGTCAGTTCGCTGCGGGCGGGGCCGGCGGGGCAGCGCGGTGCTGCTGAGGGAAGCGGGCGAGCAGGCGAGCTCCTTCCGGCTGGTCTCTGAGGTCCTAATGACGCTCGCTGTCTTCATTAAAACTTGCCACGAATGACGGGAACACTTTCTGCGCTCCGCTGCATGTGCGGAGCCAGGCGGGGCCCTGCGGATAACGACTGCACCGCCAATACCCACGCTCATCCCACGCTGGAGATCGGTGCGGTGGTGCAGCGCACGGCCAAATATTATATTCTCAAGCCAAAAGAAAGTTTTGCAAATAATTTTTTTTAGGCCTCCGTTAGGGGTGCCTATTACTTTCGCCAGAGAGTTTTTTATTATTTATTCTTGACGATGGCTCCTTATGGCCGCAACCGATCCTGTCGTGCCGATTCATACCAAATTACAATGAAAAATGCTACGAAAAATTAGAAAATTTTTGAGATAGGTTTGATGCCAATTTTTTTCTTCTGGTGCGCCGAACACCAGTGCTGCCTCCTGCCAACATTCATGGCAGGTCGATGCCGCAAACAGAATATAGTTTCGGAGGAAAGTGAAGATATTCTCGTTTTTCTAGGCGCGTCTTCGCGAGCAGAGATAATATTCTGACCAGAAACATAATAACAAGTACGACTTCTCAGCCAACTTCACCTGCAGAGCTGGAGGCTCGGGGGAGGGGGCGGCTGCAGCGGCTGCGACACGGGGCAGAACAGACACGGGGGATGATGCGAAACCGATAGGGAAGGGCAGGGGGGAGAGAAGGGGAAACAGTGAAGATGGATCGCGCCCGCAGGGTGAGCTGGGGCGAAGGGGCTGCTACGGGACTTACAATTCGGAAAGCAAGTCAGAGCATGTCGCACACTTGCAGGTGTTTGAATGGATGGTTCACGCTCTTGGCATTTATAGAAGAAGTGGGGAAATCACGAGGGGAAACAACTCTGATATTTCTGTTCACCTCGTAATTCAGAAAAATTCAGGAAAATTCGGAGTAATTCAGGAAGAATCAGAAAATTTTCAGAAAAATTCACAAAAGTTCATGAAAATTTAGGTAAAGGTAAAATGCAAGCAAAAATTCACAAAACTTCTATAAAATTTTACGATAATTCACAAAAATTGAATGTATACAACTTTCACATCATATTTGACAGCGTATTTACTGAGCATCTCTTCCTGGTTCCGGTCCCGATTCCCTTCGTCCTTCTCTACATGCCGAGAGCAGGGAATAACCATCTATTTCAACTTGCCTAATTAAAGGTATGACTTTTTTTCACCATAACTTCGTGAGCCGTCCCTCCTCCCTTACTGTGCGGACCTCCTCACGAAACCTTGCGCGCCCATTGTTCCACCGAGACCCCTGCAAGCACTGCGAGCGTAGAATTTCTTAACAAGCAGGAGTTTAACAGTGCGCGCCATTCCCCACTCCATTCCGGACCGGCCGCGCCCAGATTGCAGCCGCGCGGAGCCGTTTGTAAGACTATTGATGGTTTGGGTCTGCCCCCCCCAACCGCACACCCGCCCCCGCTTCCTCCAGGCTGGCCACCACCGGCCTGCAATAGCCCAGCCCAGCCCTGCCGTCTAATTCCGAAGATCGCTCTCGCGCCTCCGTCCTAGTCGCACTCATGGGGCACAACCACCCCCAACATGGGGAGCCGCCATGGGTGCGACAAGGACGGAGGTACGACGAGATCGCGATCTTCGGAATCAGACGGCAGCCTCATTGTTTCCCCCCGCCGCCCGAGCTCGGGGCTGGCTGACCTCACCGGACCCCTGTAGGAGGGCCTCTGGCAGGGAGGTTGGCTGCACTGCACCCCTCCCCCCCGACTTCCTCCTCCGGTCTCCAGGTGCCTACGTCCTGCAACCCCTAGCCCGGCCTGCCAGAGCGATTCCGGTGCACGCCCTCCCCTCGCCCTATCTCCCTCGCACTAACGAGGCGCGCCGCATAGGTGCGAGAGAGACAACGCGAGGAGGGTGAGCGTGCGCCAGGATCGCCCTGCTGGCGCTCTGTAATCTCGAGACATGCATCAGGGAGGCTGGGGGGCGAGAGGGCGAGGCCGGCGCGGAGCCGGCAGCCAGCATTCCCCCGGCGAAAAGTTTAAGTATAGCGTAACTCTGTTCATCGTATTCTTGTCAAAGGCTTATTGAATTCTTTGCACACCGCGCCACTTTACTTTTAGCAGATGATTACCTTTGATACCAAAATGCTGTAACTTATAAAAATTAATTTAAAAAACAAAAGGTATGTCAGCTGGGTTTTCTTCTTTAATTCAAACAAAACTCTTAAATTATCACTAAGAGAAATTTAAGTCTGAAGAAAAATCACAAAATTTATTACAATTGTATTAAATAACACCTCATTTTTGTGCGCAGAAATTTAGAGTTGTCACCATAGTTCGGTTATGCCAGTTATGCCTCCAATGGTTTTTCGCAGAAGATAAGATGTATTCCTGCCCCTAAACCAACCAGCTTGACGAAAAAAGAAGTCTCGCTTTTTTTGGTGAACGTGTAATTGACGGACGGAGCGGGGCGGGGCGGGGCAGGTAGGGGTGGTAGCGACCGGTACCAGCGCTGCTCTCCTCCACCAGAAGCGACGATGGCGGGGCAGGGCGGCGGCTCCCCCGGGATGTGTCTGCTTCCTGGAGACGTCCCCCGGGAGACAAAGGGGAGGCTAGGCGGCCCTGCAGGCAGACTCCCGCAGGCTCCCGCAGGTTCCGCAGGCCTGCTGCTGCAGCTGCAGGGAGGTGGGCAGGGTCGGATGTGTGATGAGCCTTGCAGTGGACACTTTGCAGCCGCTTGAGGAGAGAACAGGGGGCTGCGGCTGCGGCCCTCCTACCCCCTGGTCCTGGGAGCCGGGAAGTAGGTCGCCCGCGCAACCCACACCCGCCGCTCATCCACCCATCCGACCACCCACTCATCCACCCATCCAATCCAACCACCCACCCATCCAACCAGCCACTCATCCAGCCATCGTATACCACCCACCCATCCAACCACCCACTCATCCGCCCATCCACCCACCCACTCATCCACCTACCCATCCAACCACCCACCCATCCACCCATCCAACCACCCGCCCATCCAACCACCCACCCACTCATCCACCCACCCACCCATCCAACCACCCACTCATCCATCCATCCATCCATCCATCCATCCATCCATCCATCCATCCCTCCATCCCTCCCTCCCTCGCACCACCCGCTCCCCCCAACACCCACACATCCCCCTGCGCGCTTGTCTGTTCGGCTCAACTCGAACTGCGGCGCTACCTGGCTGCCGCCTACCTGCGAGGCGGGGGCCGGGAAATAAATGCCGTGCCCGAACTGCGGCGCACCGGGTACGGGGCGGGGAAGATCTGCTTGAACTGCGGCGCGGACGAGAGGGGGCCGGCCCGGCCCCGCTTGAACTGCGGCGCAGAGTGCGATGGGTTGCCTACCCAGCCCGCAACAAAGGATCACCTCGCAGGCGATTGCTCCAAGTCGTTGCGAGTTTCGGCCGTGGATTCGTTCTCGGCCGGGACTCAATATTTTTCAATGCTTTCCCACCTGCGTGTG
This sequence comes from Frankliniella fusca, assembly GCA_029379305.1. Classification (NCBI taxonomy): domain Eukaryota; kingdom Metazoa; phylum Arthropoda; class Insecta; order Thysanoptera; family Thripidae; genus Frankliniella; species Frankliniella fusca. The sequence continues at coordinate 638,627 of JAHWGI010000321.1, read as the reverse complement.
AAGATCAGCACAGAGTTCAGACCACTTTTAATATGGTCACTGGCAGCCGAGCGCGCTGAAGTGTTGGCTGGTCCGGCATCGAGTCTTGGTAGTGGGTTCGCATCCCGGGCGGGACAATTTTTTTTTATTTTTTATTTATTAATTTTTCCACCTGGGTTGAAGAGCAGCCCAGAGTTCGGACTGCTGGGAGGGGATGAAAGGCTGCCCACATCGACCCCTGGGGAAGGTAGTCAAGTCAATTTGTCCCACAAAACCCCTGAAAATAAGCAACTCACCTAACCAAACCTAACCTAACCTAACCTAACCTAGCCTAGCCTAACCTAACCCGGGCTGGGTAGGCAACCCATCGCACTCTGCGCCGCAGTTCCAGCGGGGCCGGGCCGGGCCCCTCTTGTCCGCGCCGCAGTTCAAACAGCTGCCCCCCGCCCCGTGCCCGGTGCGCCGCAGTTCGGGCACGTCATTTATTGCCCGGCCCCCGCCTCGCAGGTAGGCGGCAGCCAGGTAGCGCCGCAGTTCGAGTGGAGCCGTCTGTTCTACATAGTTTTGCTCTCCATGGTGCTGCTCCCCCTATTGGTCCTCCCCCTCCCCTCTCCTCCTTTTCCACCTCTCTGTGTTTTCCTGCGAGCGGTAGGCACCTTCTTTTCTTCCCCTCTCGCCTCGCGACGACGCGCGCGCCGGGAATTCCGTTTCCTCTCGCAAAGTCGTATGCGCGCGTTGTTTTTCCTCTCTCTCTAGCTCACTCACTCACTCTCACTCTCTCTCTCACTCTCTCACAAACACACACTATCTCAATCTATTTCTCTCTTTCTCACACGGCACCAACGTATGCGGTTATTGGCGGCGTTTTCACCACTGGAGAAAAAAAAAAACATATCGAAAGTGGGACAAAACGTTTTTGAAAACCAGTTGACGGCCACGGCGGTTGAGACTCAGTCAAACACGACCTCATAGCCCCCGTAACATTTCTTTATTCTGAACGCAAGAAAAGCTGTTTAGACGTCTTACATCCTGGGAAACAACATTTGAAATGCTGGCTTTTCTTTTCTTTTGTTTTATATTAGAACAGCGCAGAAAGGCTCAAGATGTCCTATCTCCGATGTTAAGCCATAGGTTAAGGATGAGTTAGGTCCAAACTATTTTTAAACTTTTTCTCGGAAACATCATTTCCAAGAATTTTTCGGTGTTGGCTCGAAAAAAAAGTATGCGAGGTATACTTTTTGTTGTTCCGCTTCACAGGTAGAGCGGGTGCGTCAGAGTTTGAGAGAAAGAGAAAGAGAAAGAGAAAGAGAAAGAGAAAGAGAAAGAGAAAGAGAAAGAGAAAGAGAAAGAGAAAGAGAAAGAGAAAGAGAGAGAGAGAGAGAGAGAGAGAGAGAGAAAGAGAGAGAGAGAGAGAGAGAGAGAGAGAGAGAGAGAGAGAGGCTAGGACGTAAGTCAGACAGCGTAGCGCCCGGCACATAGGCAGCCCATTCGACACGGAAGAGCGACGCTTTGAGGAAAGGAAAGAAAAGAAAAGAAAAACAAAGCAACATAAATGTAAAGGACAGCTGGTCTCTGCGACGCGCGCCCGGTGCTCCCTCGCCTCACCCCGGCCCGCCCCGCCCCGCCCCGCCCCGCCCCGCCCCGCCCCGCCCCGCCCCACCCGGGACAATACAGCCGCCGGACGAAATTGCGCTGTTTAGAATGACGGTCGTGGGAAAAGCGCATTCCCCCAGCCTCTGTCCTGTGCTGTCCAGCCCTTTCCCCCTCCCCCTCCTCCTCCCCCCACCCCCCTGCGACTCTTATGCCCCCGCCCGACCCGCACCCCACACTACCCCACCCCCAGGCGCGTGTGAGCCGCATCGCAAATGTACAGCCGACCTACGGCCCCCCCACGGCCCCTACACTGGCAGAAATTCACCGCCGCGATTTATATTGCTGCGGAAAACACAACACTCGGTGGTAGAATGGCCGCGCTGATGTGTCCAGGATGAGTCCGAGGGGGACACACGGGGACACAACTCTAAGGTAGTGTGTACAAATTTGAGAATTTTTCGTCAATTTTTCTGAATTTTTGTTGAATTTTGAAAAACTTTTCTTTCATTTTTCTGAATTTTATTGAATTTACCAAGACTTTTCCGAATTCTTCTAATTTGTCTCATTTCAACATTTTTCTGAATTTCACGGAGATACGAGGTGTACAAAAATTTCAGATTTGTTCCACCTTCGGATGAGTCGGAGCGGCATAGAAAAGTTATTACTCGTCCATCATCGCGTGGTGATCGAAAGAAAATAAGAAAGAAAGAAAGAAAGAAAGAAAGAAAGAAAAGGGTAGAGGTAATAATGACCAAGTTACAGATAAAATGCCACAGGAGCGCTGCCGCGGTGGAGCCATTGATGGTTGGCCGAGCCGGCCTACCTGACGTCATTTGTTTTGAACGGCGCGTGCTTTATCATTAGCGAACACTTGTAGGGGCCGCTCAGCCCCGCCCCGCCCCGCCCCACCCCGCTCCGCTAGTCCAAATCCCTGGGTCCACCGTGCACCTCAAGTGCTCTACGACAAGGCTTGAGCCCGGCTCTGTTAAGAAAAGTCAAAGGAAAATACGTTGAATGGATTTGTGTCCGAACATACCGTTGTGCATTACGATATAGCTACCAACCTGCATGACGTCTGAAAAACACTATGCTTTCGTGGTGGGACGAGGGACACGTGGAACGGACTACGGCCACTCCTGTTTCAGCACGTGATTTAATTGTTGATTTTATTCTGATGTATGGCATTGGAAAACGCAACAATCACAACGCAATTGCAATAAATATTTATCAAGTCTTTCTGTGCGACGCGCAAACAGCCAAGGACGGAATGTGCTGCTCATTTTCTAAATGGCATAGCTTCCAATACGATTGGAACATTAATCAAGTTATTTTTCATCACAAACTAGATTGAAAGTCGCAAGTTAACTCGGAAGACTAGTAAATGTACTGTTTGAAAAACACCCTCAAATTTGTCTTTAACAAGAGGGACGTAGGAAACGAGTCCCTGCTAGAGGCAAATCCTAGCCTGCCTATTGTGTACGTATTTAAAGTAGATCACAGCTTTTGTTGGTCCCAACGATTCCCTCTCTAATCATAAAAATACAGAAAACAAGAAAAAGAAATAAAAATAAAACAAAGATACAAACTGATTCGTATGGGCAATAACTAACAGTTGCTTAAGAGGAATGGTCGATTGAAGTCTCCACACGGTTAAAAATATTTCATTACATCTTAATTACATTTAATGAAAATGGCTTCATGGCAATTTCATAATGATATTTAACAATAGTTTCGTAACATGTTGTGAAATTTTGTAAGAATGTAATGAAATTTCACAATACGTCTGAAATATCCTTGTGAAAACACTATGAAGCTATTTTCATTTAACGTAATTAAGATATATAAATTAATATTTCTAACAGTGCAGCCCAGTAGCTGATGGCGCGCAGCGCAGGCAGGGCGAGACCCCCGAGTCCTTGCTCCCGGCAAGGTTTAATGTACAGGTGGAGTGAGAAGTTCTAAGAGGACTCGCTGTCCCCCTCACCCTCACTGCACTCCGTGCGGGGCGCTGCGCGGCGACCAGCGCCGTGCGAGCTAAGCGGCAGTAGAGTGCAAGGCCATCCGTCTGATGCCGAAAATCGCCCTCGTGCCTCCGTCCTTGTCGCACTCATAGGGACCGGCCGTCCACAACATAGGACACCGCCATTAGCGCGACAAGGACGGAGGTAGAACAAGAGCGATCTTCGGACTCATACAGCCGGGCGGCCTAGAAGAGGAGGAGCAGGACGGTGGCAAGGAGGAGCGCCACCGGCCGCGCGCTCTCGGAGGAGGACGCCGCTGGCGTGGAGGACGGCGTCGACGGGGAGGTGGGCGCCGCCGTCGAGGTGGGCGCTGATGTCGAGGTGGGCGCCGATGTCGAGGTGGGCGCCGATGTCGAGGTGCCCGCGTCCACGAACACGATCCTGTTCTCCACGCCCGGGTACACCAACCCGCGCTTCGTGATGTACTCCTCGACAGCCACTGCGTCCGTATTCTCTGCAAGTTCGATGCACGTCGTCGTATTAATGGTCGATTTTTATTTTGTTTCTTTGCAGGTAAGCATTTCGCAGTAGAGCGTCGGACTCCACAGAGGTGGCACAGATTGAGCACCGTGAGTAACAACAACGTCATGAATGGCAGACAAATGTCCTCGATATCCAAGAAATCTAAACTCCGCACAAAAACAGGTGAAAATTAGAGAGGCGCGCCGTCGTCGTACTCACCCAGGGTCTCAGCGCCCTCATTGTTGGTCAGCATTGTGAAGCCGTCGCCGCCTCCCGCGAGGAAGCCGCTGACCACGACGCCGTAGATGGCGTCGCGGTCCAGGGGGCTGTACGTCGGGATGGTGCACTCGGCGCACCGCACGTCTGCCCGCACCACCCGCTGCCCCGCCGGCTTGCTGATGTCGTACGTCACTCGGACACCTGCCGGGCAGTCTCCCGTTAGCGCAACTGGAGCGTCATCGGGGAACTCCCCAGGGGCCCTTCACTATAAATTCAAGCGCACACCGATTTTTCTAGTCTTTCTGGTTTCACGTGACTTTTCTTGATGGGCAAATTCCGGGTCTACTCTCGACGGTTCGAGTTCAAGATCCCATATAGATTTTGAGTCTCGAAATCGAGCCGTTGAGAGTCGACTTAAAAGTTGCACGTTCGAGGATGACCATCCTGCCCTGCATGAGGAGAGAGTTTACCCTGGAGAGTCATCGGAGAGCTCCCCGCGATAGTCTCGAAGGGGGTACTTCCGGGTCGACTCTTGACTATTTGATTTCGAAAACCCATGTAGTTTCTATTGAGGCTCAAACTCAAACAGTCAAGAGTCGACCCTGAAGCGCACGCCGTACGAGACTTATCGCGGGCAGCTCTCCGATGACCCTCCAGTACAATCCTCGCGCTGCTTTGCTCACCGGAGAGCTGGAGGAACGCGCCCTTCCAGGCGTTGCCGGGGATGTACTCGCTGACACTGTGCTCGAGGGCCTCCCACAGCACGGACCCCCGCAGCCGCAGCAGCACCTCCAGGTTGTCGAACGGCATCGTCTCCATGACGTCCTTCAGGGTGATCTCGCCGCCGACGGAGGATGCGTCGATGGACTCGCGGATCGAGCCGCCGTTCACCAGGGCGACGGGCGCGTCGGTCCAGCCGGTCGCGGGGCGCTTGTTCTTGGCGCGCTGACAGGGCAGGTTCGGGGAGGTTAGGTTCAGCGAGGTTTGATCAACAGGGGTTAGCGAGTGGGTATCACTCATGAAAATTGAGTCGCAATAATTTTTTTAAGGTTTGATTTTTCTTTCCATTTTTCAAGAGAGCAATGAAACCTCTGGTGTCCGAGACCGCTGGGTCAGGTATTCCGTACCGAGTAGACGAAGGCGTCGGCGACGAGGTTGCCCAGGTTGCACTCCTGCCTGCGGCACGTGCTGCCGTCCAGGAGCACGGTGGTGCGGCCGATGGGCTGCAGCACCTTCTGGTCGAGCTGGTCCTTCCACTTCTGCACCTCCGCCAGGGTGTCCGGGTCTGAAACGTCGCGCGCGCGGTTCGAGTTGGAGCTAATCGCGGGACTACATAATACCTTCACAAGTGTGTGATATTCTCACGACACTTGGATGTTATTGCAGCGGTGTGGTGCTGCTCACCCTCCTCGATGTCCTTGTTGAGGAGTATGGGACCGCCGCTGAGGTCCGTCAGCTCGCCCTCGGCGTTGAACTGGAGCTTGAGCTTGCCGATGTACTTGGTGAAGGCGTAGGCCTGCACGACGGGCACCCTGCGCCCGCTGGTCTGTTCCACCCAGGTCGGGTACAGCCCGACGGGGACGTCCGAGTCCGGCGGCGTGCCCGAGTACAGGAACGAGTGGCTGTGACCGCCCACCACGAGGTCGATGTCCGGGACCTCCTTGGCGATCACCTTGTCCTCCTCGTAGCCCGAGTGGCCGAGGCCGATGATGATGTGGACGCCTTGGGCCTTGAGCGCCGCGGCCTCCTTCTTAATGGCCTCCACCTCGTCCTGAACGGAAGGAGCGCGCGGTGAGCGAGAGGGGAAACAACTCGGCTCGTAGTTCAGAAATTCAGAAAAAAAAATCCAGAGAAAAATACAGAAAAATCCACAAAAAATTAGAAAAATTCAAGCAAAATTTCAAAAAAAATAATCAACAAAAATAAAAAAAAATTACAAAAATTGTGCACCAAAATTCAGAGTTGTTTCCTTTTCGGCAGTGAGTCCGTGCTCACTCATACTCACGGAGAAGGTGACGCTCTCGGGGCTAGACAGGAAGGTCGTCTCCGGGGTGATGTAGCCGATGATGCCGATCTGGACGCCGCCCTTGGTCACCACCACCGACCTGGGGATGTTGAGCTCGGCCAGGTTCGTCTGCTTGCTGAAGTCTGCGTTGGCCACCACGAGCGGCACCTTCAGGGCCTTGACGTAGGGCACCAGCCCGACGGACTTGTCGTCGAACTCGTGGTTACCCAAGGTGATGGCGTCGTACTCCATGAGGTTGATGAACTCGGCCGAGATGGTGGATTTGAAGACCGAGTAGTAGACGGTGCCCTGGCGAGAGAGGCGGCGTCAAGACGGTTCCCCCCAAGGCACCTCCGTCTTTGTCGCACTCATGGGGTTCTGCCGATCCTCAGCATGGGGCACCATAGGTGCGACAAGGACGGAGGCCTACAAAAATCAGACGGCAGCCCACCTGGTACATGTCGCCGGCGTTCAGGAAGAGCACGTTGTCCTTCCCGTCCTCGGCGCGGGTCTTCTTGGCGACGGTGGCGACGCGCGCCTGTCCGCCGTAGCAGCGGCCGGCCTTGGCGTCGTTGTCCGAGCAGGAGCCGGACAGGGCGTTGGTCTGCTCGTAGCGGGCGTGCATGTCGTTGACGTGCAGCAGGGTGAGCGACAGGCCGCCGGCCTCCACGAGGTGCGCGGGGACGGGGGAGCCCCGGGCGGCCGGGGCCGCGCCCAGCGCGCACGCCAGCAGGAGCACCAGGGCTGCAACCAAAGGTGTAAGGGATCACACTCCAGATTTTCGGGAAAAAACCTTCATGACAAAAAATAAAAAAAAAAAAACGTTACATTGTTTGGAATTTTATTTTCAGTAACCAAGATACAAAACTTATTTTTTTTTTAAACAATTTCAAAATTTTGTTATCAGTTGACGAACTTATGAGTCTGGTTCCAGGGGCAGAAACTTTTATTTCAAAATTGATACTAGAACTTGCAATTATTATTATTATTATTATTATTATTATTATTATTATTATTATTATTATTATTATTATTATTATTATTATTATTATTATTTTTTGAAAAGAGTAAATGACGCAAAATCTAAGCACCGCACGATTGGTTTCGGAGTAGGCCGTGAACACAACACGCGGCGGCGGTCTGGACCTGAGAGGAGGCGTTGGGGGGCGCGGAGCGGGGAATAGGGGTGGATGTCTCGCGGGCAGCGGGGGGCGACGTACCACGTGATTTATCTCGCAATAACTGAGCGCTCAGCTTAGGGATGGCTCCGCTCCCATGTCCCTTCTCTACCCACACGTTGTTTGAAAAATTAGAGGACGTAAAAGTAAGACTAGGGACTCACGTGTTTTGATGTTGTCTTTTTTGTTTACTGTTTGTAAGCATCGCGTTTTGATCTTGCCAACCATCCGATAGTGCCGACGCAGATAATTACTGATATGATTTGGGTTGGCGCGACTGGTTTCCCCTCCCCCCCGCCTGACACGTCGCCTCTCTCCCGCTCCGGACTCCGGCACTGTTCGCCTCCGGGCCTGCGCGCCGCCGGAGCCAGAGAGGAGGACCCGACCCGCATGAACCAGACCAACCGCCACGCAGCCGGCCGACGCAAACGCTCAAAAATACAAAGCGATTTCCTGTTTTACTCGACCGGCAATAATAACAGCAGTTTGCGCGGGCCTGTTGGCAGCCCTGCCCCGCGCGCCCGCGCGCGCTTCCGGTCTGACCGCCGCCGGCCCCTGACGGAGGGCGTACGCCAGTGTCACGTGTGACATCACTGTGCGGCCACCACTTTGCTAAAACAACAAAAACAAAAATACTACCGGTCCTACACAGCTCCCCGTTGCCTTGCACTGTTTAACATTGTACGACACAATAACTTATTTTCTGCAATGATCGAACCAGAAAGAAAAACAAATTACCATTAAATACACTTGCATTCTCCTGTAACTTTCACGGCGTTGTTATTTATGGTTTTACAAGACCTTAAAAGGTACTTCCCAAGACGTACAACGCGCTTTACTTTTTTTCGCGTACTGTATAAAAAATATTCGTAAGCGTCGTTACTGGAAATTTTTTCATGATAAATGTCGTAAAGTTACAACAACTTCCAGTTTGGAATGTTACGATGATTTTGTTTCACACCATTTGTGTTGAGCTAATTTTCTTTGACGAGTAAGAATTTGCTGTCATAAATTTTTAAATTTACAATTCTGGGTCGTGACCACAAATTAAGAAAAATGTTTTCGAGAAAAAAATCACAGTGTTTTTGTTTTATTCTTTGTTTAGTGTTTTGTTTTTGTTTCCGCATCTATCTCAAGTTGCAGATGCTCGCTGTGGGCTCAAGTCTCCCTCGGGATAGGCAACTTATCATACGCAGCACTGCACGGACACCGCGCTGCATCTGGGGTGGGGGAGTAGAGGGGAGAGAGAGAGGGGGAGCAGAGAGAGAGAGGGGAGAGAGAGAGAGAGAAGGGAGAGAGAGAGAGAGAGAGAGAGAGAGAGAGAGAGAGAGAGAGAGAGAGAGAGAGAGAGAGGAGAGAGAGAGAGAGCTCATTGTCTAATATTATTCTTTCCCAGCCGTCCACTCGATCGAGTCGGCATATCATTACGCCCCATCATCACAAAGTAGTTGTAAAAGCTCAATTAGTTGGAAGCACGCAGTTATTGAAGCGATAACGCGACACGATACGGTAGGACGGGAGACACGGCCTTATCAGCTGCGGGAGGCTGATGAACCTTCTCACCGCCTGGACCCGCCCGGTCCAGTGCGACGCAACACCGTTAAAAATATATATATATATATATATATATATATATATATATATATATATATATATATATATATATATATATATATATATATATATATATATATATATATATATATATATATATATATATATATAAAAGATGCGAACTGCTTCACTGAGATTCCTTAACGCGTCCCCTTACTACAGGTCACAGGTCAACAATGTAGACACCCGATAAAATAGGCGCCTCTGCGCTGCAGGTCCACACTATGGGGACCCGCCGACTCGTATAGAGTCATAAGTCGACGTTGGAATTTACTTGGCTCTGTAATGAGAATGAAAAACATTTCACGTATACGCGTTTGAGCAGCTGCTTTAAAGGCGCGAAAAGTGTTCAGGAGTGCCGTTATGCCGTGTGCCATCATGCTGGGTGCTGGGTCTTTGTAATTATTTGTAGCGCTTCAAAAATATGGAAACAGGTCAGTGGACTCGCACTGCAGCAGTAGCGCGGCGCTGGAAACCGCGTGTTTTAAAATTGAATTCTTTGAGAAAATTGGCGTTTAATATGCATTACGCTACGCAGAAGAAGAAGAAGGCAGAGAAGAAGAAGGTCGCCTGGGAGCAGCGGCGAGTACACGGCAAGGCCAAGGTGGATGGCGCCCCGCCCCGCCGCGCCCCGCCCCGCCCCGCCCCGCCCCGCCCCGCCACGCCCCACCCCGCCCCGCCCCGCCGCGCCCCGCCCCGCCGGGCAGAGAAGGCGTCGCGGAAGAGTAGCTCGGGACGGGAAGGGCGCCAACGCGCACGGGCACCTGTCCGCGCAGAGCCAGCTCAAAGGGCCACTACCGAGCCACTACTCTGTTAACCCAAATGTGTAACTGCTCAACACTTGTGCGTGTGCAGCTGCCAGTCTCTAACACGAACATGTGTAAGCAGGCTCGCCGCAGTTGTACACTTTTAAGTGATCAAACTCGACAGTTGTGCACTGCTTGCGAGTGTTCGACAAGGGAAGTGTGCTGCACGCGGCACTTGAACACTTGCAAGTGCACTAATGACGAGTTGAACACTTACAAGAGTACTGGCGAGTTTTACACCTGTGATTGCACAACTGCTGAGAAACGCACTTACACGTGCAGACTAGAAGTTGCACACTTACAAGTGATAGTAGCACACTTGGTTTATCAGTATACTACTACACCCAGAAAAGTGTGTTCTTGATTTCTATGAGAACTTAAATTTTTGAGTTGTAGCCAAAATATTTGATATTGGAACAATTCTTTTTTTTTTATATTTTACAAGTATTTTTGCTTGCATAAAGAAAAACTGTACACAAAAATGTAAGTCCACTGAGAAATCCAGAACATACTTATTTCTGGGTGGTACAAATTTCAAGGGTTTCAAAAATGGTTTTACGCGGAAAATTTTTGCGTCACTATATGATCATATCAAGTTTACAAAACACCGGGTGTTTCAAAGCATAAGTGGAAGTGTTGTGGGTCTGCCTACCCGAGGAGTCATGCGGTGCCTGGCGGCTGAAGCGGGTACTCAAACCTGCCAACTGTTCCGTATTCTCTGAAATACACTGTTTATGAAGGTCATTAAGGCAATTTCGCAGAACCGAAACGAGGGCAACGCACGGAAACCACTGCCGGAAAAAAATAAAAACTATTCGTAAATTTACGAATATTTCCGTAACTTGAAATTACGACAGAGAGTTGTAAATTTACGAACGCAATCGTAAATATTCAAAAGCAAACTCCAAATCGTTAAAACAAAAAAAAAATTCAAGTATTTAAAAAAAAAAAAAACAGCCGTCAAAAAACTATTGTAACTATCGTGACGATACACCTGGAAGTTGTGACTTAACGACTTTCACCAGGGATTTATTTTCCGTAACCCTTCCGAATATTTTTCACAGTGACATGACGAACGCGTCGTGACTTACGGTTGCTGCTACTCACCCAGTGGTCTTTTCATTATTTTCATTTTTTTTATCTCTGCCGGCTCAGTTCGACGGAGCGAGATCACACGCGTTCACTCCCACGCGTTCACTCACACCCGCTGCCTCTCTCTCACACACGAGCACATGTATAAATACACACACACACACACGCACACAGTGCGCCACGTGCTTGTAGGTTAGGCCCGCCGGCGCGCCGCAGCCACCGCGTACTGGCGCGGCGCGGCCTGCCTGTTGTGTCCTGCTCCTCACCGCAGCGGGGCGGGGTGGGGTGAGGCGGGGCGGGGCGGGGTGGAGCGGGGTGGGGTGGGGCGAGGCGGGGCGGGGCGGGAAGGCGCCCCGTGAGCCCGAGCCAGCGGCGAGCCGCCGCCGCCAAGTGCTGCGGTGGCAGTGTGGGTAGCAGAGAGAGAGAGAGAGAGAGAGAGAGAGAGAGAGAGAGAGAGAGAGAGAGAGAGAGAGAGAAGAAGGAGGAGGGGGATGGGGAGGAGGGGGGAAGCGCCGCGGCGGGCCTGTCATACGAGTCTGCGACAGTAAGAAGACAGCCGGTCGCGCGATAAGCATGCCAAACTAGCTTTTCGTTCGTGACGTTATTTTGCGAATCTCCCCCTCCCCCGCCCTGCTCTCCATTTGTTTCTCTTTGTCTCTCTCTGTCCTTTATTCTGCCTGTCTCTCTCTCTCTCCCGCCCGCCTGACCTACCTCACCTCCGCAGCCCGCAATAACGCAGGTGCACACACCGGAAAAACAAGTGTGTAACACATGTCGCACACTTTCATCTGCGTGAATTGCCGTTCACACACCTGTCCCTGAAGACAAGATAAAATTTGGGGTGCACCCGAGGTAAAGGCAAGTGGCGCTCGAGGGCCCGGGACGACCCCGGGGGAAAATCCCAAGTATACGACTTGGAGAGGCCCGCGAGCAGGAAAACCAGCCATGTGCTCACAATGGAAAGCCTAGTGTGTAGTTAGAAGTCGCACACTAGTGGCTGTGTGACGCACACTTGTCACATCAACACGGAAAAAAATACATAAGTTGCCGTAGCTAATATGTTAGCTGATTTCGTGACAGACAACTTATAAGCTACCATAGCTAAAAATTGTCTCTGGTAGGCAAAAATTAGCTACTACAACTAACGCTTAGCTGGATTTAGCAAAGGCTTAGTTAGGGTAGAGAACATCCCATTCACTGAATCAAACATTGCTTTTTCTCCTGCAGATGACGCATTAGCTCTCATAGCTGCCGTGTCGCTATGGCAGCCAACATATCGCTGTGGTAGCTAAAAAACTTGCTTGTCACGATATCAGCCAACATATTAGCTATGACAGCTAACATTTAGTTAACACAGCTTAACTTTTTTTTTCCGTGAAGCGTATGACGTGATCGCTGCGGGAGAATGCACACCTCTAGTTGATGGCGTCTACGAATGGAGCTTCACATAACTACAAGTTTGTGCCGTTTACCCACCTACAAGAGTGCGACATCCACATACCGGCAGGAGACATTCACACATTTGGTGTTCAAGAGTGTGTGCACCGAGAGGCAAACCACTGCGCCCAACGGCCTTGAAATCATCAGTATAAAAAAACAATACACTGGAAACGCAAGTGTGAGAATGTTGCACACTTGTATGTGTGCGAGGATTCGTGAGTTTTCCTAGGATATTCATACGTTTGAGTGGCAAAGTGTAAGAATGTTTCTCACATGTACAAGCATGCGACATTCGCTAACTTGGATTTCCAGAGTTCATTGGTTAAGAGTCAATACAAAGTTCAACAAAGCTTACCGGGAAACTCAGATCCTCAAATTCACGGTATAAAAACAAGCCCTGGGCCCTGGGATTCCCAGGTTAGTTGGAAACCAGGAGATGTCCTGGAAATTATTTCCAGGACATCCCCTGGGAAATCCAGGGTTCATCCTGGAATTCTCAGGGATCTCCTGGTTCATTCCAACTACCCTGTGAATTCCAGGGCTTGTTTTTACCGTGTTCTGCACCAATCTGCCATTACAGAAACCATAAGGCATAATTAACAGTATGCGAAGGAATCATAAGGAATGGAGTGTTCTAATCATGAGTACAAATCGAACGCAAAGTGGTCGCCCTGCACCCTGGGGTCGCGCCCGGATCCGGATCCTTGTGCCGGCGGTGCGCTGGCGGATCCGGATACGGACCGCGCCGGATCACTCTCAGATCCGCGCGCCGCGGAAACTTTTACTCCCTCGGAAACGGCGGGGCAGCGGGGCAGGGGTAGGACTAAACGTAGCGCCTGACCTCGGTCATCTGCGCGCCCCAACAGCGCCCCTCGGCCCCACCCCACCAGCTCGCCCCGCCCCGCCCCGCCCCGCCCCGCCCCGCCCCGCCCCGCCCCGCCCGGCCTCTGCCCCGCCCCCGCCCCGCTCAGTTCTATCTCGCGTTTCAAGGTCCATTAAACTGTGCCGGGCTGCGTGTAAGTACACTGTCATAACTCGCACCCGTTATCGCGGGAGATACACTGTGTGGACTTGTAAGTCATATCGATGGGCCAGCCCAGCCAAGCCACCCGCGCTGCGACATTTCGCTCTCTCTCTCTCTCTCTCTCTCTCTCTCTCTCTCTCTCTCTCTCTCTCTCTCTCTCTCTCTCTCTCCCGCGTCCCTCTCTCCCTCTCTCCTTTCCACGAATGTTGTCGCCATCGATAAAGAAACCCTACACTCGACAACATTATGAGCACCCGGCTTAAGCCGCCTCAGTCCCCCCGTGTGCCCAGCGTGCCGATTGAATCTGGCTCGTGCCCTAATCCTGCCCCGGGCCGAGCCGAGCCGAGCCGAGTCGAGCCGAGCCGAGCGATTTGCTCGTCCATCGACAGGCCGGCCGCGGCCGCCTAGCGGTGGCGGTGCGCGCGTCTGTTTGCAGCCCGGCTTATCTGCAGGTGGATTATTGCGATAGGCTTATTAGAAAATATCCAGTAAAAAGTTGCCTTCTGTTCTTATTATTTGTTTTTTTTTCTTCCTTTTTCACGGACAATGGGATTCTGAGATATGAGATTCTGGGACTCAGCGATTCTTTCTGGGTGTCTGATTCTGGGCTCTTTATTCGATTGGGCCATTCGATTCTGGTAATTTGCGGTAATGGGATTCTTGAATGGTGGTGATACCTCTCTCCACCGTGGGTGGGATTTTTGGGCGCGTCCACACTGTAAAAATTTGTTGTAAAATAACGACAAAAATAATTACAGGTTTCGCTGTTAAATCGGTGAACAGATTTTTCCTGTAGTTTGATGAAACATGTTGTGAATTAACAAGAAAAATCGCGAAAAAACAGATAAAATTTGTAATCTTACGGAATTCTTTTGTAAAGTTACGGAATATTTTTGTAAAGTTACAGAGTTTTTTTGTAAACGAACACGAATAAAAAGTAAATTCACAGTCAGTTCGTTTTAAAAAAATCACAGATATTACCTGTTAATTTACGACATGTTTTTTTTCCAGTGCAGTTACAACCATTCCGGTCCGAAAGTGCAAACCGTTTGCGCGGAAAAGATCGGCGCTATAGTTTTAGGCACACGGAATTCAAGAATCCCAGAATCTTAAAAATCACAGAATCCAAAGAATTCCCCAATGGTCATTCAAGAGCCTCCTAACACAAAAGTGATCAGTGATTTTTTTTACCGTTGATATTTTTGATTTTTTGATTGATTTTTCTTTGAATTTTGCAAGGACAACTTATCACTATTTGAGAAATTTGGATATTTTCCCCAAATTTCTGACATATTTCATTTTTATTGCCAGTTTTCATTATTTCACGTTTTTTTTTAAATTCTGTATTTTTTTTTCTCGATCTAATTTTGATTTCTTAGATTTCTTTTCTGGTTTTCTAGAATGTGGAGGGGGGGGGGAGGGGGGGGGAGGCGTTCAATGATTTTTCGTTTTCATATGGTTAAGTCTTCCCTTTTTTTTCTTAAGTCCCACTGTTCGCAAGTCTCCTTTCTTTTCTTTTATTGTCTCTCCCTTTTTTTTTCGAATCCGACAAATGCGCACAGTGTACCAGCAGCAACTGGAGGGGGCCATGGAGCACCCCGCCCCGCCCCACCCCCCCCCCCCCCCCGCCCCGCCCCGCCCCGCCCCGCCTGCCACTCTCTGGCGCCCCTCCAAGGCGGAGGAGAGGGAGCGGACAGGAGACCCGTCGCGCAAAACCGGGCACAAACTGGCGCGCAAAATGTTTTGCAATCAGTTAATGCGCTTCTGGTTCTCACAGAGATGAGCTCCGGTATGGTGCTCGTGCTCCCGTCTCCCCTGGGCGGCGCGGGCCAGTGCTATGCGCTCGGCTGAACGGGGAGGCGGAGGGAGCGGGGGCGGGGCGGGGGCGTGGCGGCAAGGGACGGCTGGGCGTTCTCACATACAAACCCCCCCTCCCCCTTCCCCCCGGCCCCCGGTTCCACCACCTTTTCATCGTCAGTCTCCTCAGCCCCCCTCCCCCTCCCCCGCTCGCGCCCACAGACATGTCGTCCTGACTCCGATTTCAGTAGTATAGTCCTGAAATTCCCCAGGGGTCCTCCTTTGGGTCCGGGGGCAGGGGGGCAGAGGGAGGCCGGTTTGGCGATATTGGCGTGCTCAGTGCCCGCCGCCCTGTCATGCCTGGTGGAGAGAGCTTGCTGCCCTCTGCCATCCTGCCCGGAGGAGACAGGTGTGAAGGGGACCTCCTCCGATTTCAGCCCCCCCTTCTAAAGACGCAGCGCCCGCGTCAGGTATGGCCTTGGTTTTCCACCGTCAGCGCGCGAAATCAAATCAGGATTCGAATCCGTACACCCGGCGATGGGGCTGTTTATTGCGTTTCGTGGGGACCTGAGAAGGACAAAGCTGGGGCGACTGGACGGGACACAGAGGAAGACGGACGGACGGACAGACAGAAAGACAGAAAGACAGACAGACAGACAGACAGACAGACAGACAGACAGACAGACAGACAGACAGACAGACAGGCAGACAGACAACGCTCTGTTCGTATTTAACGTGGAAGGGGTGGAGTTCGGATGCCACCCTCCGTGTTTCGCATATACACAGTTCTCGGCCGGCGGCTCGGCCGGCTCTCTGCCCAGCACCGCCTTCTCTTCAGATTTATGCCTTGGCAATGCTCATCCGACCTGGATCTTTCCTCGATTCTTTTTCTCTTTTAAACTCTCCTCCTCTCCCTCCCTCTCTCTCTCTCTCTCTCTCTCTCTCTCTCTCTCTCTCTCTCTCTCTCTCTCTCTCTCTCTCTCTCTCTCTCCCTCCCTCCACCGCTCCCCTCCACATTCCCTGCTGGCTCGTTACTTCCCCCTAGGGGTGGTTTGGACCAGGGGTTGAGCCGGGGTCAGGCGGCAGCGAGACTAGAGCGCCTGTGCCTTTGCATTTCGAAACACATATACTCTAATAATATGGATTTAAAATAAAAAAAAAAGGGAGTGGAAGGGAGTACGAGTACGTGTGTGAGCATTGTAAATTGCTTGCGAAGAATTGGTTCGTGTCGCAAACCATTTTCTTTACAAGTTGCAGCGACTTTTGAAGCATTGTATTACGAAATTATTCTTCGTAATCTTACGAACTATTTCTTTGCCATGCAAACAAATAGTTTGTAAGGAATGTAGTAGCTTATTGCAAAGAAGTTCTTTGCAATGCGAAGTAATTCTTCGTAATACGAATATCTAGAATTCTTCGCATCGTTGCAAGCATTGCAAGCATTTTACAGTGTGTTTGCGAGTAGAATATACCATATACCAAAAATTTGCCCGCCGATACAAATAAGAAGAAAATTGACGTACGTGGCATATACCTTGTTTTATTTCTAAAGAGTATGACTATATGGCCGTCGGCTGGTTGCTTCAATTCAAGTCTTAAATACAACAATTTTTTTTTTAAAAACGTTCTTTTTTCAAACTTTTTTTTTACTTATTGCCGCAAAAGAGACCGCATCAAGAATGCCTACGGCGTGTAACTTGTTGCGATGATGGGGCTATACTACTTGTTGGTGTGCAG
This sequence comes from Frankliniella fusca, assembly GCA_029379305.1. NCBI lineage: Eukaryota > Metazoa > Arthropoda > Insecta > Thysanoptera > Thripidae > Frankliniella > Frankliniella fusca. The sequence continues at coordinate 621,660 of JAHWGI010000321.1, read as the reverse complement.
TGCCCTCCGGGTTCACGCAGGGCGCGGCGGGGCGGGGCGCTGCGACACCATGTCGGCGCGGCCCTTATGCGCTCATCTGCCCCGCGGCGGCGCGGTTCGCAGGCATTGTACGGAACGAGGGCAGCGGCGCAATATCCGGAGGGCGCCGCCACGCCCCGCGCCGCCCCGCCCCGCCCAGCCTCAGCCCCAGCCGGGACAAAACGGTCGCGAAATTGGGGAGAGGAACACCGTGCTCGCAATTGTTTTTACTCCTGTACACGGGAAACGAAAAAAAACGGCGCATACATACTTGTAGGTAGGTGAATTCCGAGGGTGAAAAACTCTGAATTTTGATGTACAAATATTGTGATTTTTCTGAATTTTTATTGAATTTATAAATGGATTTTTTGTTCTTTTTTTTGTGAATCTTTATGAATTTTTCTTAATTTTTTTCTGAATTTCTCTGTGTTGATTTAGAATTTTTCTGAATTTTGTCGAATTTTTCTGAATGGCGAGGTGTATAGAACATTCAGAGTTTGTCTCGGTGGATTCCAATATTTTGCTGAGACGGGGCGGTTCTCAATATTGTGGCAGAGGCGCGGAGGGCAAGATGCGGCGCCGCGCGCGGAGCGCCTGGCTGGTAGGCAGCTCGCGCGCACCGCTGGCACGGGTGGCAAACGGGTTGCCTATCCGCCAGACCGCGGGCGGCAGGCGGGCGGGTGGCAGGGCCGCCGTGGGGGCGCTCGCACTCGAGAGCGAGCCTTGTGCACGGTAAAAACACGCCCTTGGATTCCCAGGGTAGTTGGAAGCCAGAAGATGCCCTGGAAATAATTTCCAGGGGATCCCCTCGGAAATCCAGGGTTCACCCTGGGATTCCCAGGGGATGCCCTGGAAATCATTTCCAGGTAATCTCCTGGTTTCCAACTAGCCTGGGAATCCCAGGGCTTGTTTTACCGTGTGCACTGGAACGCACTGTTAGAAATTTCTTGTGATTTCCCAGCACTCCTTCAATAAGAAGCAATTGAGAAATCCTAACACTTCTTCGCGTAGTTCGAAATCAAGAATTGTATTTCACTATCGTAATTAGTAAAATTTATAGACCGGTCGCAATACTATCGAGGTTTAACATTTTTTGATAAAAAAGAGGAGTTGTGATTTTTTGAAAAAGAAATCACAGAGAGTTTTGGAAAAAAAAATTCAAGGCAAATGCTTTGTGAATTTTCAAGGTTTTTCTTTATTTAAAAAAAAAAAAATAAACAGTGCGGAGCGTGTGTCGAGCACAAGGGGGCAACTGGTTCACTGGGATGGGGGATGTGGTTGCCCCTTCGGTCGTGCAAGATCCCCCAGGTTGGTACATCCGGACACCAATCTCATTGCGGCTCATCGAACCGGAAAAGGAGAGACAGCGGCAGCGACTTTTCAGTCGGCAGCGGATATCCCATCTCAAACCTCGAGGCCGCTGCGCGGGTGCGACGGCTCGTACCGCAGTAGGCTTGTGGCGGAGCGGGCAACCACACCCCATCCTGGGGTGCACAGGATTTCTACTGAATTCGCAACATTTCTACCACACTTTGTGAGTTTCTTTTTTTTTCCCTGAGATTTCTCGAGATTCCCCAGATAGATTTTTGAGGATATCATGTAAATTTCAGAGAATTTCACTGATATATCACAGGATTTTATTGCGATTTCTGAAGATTTCATCAAAATCCTATGTACAAACCCGGTGAAATTTCGATGAAATTCTCTGAAATTTAGATGATATCCTCAAAAATCTAACTGGGGAATCTCGAGAAATCTCAGGGAAAAAAAGAAACTCACAAAAAGTGGTAGAAATCTTGCACCACTGGTCACGAGGGATCACCAGGGTTCATCAGAGGTCACTAGGGGTCATCAGGAGTCATCAGGGGTCACCACACGGTAAAAATAGTTTCTTGTATTTCAAGATCTGTCCTGCATGTCCATTGATATTCTCCATAAGATCCAAGAAAGATCTTAAAATACAAGAAACTATTTTTACCGTGCAGGGTTCAGCGGGGTCATCAGGGGTCACCAGAGATCATCCGGGCCGGGGCCAACAGAGACCACCAGAAGTCACCAGAGGACACAAGGGGCCACGAGGGGATGCCAGGGGCCACCAAGTAGGCGTGTATCCGCATCCTCACAAACGCAGGACGCACAAGTGGCTTAACTGTCGCGGCGTCGTTTCCTACCACCCTCTCGCCTCCTCCGCCCTCCCTCTCTCTCTTTCTCTCTCTCTCTCTCTCTCTCTCTCTCTCTCTCTCTCTCTCTCTCTCTCTCTCTCTCTCTTTCTCTCTCTCTCTCTAAAAATGCTCTGCCTCCGGCTGAACACGAACTGAGGCGCTACCTGAGTTTCTTATACCTGCGCGCTGGGGGCCGGTCAATAAGCGACCAGTCGCGCCCTGTCTGAGGCGCTGGAACTGAGGCGCGGGCCTGGCCGCCCCGTGGCCGGCCCGAAGGGAGGTCCACCCGAACTGAGGCACTCGAGTGCGGTGGGTTGCCTGCATCGCAGGCGCTCTTTGCTCTTAACGGGCGTGATAGAATCACTTCTCGACACAGCGAAGGTTTTATACAGTCAGTAGTGCAGGGGTAGAAAGAAATGTACAACTATATTAAAAGTATGGGTTTCATGTTTAAAAATAAGTAAATATAATATGGAAATCCAACCCTACACTGCAAAACCAACAGTCATCTTAGTAAACGTTTTGTACTGTGTACTCCAGAGCACGAATAAGGAAATGCTCGGTTACCTCGGTATGCACTAGGAAGTGTGCCAGTCATGGTATGCACTTGGAAGTGCATGCCTGCTGTGGCAAAATTCTTTGGTAAATACACACTTCCAACTGCATACCATGGCAGGCATGCACTTCCTAGAGTACACCTTGTCAGACATTCATTTCTTACTGCGGGCTTTGTAGGTCACATTAGGTACAGTGTATACTGGAAATGTACTAGTCACATTTCTCGCCCGTAATGAGCGGAGTATTTTTTCATCGCTCAGTAAAAGTGACTTTCGCTAAAACGACTCAAATCGAGTCTTTTCTGGAATTTTTGAAATCGCTCCAAAAGAGTGACATTTGATGATTTGACTCAAAAAGAGTCATCAAAGTGACTCTAATAGAGTGATGTTCATCCATGTCACTCTCCCAGGAGAATCCAAATTTGGTACAGAAAAGTCGCTCTCCAAAGGTCGAAAAAGGCGACTCCTCAATTTTCAGTGTACTAAGTTGACTGTTAGGTTTGTACAGTACATTTGTGTGTATGTTTATGTAACTTGAAATTTGACTTTTTCCAAACTGTGCCACAATTCTTGGTACTTCTTTAAATTGAAACTGTACTGTACATCATTTGACATATTTAGTACTACTGTGTGCATTTCAATTTTTACTGTAAATATTTGTATTACAGCACACTTATCTGGTCTATATTCATTTCTATCAATTTTTTTGGCAGCATATACGTTGTTTACTCATCATGCCAGCTCAGAGCAAAGAGCGCTTGCGATGTAGGCAACCCGCCGCGCTCGAGTGCCTCAGTTCGGGCTTGCCTCCCTTCGGGCCGGCTGGGGGCAGGCAAGGCCCGCCCCTCAGTTCCAGCGCCTCAGACGGCCTCAGACGGGGCGCGGCTGGTCGCTTATTGACCGGCCCCCGGCCCGCGGGTATATGGAACTCAGGTAGCGCCTCAGTTCGAGTCGTCCCCTGCCTCCCCCCTCCCTTTTGGCCACCACTTTATCCTCCCAAGGGTTAAAGCCAGACACCTGTCATTACAGTCTTTTTGTTCGTCCGGAGGAGGAATGGGGTGCGCGTAGGGCCTGGACTGTCGGGAGAGGTTGAGAGAGAATGAGGAGAGAGAGAGAGAGAGAGAGAGAGAGAGAGAGAGAGAGAGAGAGAGAGAGAGAGAGAGAGAGGGAGAGGGAGAAGGGTGGGGGGGGGAGGAGGGAGGACTGTGTACCCGGGTGACCGCAGAGCCTGGTGTCTTTACTACTAAGGTGAGCAGGGGCGGGAGAGACAGAGGGAGAGGAAGGGAGAGGGGGAACGGGGAGAGAGAGAGAGAGAGAGAGAGAGAGAGAGAGAGAGAGAGAGAGAGAGAGAGAGAGAGAGAGAGAGGGGGGGGGGCAGTGGAGCGAGGAGGGAGCCCCAGATCCGCTCGTCTCTGAGGTGCGTCCAAACAACGACTTTCGTCGCCCCGTTTGCGTTTTCCTCTCAGGAAGCGTCCCACTCCGGGCTCCCCACCCCTGTCACAATAATATGCCCAGACCAGCTCCTATTTTCACCTCTTCTGCCTTATTTTCTGAAAGAAAAAAAAAGATAACAAAAAAATGACTAAAAAAATTAAAACTTAAAAAAGATGAAAAAGTGTTTGAGTCGAATTTTCCGCCATCACATCATGTTCCTGGGAAGAAGTCAAACAGGGGTCACGCGGGTTGTGTTATAGGATTGGGGGTTAAGGGGGGAGGGGGATGCACACACCACGATAAGTCTAAATTTGCAGCAAAAGTAGTTCGGGGAAGACCTCTACCGCCAAACAAGAGAGGAGCGCATCATCGGTCATTGACAGAAAAAAAAAAGAAAAAAAAAGCACGCTGTAGGTACGATCATTTACCGATCAAGTCCGTACCTGCTCTGGGTGTACTCGGCTAGTACATTTTTTTGAGGTACGAAGTACAGTATAATCAGAAGATAAAGCTACACACACAAAAAACGTATTAGCCTGATAGACACTAGGAGAAATATTAGCTGCCTCAGATAATTTTTTTGCTGTGGTGGAAAACGCCCGATATGGTAAAGCAAACGCTAGTAGCAGCTTTATCAGGCAAAAATTAGCTGAGAGAGGCAATATTTTTGGCTGGTGCCACGCTAGGGGATATATTAGCTCTTATAGCGAATTTTCTTTCCGTGTAGTATACTTTGTACCTCAAAAGACCGTGCTAGCCAAATACACTCGGAGCAGGCAAGGACTTGACCAGTAAATTATCGTACCTTTACTGTGCTACGATTTTTCTGACAGTGCGTCACCGACAGCGCAGCCGTAGCTGCTTCAGTGTTGCCAGCCAGAAAGCTAGGAAAAATTTGGGTAAATATACCCGTGTGCAACGGGCCTGTATCTCCGCCTGCCCACTACTGCTGCACACGCGTGCATGCGGTTTGCCCAGTAGGCAGGCGGAGATGCCACCCGCAGCACAAGTGTATATTTCGCCGAATTTCGCCTAGCTTTTCTGGCAACACTGAGCTGCTTGTCTAACGAGTCTTAAGGCGTCGAAAGGCAATACGATTTTCGTTCAAGACCGTCGCGTTGCGAGTCGCGGCGAGGAAGTCAAACTCCAGCCTAAGCGGCTTTAGCGACCGAGTCAAGTCAATGACTGTCTTACCGTGAATCAAAGCGTATCACGAGCGCGTGTCTGTGAAAGGCTAAGAGCGCCCTCTCGATAAAATCACGACCCAATAACTTTCAGCAACAACACTGGAAATCAAAGTGTACGAATGTCGTGCACTTGGAAGTGAGCGAAAATCGTTCACACACTTGGAAATGTGTGAATGAATATTCGCTCACTTGGAAGTGTACGAATGGGTATTTGCTCACTTGGAAGTGTGCAAATGGTTATTCGTACACTTCGAAGTGTGCGAAACGGGAATCTGACCTTGCTTATCTCAGGTGTACGAATAGCCATTCGTACACTTCCAAGTGTGTGAATATCTATTTGCACACTTGCAAGTGAGCGAATACCAATTCGTACACTTTCAAGTGAGCGAATATCCATTCACACACTTCCAAGTGTGCGACATTCGTACACTTGGATTTACAGTGAACGAGAGAGAGAGAGAGAGAGAGAGAGAGAGAGATATTGATATTGATATTGATATTTATTGAGCTAGTACATAAGACTGGAAGTCTTGTTTTTGTACATCATTGGACCACAGATACACTGGAAAAACAAAGGCACTAAACAACACCTTTCCTAGGGCACTAAAGTCAAGGGCGCGGTTTAGTGCCTTTCCTGGGGCACTAAAGTTTAGTGCCTTTCCAAAGGCACTAAACTTGTACGGAACTCATATGAAGCTAGCCAGCTAAAGGTGTGAAAGTTCTCATTTAGTGCCTTTCCAAAGGCACTAAGCTTTAGTGCCTTTCCAAAGGCACTAAACTTTATTAGTGCCTTTTAAAGGTAGGGATTCGCACCTTCTCTGCAAATCTAAGTGTGATACTACATGTCAGTTTAAACTGCGAAACTTTAGTTTCGCAGTTACAACTGCAAAACTCATGAGTTCGTCAGTTTAAACTGCAGAACTCCCGAGTTCGTCAGTTTAAACTGCAAAACTCCCGAGTTCGTCAGTTTAAACTGCAGAACAGTTCCTCGGTTTAAACTGACGAACTCGGGAGTTTTGCAGTTTAAACTGACGAACTCGGGAGTTCTGCTGTTTAAACTGACGAACTCATGAGTTTTGCAGTTGTAACTGCGAAACTAAAGTTTCGCAGTTTAAACTGACATGTAGTATCACACTTAGATTTGCAGAGTTTGTTTTTCCTGTGTAGTTCAGTACAGGTTTACATTACATTATTGTTTAAAACCGGTGATTAAATTTATCGAACGTTGGATTGATATAATTTAATGAGAGAGAGAGAGAGAGAGAGAGAGAGAGAGAGAGAGAGAGAGAGAGAGAGAGAGAGAGAGAGAGAGAGAGAGAGAGAGAAAGAGCGGGAGAGTGAGAAAGAGAGAGTATCCCCACCAATCGCAACCGCAACATCGGAGTGGCCCCGCCGAGCTTCGCCGCGGCCCACCGTATGCAAAGTGCAGCATTGGACCGTCCACTGCCCCGCCGGCAACACAAACACCAAGTCTCGATAAACACGCGGAACAAACACTGGACTCGCGGCCGCTCCCCACCCTTATCGGGACGCATAGCGCGCCGCCCAGTCGCGACGTGGAATTACCGAGACGTCGAGCGTCGGACACCATTTGTTTAATGTTTTATTTTTTTCTGATTTATTCAATTTATTTAGTTTATTCCAAAAGAGAAGGGTCGTGGAATAAACGGCAATGGCGCCGAGAATGTTGTTTATCTTTGCAAAACTTTTTTTTTTTCCCAGTCCAGAGAGGGAAGTAGGAGGGTTAGGAGGGGGATGGTGAGGAAAAAGAAGTATTCCTGCAGCTGTTTCAGAATGAGGATGACGGACGCTGTTGGCAGATCCTATTTGACTGCAATTTGTTCAAGCATGCTTGCGCGCCATCTTGAACCACTCTCCGCCCCTCGGAGGAACATTCTCCGATCTTTATGTACGCTCACCCCTCTCTTCATCCCCAGTCCATCTCCAGATGAATGGAGGGGAGAGGAGGAGGAGGAGGAGAGTAATTCGTGCGGAGATGTCATGCAAGTCGGGGTTACACGCTGGTAGATTACATTACATATTTATAACAATATGCGACGGCTCCATCATGTCACTCAGCGATCCACATTCATCATACTTTTTTTTCCCCTCCTCCCTTCCGCTTTGCGTTTGGCCAAGCTACTGCCCTGCCAGTACGCCTCGTCGACTTCCCCGCCCGTTTGCACTGCTGATAAAATTCATTGTATAATCAACCAGTACGACTGTGCGCCTGCAATGGAAACCCGAAGTGATCACACTGTAATGTTCGTAAATATGCACGATAAATTTTGAAGTTTACCATATACAAAGATATGTCAGTATTACAGCCTCACTCCTTTGTTCGTCAACCGATTTTAAGACAGTGGGCTGTGCTTGCGTGCATTTACAATCATGAATTGTAACAGTGAGACAGCTTCCATTGAAAGTTTTCCTGCACTGGAAACCCAAGTTTGTAAATGTCATGCACTTGCAGGGGTGAGAGGATTCATTCGAAAACTTGCCCACTCAAACGTGTGAATTTTCCTAGAATATTCACACGTTTGAGTGGCTGAGTGTACGAATGAATCTTCGCACATGTACCGGGTGCTTCTTTGAATGCGTAACAGAGTGTTGCGGGTTTGCCTACCCCATTCGCCCGTAAGGCGCCATGGTCTGTAGCGCTGGCGACGACTATGCAATCCCGCAACACTGTTACGCATTCAAAGATACAACCGGTACAAGTGTTCGACATTCGCACACTTGGATTTCCAGAGTGTATTTCTCTTAATGTAAATTCAAAATATCCTATAAACTTATTTCTCCTTAATTTTTCAGTCCTTTCCGCATTTAAAATTTTTGAAGAAACTACAACCCTACAAAAAAAAACAATAATTAAAATAAAGTGATTTTTTTTCTATTTTTAATGTAACATTTAAATGGAGACGACACAAAACACGGGTGGAAAAATAAATTCTCGCAACGTTTTGCCGCCTCGCTCCGCGCCGCGCCGCGCCCCGCCACGAGGCTCTTTGCGAGGATTGTGTCGCGGGCGCTCGGGCCACACGGGCCGCACCCGCGCGTTAGGGCTGTTCCGAAAGCGATTCCACGGAATTGGAGATACCGAAAGGGAAAAGGTACGGGGCGGGGGAGGGGGGGGGGAGACACGGCAGGCAGCCAAGCCCTGCAGCAGCGGGTCGGTAGCGGAACGGTTCTGGACCCTCCTGCCCCCGCCTGCTGTGGTCGCACTGCGGAGCCGCAAGCAGCAGCCGTGCATTGCTATTTTTATTACCCATTTTATTGCAAGCTGAAAAAAGAAAAAAAAGAAAAAAAAACAATTGTTTACGGTGTAGTGAGAAGGGCCTGTAGAAAAGTAGAACACCCCGAGCACCGCTCTGCTTAAGTTAATTGTCCGGCCGACACGCTGATTGGCTGCAGCAAGGACAACTTTTAGTGGGAGTGAGCAATCCGCGGAGAACACACCGCGCGCCCCGGCCGCGTGGAAAATGGCTCAATCCAGCTGGGCTCTCGCTTTGAGCCACCTCTTTTTTTTAAAGGCGCAGGCGTTTGATTAAAGAGAAACTGTTCCGCGCGTCAGCCGGTGGGGCGGGGCGGGGCGGGGCGGGGCGGGGCCGAGAAGCAGCCGGCCGGCGGCCACGCTGGATGCAGGAAGTTAGCGCGTCGTCTCGGGGAAAGTTACAGAAAATTCAATTAAGGGCAGCAAAAGACCACCTCTGTTGCCGCCAACACCGTCGTCGGGCGCCCCGCCCCACCCCGCCCCGCCCCGCCACCGCGAGTGCCGTTTGCATGCTGCCCTCTGGACGGCGGTGGAGAGGCGCTGGCCGCCCCGCACAGCAGTTGCGATTGTGCTCCGGGACCCCGGGAAGACCCCACCGGCACATTCGGTTAAATTGCACGAGTATGAGCAAAAAAAGGACGTGACGGTGGTATGGAGGATAGAGGAAAAATATTAGCATAACTTTTGTACAGTGGGCAAAAAAGGCAAAGACTCGCCTAAACGACAACAGTAAAATTTGAATAATACAGCAACAAGGCGATTTGGCGTGATGCCGCACGATAAAAATAGAGTGGAAAATCGGTTTTGTTCAAAGGCAATTTTCAAACGTTTCTCTTGATGGGAATTCAGCTGTTTCAAAATTTGTTTTCATTCTGAATGTATACATGACGCCCCTTAAAGAGAAAGTGTTCTCCCCGCTTGGTTTTGCAGTTGTTTAGAAGGGGCTGTGAACAAATCTGAACCCTGAGTAGGTTCGAAAAACGCCAAACGTTTTTACAGTGTTTTAATTGGCGAAAAGTTATTGAGAGACACGACTGGAATTTATTGAGCGGGCGGGTTGTGTCGATCATCCCTGGATCCGGGCGTCTACTGGATGATGATGGTTGCGGGGAGGGGGGGGGCCATGTTTGTATGTATGTGTGTGTGTGTGTGTGTGTGTGTGTGTGTGTGTGTGTGTGTGAGTGAATGTGTGCGGCGGATCACAGCATCAGCCACACCTGTGGACCGGTTGTGTTGACCGGCGGGCGGAGGCGAGGGGCAGGTTTGGAAAGGGTAAGGGGTGAGAGGTGTAGTACTCCGATCGGGTGCAAGTTTGGCCACCGTGCCGTGCTCCACCACCGCGGAAATTTATCGCAAGAGCCTCTAATTAAGCACAGCTGGCGTGCCACTCTCTCCTACACCCCCCTCCTCTCTCTCTCTCTCTCTCTCTCTCTCTCTCTCTCTCTCACTCTCGGCTTGTGGCTTGGGGTTAGCGAGTGACTAAATAGCCTCTCTCTAGAGTCCTAAAGACTCTACCCTTCTAGTCAAACCGGGGAGAATTCGCAGAAAAACGTTCAAGCTCTTCCTACCCTTCAAATTCCGAGGGGAATTTACACTGCATCCTCGTCACACAAATTTTACGGAAAAACAAGAAACGGAGTTCGCAGTAAGAAATCTCCACGGTTATTACTACTGAATTCCACGTTAATTTTTCACCCGTTTTTAAACTGTTTGGAACGCCCGTTCCTGATGACTTGATAAAGAGGTATTCGTACTTCAGCACAGATACCTTTCTTTCCGTACTTCGTACGTCCCGTCCATGTTTCGACTTTGTTCGTTGTTGTTGTACCTCAGTACGGATTTTGTTACGAGACATGCCGTGCCTGTTTAGATCCACCGACCTTTTTCTTTTTTTCAAAATACAAACTGTTCTGTTACCAAACAAAACGCATTTTTCCGTCCAGTCCCTGTCAAATCGGGCACGTGATTTTTAACAGTAAATTATTGGACTAAAGTTTTCCTTTCTCTCTTTTTTTTTTCCCCCACTCCTGATCGCCATCGGTCTATCTATCCCATGTGATACACAAGGCGAAAAGGGTCGGGCGAGCCGGTGCGGTAGGCTGCTTGCTGCATAGCCAGAGAGTATGCGGAGCCAGCGGCCGAGTCAACAGACCCAGGGGAGCCAACGGAAGCGGAAGAGTGGCTGGGCTCTCGCTCCGCACAATGCATGTGTGCCAACCTCTCGACCTGCATGCGGCCCGCCCCGCGGCGCCCCGTCCCTCACCGGCAAGGCGGAGGCGCGGGCAGGGTCAAGACAAAACAAAGTAAGAGCCGCTTAGTTTATATAAACTTACTTTCTGAACAGCAGAGCAAACGCGCAGCCAAGTTCTCGAGTAGTGCGGTCCTGAAAGCAGCAACAAAGAGGAAGAAAGTTAGTAAAAAACCATAACTGAAAATGCGGCGAACGGCTAGAAGCACGACCCCCGTCGAACGAAACTATCTGGAATATTTGAAACTCGGACCTTAAATTAGCAAAAGCACCTTGTAATATGACAGTCAGAAGTTTGCGAGTACTTTCATCCATTCACTCACTTCCCTTTACTCCGTACCCTATGTCCCCAACGTTTGTCTTATTTATTTTATATTTTTTTCGCAAAGAGAAAAAAAGACGCAACACTGTCAGAAAAAACCACAGTGTTTGGTACGGTAAAAGATGGTCAGCAAATTGCCTAATCAGGCTGTACCTGATCGAGTACGGTCTTCGAAGTACGGTTCACAGTCATTTTTAACATGGTGTCTTATGGGGGTTACAATCAATGAGGTACGGTGATGATGTACCTCGCCTACCACAGTTTTCCGTACACAGTCCTGTACTTTGGTACAGTATTTTTGACAGTGAACCAAAACACCAGGCCAGACAAGCCGGCAAAAGACGAGACAGAGTCGGTTGCCGCTGTCCGGGGCACTAGAACAGGAGCGCTCGACTCAAACCTGATCTACAAACGCGCTCATTCCTCCACCGATATGATGGCAGAGAGCTCGCGCTTTCACCCGGGGATTGATTTTCACAACAGCAATACTCGCCCGCTGGTGCAGAGAGCTCGTGGTAGTTCGCGTCAAGTCAATCGGAACTGCGAGGAGAAGAGGGGCAACTTTGGCTTGTGCCAGCAGAGCGATTCCGAAGATCGCTTTCATACCTTCTGTCCTCGTCGCACTCATGGAGCACGACCATGGCCAGCACAGGGCACCGCTGTGGGTGCAACAAGGGCGGAGAGATAAGAGCGATCTTCTGAATCAGTCGGCTGTCTGTCGCTGCGAGGTACTCCTTCACCCTCTTTATTCCATGTAAAGGGCGAGAAGCAGGAATGTTTTACGGCGGATCTCCCGCGGGAGGAAAGGGACCCAGAGAGAGAGAGAGAGAGAGAGAGAGAGAGAGAGAGAGAGAGAGAGAGAGAGAGAGAGAGAGAGAGAGAGAGAGAGAGAGAGAGATGGAGATGGAGCTCCCCGATAGGCCCGGGAGCCTTTCAAGTTATTGCGTGTGATGCGTCCGCCCCGGATGGAATGGAAGATTGAAATGGATGTACCCGGGATCAAGAAAGCTAGAGAGACGTCCAATTTCTTAAGGGGACTAAAAGATATGCAAGGACTGAATGTACTTTGAATCTTTTTGTTTTCCAAAGTTTTAGCGTTCTTTTCAAACGTCAATATTTTGCATCTTAGAGGGCCAAATTTTGGCTTTTTGCGGGAGAATGGCAGAATTCTGGCATTTCTCGGTGACAGTAATTTTACATCGTCCCCTAGAAAAAGCCGAAGTTCGTCTTACAGAGATGGCCGAGCGCGTTTACAGCGAGGACAGAAAGTCGTCGTAAGACGTTTGTTTAAATTTTTGTCTGACAGGGTCAGAGGACAGAGGTCGCGCTTGCCTGTGGGGGTGGTGGTGGGGTTCTCTCCGAGGCCTCCCGGGTCACCCTGGAGGTCACCAAAGGGGTAGGGCGAGCCGGGCGGGTAGCCTGGCGGGTCGGCCCTGCGGGCTCGGCTGGGTCAGCACTTAACATCACTTTGGGTTAGCCGGTCCGGAACTTCCAAACTAAGGGACGCACAGAAACACAAAGGGTCCGAACTTACGGGCCCACCCCACCCCATTCCACTCCGGCGTAACGTGGTGGGGTGGGGTGGGGTGGGGTGGGGTGGGGTGGGGTGGGGTGGGGGGTGGGGCGTGGCACGGCACCGAGATGTCAGAGCGAATATGGGATCAAGGCTCCTCCAAGTGCGATGTGTTCATTCCCTTCAATACGTACAGTGAAGTAATTGGACTACCATATTAGGGTGGTTGACAGAACTCCCGTGCAGCTTCTGGGATGAGAGGAGTACAGTAGCTACATAGATTAACCTCTTCTTCCGTGACGCTACGCGGTAAAACTAAGGCGGAACTTCTACGCTTGCAAAAAGCGTAGAGTTATGCTTGAAAATGTTACGCTTGGAGTAAGCGTACATTTCGATAGGGAAAATTGGAGCGTGCATACAGGGTGAGCGACTTTGTATCTGCCAGACTTCGGGAGCGGATAGGGGACATTTAGACGAGTATTTTGATATAAGACACTTGGGGTCGGAAATCAAAATTGCGCCCGCTAGAGGGAAATTAAATTTCGGAACCGAGCGCCGGCAGGTAGGCAACCCAAATCGGAAATGTTCACAATTTTGCGCTTAAGTAGTGGGTTTCCAGTCTAAGACATAAACGGTAGTTAGCGATACCTCGCGAGCTCGCGACGCACCTCTACGCCTACGCACGTTTCCCGCGAGACCGCGAGCCTCTCCGACGAGACTGTGGGTCTGGCCCGTGAGTTCTGCCCCGCCGTTGAGGCCCGCGGCCTCGCGGTGGAGGCCCGTGGCAACGCCAGGGAGGACCGCAGTCTCGTGGGGAAGCTGAGCTCCGCCACGCCACGCCGCTCCTAGGCTGCCATCCGGGTGGGTTGCCTACCTGCCGGCGCTCGGTTCCGAAATTTAATTTCCCTCTAGCGGGCGTAATTTTGATTTACGACCCCAAGTGTCTTGTATCAAAATACTCGTCTAAATGTCCCCTATCCGCTCCCGAAGTCTGGCAGATACAAAGTCGCTCACCCTGTATAGTCCTATTACGCTTCATTTCAAGCGTAATCTCCGTACGCCTGAAAAAGGGCGTAAGGCTGCGCCTTATAGTTTTACCAGTGTGGAGAGCGCTTTGAGCATCTTGCCGTCGCTAATAACACTATGAGAAACCTTCTGAAAAAAAATATGCAAAGCGCAAGCACGGAATAAAAACGGTTCAAAACATATAGTTTTCGTTATGCAGCATACTCGATGCGTCTCTTATGCAGCTCTCCCTTTTTTTCTCAGCCCCTCCCCCCTTCATTTGCGGTTTCCTGCCCCTTACCTTTCTTCCCTCTCATAATTCATTCATTTTCGTCTCATCTCGCATGCAAATTGGGAACATCGCCGCTGAGGGCGTGCTGAGGCTGCGCCGAAAGGTGCGAAAAAGTTGGGGGCAGTCTAAAACCAATTTCAGCTGAACGACAAATTTTAGATTAGCAGTCCACGCTCAACGTCGAAATATAAAATGCAGAAAAAAAACTGAGGTGTTTGAGCGGCAATTCTACTTGCATTCTGACAAAATGAGGTAATATTTTATCATTATGCTGATTCCTGTTTATTTTAACGCATTCCCGTCGCGCAGGGTCACGATAAAAAAAATCATTTTTTTTCCCACGAAGGTTCAGGAAAACACCTCAGGTTTAAGAAAATATGCACTCATAAAACTCAAGAAGTTTCCCCCATTTTTTATGTTTTTGTTTTAAGAAAACATCCTCCAATAAAGTCTGAGGAGTTTTCTCCAAATTCTTCAAAAGTTCTCAAAGATTTCTCCTTTATTCCCATAAAAAAAAAAAATAGAAATCAGTCATTGTTTTTACCGAGATGGTCAGAACTGAGGCTTTGCAGGGTGACAGGGCGTGCAGGTGGCGTGATATGCGGCGAGACCTGGGGGCCTCGAGCAAAGCGACGCTTCCGTAAAAGAGGGCTTTGACGTTGGTGGTGCGGAGCGGGGCGGGGCGGGGCGGGGCGGGGCGGCCCTCTGGTGGAGAGGGGAAGTGCCAATATCAAATTTATGAAAAGAGCGCTCCACGCCAAAAGTTGGATGTGAGGGCGGATTTTCTGCAGAACGGGGTGAAATCTTTTTTATTACTGGCATCACGGAACAATAAAAAGGCTGAGAGGAGGAGGAGGAGGCGGAGGAGGAGGGAGAGGAGGAGGGGGGAGAGGAGGAGGAGGAGGAGGAGGAGGGAGAGGAGGAGGAGGGAGAGGAGGAGGAGGGAGAGGAGGAGGGAGAGGAGGAGGGAGAGGAGGAGGAGGGAGAGGAGGAGGGAGAGGAGGAGGAGGGAGAGGAGGAGGAGGGAGAGGAGGAGGAGGGAGAGGAGGAGGAGGGAGAGGAGGAGGAGGGAGAGGAGGAGGAGGGAGAGGAGGAGGAGGGAGAGGAGGAGGAGGGAGAGGAGGAGGAGGGAGAGGAGGAGGAGGGAGAGGAGGAGGAGTGAGAGAAGGAGGAGCTGGAGTAGCGGGCGGGGCGGGCTGGGTTAGTGGAGTAAAGTACTGGGAAATACGGCGCTGGTAATGTGTGCTGGAGAGAAAGAGAAAGGTGGGGGATGGAAAGAGAGAGGGAGGGAGGAAGGAAAAGAAACAAGGGGAGGAAGATAGAACGCGATAGCACTCGGGTCGGGCGGTACTGCAGTTCTTATATTGGAGTCCTGCAGCAGGCCTATTGCAGTGAGGGTCCTCTCGCGCACTGGCCAGTAGGGGCTCGGCACTGCGGCACAGCCTGGCCGCACAGGTGACCCCGAGCCCCACCTCAACTCCCTCCTCCAGACGTCAGCTTTAGTCAGCGATCTTGTCAGCGGGGAAGGGCCGACACTTCGTCTTCCTATCTGACAGCAGCTTACGGGGACTCCCCGGTATAACAGGGGAAACTTGTACGTAGCGTGGATAAACGTGTCGCGTCGCCGTTCCGGGGCGCGCTCGGCAGCATACACAAAACACGTGCGAAAAATAAAAACCGAGTCGCTTCGAAAAATCATTGTAAGGCCCAGAACAATAATAAAAAAAAATGTTTTAAAAAATCAAAATAAAGTCAAGAAGAAAACCAAGAAAAATCAAAAAGAAAAAAAAAACTGAAAAAAATCCAGAAATAGGGGGATAAGATTGACAGAAATTTTCCTTGAAACATACAAAAAATTATTATTGTGTTCTTTTTTTAACGTCAAAAAATCATTGTATTAGGGATTTGTTTAGTGCGAAAAATGGAAATTAAATTGTATTGAAAAACAAGAAACATCAGTTATAAATTTTGCAGCTGGCCATTTTTATGAACACGGAAAACATATTAGACATCACATAGACTTTGGTAAATGTAGGGCGTATCTTTTGGTGCCTGAAGTTTTAAAATGTAAAAAAAAAATAAAAAAATAATGAGGTGCAAGTGTAAAGCTTGCAAGAGCTTGCAATAATTTGTTGCATACTGACGTGTTCCCTTAAGGGGCTAATGGCGCACAAAATGAAGCGCGGGCGCCGGGAGAGGAGAGGCCGCTGCCGCTCCGAGCGGGAGGGGAGGGGAGGGCTGAGCGGGTGCGATTAACAGCGCGCCGTTTGTCCGGCGAAGGTCCTCCAAATCTCTCTTGACGGCTAAATTAAAAGTCGCCATTTGGCCTGCTGCTGGGAGGGGTGCAGGAGGCACAGCATCTCCGACCCCACCCCACCCCACCCCACCCCACCCCACCCCACCCCACCCCACCCCACCCCGCCACGCCACGCCACGCCACGCCACGCACGCCGCTTCCCACCGAAATTTTTCTCCCCGTTTCCTAAATGACCGGCTCGCGAGCTCGCTTGCGACATCCTCTTTTTCAGTGCATTTACTTGACGCCCCGCCTCCTGAAGAGCAGCAGCGTCTGCTCGCGGCTTTTATTCTCTCTCTCTCTCTCTCTCTCTCTCTCTGTCTCTCTCTCTCTCTCTCTCTCTCTCTCTCTCTCTCTCTCTCTCTCTCTTCTCTCCTCCTTTCTTCTCCATCTATCTCTTTCTTTCCCCATGTTTCATTGTCGAGGCCTTCAACATCTTTCGACCGCACTGACCCCGCTCAATAATTCTGCTGGGACTAAATGCCGTACATGCCTCTTGCTCTGTTTGCATATTTTCTCTCACTCCATTCCATATAGGTTTCTCGTTCTCTCTCTCATCCGCGCACCCGCACCTCCTTTCAGTTCCCCGCCGCCCTGACACAGCTGGTAATTACAACGGTAAATTCTCCCCGGCGCGGCTCTCCACGGAGCGGAACGAGGCGGGGTGGGGTGGGGTGGGCGGGGCGGGGTGCGGCGGGCGGGGCCGGGCGGGGCGTCGGGCGTGTCGAGGCCGAAGTGCCCAGGTTTATTTTCACCCACCTAGAATTAATGAGGGTTTAAGAAACTGCAGTTACCCCCCTGCGAAGCTGGGAGGGGCACCCAAGCGCGTCCGCCCCGCCCCGCCCCGCGCCGCCCCCTCGTCCGGCGACATTGTGTTGTCATCCCCTTGCGCTATTTATCCACCGCAAGACTACCCCCACCCAGCAACCCCACAGTGAAGGACAGCTGTAGATTTACAGGAAAATTATCTGTGAAGCATGTTAGTAAAATTACAATTTTAAATTGTAAAGTTGCAAATCACTACGTATCGACTCAGAATTCCTTGACAAGAAGTAGGAATGGATTGTGCTGAGTAATTTGCAGTTCAGGCTGTTTCCCACGTTTTTCATCCGTGACCCAAGTGAGAACTTGTGTGTGAGAGGGAGAGAGAGGGAGTGTGTGAGTGAGAAACTAGGCGCCTCTGTCGGTTTAGAAGTGAAGACACTCTCGTGTCGCGAGCCTTTGCCTTTCACCACATCCTGTCTCTCTCCGCCTTCCTCCACTTCTCCTCCTCTCTCGACACGGGATTAAGCAGCTTGCTTATATTGCGCGCTCAGCAAGTTTGCGAGGGTGAGGCACGCATGTCGCCCGGTGGCGCGCGCCCCTCTAATCAGGACAACAACCACGTGACTATGGTTGCCACGGTGACGCCCCCCGTGTTGCCTTTACATACCGTGCTATATTCATGCGACTCGCGTGCCATATTATTTTAACTCACATTTTTATTTGCTCTTGTTGATGTTGACAATGATGAAGCAATTGCGGAGAGTTCCGGGAACCTCCCTCCCTCCTCCCCCCCTCCCCGCCCCTCCGCCAATCCCTAATGAATTTCAAAGCGGAAGGGGCCCCGGCAGGAAGCGAGCCCGGACCGGAAGTGGCCGAATCGGTGCGACTGAGCTCTTACACACGTACGATTGACCCAGTTGGATTGGCGGGGCACAGCAGCCGCGCGAGAGCCAGAATGGGTCGCCGGAAAACGATTCGCGCGCGCGCGCGCGCATCCTCCCCACCTCCCGCGCGGCACGGCCCGCCCGCCGGGCCCGCCGGGCGCTGTCGCGGCGGGGAGGGGGAAAAGACACGAAAAAGGCGATTATTCCCCCTACTATCCCCCCCCCCCCCCGGCCAGCTTTAGGCTCAAATGGCGCGCGCCTCTGCTGAGCGCAGGAGTGAGATATTGTAAGCGATTAACAATGGTCGCGCGCTTTCAGCATTGGGCGCAGCACTCGCAGTGGCGAGTGAAAATGCCTGACCTCTGCGCTCAGCCAGCTGATTGTCACCTTTTTTTTTTTTTTTTGGTTTTTTGTTTTTGTTTATCGGCTGCAGTGACAGAGAGGATTCGCTCACTGTAACGGTTTATCAACGAGGGTCGAGCAGACGAATTATCCCACTCCACTTTGGTCTGTATTTTTAGGCTACGGAGTTGCCTTCAACAATCGCTGGAAAACGTGCGTGTTGGAGAGTTCTCGATTTGAGCTATCGAATTTTGTCTATCGACAAAAATTGATCTCACAACAAAGTAATTATTTCCCGTGTTCGCGATCCTGGTCCCTGATTACGAATTAATTTTTAGACTGCAGACTGCACAAGAATTTTGGGGTATTTCTGGGGCTTTAATGAAAAATTTGACAAAAACAACGTCCGTAACCTTGGAGATGTCCTTGCGAAATTTGTCACGGATCACAGTGATTACCTGGATATTTCAGGTGCAATTTTTGTACGATGGACGGTAAAACCAAGCAGCTCTATGATTCCCAGGGTAGTTGGAAACCAGGAGACGCTCTGGAATATATTTCTAGAGGGTATCCTGGAAAACCCTGAGCTTCCCCCAGGGGATCCTCTGCGAGGCGGCCTCAACTCCTGCATGTGTTCACAATCGCTGATATCTTCGAAATCATTGTCCAAAAATGTGGATCTAGTGCCGAAAAAATTTGATTTGAGTGCGTATTTTGGGCTCATAAAGCTCAAATTACGCTTGTATTTACTTTACGAATTATTTCTTTCAATTATGAGAGGTGTAATAATGTGAAATCATGTGAAATCTTGAAATCATGTGTACAAATTTTGGGTGAGTTGAGGCCCCCTCGATCCTCTGGAAATCAATTCCAGGGCATCTCCTGGTTTCCAACTACCCTAGGAATCCCAGGAGGCCTTGGTTTTACCGTGTGGTGTGGTGGCCGACACTCCCTAAACTGTTTCAATAGTTTTGTACAAGATGCTCAGATCACTGTTAAAAATTTCCTGTGATTTTTTCCAGCACTAGCTCGACACGATGCAATTGTAAAATCCCAACACTTCTTTGTAGTTCGAAATCAATCCCAAATCAGAGATGTGATTTCCCAAAATAAATCACGAAGAGTTCAGGAAACTTTTTTCACCAAAAATATTTCGTGTTTTAAACATTGAACGATCTCGACACTGACTCTTAAGACAGCATGCCAGCTTGACGGCCCTGTTTGCCTTGGAGATCGTCTCTCCCGCGCGCCGACAGACGTTACTGACGTCTATACCCATTCACAACCGTTCTCTGCGCCCTCACCATTCATGCTGGAGATACCGAAAAGAGGACCGGCGTACAAAACCCATACGATTTCCATGAATAAGCATTACCCCGGCCATACATTTTCAGCACCATCCGCGCCCCGCCCTGCCCCGCGACAACTTTCCCAGAGATGTTTAACACCCAAACGCCCCGACGCTTCCCGCGCCCCGCCCCGCCCCGCCCCGCCCCGCCCCGCCCCGCCCCGCCCGGCCTCGCCCCGCCAGAACCCCCAAAAGTTTCCCTGCACAGTTGTGCGGGTTACACGCGCATTTTGGTCGGAGGGCAGACAGTAAAAACATCATGGAAGAGGGGGAACGGAGAGCTGGTGAGGGCGAGGGGCAATTGGCTGATTTTCCCACCGATCCGAATAATAAGGGGAGGCAAGCCGGAGCGAGGCCGGCGAGCCGCAGCAATAAGCAGCTCGCCGTTCAAACACCGAGCGCAGCCAAAACAAATTCCGGTTCCATCCGCTGTTTTAAAATGTTGTCCATGATAAATGCGACAAAAGTGGATTCCTTACTGTGTCTGCAAAACAGCCTTGGATTAGACAGACAGGTTGTGCCTCACATTGTAAAATCACAAAATTGTAATGACGCGGGCGGGGATGGGGGCTGTCCTACCCTCCTGCGCCCCAACCCTCGCAGCAGCAGCAGCAGCAGTGCCCCGAGAGGCGGGTCGGTGGAGTACCTCCCCGATAACTGCTTACACAAGGCCCGCGTCCCTCCCTGGGGCCTCCGGCCTCCCCCCTCCCCCCCCCCCCCCCCGCGCCGGTTGTGTGGGTTTGGGAGCTTTCGGACCGACCGCGCGCTCCGCCGCTCCCGCGACGCACAAGGCCGCCCCCAGCTCGCGCTAGTTTCGGTGATTGCTATTCCCGCGGTGCTAGGACCTTGGCGGGCCCGTAGCGCTCCCCAGACTCACTACAATCGGTTTGCCGTGGGGTTAGGGAGGGGTAGTCGGAGGCATCGGTGCGCAACCCTCATAAGCCGGCATGCATACCTAGTGCTGCGACCCACTCCGGGAACCCTCTGTCCTACGCTCCAGCCACGCTCCATAGTCACACTGTTGGAATTAATTCACTATTCACTATACTTTTCGTCATTTAATCAGTATGGATTTAAAACTATATTTAATTTTTAAAATGTTTAGTGATCTACTGAATTTTCTTCTGCCAACTAATAATAACAGCACGACAGAAATATCTTACACTTCACACGTTGGGCAAAGTGGTCTCACACTTTTTACGACAGCACTAAGGTACCCCGTGTTCTTTGGGAGCGTTTGGAAATAAAACACGCTAGTTTTTGACGTCAATTTTACGAATAAAGGATGATAAAAGGAGGCAGCGGCAGATTTGCGTTTGCTTTCCAGCAGTGAACATGGAGGCCGGAGGCTCGTGTATACCGCCTCGCTTCGCTTCGCCCCGCCCCGCCCCGCCCCGCCCCGCCCCGCCCCGCCCCGCCACGCCCCACGCTTCCCCCTTTGTAAGGCACGGGCGGCTAGGCTCGACCGGAGCGCTGTGGAATGCTCCGGCGCAGGGGTGAAAGGTACGCTGCGGCGGCACCCGGAACCGGAACCACAACCGGAACCAGCATCACGCCGTGGAGCATATCGGCGCTGAAGAGTCTGTTCCTTTGACGCTACAGGGATAACTTCTATGACTATATATACCCTTCTGCTAACCGGACCGTATTCTCTTTTCTGTTTCAGAACCTGAAGAACCAGATCATGACGACCAATCTTTGGGTGGAGCAGGTAAGCGACGCCTGAAATATAATATAAGATAGATAAGGATAGAATAAGAGGATAGAGGAGCTCGTCGCGTGCAGCCTCAGCTGGAAGGGATTTGTTCCTCTAGACAGAGACGGATAGACAAAGTCGCGCCGCTCCAGCGAGGCGCGTTGTGTTCGACTGGCCTACTTTCTATCACCGCGCGCTCTTCGTGTGCGTGCGTGCGTGAGGGAAAGAGAGGAGAGAGGGAGAGAGGAGAGAGAGAGGAGAGAGAGGAGAGAGAGAGGAGAGAGAGAGGAGAGAGAGAGAGAGAGAGAGAGAGAGAGAGAGAGAGAGAGAGAGAGAGAGAGAGAGAGAGACAGAGACGGGGCGAGGCTAGGGTGCGCGTGTGTGCAAACAGTGTGCGTTGAATGTAGAGTCGCAGGCGCAGGCTGCTCTGGCTTCTCCTCTGGGCTCTGGGCCCACCGGGCCGGCACCCGGTCCAGCACCCACCCCTCACGCGTTCCCTCCTTGTCCTCTACCCACACACACCCGCACCCCTCTCCCTCTTCCTCGTAATTTTCCTCTTCAGCCCGCCCCTTCCCTACCCCTCCTGTAGGCTACGCCGCGCAGTCCTCACTGGTAAAACAAAGGTGGGATATCCCTCCTTTAAAAGGCACGAAAGCGCCAAAGTCATTCACTGTGAGAAATTCTTGTAACGGTACGGGAAAATTTTCCATAAGAGGTCTTGTACAATTACGATTCATATTGTAAACTTTTTATAACTATGCGTATCAACTCAGAATCGATTGGTGAGCCAACAAAGTCATAACGAGTAAAGTCGTACATGTACGAGATATGTTGTACATAGTGAATTACAAAATATATTGTACATCTACGGAAATATTTTTCACAGTGTTACAGTTAATGGTTTTTTCTTTCAAAATACCTGCTGCCACCTTGGAGCCTACATGTGAGGGGTTCTGTTCGAAAATGGCAAACATTAAATGCATAAGGTACATTTTTTACTCGTTTTTCATTTGCTGACCGCTGTTCAGAACACTATCACATGTAGGCTCGTTTGACGCGGAATTTTGCGAGGAATGCTCTGATGTTTTCTAAAATACCATTGGTTCACTCATCACTCATAAAGAAAATTTTCAGAAAAATAATCATGAAAATATACACTTTATAGCATCCCTACAACGTAGGGTTTCGAATCTAGGAAATTTTTCCTAGATAAACCCTGCCTACTAGGCAACATTCGGACACCACTGTGTGGCAGGTTGCCTAGTAGGCAGGGTTTGGCTAGGAAAAATTTCCTAGATTCAAAACCCTACAACAACGGGTCTGAAAACGTCACCGCTTTGTTTTCCCAGTGCTCCCTTCGGCACAGCCTTAATGACTTTCCCCTAACATTTCGGACGCGCCCGTCTCGCACGGTGCCGCCGCCACGACGGACACGTCTACTCCGCGCGTGAGCGCGAGGCAGCGCATTTGCTTTTGGAGGCGTGCGGGGTTGGTAGTGGTGCGCGGGCAGCAGCCAGCAGGATGATTCCGAAAAAGCGTTTTGTAGTGTTCTCTCTCTCTCTCTCTCTCTTTCTCTCTTTCTCCTCATGGCCGTGCCCCAGGAGTGCGACAAGGACAGAGTGACGAAACCACCGTGCGGAATAACCCTACAGCATGTGCGGGAGTCGCGCCGTGTCACCACCGCCGCACAGTTGGCAGCGCCGCGCGAGCCGCGAATTTATGGCGACTGCTGCTGCGGCGCTGCGGGCGGGAGAGAGAGAGAGAGAGAGAGAGAGAGAGAGAGAGAGAGAGAGAGAGAGAGAGAGAGAGAGAGAGAGAGAGAGAGAGAGAGGAGGGGCGGGGGAAGGTTGGCGGTACTGACGCTGTTTGTTGTGTAATGAATGTCGGGCACGTCAGCGGGATTCTGAAGCGCGTGAGGCGGCCGTGCGTGAGAGAGAAAGAGAGAGAGAGAGAGAGAGAGAGAGAGAGAGAGAGAGAGAGAGAGAGAGAGAGAGAAGGGGTGAAAGAGGACGAGAATGCGCAAGGGGTTATGCGGGTAAGGCCAGTTGCGGTTTTATTCCACTCGGCCGCACCCCGCCCCGCCCCGCCCCACCCCGCTCCGCCCCGCCCTGCCACGGCTTTGTGGCTCTCTCTCGGTTTTTCGGTGCAGCGGCCGCATTCAACAGGGCAGGTGCGGGCGGGCGGCAGGTTTCAAAAGAGAGATACCTGGTGAGGTCGCGACGACGGTCACAAGCGCTACAGCTCGCTAGCGCTACGGGTCGCAAGCGCTACGGTCACAAGCGCTACAGCTCGGGAGCGCTACGGATCGCTAGCGCTACAGCTCGGTAGCGCTACGGCTCACAAGCGCTACGGGTCACAAGCGCTACAGCGAGAATCCGAGCGTTAGGCTGAGCCGACTATTGACGCGGGGTCTCGGACGAGAGCGAGACATCGATCTCAGCGCGTATGAGAAATAAAATGCCCCGGTAGATTCTCGCCAAGGTGATTCTCGCTCTCTGTCTCTCTGTCTCTCTCTCTCTCTCTCTCTCTCTCTCTCTCTCTCTCTCTCTCGTTCTCTCTTCCTCCGGCGCCGGTTACTTGTACCTGTTTTAATTATTATCAGCTGTTTCAGTCAATAGCTACAGCGCCACAACACCAATGCAAAGAACAGTACAATCTTTCCTCTTTTGCTACAATCTTTGCCAATGATTAATGGCTCATTTAGCAAGGACGAAGATGATAAAGTCAAGCATTGCGAAGATTTCTGACAAAATGGGTTTCACAACAGACTCCGGCGAAACTCAGCAACTCACATCCAAGAATTCCGATTCCCACCGAGACCAGTAGAAATCATTATCATGATTTCTTTATTGAGTTACGATAAAAACTAAACGAAGCAATTGACTGAAACAGCTGATAATAATAAAAACAGGTACAAGTAACCGGCGCCGGAGGAAGAGAGAGAGAGAGAGAGAGAGAGAGAGAGAGAGAGAGAGAGAGAGAGAGAGAGAGAGAGAGAGAGAGAGAGAGAGAGAGAGAGAATCACCTTGGCGAGAATCTACCGGGGCATTTTATTTCTCATACGCGCTGAGATCGATGTCTCGCTCTCGTCCGAGACCCCGCGTCAATAGTCGGCTCAGCCTAACGCTCGGATTCTCGCTGTAGCGCTTGTGACCCGTAGCGCTTGTGAGCCGTAGCGCTACCGAGCTGTAGCGCTAGCGATCCGTAGCGCTCCCGAGCTGTAGCGCTTGTGACCGTAGCGCTTGCGACCCGTAGCGCTAGCGAGCTGTAGCGCTTGCGAGCCCCTCCCGTGAGGTCGAGGGGTGAAAGGGGGCGACGCGCTTCTCTGAACACACACATTGCAGAGTGTGGTGCATTATTGCCATAAAAAGTGTGACACCAAAAAGGATAAGAGACCCACAACGCCCTCACGACACTTATGTTTGCATAGCATCACTGTTCTAAAATACTTACAAAGAAAATTCTTGTATTACAAAGAATTCTGTGCAACCGCAATACAAATAAAAATCTTTGTAATACATAGAAAATCATTATAATACAAAAAAAAATCTTTGTACTCTAAAAATTCAGATCTTTGTAATACAAAGAAAAAATAACTTTCGTAGTAAAAGGATATTTCCTGTATATTAGGATTGCACAGAATTCATTGCATTATACGAAAAATAAACTCTTCGTAAACGATTTAGGGTGTGGGAATTAAGACTATTGAAATGGAAGTGGCTAATTTTTGTCATCAATAAAATTGTATTTGATGATAAACCAAAGAGCAGACTGATGATTTAAGATTAACGTTTACAAGACAAACTGCCCCCCCCCCTTTTTTTGTTACGGACGAGAAAAAAAATGGTTGACTTTGTGTTACAGTCGTGGTACGACTACAAACTCCGCTGGGAGCCGAAGGAATACGGAGGCGTGCAGATGCTCCACGTGCCGTCCGACCACATATGGAGACCCGACATCGTCCTCTACAACAAGTAAGTAACAGCAAACGGAACAGAATAAATCAGGCGATACTTTTTTAAAAATCACATGTCTTTCATGGGGAAACTACGAAAAACAAGGCACTAACTGGATTTGTATCTTTCATTTGTACAAAGTTAAGAAATTTATTGCACAGATTCGTGCTCTGATTACAACACTTGTGTATATATATGAGCGAAACCATGCATTTTTTAAATTTGTCCGAAATGAAACGTAGGTTTAACTTTGCACAAACGTTTGCACCAAAGTATACAAATACAGTTAGCGTGTAAGAGCCGGTAGTCCAGACTGATCCTGTCCAATCAATCATACCTCAATGTGTTTCATACGAAGTAAAGGTCTTCAAAGAATAACTATTTGCAAAATGGCACGCCATGGTGGTTGAGCTGATTTATGCTTTAATTCATGTGATAGGACCAAGGATAATATCTCTGATAGGGAAGATTTTTTTAAACTAACGTTAACATTTTTACTCTATTGCATAATTTTCGTTTCCAAATGTTAATTGGTGCCATCTTTGTGAATCTCCTGATCGGACTCGGGCCTACAGTGAAGAGGTGAATTCAAGAGGATGAGCTCTTGTAGAAATAGGGAGGTACTATATAAAAAGATCCGCCATTTAAAAAATATATATAATTTTTAAAAAGAGGTTGCACAGAAGTGTATGAATCCTACAAACTTCAAGACACGTAAAATGTCATTCGCACATTTAAGAACAGTAAAGGTGAGAATTTTCCTAGGAATTTCTCACATACTCAAAGGCTCAAGCGTACAACGGCGCACCGAGATACAAAAAAAAAAGTTTGCTATATATGGATAACTAATATTTGGAGTTATGCAGCTAAAATTTGGCAATAATACTAAACACGTTGCTCTTTAGCTAAATGATTTGTGGCACCAAAAAAAAGGGGAACGCCTTAAACAAAATCAGTAAAAAATCAGAAAAAATTTCTAGATACTCAGAAAAATCGAGAAAAAAAAAAACAGAACAAAATATCAGAAAAAATCAAGGGAAATTACAAAACAGTTGGAAAGTCAGAAAAATCGATGTTCGCTTGAATTTATAGTGAAGGACCACTATAACCCCTCGGCTGTACGCCTTTACAGCAAATTTTTTTTAGATGCATGGGAAAGTCTTTTAATGAATGCGTACTTATTTATGGAAATTCACACACACGCGAGTGTGAGACATTATTCACACTCTCGCATTCCCAGTGCGGTCGCGCCAAGGAGCGCGCGTCGCATAGCCGCGCGTCCGACAACACACAAGGCGCTGCTGCCGCCGCTGCTGCCACCCACGCCCCGCCAAGAAGTGCCGACATGATAAGTTTAGCGGCGGGCCGAGCAGCAGGGGAGACCGAAACGGAGAAATTACTAACTCCACACGCCTGGGTGCGGGCGCCATGACTTCAGCCCCGTGTGCTCCGAGTTACTCACACTCACTCACTTTCTCTCGGTCCCTCTCTCTCTCTCTCTCTCTCTCTCTCTCTCTAGCACGCACACACACACACACACAGAGTCGCACGCGCGCGAGCACACTCACCCACTTACGGGCCGCACCTTTCCCAGGAGTTAGAGGGGGCGGGATAGCGGTCGACCCCTTTGCTTCGATGCCTCTTCCGTCCCCCATCGTCCGCCCCCCACCCCTCCCACTCATATCCTCTCCCGGGTAACCCCTTTCCCCTCCCCCACATCCCTTACCGCACACTGTTAAAAAAAATCTGAAAATTCAGACTGATTTTTTCAGACTTGCCACTCTGAATTGACTTTTCAGAAATGAGACTGAAATTTTAGACCTCTTATCAAAATATTGGAACGCCTGGTGTAAAAATTTGGTCTTAGCTGTCTGAAAATCAATCTTCAGACCTTCCGTCTGAATAATCAGACTCGTCGTTCCGACAATTGTCACCTTTGAAGTCTTTTTCATGGATCCAGACTAGGCAGTCTGAATTTTTGAAGTCAGAGTCTGAAGTTTCAGACTGCCCTGACGGCTGGGAACAGACGAGGGCGGTGAGGCTCATCGCAGCAGTGCACTCAGTCTTACAGGCGGGCAGCGTAGCGCAGTGGTAACGCAGCTGCTTCGTGACCCTGAGGAACAGGGTTCAAATCACCCCGACGGTAAAAGACTTTCATCGAACATAGGAAGTTCTCATACAATTGCTATGACGACGGTGTGAAGGAAAATGATCGCGTTCAATAATTTTAACGGTTAACTGTTATGTCTGAATTTTCAGACCTAGAAGTCAGTCATAATTTTCAGAATTTTAATAACCGAAAATTTAGTTTTTTTAAGTAAAATTTCTTGGAGCGAACTTTACTCTGAATATTCAGACAACAAAGCTGAAAAAAAAACTTTGGACTATTTAGTCTGAATTGTCAGACAATTTTTTTAACAGTGCACAGTCTCCCCAGGCGCCCGCTCACCCCCATCCCCCCCCCCTACCCCCGGCTCCCCTCAGCCGCTAAATTCGTTGCCAGTTTCCTCCTCCAAGTCTAAGGGAAGGGAGGCCGGCTGGTCCTGCCCCGCCCCGTCCCGCTATGGAAAGGCTCTTCCCCGAGTTTGCTCTTATTAATTAGGCGATGCCCTGGCGGTAGGGAAAGGGGGGGGGGGGGGAGGGGGGGCTGGGAAGTGAGGGTGGGAACTCCGACGCAAGTGATATATATACCTTTTTTTTTTTTCAAAAACAGACAAAGAAAGAAATTCTATAACGCTATATGGAGTTCGGGGAGGAGAGGAAGAGTGAAAGATGGAACAGCCTTACCCGAGAATCTCGACCTGCGTCTTCTGCATTGCGCCGCAAAATTTTCATTTGCAACAACGTAAAAAGGCGCCGCGAGTAAATCACTCTCTAGAAATTACACCTCAGAAAAATACCAGCCACCTCGCTTGCACACCCGCAGTTGTTTTGGTGTAAACGCTTCCTTCTCGTTGCGACCGACACTTACGAGGGCACAGCATGCCCCCCTCCTCCTCCTTCTCTCTCTCTCTCTCTCTCTCTCTCTCTCTCTCTCTGCCTCTTCTTCGTACAAAATGCGTCGAGGACCACCACCAGCACTTCTCATTCGCTTGTCTCTGCGACTGGGTGGGTCCCTGTGAGTCCCCGGTGCCATTAGCGAGGGGCAGCGTGGCGAGGCCCGCGTCACGCCCCGCCCCGCCCTGCCCCGCCCCGCCCCGCCCCGCCCTGCCGCGCCCCGCCCTGCCCCGCCCCGCCCCGCCCTGCCGCGCCCCGCCCTACCCCGCCCCGCCAGGGTACTTTACAACGGCGTCCTCTTGCGGCGGTCGAGTCCTCCGGGAGAGTAAGAAAAGAAAGAGAGTTGTAGGAGAGAGAGAGATATGAAGGAGAGACGGAGGGAAAGAGAGAGAGGAGGGAGGGAGAGAGAAAGTGCGTAGGAGGGGAGGGGGAGCACGTCTCGTGATGAATGACGTCATCTAATGAGTCGGGAGGGATTATAAGACAATCATCATACCCCTTCGTCGTCCTCGTTATCCCCAGCATCATCATCATCATCATCATCATCACCGCGACCACCATCAACGTCACCGTCACCGTCACCACCGGGACATCACATCCTGAGATCCCTGAAACCAGGAAACCTCTCTGGCTCCATCAACGTCAGTTTCCTTTACCCTTATACCAGTACACTGCCCTTTCATACACTGTGAAAAGAAATTGTTCGTAAATTGACGACCGCGCAGATTCTTACAAGTCAAAGAAAATAACTATAGGTCGACACGGGGTGTAAAACAACAAAATTCGTAACAATACTACTGGAAGTTGTAACGCTTTACGACATTTATCATTGAAAATTTACCGTAACCATTACGAATAGTATTTACAGTGTAAAGGGGAAATCGGAATTTTATTTTACTGGGAAAGAAAAATTTACTCCGAGAACCGTCTGCGTTGTGTTCTACTGGAAATCCAAGTTAACGAATGTCGCTCACTTTCAGATGAATTCATTTATTCGCTCATTTGTAGGTGAGTGAAAAAACCTCGCTCACTTGTAGATGAGATAACGAAAATTCACACACAGTGAAATTTTAATGCGCTAATGCTCATTCGCACAGTTGAGCAAATTTTTATTCACACACCTGCAAGCGTACAAATATTTTACACTCACCGGCAAGTGAGCGAATTAATCCATTTCGTACACTTAGAATCCCAGTGTGCGCACACAATTCAAAAATAAGGAAACAAAACCACGCCGCCCCCAAAAAACATTTATTTAAAAGGAAAAAAACAAAAACTGCCTAAAACTTGTGCA
Source organism: Frankliniella fusca (assembly GCA_029379305.1). Lineage (NCBI taxonomy): Eukaryota > Metazoa > Arthropoda > Insecta > Thysanoptera > Thripidae > Frankliniella > Frankliniella fusca. The sequence continues at coordinate 592,070 of JAHWGI010000321.1, read as the reverse complement.
AAAGGTCATGCATGCAGAATAAAATGCACAGAGAGAGATCCTGGTCCCAGCGCAGCGCCCCCTGGCGGCCCCCGCTCAGCGCCATCACGGTGAACAGCAGGGCCGGGCGTGAAAACGAAGGAAGGCAGTCGTGCGACCGCGGGGCGGGGCGGGGCGGGGAAAAGGCGGGGTGGTGAATTATACATGCGTTAGAGGCGGGGTGGCAAGGTGGGGCGGCGGGGCGGGGCGGCGGGAGGGCTGCAGGCGCGGCCGGCTTAGATTCCCTCCGCCCCGCCCCCGCCCCGCCCCACCCCGCCCTTGCCAGCTTAGGCCCCTCGGCCGGGCCCAAGCGCTCCCCTGCGACCGCCCCCCCTCCCTTTCCCCTCCCCCTCCCTTTCCCCTCCCCCTCCCTTTCCCCTCCCCCTCCCACCCCGGAACGCCCCTGAGCAAACGTCCCACACACATTCAATGAAGGGCTCGGCGGGGAAAAAACAAGTCGCTTACTGATGCGCTGTGCAATAAAGCACTGCTGGCCGGAGGGGAAATCGCTTTTCGCATTGGTAGGTTCCAAGCAAGCCCTGCGAAAGTTGACACTATAAATAAACTAAAATTCACTCATACAAGAAGGGGCGTTTACCAAACTTCTTCATTCTATTTTTTGTGAGAAAAAAAATAATAACAACAGGAATAGATGTATACTTTTACATAATTATTTTGCGAAAGCAGAATGGTAGAGGAGATTGCTTTTTCGCTGCCGGAGCGATATAGAAAGAAGCCTCGTGCCCCACTGGCCCCACCCGGCATCGGCCCACCTCACCTCCCCCCACCCCGCCCCGCCCCGCCCCACCCACTCCACCCCACCCGGCCCGGCCTTGGTCCAGTCTGGTCCATTGTGGTGCTCGGGCATCAAGTGTCGATTGTTCCGACTGCGAATAGCCTAGAGGGCACTACAGATGGAGTCAAGGGTAGCGCGGTGCGGTCCGCAAAGGCAGAGAATGGAGTGTATAAAAATATTAAAAACACTATTTTTATTCTATACTATTTTACACTATTTTACTTGTTTTAAATTAAAATGACTGTCGACAGAGTCAGAAAAGTCTACGCTACAGCAAAACATAACTCGCAAGATTAGTAAAACAAAAATATGCCGCTAAAAAAAAATAATTGCAAAAAGGCATTGTCAACTGCTTTCATATATCAACTTCTCCCCCACTCTTTATCTCCCTTTTTTTGTTTATTTCGTTGTGGGCATTATTTTTTTTAGCAGTGCATACGCTTGAGGGCAGGAGCTGAGAATGAGCGCAGAAGCAAAGGTTTGATGGTTCAAAATATCGAGGGATCCAAGCCCCGCGTCCCAGCCCGGCACAGGGCGCTTTAACGGGCGCTTTCCTCCGTCTGTCCCCCTCTCTCTCTCTCTCTCTCTCTCTCCCCCCCCCATCCACCCCTGTCCCTCCCCCTTCTCTCTCTCTCTCCCCCCCCCCTCCCATCCACCCCTGTCCCTCCCCCGCGTGGTAACCAGGCCATTAAATGGGTCCGTCCCCTCGGCTCCGGCACACTGCCGGTGTTGGCGATATATGGAGGGCGAGGCGGCCCTGTGCTTGGACTACCCCCCCCCCCCTCCCCTCCCCCACGGGTCCAGGCCGGGAAACAATCTCGAGCTCCCCTTTCCTGGCCTCCAAAAGGCTCTCCAGCGCGAAAGCCGCGTCTTTCTCCAGCGGCGCTCTACTGACCCATAACTCTTTCTCCAGCGGATCGCCCACACCCCGAGCCGCTCTGATTGGCCGCTCCCCCCCCCCCCCCCAACCTCGTGTCTGTGGTCAGCTCGCGGTGTGTCAGTATGTCAGCCGGGCGGCAAGGAAAAGGGGAGGGGGGGGGGAGGGCGCCTTCTAGCGACCGGCGGGCCGCACCCCCATGTTCTTGAGCACGTTGCCGCCGCAGAGCGCATCCAGGATGGCGTCGAAGGAGGCGAGGCGGCGGCCGGCCAGGGCCGGGGCCGGCGCGGGTCCCCCGGGACTGTCGCACCCGCCGCGCCCGCGCTCCGGACTCAGGGGCGCGCGCGAGCGGCGTGCAGGCTGGGGCCGCGGCTGCAGCGGCAACCAGACGAAACAGATTTTTTAAAAATATACAAAAAAACGCACAGCAAGGCTATGTGGCTATGCATGGTTTCCATTTTTATTTTCCTTTCGAAATGATGCGGAAACACCCACGTACTGTCTGACGCAAGAGAGAAACAACTCTGAATTTTAGTGTACAAATTTTGTAAATTTTTGTGAATTTATTTCGGGAATTTTTGTGAATTTTGTGAGTATTGAATTTTTGCTTGAATTTCCCTGAATTTTCCTGACTTCTGAATCCCGAGGGGTACAAACATTCCCGAGTTGTTTCCCACTCGGTCAGACGCGTCGCGTAAGGTAGGGCTGGGCACGGCGCCCTTCGCTCTCACCTCGCCCTGGGCGGTGTTTGAGTTGCGCCGGGGACGGCGCGAGGCGGACGCCGCCTTCCGGGGCACGACGTGCTGGTCCTGCCCCTGGACCTGCTGGGCTGCCGCCGCCGCCACCGCCGGCCCCGGCCCCGGCCCCGCACCCCGGGGCACGCTCAGCGCCCTGGCCGCAACGGTTCCGGCCGGGGGCGGCGCTGGCCTCATCGAGGCCCTCCGCGTTGACGAGCCTGCGCGTCTCGGCCGGACGCCTCGGGCCCTGCGGGTGTGCGAGGAAGGCTGACGGGCTGCTACAACCCCTGAGCAGGATAGCGCGGCACAGTCTAGAGCTCTAAAGGGAGGACTCGAGCCCAGTCTAGAGTCCTAGAGAGAAGGCTTCTAGCCCAGCAAAGCCTATAGAGACCTAGAGGTAGGACTCAAGCCCAGCCTAGAGTCCTAGAGAGAAGGCTTCTAGCCCAGCAAAGCCTATAGAGTTCTAGAGAGAGGGCTCTAGCCCAGCACAGCCTAGAGCCCTAAAAGGAGGCCTAGAGCTCAGCCCGAGGGGGAAACGACTGCCAATTATCGTGTCAGCCGGATTACCCCGGATTACCCCGGATTACCCCGGATTACCTCTGGAGTGTCCTCCGGATAACGGTGCTTTTTTCCTCGGATTACCCCGGATTACTCTAAAATTTCCCCGGATTACACCGGATTACTTCGAATTTCCCCGGATTACACCCTGCCGGATTACCTATCGGCTGTCAGCCGGATTACCTCAGTCGTTTCCCCCTCGGCTCAGCCTAGAGTCCTAGAGAGAGAGCTCCAGCCCAGCACAGACTAGAGCCCTAAAAGGAGGCCTAGAGCTCAGCCTAGAGTCGTAGAGAGAGGGCTCCAGCCCAGCACAGCCTAGAGTCCTAGAGAGAGGACTCCTAAAAGGAGGCCTAGAGCTCAGCTTAGAGTCCTAGAGAGAGGGCTCCAGCCAAGCACAGCCTAGAGTCCTAGAAAGAGGACTCCAGCCCAGCCTAGAGTCCTGGAGGGATGGCTTCTAGCCTAGCCCAGGATAGAGCCCAAGAGAGAGGACTCTAGCGCAGCACAGCCTAGAGAGTCCTAGATAAAGGACTCGAGCCCAGACCCGCCAATAGAGTCCAAGAGAGAAAGAGAGGGATTCTAGCCTAGCCCAGCCTAGAGCCCTAGATAGAGGACTCTAGCACGACCCGGCCCGACACGCGGCGGCGTTGCCAAGTTTTCCCTCTCATTTCCCCGGGCGTTGCCAAATCGGTGCATCGCTTTGTTCCCCGAGCGCGGCGCGCGCCGCCAGCCCCTCCGCGCTTTTGTCGAGTTTGAACGCGGCGCGCGCCGCGCCGAAGAGTTTGGGAGAAAGTTAAGCACTTTGAGAAGGCTCCGCTCACCCGGGCTGCCCCTGGCCCTGGCCCTGAACCTGGTCCCTGTTTCTGTCTCAGTCACTGTCTCTGTTCATTTCCTGTCCGTGCCTCAGTCCCTGTCCCTGTTTCTGTCTCTGTCCCTCTCTGTCCTTGTCCCTGTTCTTGTCCCTCTCTGTCCTTGTCCCTGTTCTTGTCCCTCTCTGTCCTTGTCCCTGTTCTTGTCCCTCTCTGTCTTTGTCCCTGTCCTTGTCCCTCTCTGTCCTTGTCCCTGTTCTTGTCCCTCTCTGTCCTTGTCCCTGTTCTTGTTCCTCTCTGTCCTTGTCCCTCTCTGTCCTTGTCCCTCTCTGTCCTTGTCCCTGTTCTTGTCCCTCTCTGTCCTTGTCCCTGTTCTTGTCCCTCTCTGTCCTTGTCCCTGTTCTTGTCCCTCCCTGCGCATACTTCCTGGGTTTGCCGCCGCCGCCCAGCTCGCCGGACTGCGAGGCGAGGGAGCTGTCCGCCTCGGCCGCCTCATCGCTGGACCAGGTCGCCGCCTCGGCCTGCTGCAGCCCAGCCCGCCGGCAATGGAGACCAAAGCAAGGATTAGAAAACAGGGTTGCCACAAATTTTAAGTTTTAATGTTCCCTGAGTTCCCTGATTTCCAGACCCTTTTTTTTTTTTAAATGAAATTTCCCTGACTTAACAGTATTGCATCTCGATCGCTTCAATGAAACGCGAATGAAGCGCGAGCGGAAATAGTTTAAACAAGGGAGGGAGGGAGAGAGAAACATGAATTGATAAGAAAGAGCGGGAGGGAGGAGTCGGATGTAGCAGGGGTGAAATAGGCCGGCCGTCGGGGCGGTTGGCTATTGAGCCGACTGGAGAAGCGTTTTATGGGCGAAACTAGCGTTAGCAGCAGCAGCAGCCTCGGTGGCGGCAGCGACCGGGCAGAGGCGCACATGGCAAACTTTGGAGCTGGGTAATTCTTTGTAGAATCGTCAAGCTCGAAAACGCGACCCCCACCGATTCGGGTGCAACTTACATGGATGATGGCCCACATGACCCTTACTAAGAAGTGACATTTAGTTTGGGCCTAACATCTTTCGTTATCGAGATATTAAATGATATCGTTAGAAGCCGATGACTCCAAAATCGATCATAAAGTAGCCAATAACTCGAGAACCGTTTGAGATATTCCAAATCCCAAAAAAGCGTTGGAAAGAGGATGAAATTCTGCATCAATGACGATTTTTTCCGATTTTTTTGGGAAAATGCAATATTGCCATAACTTTGACTAAAAGTTGAAAAATGCTGTAAAATTTTTCACCCTCGATCAAATTAGGCATACTATAGCTCAAAAAATACCTCAATCCTTCCTACAAACGAAAATACCCACGACAAAAAACATTTTGTTTCGTTCTCGAGATATCTCAATTCTCCTGAACCCTTGCAAACGTCCTTAGCGTAGTGATAGGCAGACCCGCTCCTCAGGGGCGTTCGGCGGGACTGCCTACCCAACTGGAGCTTCCCGCCTCTCCCCCCCCGCGCTTCCCCAGCTGTCCGACTCGCCTCCCGAAGCACTGCCCCCCTCCCCTCCCCCCCCACCACCACCACGCTTCACCTACCGCCCCCGCCTCCCGTCCTAACCAACCCGCCACTTCGAGACTTGACTTCGATTTCGTGGGCGTTGGGCGTTGTGCTCCCTTTTATATTTCTTTTAAATGAAAGAACAGGTCTTTAACTGGTACGCCCAAGTGTTGAGCTTGCAAGACAACCACTGTTCTAATCTGTTTTATTAATTTAATGATTTGCAGTTTTATTATTTCTTTTGTTTACATTGGTTTCAGGTTGTGATACTCACCTGTCTATCATGTTTTGCACACTCGGAAAATACGAGGAACGAAACACTGGGGCTCATTCTTGTGAAGGGGAAATTACTTTGAGGGAGCATTTGAACCCAACAGACATTCGGCTGATAAGGCTTAGAAGTGAATGCAAGAAGCATATCAAGTCTGTGTGTGCTAGGCATTATCGGAAGTTTGTGGAAACATATTCTTCTCATGTTGTCACTTGCTGCAACCCCTTTCAGCATCATAAAGAAAGAGCAAAGAAGAGACCCAAGGCAAGGAATCTGAAAGAAATAACGTTAAAGATGAGAGATGATGGAAAAGAGAAAGACTTAAATTTAATTCCTGGACAAAAATTGTGTGTCTCTTGTAGTGTTCATTTTGCATCACTGTTTCCTAAGAAGAAAAATGTTCCACCACCCGCTGAACCACCTCCTATAGTTTCACCAAAGGAACCTCAAACTGCCTTGTCGTCAGCATCTGTACCTTCTTCGTCTTTACCTCCATCACAGCAAGCCTGTACATCTGGGTGCCAAGATGAACCTGGTGTTAATTTATCTCGGCAGGGCAGTGATGCTCAAGCTAAAGTGGACCAAAAGGATGCCAGTTACCTCGAGAGCTTGGATTCATTGAATGAATGGTTGTCCTCTGTTGGGAAAAATCCCGTCTCTCTTAGAAAATTGTCTGCATCACATACCTACCTTGAAAAAGTCTTAGATGATATCAGAGATGTACTTCAAAAATGTTCAGGAAAAGAATTATCTGATACAGTTGCAGAAACAAGTATGAAAGCACAGTTGTATGAGGAGATGGTATTGCAGCTCAAAAAATACTTTATAAGAAATAAAAGTGACAAGAAAGCGCAAATGCTAGCGTTAAGTGTGTTGCCAAAGAGCCTTAGTGTAGCCAAAGTAATCGAGCAGTTTGATACTTCATCTCACAGAGTCCGGAAAGTTAAAGCCACTGTAGAGGAGAAAGGAATTTTGAGCTTACCCGAAGTACAACAAGGAAGGAAATTACCTGAAGAGACTATTACCAAAGTTCGTGATTTCTTTTACCGGATGGATGTAAGTAGAGAGCTCCCGGGGAAGAAAGATACCATTAGTGTTATTGAAAATAAAAGGCGAGTCCTCAAACGCAAAAGACTGGTATTAGGAACCCTATCTCAGCTTCATAAAGACTTTCTTAAAGAAAATACAGATCTAAAAATTTCTGCCTCTAAATTTGCCTCTCTGAGGCCTAAAGAATGTGTACTGGCTGGAAGCCCAGGAACACATGTTGTTTGTGTGTGCACCTACCATCAAAATCCCAAATTGATGTTTAGAGCTGCGGGATTGCATAACATCGATGGTCTCTCCTCAGAGGTTGACTGTTTAAAATATTTTCTATGTGATAATCCAACGGAATCTTGTCATTTAAGAAGCTGTGAGGACTGCCCGGATGGCCTTCAACTTCAAGAGATGATTGAATTGTATTTTGCAGAAGAAATGATTGAAGATATAAAATATAATCAATGGAAATCAACAGACCGAAGTGAGATGGCTTCAATTACTTGCTCTGGAGAAGAATTCATAGATGATTTCTTTAAACAGCTGCAACTGCTAGTAACCCATGATTTTATTGCACACCAGCAGTCTTCATTTTACAGAGAAAAAATGAAAAATCTGGAGGAGGGAGAAGTAATAATTAATGCTGATTTTGCAGAGAACTATACTTATGTTATCCAAGAAAGTGCCCAAAGTCACTACTTCAGTAACAAGCAGGCAACTATTCATCCCTTCATGTGCTATGGAAAAAAAGATGGTGATATAGTTAAGCTCCCATTTGTCATAATATCAGACTACACAGAGAAGCACGATACAGCTGCCTTTTCTAGCTTCCAGGTAAAGCTCATGAACTTTTTGACACTCAACCTTGGATCGCTTAAAAAGGTATATTATTTTTCTGATGGGTCTGCAGCCCAATAAAAGAATAGAAAATCTGTGGCAAATACATGGTTCCACTTTTCTGACTTTGGAGTCTCAGCTGAGTGGCATTTCTTTGCCACCAGTCATGGGAAGTGTGCCTGTGATGGACTGGGAGGTACGGTGAAAAGAGTAGCATATCTCCATAGCCTCCGAGCCACCAACCCAGGTGAACAAATTACCAACGCTATTGAACTATTCAACTTCAGTGTTCAAAAAATTAAAAGCATGACATTTGAACTTGTCACCTCAGATGATGTTAAGAACCACATCAAAAAAATGGAAGTCAGATTTTCAACTGCTGCTGAAATTGATGGCATAAAGTCAAGCCATGCAATCATACCATCTCCAAACAATTATACTGTCTTTGTCAAGCCCTATTCAAACAGCCCAAACGGGAATGTTAGAAAAATTTCAGCCACAGAGTTACAAATTCAATTCAAAGATGTCAGAGGATTTATTATCTATGCCCGGTCTAATGAACAATGGAACCTTGGCTATGTTGAAGACACCGATGAAGAGGTGGAAGAGATTACTGTTAACCCGCTCAAAGCAGAAACGCCTCTTTCTTTTGAGTTTCAAGACAATACCGTGCATGAACTAATCAGTTGTAGTGAAGTGCTTCTACTTGTGCAACCAAGGGTGTTTAAAAAAGGACAAGTGTATAAGCTCCTTGCTAAAGATTTAAAAGCTGCCAATGAGACATTTAAAGTTTGGAAAAGTAAACTGCATGTAATTTAATTTTTTTTATTTCCTTACATGTTAAATGTTTATCATATTAAAAATAGGGAAAATAATTGTCAGCAATAAAAATTTACTTTTCAAACCACTCGCTAATGTATTAAAAATATTGAATACCAAAACAAACAAGAGGGTATCCTAACCTGAAACCAATGTAAACAAAAGAAATAATAAAACTGCAAATCATTAAATTAATAAAACAGATTAGAACAGTGGTTGTCTTGCAAGCTCAACACTTGGGCGTACCAGTTAAAGACCTGTTCTTTCATTTAAAAGAAATATAAAAGGGAGCACAACGCCCAACGCCCACGAAATCGAAGTCAAGTCTCGAAGTGGCGGGTTGGTTAGGACGGGAGGCGGGGGCGGTAGGTGAAGCGTGGTGGTGGTGGGGGGGGAGGGGAGGGGGGCAGTGCTTCGGGAGGCGAGTCGGACAGCTGGGGAAGCGCGGGGGGGGGAGAGGCGGGAAGCTCCAGTTGGGTAGGCAGTCCCGCCGAACGCCCCTGAGGAGCGGGTCTGCCTATCACTACGCTAAGGACGTTTGCAAGGGTTCAGGAGAATTGAGATATCTCGAGAACGAAACAAAATGTTTTTTGTCGTGGGTATTTTCGTTTGTAGGAAGGATTGAGGTATTTTTTGAGCTATAGTATGCCTAATTTGATCGAGGGTGAAAAATTTTACAGCATTTTTCAACTTTTAGTCAAAGTTATGGCAATATTGCATTTTCCCAAAATAAAAATCGGAAAAAATCGTCATTGATGCAGAATTTCATCCTCTTTCCAACGCTTTTTTGGGATTTGGAATATCTCAAACGGTTCTCGAGTTATTGGCTACTTTATGATCGATTTTGGAGTCATCGGCTTCTAACGATATCATTTAATATCTCGATAACGAAAGATGTTAGGCCCAAACTAAATGTCACTTCTTAGTAAGGGTCATGTGGGCCATCATCCATGTAAGTTGCACCCGAATCGGTGGGGGTCGCGTTTTCGAGCTTGACGATTCTACAAAGAATTACCCAGCTGACAAAGTTCACACGGTTTATACAGAGCTGGGCGCACACATGATTAGGCAGGTGGGCTGGAGCGGAGCGGGGCGGAGCGCAGACTGAGGAGGAGGTGGTTGGAGGGGGGGGGGAGGGGGTCGATCTGAAGCTCGCAGCCCGGCGGCCAAGCCGCTTATGCGCATTATACAACGAGCTTGTAAAGCTGCACTGAGGGCGCCGCCGCCGCCGCCGCGTTAACAACCTCATTGGGCGGCGCCTGTCCCGGCGGGGGCGTCGGCTGCCGGCGTCCGCCCCCCTCGGCGTGGGCCGCCCCCCGCGCCGCCCCCCCGGGGGCAGCCGCCCCCCCGGGGGCAGCCGCCCCCTCGCCCGGGGCCCCGGCCGCGGCTCCCGCCCGCTGACCTGCGCCAACCAAAAGCCCCGCGGTAGTCAGAGTAACCTGCCACGGGTACAGCTTTCCCGGGGAAATTAGATTTAGAAATAATTGCAATTCGAGCTTTAGTATGTCATTCTTACATAACTTCACAATTTTTTTATTATTCTTTTTGATTTTTTTTTCCTGCGTTGGAGAAAGCTGATCCGGCGCTCAAAAAATATGTGGCAAAATTGGACGAAATCATAACAAGGGAGCCGCACACTAAAAACTGGATAGAAAGTTCTGAAGTTGCAAGTGCAGAACTAAAGAGTTCTGCAGTCACAAGTGAAGAAATAAAGAGTTGTGCAGTTATAACTGTAGAACAAAAAAGTTCTGCAGTTATAACCGTAGAACTTTAGTTTTGCAGTTTAAAGTGGCAAACTACTACACACTAAGATTTGCAGTGTACGCGCAGCCCGCCCCACCCCGGCCTGCCCCGCGCACTGACCTGGAGCCTCCACCAGGGTGGCGACGGACTCGGGCCCCTGGACGAGCAGGGGGGTCTGGTCCTTGAGCCCGGGGGTGCCGTGCCTGCCGTCCCCCTCCCCTGCGGGGGCCGCGGGCCGCTCCTCCTGCTGCTGGTCCTGCTGGTCCTGCTGCTGGAGGTCGAGGCCGAGCAGCAGGGACACGGGACATTCGCGCGGTTCATTGGCGTAATCGAATCAAGGGGTTAATAATATACTATCCGCTGGCAAGGAGTGCGACCATCAAGAATATCATGTCGGGCGGAGGGGGGGGGGGGGGGGGGGGGGGGTCAGGGGGGATAATGGATGGTCACACGCCTATATACACTGTAAAACCAAAGTGCGTGCAAAAACACTTGTAAGCGTGCAACTCCCAGTTTGAATCGTAAGTGTTTAGCCGACAGTTGAGCAATTGAAAGTGTTCGCAGCTCGCTTGTTTTAACCTTGCAAGTAACACTTACTGTTTAATTCAACAGTAATACACTTGCAAGTGTTCAAGAAGGAAAGCGTTGTGCGGCTGCGGCGCAAGTTGAATTTCTGCAAGTGCACAACTACCGTGTTCAACATTTACAAGTGCACAGACGTTGAGTTGAACAGTTTCCATTGCGCAGCCGTAAGTTGAACAGCTGCACGTGGTGAACGGGAAGTTACACACTAACAAGTGTTTAACAGTTGCACACTTGGTTTACATGCTTGATTTCTCAGAAAGAAAATTCTTGCATGAAAAATGAATTCTGTGCATCCGTAATACAAAGCCAAATTTTGTCTGTAATACAAAGAAAACCTTCGTAATACGAAGAAAAACATCTGTGTAATACAAAGAATTTTTTTTTGTTGGACAAGGAAATTCCATTTCCTGCATTTTACGGTTGCACAAAATTTACAGCCACAACACGCCTGCAAGTGTGCGACATGCACACACTTGCGGGTCGGTGGTGTTTCTAGACTGAGATCGCGCGCGCGCCCGTTCGTTGGCGTGAGGCAAAGTTAGTCCGGAATAGAGCCGCCTCATCAACGGTTCCTCGCCCGCTCTCAGCGCCCCCCGCTGTGGACACAGGCCTTCCGCTGGCAAACACCCCCCCAGGTCGGCTGCCAGCCTGCGCTGTCGCGCCCCGCCCCGCCCCGCCCCGAGCCGCCCCGCCCGTGGGCAGACAGAGTGAAGCGATGGCGTTTAGGTGATTAGTGCTAATCCTATCGGACAACTGCGCGCCGGGCTGCGCCAGTGAGCGCGGCGCTAACGCAATCGTGTGGTCACCACGTGCCGGCGCCCTAATCGACCCACATTCACATTGGGATTGCATTCCCCTCCCCGGCGCCGAGTCCGACTGTCTGCCGCGGGCGGTGCGCGCCTGCGGGAGCCGAGATAGGCAGCGCGCCGCACACGGCTGTCGCACAGCGCGCCGTGTTGCCTACCAGGCAGGCGGCGGGCGACCTCAGCTCGCTTGGGCGCCTGCGGACCGCGGGGTAGGCAACGCGCCTCGCACCCGCCTCAGGCGGACGCAGTGCATTGCCTACCGTGCACGCGGGGTTATCGCCAGTGTTGCCAGAAAAGTAGGCAAAAAGTAGCACAAACACAGCGGAGTAAAGCGGGCTGCATCCGCGCCTGCCTACTAGGCAGCACCTTCTCACAAGAGCGTTTATGTTGCCAAGTAGGCAGGCGCGGATGCAGCCCGCTTTACTCCGCTGTGTTTGGGCTACTTTTTGCCTACTTTTCTGGCAACACTGGTTATCGCACTATCACACTCTGGAAACCCGCAAGTGTTGTGAGTGGTATATGCGAGAGGAATCATTCGTACACTTCGCCACTCAAACGAGTGAGTCATGTCGCAGGCAAAAAAATCACACGTTTCGCAGTGTCCAAGTGTACGAATAAATCCTCGCTCACCTGCAAGTATGTGACATTCCGAGGGGTCCTTCATTTGAAAAACAAAATCAGTGTACACCCAACAACAAAATCAGTAAAAAAATCAGATACCTAAATCAAGATTTACACTATTAAGAAGCAATCAGGAAACATTTAGGAAAATTACGATAAAAACAGAAAAAAAAATAGAAAAATCGGTGAACGATTGAATTTTTAGTGAAGGGCCCCTCGCGACACTCACACACTTGCCGGCTTTCCAGCGCACTCACCAGCTGCAGGGCGCTCTGAGTTGGAGTGGCGGGGTCGCATTCGGCACCAGCTGGCACCGACTGGAAGAGCAGCGCCGTACAGGAGTCTCTGAACCGCGACAGTTTTTAATAAATATAGGATCTGAGTACAGACTGTGTGGTTACCTGGTCAGGGTGGCCGCTCCGCATGTTGCCGGCGAGCGTCAGGTCTTTGGTCACCCTGCGCTCACAGACAAGAAGGGGAAAGCGTTAAAGGAAAAAAAGAAAATCTAAAGCCGAAAAATCTTGTAACACCGACAAGAAAATTCAAAAAAGAGTCATAAAAATTCCAACATATTAAAACAAAATTTCAGAAAAACGTAGAAAAGTTGTAACATTTTTCAGAAAATTTTCGAAAAATATGGCAGAAAAAGTTTCTATATTGTTTTTTTTTTTTTAAGCAAGAAAAAAACTTTAAGAAAAAAATATCTCCACAACATATGTGTTCGCGAGAGAAGAGTTTCCCCGTGGACCCTGCACACCGTACCGGGGTCCACTACAAACACACGTGAGGCTCGATACATCCTTCCTTCCGCAGCGACGCCGGGCGTTGTCGGTCCGGCGGCGTCGGGACGCCCTGCGGGGGGAAAGACGCCGCCCCGCCACGCCCAGAAATCTTTCCGTTGCGCCACGCCACGCCACGCCACGCCTTGGCTTGCCTCCTTGGAGCGGGGGGTCTTTGGGCAATCGGATGGAAGCCTCCTCGAGCCACAGGCGTCCGGGGACCCGGACAGCAGAGACCCGCGAGGACCCCGGCGTCTCCGCCCCGCCCCGCCCCACCCCGCCCCGCCCCGCCCCGCCCCGCCCGGTGCGGCGGGCCACCGCACGGCCTGTTGGCGCTCCTCTCCTTTATCCGATGGCTCACTCAATCAAACGCTCCGCTCACTCCTGCTCGCGCTGGCCGCACCTTCCGCGCAATTATGTTTGTTCTTTGCACCCCGCCAGGCTGCTCTTGTCTCCTTCTCTTTCCTGCCGGATGTTCACCCGCGATGAGAAAAGGGGGAAAAAGGGGAGGGGGAGCTACTCTGCAAGGAAAAAAACCCTTACGGAACACCGTGTATCCTGTTCGTTTAACGACCAGCGTCGCCCGAAATTTACACTGGAAATCCAAGTGTGTGAATGTCACACACTTCTAGGAGTGCGAATGCCCATTCGTGCTCTCGGCGGCCAAAGTGTGTGAATTTCCAAGGAAAATTCACACCTTTACGCCCTCAAAACTACGGAAGGGCATCCGCACACATCCAAAGTGTACGACATTCACACACTTGTTTGTCCAGTGTGAGATTGCGGCCCGATCCACACATGTAATTTTACGATTTGCGATTGCGATTTTACAACTTCATTTCGTGAAAAATTTTCCTGTAAATTTACATCTATTTTTCTCAGTGTTGCCTTAGAATTAAGTCGTAAGTCTTAAAAATAATAATAAAAATAACCATCGAAGCAAAATAATTTTTCCATCTGAGCGTTTTTTGCCCAAATGAGGCAATCCCAACCCTACTCCAGGCTGCGAGGCCGGTCTACGACATGGCCACGATGTGGCCACGATGTGGCCACGATGTGGCCACGATGTGGCCACGATGTGGCCACGATGTGGCCACGGCCGGCACGCACCTGGAGGCGTCGAGCAGCTGGCCCTGCTGCCCAGCGTCCACGCCGCCGGCCGGCCCGTGGGCGCACTGGCAGTACGAGTGGTGGGCGCCGTACAGGTAGCCCACGGGGTAGCCCACGGGGGGGTGGCCCGCAGGGGCGGCGCCCACGGGGTGGTAGCCCACAGGGGCGCCTTGGACGGCCGCACCCGGATGCCAGTCCCCCAGGAAGTCCTCGAGCTGCTGGCGGGACGTGGGCCCCGGCGCCGGCCCAGGGCTGGGCACCGGGCTCAGGCCGCCTACCCATCAAAAAATAAATTTATAAAATTATTTTTTTTTTAAAGAAAAAGAACGGATGTTTGAACGTACACAGTAAAACCAAGGGGGCAACTGCTAAACACCTCTAAGTGTTCAACTCCCAGTTCCACACATAGTACAAGTGTTATTCAACAAATGTACAATATTGCGTCAGTTTAACTCACACTGAAAAAACAAAGGTAGGACGAGAAGGGTTTTAATGCCTTTACCAAGGCATTAAAAATTAGCACCCCTGCAAAGGCATTAAAACTGCCCAAAGGTGCTAAATTTTAATGCCTTTGGACAATTTCATGCCTTTGCAAAGGCATTAAAATTTCACACCCCTAGAAAGGCATTAAGTCCTAACTTTGTTTTTCCAGTGCACTTACACTTGTAATTGTTCAACTAGACAGAGACAGTGCTGTAAGTTTACAAGAAAAATGTTGTGTTGTAACTAAACGAGAAAAATTTTGCTAATTTTTCAGAGCAAAATATTTCCTTTTGAAACAAGTGTCTTGTCACATTATACATTCGTTTTCATTTTATTTTATTTTTTTGTTTTTTTTTTTTGTACAAAACAACAACAACAAAAATTCTGACCTTTCTTCTTATTTTAAAAACACTGTTACTTTGTCACTCTTTTTGAAACAGAGTTGTAGTTTTACGAAAGGGCCTGTTTCAAAACGATTTGTTTTGCTATAAAAACTAACAAGATTTTCCTTGTTCAGTTACAACACAGCACTTACTTAGTCGCTTCTAGTGTGGACACCAAGAACCCGTTTTCACCGTGTACACACGTCTTTCATAACAGTGCACTGTGAAAAATATCTTTGTAGATTTACGATAAATTTTGTAAATCGTGATTTACGAAATATGTTGTAAATTTACGACGGACCTTTTTTGCTCG
The DNA here is from genome assembly GCA_029379305.1 of Frankliniella fusca. Classification (NCBI taxonomy): domain Eukaryota; kingdom Metazoa; phylum Arthropoda; class Insecta; order Thysanoptera; family Thripidae; genus Frankliniella; species Frankliniella fusca. Next base: position 576,942 of record JAHWGI010000321.1, on the reverse strand, counting down.
TGAATGAATTTCAAACCGATATGTAGTGCTTGTAATTTTACGATTTGCAATTGTAATTTTACAACTGAACTTCGTGGAAAATTTTCCCGTAAACTTACGACTATTTTTCACAGTGTGTAGCTTACGAGGGGGAGCCGGCGACAGAGCGACGACAGTCGGGTCAAAGGAACTGAGGGTGTTTTTAAACTCGCTAATTGTGAGCTATGTCCCTAAGTGGCTCTCTCTCTCTCTCTCTCTCTCCCCCAGGTGTCATCCTGGCAGTGTCCTTGAGGGGGTCGGAGAGGGGCCGATGGGGGAAGAGGGGGGGGGGAGGATGTCCTTTGGCAGTGCGGCGCGCAGCAGCCCCACGACGGATCCCTTGAACGACCCCCGCGGGCCGGCGCGGCGGCAGCGGGCTGATTCCGAACATCCTTCAGTGGTGTTTACCCTCTCTCTCACTCCTTCTGACAGTACCCCACGAGTGCGACAAGGACGGAGGGAAGAAACCGCACTGTGCGGAATCACCCTACAGGGCCGGGCGGGGGGGGGGGGGGGACCCCCCCGAGTTCCTTTGATGTAAAGTGTGCCTCGCCGGAATTGACCTTGAGTGGGGGGATAGGGGTGGGAGAGGGTGATGAAGTGGGGGGGGGCGGGGGGTAAAGGAGTAGGGGGGGGGGGGAGGGAGAGGGGGGTACAGCGGCACGCGGGAGGGCACTCACCGTACTCGTACAGCAGGTCGCACTGCGGTCCGCTCAGCGCCCCCGCCCCCAGCACCGCCTGCAGGCAGGCCGCCCGGCCAGCCCAAAAAAGACACCATTAGGCAAACTTGCCAATAGGAATAGGAAAACTTTAAAACACGGTAGGAAAAGGAATACGACGCCTGTGTGCAATAAAGGTGCAGTGGCAACGCGAGACCCTCTGAATGGCGCCAAACTAGACGCGGGGCCCTGCTGATGTGAAAATGTAGCAAGTGCGTGTGAATTTTTAATCGTACACTTGGTCCCATGCAGCGGTGCGAAATTTCTCGAAAAATTTACCACTCGTCTTGATCTAGGGTACGAAGTAACGATAATGATTCTATTGTAATAGTATATTATTGTGACTGCTGTTAATGGAAACGTGTCCCGCCAGTCTCCAACAATTTTCCACAGTGCTTCTGGGTGCAGCCGCTGGGCCGGCTGGTGCCGCATATACTTTCCAATGTATCACACCCATCGCGTGGCGCGGCGTGGCGCGGCGTGGCGTCGAGTCGCAGGCGGAAGTGGCTATAAAATCACCCTGGCGCCGTCCCGACCCAACCCCACCGGCCACGCCCGCTGTTACATTTTTTCTCTCCCCGTTGTTTTCCTTTTATTACCTTCACTGTAAACATTCGTTGTAAGAAGAAAAAAAAAGAAAGAAAGAAAAAACAGGTCTCGCTGTTAAATCGGTATGAACAGACATTTCCTGTACTTTGATGAAATTTTTTTGTAGAATAACAAGAAAAATCGTGAAACAACAGATAAAAATTCGTCAAATAACAGAATTGTTTTGTAAATGAAAACGAATGAAAACTGAATTTCACAGACAGGTCATTTAACAAAATTCACAGATATTTCAGGTTTCACGGAACTTTTTTTCTCATTAATTTTTTTCCCGTCCGTTTCCTGACACTAAATAAATTTTTCCTTTTTTATTTTCCACTTTTACTTTTTCATTTTTAAAATTTTCATTTTTTAAAAAATACAGTTTCCTTTTGCGTTCTTATTGACACGGGTGGGAGAGTGCGCGGTCAAAGCAAACGGCATGACGTTTGGCTGCAACACTAAGATCAGCGGCGCGAGAGAGGCGCTCTCACGGAAGCCCCCCCCTCTTTTCCCACCCGTAAGCCACACTGAACCCAGGGTATGGCAGCAGCTATTTTTCATACTCCTGCGTGTGGCTTTGGCCGCTCCGCTCGGCAAAACCCCCTTATTTTTTCTTTCCCACGTTATATACCGTGACGCTGCTTGCATCGATTAATAGTTAATTGATGGGCCGTCCTGGACCGGCAGGCCACCCGGTGGAAGTGAGGGGGAATAATCTATTCATGGCAGCCCCGACATGCATGTATGCACAGCGCATACGCAGCGGTGCACGCCAGCCCCAGCCTCAGCCCCACGGGGCGGGGCGGGGCGGGGCGGGGCGGGGTGTGCAGGACAGGTTATTGTTCCACTCGTTCATTATTTCAGTTCAAGTCCGCGAGTGATCGGCGGCAATTAGAGCACTGCTGGGGACGCATAGGTTACCGCACCGGCAAACACAGCAGGGGTATGCGACGGGTTTGTGAATAAGCAGGATAACACAGTAATCCGTAGTGGTCAACCGATACACCTGCGATCGTGTTCAACACATGAGTCAAGAACCCATATTTTTCACAGGGAGCATCCTGTGTGTCGCAGTATACACGTTTGTCAGGACCATGGTCCTGCATTCTGCAGAAGGATGTGCGCAACAGAGGTTTACAGTCGGCGACCCGATCCGCTACGTTAAATTCCCTCGCAAATTTCACATTATCGGTTGCAACCAGGACGTTCTGATCATTTGCTAAGCCTCCAAAACACGTTAGTGCATTTTGAAGTCCTATGTGGGACTCCCACGTAGCTGGAAAGTCCCCAATCACAATCGTGTAGTACCCGGGAGGTTTTCAGGGCATGCGCCCTGTTGACTGTGAAAAGCATATGGAAATCCACACAGCCGCAAGTGTGTGACATTCACGCACTTGGGCGCGCGGCGGCACTCACCTGCGCGTTGGTCTCACTGCAGTGCTGCCAGCCCCCCGGGGCTTCATGTTGCCTCGAGGAGGTCTCCTCCAGGGACCGCAGCCGGGACACGAGCTGACCAACAGACAAGCTCTCGTTAAGTGAAAATAGTTTTTAAAGAAATTGGTATATTTTACAAAAGCTTAAAAAAAAAAGGTTCCAAAGGAAGTGCTTGAGTTCTATATTAAAAAAAAAAAAAACAAGGTAAAAAAAAACTCTGAAAATAATCCGGTTAGAACTATAAAACAATTCTAAAGCTAGTCTGTACCACGGTACCGCACTTTTTTTTCAAGCCAGGTTGATTTTTTTGAATTTATTTTATAAATATTTCTAGGTCAATGGCAGGTTAAACCCGAGAGGCGATCGTATCACTTCCAAATTCTTTTTCTTGTTGGAGCGCACTCGATGAGAGGTGGCGTGGCGTGGCGTGCCGTGCCGTGGCGCTGGCCATCCTAATGCGAGGGGCCCGGCCCGCCCGGCCTCGTCATTACTCGCGCCCAAGTGTCGCCATTTATTTGGCGGCCCCGCGACCTCCGCAGCTCTGGGGTGGGGCGGGGCGGGGCGGGGTGGGGCGGGGCGCACGCCTTTCGCCGTCCGCGGTGAAAAGCTATGGGGCGGCCCGGAATAACCTATATATTCGGTAGGGAGTGCGCGAGGCGGGCAGGGGCAGGGGTTTGGAGAGGGGGGGATGACAAACAACAAGAAGAACAAAAGTCAGGCGGTTTGGTCCACACGACCCCGCCGCGGCCGCGGCTGATTCCGAAGATCGCTCTCGTGCCTCCACCGTCCTTGTCGCACTCGTGGGACCATGCCTTAGCCAACATAGGGCACCGCCAGAAGTGCGACAAGGACGGAGGTACGAGAGCGGCCAGCGGCCACCGAGGCACACCTCTAGCCCTCATCACGATATATGTGAACGGGTGGGTGATCGATCTCATAGCCGGGGCGGATATTATTCAAAGGGTTGAAAAGCGGGTGGTCAGGAGGGGAGAGGGAGGGAGAGGGAGAGGGAGATGGAGGAAGGGAGGGAGGGAGAGGAAGAGAGGGAGAGGAAAGAGTAGGGAGGAAGGGACGGAGAGAGGGCGGGGGAGAGAGAGAGAGAGAGAGGGCGACAACCGGAGCCGGAGAGCAGCTCCACGTCAAGCCGACATCTGTAAATGGATTACTACGGTAAAGCAGAGAGTATCGACAGCCACACAGCCACGGGCGTGCGTCACGGAAAAGAGGGAGAGAGAGAGCGAGAGAGTGCAAGCGAGACAGACAGACAGACAGACAGACAGACAGACAGACAGACAGACAGACAGACAGACAGACAGACAGACAGACAGACAGACAGACAGACAGACAGACGGACAGACGGACGGACAGACAGTACGGCAAGTTCCCGCCGCGCCGTGCGAGTTGCCTACGCGCCCGCGATGAGGCGTGCTCGCCGGGTCCGGGTGCGGTCCAACAGAGTTGCTCTCTCTCTCTCTCTGTTGCAGGACAGCTGTAATCCCGTTCATTGGCGCAGCCAGTCGGGCGGAGGGCTTAACTTTTTATCTTGTCGGCCGCACCTAGCCCGTAATCTCTCTCTTCCCCCTGCCCAGCCCCGCCCAAATCACACTCTCCCTCCCTCCCTCCCTCCCTCCCTCCCTCCCTCCCTCCCTTCACCTCTCTCTCTCTCTCTCTCTCTCTTGTTCAGAATCGACTTTGTATCAATTTTTTTTTAAATAATAAATTAACAGCTTAGAAAACAACAGAGTTCAAAGCAAAATAAAAATTTGGTTGGGATACGCGTTCACTCTCATACACAGACAAACACACACACACGCCTGAGTTCCGTCTGTTGATCAAGGGCGGGTGGTGGGCAATCACAGTTTGGTCCCCCCACCCCCACCCCCTCGTCCAGTCTCACGCCCAATATTGTAAGGCCGGCTGTTGTACCCCCCCCCCGCCCCCTCCTTTTTCTCCTCCCTTCGTTTCGCGCCATTCCCAGAGACATTCAAAGTCCAATCCAATTTGCTTGACGCTGGCGGCAAAATCCACTCGAAAGGGACACGGCGTGGCGCGGCGTGTTTGAGGAGGACCGGGGCGGACGGGAGAGACACTTTTCGCGTCAATCGCAGTCTTACCCTGCAGACTGATTCCGCTCTCCACGCTCTGTCTCTCTCTCGCACTCATGGGCTTCGCCTTATAGGTGCGAGAGAGACAGAGCCAGGAGAGCGCTCCTCGGAATCAGCCCGATGGCCTGGCGGCGAGCGGCTGTGAGATCAGAGAAAGCCCTCGCTGGTGCGCTGGGAGGGGGGGGAAGGGGGGGGGGGCAGTTAAGCGCAGAGGGATCATCCCCAGTCAGGCTCGATCACTTGTGTTGGATTCTCTGCGCTGGGCCCCCCTCCAATGCCCATCCCCAAACACAATAATTTAAAAGAATGCTTTGACGTGTAAAAGACAAAGTGAATTTTATTTTACTTTCCCTCTCCCCCAGCCTTCTGATTGAAGCCTGTAATCTCCTTATTGTGCCAGAGGCAGAGGGAATCTAGTTGGTAATGTTTAGTTGTTGAGGCACCACAAAACTTCATTGGTCTTTTCAGTAATATTCTTTTAGTTTTACGTATGCTCACAACAAAGATGCTAAACCACTTTCCAACTAACTTTTGAAGTACAAACAACGCTTCCATCCAGAGTCCATAAAATTAGATATCTTTACATGCATATTTTTCATACATATTTGAGAAATTACCATGTTACAAAGGAAAATGAACTACCAAATTTTTCAGTAGGACACACTATCTTTCGTTGCAACTTACATTCAAGGCGACATTGTAACGAGTCAGATGATTACTTAAACCAGATCAAAAAGCGCAAACCTTGGATATGATAGTTTTTGATAAAAATTCAACCATGAAAGATTTATTTCACACTTTCTTTCACTGGTCATTTTAAGAGGCGGATTGATATTTGCACACTGCACAAACTGCTCTTTCCCCTCTTCTTTTGAGAACAAAGCAGCATTGTGAGCAATAGCTTGTTTTGTTAGGTTAGGTCACTCACCAAAACAATACCTCCAGTACTATGTAGAATCGGAAATTTTCGTAATCCACCACGTTCAGTTCACAACTCAACAAATCTCGTTGGTTTGCTGATGAGGCTGGGCAAAACTTGGGAAAGTTAACCTCTCCACGGAGAGTTGACAAAATCACTCGCTTCCACACTTCCGCGCAACGACAACAGTCCACGCTCCGCGTACCGACGTCCGACTCTCAAAGGACGAATTCGAAACGCGCACCTCGTTTATCGTACAGTGACATCGGTCACTAAACTGATGTAAACACACGGCTCGGTTACAGCGGTGGCCTAGCCTGAGAAATGCATCGCCCTGCCTGCACTGCACTGCCAGTTCAGTTGAGGTTCTCAGAGGTGCCGGTAGATGGCGCTAGCGACGTCCGAAAGAGTGTCACCACGATGTACTGAACCCCCCGGTGGCGGCACTTAGCTGCCACAACGCACTGAAAATGGCAACACGCGGCGTACCTTTAATAGGGTTCGCACGGTCTCCACCGCAGCGCTGCGTTCGCTAGTGAGGCACCCCCCACCACTCCTTGCCGCCGCCTGATCCGCTCGGCTCCTCCCGGAGCTGGCCGAGCAGGGAGGCTGAGCCGGGCCGGAGCGGAGCCGGCGGCGGCAGGGAGTGGAGGGGGGTGCCTCACTAGCGAACGCAGCGCTGCGGTGGAGACCGCGCGAACCCTATTAAAGGTACGAGGCGTGTTGCCACTTTAGCCAGCGAAGTGCCGCCACCGGGGGGTTCAGTACATCGTGAGTGTCACTGACCCAGGGCGCCCAGGGCCTGCAAGGCGATTCCGAACACCGTTTCGTAGTTCCGTCTCTCTTGCTCCTTATGGCCGTGCCTAATGAGTGCAACAAGGAAGGAGTGACGAAACCAGTGTGCGGAATCACCCTACTGGCCGGCCTGCCCACTTCGAGATCGGGGTGCTCTCTGTCTCTCACCCACCAACGGGCTTCACATGGGAAAAACAGAGACAGATAGAGAAAAAAAAAGACACCCCCGATTCGACTTAAGTGCACTAAAGTGGGCAGCCCCTGCAGTGATCTAGTAGTGTGAAGCATTGCGAAAAGCGGCGCGGACGAGGCGGAAACAAACTCTGAAATGTTTATACATATAGTAATTCAATTAAATTCCAAGAAAAAGAAAAAAAAAGAAAAAAAATCAGAAAAAAATTCACAAAGATTTAGGTAAGATTCAAGCGAAAATTCACTAAAATTGACAAAATTTGCTCACTAAACTTCACAGTTGTTTTCCTCTCGGGTCCGGCTTGGCCCCGAACCCACAATCGCACAACAATAAAGCTCGTGGCGATCCTCATCCTCATCCTCACCCCGTTGGTGTAGAGCAGGTCGGCGGTGCCCAGCGCGCGCTGACACTCCAGGGTGAGCATGATGTCGGAGCGGAGCAGCTGCTTCTCGTGCGCGAGGCGCGCGCGCACCGCCCTCATGGAGGCCCTCACCGCCTCCAGGCGGCCGCGCACCCCGTCCGCCGCCCCGCCGCCGCCGCCACACCTCGCCCGCGCCCCGGCCTGCCAAGCACACAGTACAAAAAGGGGCTGAAAAAAAATACATTTTAAAATTGTTTGCGAACTGCGTTTTCTTTTCCTGCATCGGTGTCGCTCGGGCGGGTTTGCTTCTGTTCTGTGCACAGCGCCGCCCCGCCCCGCCCCGCCCCGCCCCGCCCCGCCCCGCCGTACACTCCTGCTGCACTGCCGGCTGCCTACCCGCCGCGGGGCGCCGACGGCGCCGGGCGCACTCAAGAAGCGAACGAGGGAGCAGGGGCCTTAGTACCGTGTTAAGGCCGATATCGTGATGAATGGCCTCAGTAGCGCCCCCATCCCCCCGCGTGCTCTACTTCCCTTCAGCACCCGGAGCCCTATTTTCACACTCCCCATCCACCCCCCCCTCTCTCTCTCTCTCTCTCTCTCTCTCTCTCTCTCTCTCTCTCTCTCTCTCTCTGTCACTTCCCCTCTCGCTCTCCCTCGTTCTCCTCCTAGCGCTGCTAATCCCTTCATGTGTAATCCTAGCTGAAAGCGCCCTCGACCGGGCAGACGGCACGTAGGCCGGAGGCGGCAGGCTGGCAGGCAGACAGACAGACTGACAGACAGACAGACAGACAGACAGACAGACAGACAGACAGACAGACAGACAGACAGACAGACAGACAGACGGACAGACGGACGGACGGATCCGCCCGCCCACTCGCCCGTCGGATCCGTTCGGCTCTCCCGTAAATCCCACTGCCTAATCGGAGAGCGCATTCCAGGAGGCCATCCAGGTCAGGCCTGCCCCCAGGCCCCGCCCCGCCCCGCCCCGCCCCGGCCCCGCCCCGCCCGCCCGGCTCGAGTCTATATTCTGGTCGTGTCGCATAGAATACGAATGCGTCTTGATGGCGCTCCCGTCCCGACCGCGAACGCTCCCAGAGTACAAAACCGTAAGGTTGACATTTACTCTTTTCCACGCGCGTTATATTCCCGAGCCTTTCTTTAACGGTCCCTTCATCCGTGAAAGAAATAATCTTCTTGGAACTTGGCATCGTTCATTTCCATCTAAGTAAATTAGTTGTATGTAAAAAGCTAAACGTTGGAGCTTTCGAGCTAGAATTTTGCAATATTGCTAAACGCTATGCTACTTAGCTAAATGTTTTGTGTCACAGCTAACGCGTTAGTTGTAAAGCTGTCCGTGTCGCAAATTTTTAAGCTGCAGCACAGTGCATGCACTGTGAAAAATAGCTTTGTAGGTTTACGATATATTTTGTGAATGATTACTAACAAAAACTGTTATAAATTTACAAGAACAAAACAAAAACAAAACTTTCTTTCTTGTATTTGAATTTCAAGTTGATAGGTAGTGCTTTCAATGTTGCCATATGTAATTGCAATTTTACATCTTCGCTTGGTGGAAAATTTTCCCGTAAACCTACGACTGTTTTTTTTTTTAACAGTGTTCACTGGAAAGCTTTTCTTTTTTTCCTGAGCGTCTTTATAGTATTCCTTTCACAAAACTATGAAAGGGACGTGTTTCCACCGTGAACTGTATACGCTTACGTTTCCCTCTCCCCCGCTGTGTGCACTATTAAGCACCCGCACGCGGACGTGACAGGCCACGCCCCGCCCCGCCCCGGCCGGAGACGTCATTTCGTCCTGTCTCGGCCAGCCTGCCTGAGCGTGGATTAATCTGTGCCGAGCTGAGCGCAGAGCTTTGCGTTGTGTTCCATTTCTCCCGCGCTGCCGGTGACTTCTGATCACGAGCAGAGCACGTGTCAGAGACAAACTGCGCCGGGGAGTCATCACATCATGGACTGATGAAAGGGTTACGTTGAGAGAACTTGCACACAACGTTTTTTTCTTTTTTTTTCGCGTTTCTATAGCATTGGAAAGCTTTACAGAAGTCCGTCACACATGTACGTGTGTGAATTTGTGTTGGTACCCCTGTCCCCAAGAGCACCAAGAGGTCCTTCATTGAAAAAAAAAGTACACTAAAAGAGAACCTCAGTAAAAATAAAATTAAAATTAGAATAATACAAATAAAAACAAGGTAAACCAGCAAAAAAGGTATACGCTTGAATTGATACATCCTTCACTAAAGTGAAAGACCACTTGCCAGTCCCTGATCGTGACTGAGATTCACAGCGCGTTCAACGAAGGTCAAGTCCGCTTGTGGAAATGGAAACTATGCGATCACACCCCCTGTGTCACAGTTAAACAATGTCTGATTTTTTGAGGAAAAGGGAAAAATTTTGAGGCACTCCCTGATTTGGTGTAAAACTCCTCCGATTTTGAGGAAATTTCCTATTTAAAAAAATGACGGAAATTTCCGTACTTTTTTAAAAAAAGATCATCAAAATCGGAGAGGTGTTTCCCTCAAAAGTCACGGAGTGCCTCAATGTTTCCCCCCTTTTTCATCAATAAATCAGTCGCTGTTTTTACCGTGGTGACATTCGCGACTCGTGCCTGACTTGAGACCTCCTGCTCCAGCACCATGGCGGCGTGCGGTGAGGCTGTCGTGGTGGTGGAGGTGATGGTGGTGGTGGAGGTGATGGTGGTGGTGATGGTGGTGGTGCAGGCGGTGAGGTTAGGCGGTGACCGTGTAACACAGGCGCGCGCGGTGGCGGGGCGTTGCCGGGCGACCCGGAAGGGGCTCGGCGGGGCGGGGTGGACGAGGCGGAGGCGGCTTGCCGGTGGTGGTGGGTGGAGCGGGGTGAGAAAATGTACCACAGACAGACTGATTCAGAAGAGCGCTCTTCGCCTCCCCCCGTCTCTCTCGCACTCATAGGGTGCGCCGTACAATAAGGCGCGAGAGAGACAGAAAGAGAGAGGAGCGCTCGCAGACTCCTGCTTCGCCTGCTCCCCGCTCGCCTGCTCCTGGACGCGGTAACCTTCAGGTTGGGTTGTGTCGTGCGGCTTGGGGGTCTTCTCCTCCATCCTCATACACTCCTGTTATGTACCCCGTGTGCCGGGCGGCCGGGATGGCTGTAGGAAGGATTCCCCGCACGGTGCGGTTTCGTCTCCCTCCCTGCGTCCCTGTCGCACTCATGGGGCGAGGCCATACGGAGCAAGAGAGAGAGAGAGAGAGAGAGAGAGAGAGAGAGAGAGAGAGAGAGAGAGAGAGAGAGAGAGAGAGAGAGGAGAGAGAGAGAGAGAGAGAGAGAGAGAGAGAGAGAGAGAGAGAGAGAGAGAGAGAGAGAGAGAGAGAGAGAGAGAGAGAGAGAGAGAGGACACTACTATAAGCGCTGTTTGGAATCACCCTGCTGTAACGACGGAGTTGACACCCGTCACGCTCATGCGTAGCCCACAGTCCGCCCCGCCCCGCCCCACCCCGCCCCGCCCCGCCCCACCCCACCCCGCCCCACCCCGCCCCGCCCCACCCCACCCCGAACAGCCCCGCCCCGCACCTACGACATGGCCCTGCGGCTGTTGTGGTAAAACAACCCACCCCGTCCGCCGGGACACCGGCGCCACCGGCGGCGGTCGAGAAGCGTGTGACAACCCCCTCCCCCACCCCTCTCTCCTCCGACCTTTCATCCCCCTCCCCCCCCTTTCTCCCCACCTCCGACCCGTCAGCCTCCCTCCAGCACCGTGAGGGCGCAAGAGCAGCTCGGAGCAAGGAATTAACTCCCGCCACTGGTCGCCGGCCCTCACCACAGCCCGGGGCGAGTCGACACTCCACCCCCACCCCCTATCTCCTCCACAACCGAACAACCCAGATTCTCCCACACCCCTTTCTCCAAATATTCTGCCGAGTAGTCTCTGCAGCATGTCAGCGTTATTTGTTTGTTTTACACGAGGGGGTGATCACTTCGATAAATCATTGCAAGCCTCAAAAAAAAAAATCATTTGAAACATTTAAACAAAAAATAAAAATAAAATCAAGAGAAAAGACAAGAAAATTCCTAAAACTCGAGGAAAATGAACAAAAAAGCGAAAAAAATTGGAAAAATATTCGGAAATGGGGGTAAAAGTTAAAAAAAATTTGATAGAACAGGAATTTTCTTTGAAAGATCAGAAGAAAAACCAAAACAAAACAACAATAAAAAAAACCATCATTGAACAGATTTTGTATGAGTGATACCCACCTCGGTTTTACCCCTGTTTTCCACCTCCACATTATTTTGACACCTGCTTCAATATGCACCCACTGGGTCATTCGCGCCATCACGTGCAGGCTGCGATCTTTTAAACCCTGTGGAAAAAAAAAACGCTGGTGAAAAGGTGTTTGGAAAAAAGTTGACGTGCACGGCGGTTAGGACTTTAACATATAAGACTACAAGGCCTCCGGAATATTTCTATGTTTCAATATAACCAGGGTGCGCGCGAGGGTGCGCGCTTGGTTTCTGGGGTCGAGAGTCAAAGCTGGCTGACACCTTATTGTGACTTGTACTTTCGTGTATGTTTTAAAGTAAAGGTGTTAAGGTATCATCTGCTAAAAAGGAAACCACTTAAGATAAACTTTTAAAGGCGTCCTACAGGGAAACAACATATCACAAGCTAGGGCGTCTCATAAACATATATAATTTCAAAGATTTTTCTGTGTGTTGGCTTGAAAAATTAGCATGTAGCAGGTATACCCGTGAGGTACAGGTCCCGAGCTGGTACCGCGTCGCGTCGCGCTCGCCGCTCCCCCACCACGCCATTCATGATTCACCAATACAACTCCATTCACCACGGGCGGGGCACGTGAGCGCGAGCACGTCGTACCCGTCGGAGCGTCGTGGTGGAACGAGGCCCTCACTCTGCTAATTTCAATTCTGTGAGTGGCACTCTCTCTCTCTCTCTCTCTCTCTCTCTCTCTCTCTCTCTCTCTCTCTCTCTCTCTCTCTCTCTCTCTCTCTCTCTCTCTCCACTGCTGCTGTAATCCGTGCGACGTGTCACGTCCAGCCGCGGGTAATGAATCTCCATGCGGCCAGTGTTTAAGCGGTGCTCCGCGCCGCCCAGCGCCGCCCGCCCGGCGACAGCAGAGGGCGCCACTGCTGCTCAGGTCCGCTCCGTGACATAACATGACGAGGTGCGGCTGCACTCCAAACGTGTGAATGTCACACACTTCTAGGAGTGCGAGTGCCCATTCGTGCACTTGGAGCAGGACAAAGTGTGTGAATTTCCAAGGACATGCACAATGCACACCTTTACACTCTAACTGGCAATGTACTTTTTCGTACATGTGAAATGTACGCATATAAACGTGCGGATTTATGTAAAAAATCGTGCAGAATTATGTAAAATATTGTGCATAGATCTGCAGAATTTCTTACATGTCGAAAAAATGCACAATAATAAACAGATTCATGTACAAAATTCTACATAATTCTGCACGATTTTTTACATAAATCCGCACGTTTATATGCGTACATTTCACATGTACGAAAAAGTACATTGCCAATTAGCGTGTACGCCCTCAAAGGTGCGAATGGGCATTCGCACGGATCAAAGTGTACGACATTCGCACACTTATGTTTCCAGTGTGTGTAACGGGGCCCTCCGTACCAAAAGTTTTCCTATGTTTTACGTTCTTCGATACGAGCCAATCCCATTCATTCCCAATGGAGTGGTGTGGTTTCGCTGGGGAAAAGTATAAACGGACCATAAAAAGGCAGATAAATATCTGAACAAGGACGAGAAAAAATGTACGAACTCAAACACGCAAAAAAGATGTCTGATTTTTTGAGGAAAAGGGGAAAACTTTAAGGCACTCCCTAATTTCGACGAAAACTCCTCAGATTTTGAGAAAGTATCCTCAAAAGATTAGAAACTTACCCCTTTTTTATAAAGGAAATTTTCTCAAAATCTAAGAAGTTTTCCTTAAAATCCAGGAGTGCCTGAAAGTTCCTAAAAAAATCAAACATTGTTTTTACCCTAAAGGCCATGTATATAAATTAAACACAATATTGTGTTTTTATTCGCGTCCTAACCAAACCCCTGAGGCCTTTGACGTGACATTACCTGCTGAGGCCGTTTCCTGTTGACCGGAAACATCCTCCCCGGCACCGCCGCAGGTGCTTAGCATATCGCCTGACTGACTTTTCAGTTAACTTCCGAGAGGCGGGCCGGCCGGCCCCGGCCGGGCTGGTCCTGGCTGGTCCCTCTTTCCCAGTTTTTATTGGTATGCTGGAAACGCTTTGATTCCACAGGAGGCAGGGGTCGGCGGTCCAAGTTCCTGTGAGGTCGAGTAAGAGGTAGGGGGGGGAGGGGTGCGTATGAAACATGAAGGAGGCACAGCCACTTCAAAGGGCCGTGGGGGGGAGCAGGAGCCGCACCACGCCACACATGCGCTGCATATATTTTCCAAAGGAGCTACCAACCTTGCCATTCAAAATAGAGAGACAAAAATTTGTGCGTAATAATAATAATAATAATAATAATAATAATAATAATAATAATAATAATAATAATAATAATAATAATGATGATGAAAGAGAAGAGCTCCCCAACGAGGCAAAAATAAAAGCAACACAATGAAAAGACACAATGCGCGGCGGCCGCCATTCCCAGCCCATTGGTGGCGCCTCTATCGGGGGAGCCAATGAATAGCCGTGACCATCTTTGAACCAGACCGGCGGGCAGCCCGCCCCGCCCCACCCCGCCCCGCCGCAACTCACCACGCCCCAGCGCGCACGCGATAAGGCTGCCCGGGCTCATACACTGGACAGTGCGACCGTGGCGCGGTGCGCGGTCCTTTATGGGCTGATAGAGGGGGGGGGGAGGCGGGTGTCCCCTTAATAGGGGATGAGAGAGAGAGAGAGAGAGAGAGAGAGAGAGAGAGAGAGAGAGAGAGAGAGAGAGAGAGAGAGAGAGCAGAGTGATGATGAAAAATCAAAAGACCATAGGAAAAGAGTGATAAAGAGCAGCGTACACTGTCAAAGAAAATGGCCATGAGTAATACAGCAGAAACCGGTGAAATTCCTTCCTCCTCCCTCCCCCCCCCCCCGCCTTTCACCTTTTCCCTCCTTTTTGGAGTGCAAAAACGCTCTCATTAGTACCAGGTGGGTGGGAGTTGTTGAAACTACCGCTCGCAGCCGCCCTCTTTGCAAGTTGCCAATAAAATTATGAATAAGATAATTTGTTTGGGTCCGCGCCGGGCTTCTCTCCAGAGAAGTGGAGGCAGGAGGTGTATAGGAGGTAGGTGCTCCTAGACGTCCCTCGTCTCGCTGCTGCTGCTGGGCAGCTATGGGGCGTCCTCTGCGGAATGTTTACCGCTGCACTGATGGTTTGTTGTTTGCTCGAATGTTTCGTTTCGCAGAGAGAGAGAGAGAGAGAGAGAGAGAGAGAGAGAGAGAGAGAGAGAGAGAGAGAGAGAGAGAGAGAGAGAGAGAGAGAGAGAGAGAGAGAGAGAGAGAGGATGAAGGGGGGCACGAGGACGAGTGAACGAGATAGAAAGAGAGAGAAAGAGAGAGAGAGAGAGAGAGAGAGAGAGAGAGAGAGAGAGAGAGAGAGAGAGAGAGAGAGAGAGAGGGAGAGAGCACGGCATGGGCAGGCACTGCCTTCCCTATACGACGTCCGTATACGCCCCAACAATAAAGTAGCTCGCCGGGGCCGGGCCCCGCCAGGCAGAGACTCTGGTGGGCCGGTTGTCTCCGTTATAGCCGAGGGAAGGACGCGTTACAAAGTATGTTTAGAGCGCAGCTCACACCACCCTCACCCCGCACACATGCTCTCTCTCTCTCTCTCTCTCTCTCTCTCTCTCTCTCTCTCTCTCTCTCTCTCTCTCACGCACACTCACGCGCGCGGTGTTAGTAGCCCAGAACGGTGTGGACAGCTAGTGTGCGAAGTCTTCCTTTATTTTTCGGCCTGGCCACAGCTGCCTTGCCTCCCCTCTCCACTGTCCCAACTCCTGGTCTCTCTCTCCCTCTCTCTCTCTCTCTCTCTCCCTCCCCCCCCCTCTCTCTCTCTCTCTCTCTCTCTCTCTCTCTCTCTCTCTCTCTCTCTCTCTCTCTCTCTCTCTCTCTCTCTCTCTCTCTCTCTCTCTCTCTCCCCCTTCCGGACTGGGCGGGCTGGCTTGGCTGGTCCGCGCCCGCTGCACCAGAGACAATGGACGCCCCTCCATAAAAGCCGTGTCTCTGCGCGCTTCTCCCCTCAGCCCCCTTCATTGCTACCTCATCTTTGTCTCACTTCACTCCACTGCTAGTCTTCCTTCAAGTGACTGATAACTGTCAGCATCTGTCCCCCATAACATTGTGACGTGGACAGAACGACGCGCCCCATTTAACTGCTGTGGCCGAGAGGTGCTTCTAGCGAGGTGACGGAGATCGAACGACGCGCCCCATTCAACTGTTGCCGAGAGGTGATTCTAGTGTTTAGGCGGGGTGGCGTGGATCCAACTAGAGGCGCCCCATCTGACAGTCACCGCAAAGTGCGTCTAGTGAGGAGATGGCGCAGATCGCTCTGGAAATCCAAGTGTACGAATGTCGCACACTTGCAAGTGTGCGAGGATTCATTCGTACACTTGGCCACTCAAACGTGTGAATATCCTAGAAAAATTCACACGTTTAAGTGGCCAAGTGCTCGAATGAATCCTCGCACACCTACAAGTGTGCGACATTCACACACTTGGGTTTCCAGTGCGAACGGCTCACCTCACCTCACTATGGGATGGGGCCGAGACACGCTTCTAGTGAGGTGGCCAGCCGGTGAAGTGTGACTGCGAGTCACGTATGTATAACGCCAGCGACTGGGGCTCCGTTCTGAAACTGGCCACTCATGTTGTGTTTCTTCTCCCCCTCGTCTGTTGTTGGCGTTCCACAAACCCGCACCGCTGCTCACTCGCTTTTAATTTGCGAGTGCAGCCGCCGCGCCTCTCTGCACATCCGCCCCGCCCCGCCACGCCCCGCTCCGCCCCGCCCCACCCCGCCCCGCCTCCAACGCCTCGCTCCGCCCGCGTTTGCACAATTTGTTGCCCCCATTGTAGTGCGACACGGCACACCAGTTTTTAACCTAGTTAAATTTTTATTTTTATTTGCCCCTTCGTTCTTTTCACTCCAACAGACTTTCGAAAAAAAACTATATGTATATATTTATTGTCTTATTTTTATTCTTTTTCTTTTTTTTTGCGCGCCTGGGTGCCTTAGTGGGTGGGGATGGAACAGAGACAGAGAGAGAGAGAGAGAGAGAGAGAGAGAGAGAGAGAGAGAGAGAGAGAGAGAGGGGGGGGGGAGGGCTCGTTGTTAGAATGAGCCTTGTGGACGGCGCACTTTAATCCGCTTGGCTCTCACTGCTGTGCCACGCGCTGCGCTAATGATGGCTGAGCCGTCACAGGGCGCGCCCCACGCCCCCGCGCCCCACGCCCCTGCGCCCCACGCCCCGCGCCCCTGCACCCCACGCCCCTGCGCCCCGCGCCCCCTGCGCCCCACGCCCCGCGCCCCCGCACCCTACGCCCCTGCGCCCCACGCCCCTGCGCCCCACGCCCCGCGCCCCTGCACCCCACGCCCCTGCGCCCTGCGCCCCACGCCCCTGCGCCCCGCGCCCCACGCCCCTGCGCCCCACGCCTCGCGCCCCTGCACCCCACGCCCCTGCGCCCCGCGCCCCACGCCCCACGCCCCTGCGCCCCGCGCCCCGCGCCCCTGCACCCCACGCCCCTGCGCCCCGCGCCCCACGCTCCTGCGCCCCGCACCCCGCGCCACTAGTCGCCTGCCGCCCAGCAAGCAGTGCAAACGTCCTGCCCCCCCCCCCCCCCCCTTCTTCGCCCGAGAGGAGGAGTACCTCACTCTTTCGAAGAGCGCGTCTACTGATTGGAGGGTCGTATTGCAATTGGCATTTGAGCAAACTTCAATGGAGACAATTACCTTATGGAGCAAACACTTGTAAGACAGATATGCAATTTTTGTACACTTACTTGTTTTATCTATGATTTTACACATTACATATGGTGTCGAGTTTAGGTAGACATTTCATACTGTGTAGTTGAGAGACCTTTGACGAATGCCGTATTTCTGTCCACTTGGGAACACGCAATAATAGAAGACGTCGAGTAAATGCACACCAAGTGATGTGAAGTTTACGAAAGTTTTCTTTAAGCAATAGTGCAAAATATGTATAAGTAGCACAACAATTGATGTTTAGTTCAGTTCGACACCAAGATGTGTTCGTTATTTGCACATTTGGAGCTAAAGCCCAATCGGTGTAAAAATTTTCGACATTCTACATTGTTTTAACAGTGAATGATACATGAAGCTAAAGCAAGGTGCAAAGGAAAGAAAATAATATTATTTTGACGGCCAGCCTGCAAGCTTTCATATAAACCAAACAGCGAGTGTGGCAGAACCATGTACAGGGGATGATAGTCCGACCGACGTGCACGCGCTCGGGTGCGCGGCGCACTACTCTACGCCACGTATCTCTCGTCCCGAGGGGGCAACCACTCCCTATCCTTGTGTACACAGGATTTCTAATGAAATGGGATTTCTATGGATTGCGTAAAGATTTCTCCGGATTTTGTAAAGATTTCATATGGTACATTCGGGTACATTTCACAAATATATACCAAATTCCACAAAATTCTAAAAGATTTCACGAGGTTTCATGGGATTCCTCAAGGTTTCATGGGATTTCACTGATTTCTGAGAGATTTTTTATGATATTTCTTGAGATTTCTCAGTTGGATTTCGTAGGATTTCATCGAGATTTCGGAAGATTTCATCCAGATTTCCCAGGGTTTGTACACAGGATTTCAGGAGTGGTTGCCCCCTCGTCTCGTCCCGCTTTCTCTCCAGTCATGTTTAAGGAGCTTAAGGAGCATTTTTTTTCTTTTCAAGCCGAATATTTTAGTGATTGGGGTGTGATTGGAACGTAGGGCATTTACATTGATTGGACGAGGAGAGACATTCCTCCTCTCCCCTTCCCCCTGCCGCTCGCGTGCACATTTGTCACACGTAACACGAACCTCCCGCTATCGCTGCGCGATTCATTCCGGCCCCTGCCGGCTCTGCCTCGGCCAGCCCCGCACTCCGTCATACCGTGCAGCACCACCCGATAGACGCTGTACTGCAACACCAAGTGTGTGACCGTAGCACACTTTCAGGTGTGTGGTATAGTCCCTTCTCAGTTCCTGACGCAAAGCGCGCTTCCTCCTCTCGTGTCGAGTCGGTGTACTGACCTGCCAATCATTTCCCCCCCAACTCTCTCTCTCTCTCTCTCTCTCTCTCTCTCTCTCTCTCTCTCTCTCTCTCTCTCTCTCTCTCTCTCTCTCTCTCTCTCTCTCTCAAAGCGTGTGTGTGTGTTTTATCGGAAAATATCTGCGCCCCGCGGCGAGTGTGGCGGAGCGCGCCCGAACAAGAAAAACAAATAGCAGAAACAAACAGAAATGAAGTATTGTGTGCGCTCTCCTCCGGGAACTCATCAACTTGTTAAATTAACACAACAAGTTGACTTTGCGCCGCAGCAGTGAGCCGTGCCGATGTACCACAGACGTACAGTGGACTGGATCACCTTGCACGGGACGCTCAAGTGTGTGAATGTATGGCACTCTTGAAAGTGAGTGTGCTTTTTCGTTCGTACATTTGTGCAAGAATGTAATTTTTCTTCTAATTTCTAATTCTAATTTTTCCCAAGACCTTCAGTCTTGACTTAAAGGGACAATGAAATTCTGTGTGTATGCTACTATTACGCATAAATGTTGAACGTGCCCATTGTTTGGAATTGTGAAAAATCAGACTTTATTTCGTCAGTAGTTGTGAACAAAAATCGTACGGAGGAATAGCTTGCACAGAGAATCCACACCAAAGCATAACAAAGTTTTAATTTATATAAATTGAATTGAGTGTGGCATTATGATGTGGACACCTAGCGGAAGGACCCACGTTCTCCCAGAATGCTTCCGGCCCAACACATTGCAGCTGAGACCCCGCCCCTCCCCGCCCTCGCCTGGTGTGGACATGGTCAAATTTGTCAAACTTTTGTGTCGACATCCGGACACGACGCAGCCCGGGCCTGGCGAGCGACTTGCGCCCTCCACCCACAACTGCCCCGCGTGAGCGGCCGTATCTGCGGCTACCGCTCCATTGAGTTGCGTGGGTTTTGCGCCGTGCGTCCCTCCCTTCCACTGACCGGACCGGGCGGGGCGGGGCGGGGCGCAGGGGGCCCCCGGGCGTGCTGTCCTGTCCAGCCGTGTTTGAGCCGTCTCCACGAAGTTAGTCTGACCCCCTGCCCTGTACCCTCCCGCATCCCATACTGAGGGGAAAAAAAAATCTTTCATCCCTCCTCCACAACGGCACGCGGCTTCCGCTACGCTCTGTGGAGACCCAAGTGAGTGGATGTCGCACACTTGATCGTTTTTACATTTCCACTTGCTCACTTGCTTCCACAAACAAAGTGTAAAAACCTAGGAAAGTTCATGTATATTTATTCGTTCAAGTGTACGAATGGAAAATTCACTCACCGTCAAGATTGCTGCATGGACACTGACACACTTCAAATCCCAGTGTGCGCCTTGTGACCTGATTTTCATGGTCGTTTATGTGTATTGTATAAGAGGAGAGGGAACAAAATTTTTCAAGAAATACCGCGGGTGTGTCATACACACTGTTTAAATTTTCTGGTGATCTCCGAAACGAAACAATTTTGAAATCCCATTTCTTTGAAGTTCGAAATCAGGGATTACACTATGGTAACTTGTTACAGTTGTGGATCGGTCGCAATACTGTCGAAGTAAAACTTTCTTTTGATAACGAAGAAGAGTTGTGATTTCCCAAATGAGAGTTGTGATTTCCCGAAAAAAGTCACGACGAGTACTTAGTGAATTTTCGAGTTTAATTTTTTAAATTTTTTGAACACTGCAATTTTTTCCCCCCTGAAAACAACGCTGCGGGCTGAGATGTGCGAGTCAGCATGCACCGAGCTGCACAATAGTACAGAAGCATTTTGTAGAGCTTTCATCCAGGAAGAGAGCTCGTCCTCGGGTCAGAGAGAGAGAGAGAGAGAGAGAGAGAGAGAGAGAGAGAGAGAGAGAGAGAGAGAGAGAGAGAGAGAGAGAGAGAGAGTCTGTGTTGTAGTAGGCCGGCTGACGTGCGAGGCACGTGCGCGGGGTGGGGCGGAGCGTGGCGGGACTCTGTCTACGCCAGAATAATTCAGCAGCGCAGGCCTGAGCCAGGCGGGCCGGGCCGGGCCGGGCCGGGCGAGCGCTTGGCAGAGAGTCTTGGCCGTCTTGGCACCACGGGCTGTTGGGGAGGGCTGCCGGGGCCGCGCAGGGCGACCCTCGCGCCATATTCATGTAAACGAAATGCCACAGCATGTTTCCTCGCGGTATAAAAGGCTGGACTGCAGAAGGCGAACAGCTGACTTACATTGACTTGACTCTCCCCCTCGTCTGCAGCCCTCTTACGACCCCCCCCCCTCCCCGATGCCAGCACTCAGCGCCTCTCGCGTACGGCGGCGGCTTCTCATTCAGAGCTCTGGTATTTCTCGTTGAGGCAGTGGGTGGGGCTGGACCACAAGGGGGAAGAGGGTTTTTGCCTTATTGATTGGACTGGATCAACAAATGTACTATGGCTCTTGTGTTGAACGTGAATGTATATGCTTTTGATCTAATTGTATCTAGCTACTCTTAGTAAACATTCTACATTAAGTGTCTTGGTTTTACTTTCCTGAGCATGTTTTTCTGTCCTTGCGACGTTTTATCGTCTATCATTTTAAGGCCGAAAACGGCCCCTTTTTACCAGGCCACTCATTCTGTGGTTTCATGGGCGACATCCAAAAACCTTTTAGCAAAAAGAAAGTATTTAAAAAATAATTTTTAAAACATCACAAATGAATTAATAGCCTCAAAACTCAAAAAAACATTTGTAAAGAAGTCGCATCTAATGAAATGCTAACTAAATGATTAAGTATTTGAAAACTTATATTTTTTGTTACAACGTAGATCCCAGAGTCTTGGTTTGCTCTGTGAAACCACGCACCGTCATTTTTGATGTGTGTTTGAATGCGGCCCCTCCTTCCTGCTCCCTCACAGGTCCCAAAGTGAGTTCCAGGTGTCTCCTTTAATACAAAAGGAACGAAAAATACTTTATTCACATCATATGCTGGTGTTCTCTTCTTCAAATTTATCGTAAAATAGAAACAAAAAATTCGTTTGCCAAATTTACATACAACAATGCCTCATATCTACATTTCTTTCATAATGACGTTAAAAACCTAAAACTGTTTCATCTTTTATTGAGATTACGGAATCGAGATCCTGGAACGAGCTTTTTCAAACGCACGACTGGCTGGCAAGGCTGTGATAGCTGTGTGCACGAAAACCAAAACAATATTATTTCCAGTGCGGACGGCAACTTTGAGGTGACCTTAGCCACCAAAGCGACAATCTACCATGAAGGCCTGGTGGAATGGAAGCCCCCCGCCATTTACAAGTCGTCTTGTGAAATAGACGTAGAGTATTTCCCTTTTGATGAACAGACGTGCGTTCTCAAGTTCGGTAGTTGGACGTACGATGGCTTTAAGGTGAGTGGAGTTATATGTAGCGCCTCCCTATGTCCGTTATCACTGTGTCTCGCTCCAAAGCACCTGCTCGGTGTTTCGGATCAAGGCTTTTGACCTGAAGGCCATGTTCACTGCGGCAAAATACATGACAGGCATTTATTTGCGAACCATGCGAAAGCGTCTTCTCTCCCATTCCCGACACTCCGCGGTCACTGGCAATAACCCAAGAGCTCTGCGGATAACAACCGCGATCAAGTGCTGGAGCGCGTGATAGAGCATTCTGTCTCAATCTACTTATTTCATTCGGTGCGCCACAAACCTGACGATCATAAACAGCCAACCGCTCGATATGTTCCAGAACGGCTGTGCCGTCAGCCATGTGCACGAAATAAATGGCGAACTTTGAAAATGGCAGAGGGGGAAAAAAAGAACAAAAAAAAGGGGGGAGGCTACTCAATGCGTCTGCGCCTCCGCGGCTTTCCTTCCTATCCCCACCCCTCGCCATCTCTTCCCCTTCACTAATCCTTCTCACTCCGAGGGATATTTTTCGAC
Organism: Frankliniella fusca; assembly: GCA_029379305.1. Lineage (NCBI taxonomy): Eukaryota > Metazoa > Arthropoda > Insecta > Thysanoptera > Thripidae > Frankliniella > Frankliniella fusca. Next base: position 554,684 of record JAHWGI010000321.1, on the reverse strand, counting down.
GAGATTATTCATGCCATTAAGCTCTTGGCCCTCTATCCCCGTGAACCCCCACTTCCATCACAGGACGCTGACGCTAGGGACCACGCGCGTAACTTGCGAACACGAGCGCTATGCCGTTTCAGGGGAAAATTTTCTCTTTACACCTCATATTGCTGCCGCAGTGAATATGGTTCTGGTACGACCAAACAGTCCGCCATATCCCCCTACAACCAATGTCGCGCCCGATACTCCCAACTTCCGTAGCTTTGACCCCCGTTGTTTCTAACGGCTTTTGGTCGTTCCTACAAACGGTGGAAACTGTAGTCTCACGTATTTGCTTGAGTAGAGAGTTGGCTTGCAACCGCTAAAGGGTTTTAGGAACAAGATGAAAACGGCGCCGACCAACACTTCCGCCTCGCTTTGTGTATGAGTGGGTGCGTGCGACGTCTAGCTCTAGCAGTAGCGATTCCGTAAGACATGGATGGTGCCAGTGTTCGTCATGAGGCGTGTTTGTGTATTGTTCTGTTGGCAGCGCGGACGGCAACTACGAGGTGACACTGATGACAAAGGCAACCGTCTACTTCTACGGGTTGGTGGTGTGGCAACCGCCGGCTGTTTACAAATCTTCCTGTGCCATCGATGTCGAGTTCTTTCCCTACGACGTACAGACGTGCGTGTTGAAGTTAGGGAGTTGGACGTATGATGGGTTTAAGGTGATCCTAACCTCGAAGATGCTATACTAACTGGCCATGCAATATTCCCTACCTTGCACTTAAAGGGTCTTGGATGGGCGTGTCAGTTTGGCTTATTAGATATAAACGAAGCTGGACTGTCGTCCTGAGGTTGTGACATTTTGAAATCTCGATACTTTGGCAAGAGACGAATAATATCATAGTCAAGTCATTTTCACTGACAAACATCCAGGACTCTTCTGCCATTTTATGTTTTTTTTTCTTGTAAAAATGTTCCCAACTTTTGTTTCTTTTCTTTTTCGTTTTGTTAATTTGTTTAATGTGCCATTCCGTCAACACCTTCCTTAGTTTCTTATGTCGATGTTTCGTACGTCAACACAAACATGCCCGGATTTGTTTTCCTTCCACCTCAATTCACGTTTCTTCGTGCCTTTTTTATCTTCTCCACTCTCTCTAATCTCTCTCTACAATCTTTCCTTCTCTATAATTTTTATTTGTAAGTTCTTGCCTTTTTTTTCCAACAACCTTTATAAGTACAAACAAATACTAAATACGCCGCAAAAGACATCGACACCACAACAAATTTCTGTTTGCCTCTATAATATTAGCGAGCCTAGAGGCAATTACTCCTACGAAAAATGGAGAACAGAAGTTCTTCTTGACCAAATTGTCTCACTCTCTGGCCGCTAAAACACACACCACTATACGTGACAGTCAAAGTATACAACCGTTGCACAAATCACGCGTATCAGTAATTAACACAATCGGACCCTGGCTATGAGGAAAAGGTATAAAATTATGCTCACTTTACAATATAAAAAAAAAAACCTTGAACATTTCAATTTTGTAAAATTCTTAAAGTGGAGGGAGGGTCATCTGGAGAACACTTATCAACAGTAATTTAGATAGGTGGCAAATTTCGCATGGTACAGTTTGAAAACAGGCAATGTCAGAGCATGTCCTAGTTTCGTACATGCATTGTGAACTTGCACTGTTAATAGAAGGGGAAGTATTGGTGCACCCGGAGGAACGTCGGACGGTAGGTGGTGAATCACTGGGGCACGTAGCAGCACAGACCAGTAAGGTACCGTCAGAATGTGTTGTAGTAGAAGAAAACATGGTGAGCACAAAAAGAAAACCTGGTTGTGCATGGCGTGAAACTAAAACGAACGCTTCTTTTCGCTTGTTCAACTCGATTCAATTGAAATGTCGGCCGAACCCTTTCGTAGAATTATGAAAGGCTGCCACAGGGGTTTAAGGCGGTCTTAAAGAACCGGGGGCCGTTTCTTTCTTTCTTTTTTTTCCACAATCAAACGCCTCCTTTGCGTTCAGGGGTAATATACAGACTTTGTTCGTAAAATATCGGACGTGTGAAATTGTATTTGCCATCTGACGTGTTGTTCGTTCGCGTGTTTCTTTTGCTTGTTTCGGGATCCTGCCGCTTGTCTTCTGTAAAGTCATGCATTTTGCCACCAGTAGTACAATTCTAGGACACGTTGATGTAACCGTTGCGTTTCACATAGCAGCCGAGTACCAAACATATATTCATGCGCGCTCATGCCAGTTCTATTTTTCTTAGTCATTAAATAGCAAACTATCGCTGGCCTAATGACCCCTATGTTATCATGGTAAACTTAATGAAGTCGGACCACCGAAACAAAAGCGCGAGGAGAATAAATGGCCAGTTTCTTTGTCTCTCTGTCTTTTTCTTTTCTATCCTCTCTGTCTATATGTCTATGTATCCTTTGCTGTCCACGATTTTCCGGGTCCACATTTTATGACCTTGCCTCGTCAGAGATGGATATTTTATACCTTTTCCCTACCAGAGAGATGCAAAGGATTTTACGAACACATTTTTGGCCAGCTGCAGGAACTCTTCATCACACGAAACATTGCAATATCCTATTAAAAAGCCGTTAAATACAAATATGAGCTAAATCTTTTTCAAATGCCCTTTGACTTGCGTCTTACAAAACAAGGTGTAAATATGAAAAATTAGAATTGATCAACGACATGAAAAATGTTTTGACGCTACTAAAATGTGAATTGCGAGTCGAAAGGCTTTCGGTTGGCGGTTTATCCGTGAAATCTGAAACAACCAAACAAACTCTCTTAAACGAAATGACCCAGAAAAGGGGGATGTAAAACTTTTGCGACAGATGGTCCTTGCGGGCCTCCCCGCCCCACCGTCCCTTGTGGATACAAAGGCCCCTACGTCCCTGAAAGATATACTTTTTTTTCCCTTTAACGATGACGATGAACGCCTGAATGTTATACTCTGCCGAAACTTGAGGGGTGTACAGTTAAGAGTTGGCGCCACGGCCGGGGTGGCACCACGGCCGGGGTCGGCCGTGGCGAGTGGACTTCCGTATTTCATTAGCAAAGTGGGTCAAAACCACAATATTTCTGGAAATGGGAGAATTGCGCGAATCCTTACTCTGCGGCAATACTTCATAAATGTATGCAAATTCGCTTACTCGTCGGATTCTCTTAAGACCCCGGCCGAACCTGACCGCCGGACGGACTCTTAACTGCACACACGTTTGGCCAATCAGCTATCATGTATGCCATAGAGGGACCGATTTGATACAGCTCAAAGAGAACACGTTAGTGTGTTAACAGGACCATTTTCTAATGGAATGGAGGTGTTCAAAACAAAAATGTTTAAACGCGCACTGCAATATGAAGCAGTGCATTAAATATAGATCTTTTTCTTACAATGAGTTGCCGTTTTTAATATTAATTATACAAAAGTTTGCTTAAATAGTTTCCCTATTAAAAGAAATAATATTAAAACCAACCAGACCAGGCCATCCCCCACACAACACAGACGCTTATACCCTCACAAATTGCTGTAGAGAGAGAAAGATACCCATGTGAAGCGATCGGGTCCCGCTACATTTCTTGCGTATTTCTTGAGTTTTCGTATGCATCTTTCTTTTGATTTTAAAACATTAGAATTCCGCATGACTCGCTGCTTCCGTAGTGTTTTGTTCGTTTTGTGTGACGCAACCATTTTTGAATGTAGTGAATAGTGAGTAAGTTTTTTCTGTGTTCCGAAAGAGAATACATTTTTATCAGATTTTTGAAAATAGTATTTTTTAAATACAAAACTGATCAATTTTTAAATGGCTGATTTTTGAAGCCGTTTAGTAGCGCACAATCGTAAATTTCAACTCTGCACTTTTGGTGATGCCATAAGTCTTTTGGATGTTTAGTATCTTGATATCAATGTGCATTTTGTACCGGTATAGCGAAATATTTTTGATGGGAAGTATTTTTACTACTCTGGTTCATATTGATTTTTGGAACCAGATTTGTTCATTTTGTATTTTTGTTTTGTTTCGAAGTAAAATGAACTATTTCGTTAACGCTTAAAATAGAAACGTGATTTTGAAAAGAAGTCCTTTTTTTGCAGCTGTCTCCAATGTGCTGAATCGAGTCCCTGTAGAAGTCCTTTTTAATTTGAGAGACAACAAACCCTTTTCTTGAATTTTGAGTCAATTTTGAAGTTTTTAATGCTGAAAATGGAAATAGTTCGTTTTACCATTATTGAACCTGGTGCTTCTCCATATGAGCGACCTCTGTCGGTGTATTTCTATTGCAGCTCATCCGATAATGTTAAACGTGTATACTTTTTGCAAAACCACTTTTCTCACAGTTTGCACCGTGCACTGACCCGACTGTGTTGAAACGCAAGCGGGCGCGTCACCAGAACTACTTCCGGTCTGGGCAATACCTCTGTCGAGCAGGTCCCTGGATGACGGATCTCGGCTGATTGTCTGAACACACCTCACTCTGCAGTATATCTCACCCAAACCCACAACCTGCCCGTTATCGCTAGTCATTCAAGGTTAAAAGTGTGCGAAATAAATCCGTTTCTAAATGGGCTGATTGTATGTCAAGCGCTCTTTTTTGTCTTTCACATTCGCAATAACTCACTTACGCAGAGAATGGTGTTCAGAAAGAGTGATCTTTTAAGCTATTCGTGTTTTCGAAAGCAGTCTATTTACGTAGACGGATGAATAAGATTGAGGCATAGTTTGGGAGCTTGAGATTCTGTGCTCATTTAAAACATTTTGTCATGATTGAGTTACAAGCTGATTAATGTAATGGAAAGTTGCGTTAGATCAGACGAATTGTAACAAATATTTTACACATTCAGGAAAATTACGACTGTAGGTTCCCCCGATTTCCCCGCGAACTTTTCTTTTGACTAGTTTAATTTTTCGTAGGCACTCATTCGTATATGTTTTATGTTTTTAGAAAAATCCACCTTTTCGGGCTCATTTCAAACTGCAGTACCCACATGTTTGGCCACACCACAGACAGTAACACCAAGTGACATTAACGCTAAGGTTAATTTCCTGATAACTGACTAGACGAAACGACTTCAGTGACTTCGATTTGCCAATACCTCATACGCCTCTCCCATATCCCATAGGCAATGCAAAAATCTCTAATTTGTATTTTTTTTTTTTTTTTTTTAATTTTATCAAGAGCCACCTTCGCCCTTACGCTTCCCGGCCATTTCTACAGGTTTACGAGGACCATCCGAAAACCGCACGTACGTCTACTAACTTCAAGAGATTCTTTTTTTCATAAATATTTTGAATTTTAGCCAATTTTGGCACTAGACTTATTGGTCTTTACACTGGTATTCAAAGGGCCTATCAACCCATCAGACGTAACGCGTTGGCACGCTTTTCACCTGTCCAATAGACCATTTCATCAAATTTTTCGCAGGTCACATCTAACTTTGTATTAGTCCGCGGTACTGCACACTTGGTGTCACATCTGGAAAAAAGAATCATCAAAACTTTTAATCTTCAGCATTCTTTATTGTCTTTGCTTTATTGACGATTTTCTAGCACTACCCACTTTCGATTTGGATGATCGGCGGAAGAAAACCAGCGCAGATCAATGTTCTTCACCCCCACCTCAACTTTTTTTTTGTCAAGTTCTTCATGGAATACATCGGGAAAAAACGCAAAACCGCAGTTTGTTTTAAATGTCAGATTTTTTAAAAAATGTTTACGATAAAAGAGACCAAAACAATACCAAGTTTACTGAATTTGAAAAACAATTGTAATAATAATTCAATGAAAACATTCATTATTGATTTGTGATGCTTTTACTGTTTTCATGTTTACAGTCGCTGGCGCCACGACAACCTTCTGACCGGGCTATACTGAGATAAAACTAGGGATATCAAATTTATTTTTAATGAGCTGCAGTTGACTTCCATGAAAGGGATGAATGGAAACAAGTTCCCGTGTGTTCAGAAAACGATCTAAAGGCATATTTCTTCTCAATTTACTGCAATGGAGTCCTTTTTTTTTGCCATTCACGCGGAGCATACTTCATTATGAAATAAGATTGTAGCCACTTTTCCATTCATCCTTTATTTTGGGTCCCACTCTCCCAGTAGGCTGCCGTATGCCATGCTTGTGAGTAGGTGATTAGACAAAGGTTTCCCGGCACTTACCAATTAGAAATTTTTAAGTAAAATGCATTGAAAATAATGCTGCAACCAGAACTTTTTTGGTCATTTTTTGGTGCCTGGGATAACTGCTGCACTATTTCTGTAGATTGAAGTTAGCTCGAAATGGACAACAGTGTGTCAAAACAGATTTTTGATGACACACAACAAAACTCAATATAACATTTTAAGATCTAAGTTACACTTTTTTTTGTTGTTGAAAGTTCAGGTTTCATTTCTTATTGATGCAATCTATATTGTTTCGAGCTAACTTTAGCTTTTTTTTGTAGACTGGAGCGTGGAATAACCCAACCATGGTATAGTCAATGTTGATAGCTCCCTGAAAAAGAGTAAGTGTAACATATAATAACATTTGCTCCGGTGCTGTCGCAGGTTGATTTAAGGCATATGGATGAAAAGACTGGCTCAAATGTTGTGGACGTTGGCGTCGACCTATCAGAATTTTATATGTCAGTCGAATGGGACATTTTGGAGGTCCCTGCCGTAAGGTAAATGGCTGCTGCTGCTGCCGTTCTAGTATTCAAGGTCACCGAGTACTCCCCTAAACGTAATTTTTCGTTTGGCCTTGCAGAAATGAAAAATTTTACACTTGTTGTGATGAACCATACTTAGATATTACTTTCAATATTACGATGAGGCGGAAGACGCTGTTCTACACGGTCAATATAATCATCCCGTGCATGGGCATCTCCTTTCTCACCGTGCTCACGTTCTACCTGCCGTCGGACAGCGGGGAGAAGGTAAGTCCTGTATTTTCCGAACGGCACATCCTAGACCACCTGGGGACCAATTACGCTGGAGTTCCACTGTCCGACTAGGACCGGGCTGCAGTCCAACGCACGCTTTACTGGCGGAACGGACCGAAGTCTATTACGCCTCGCCTAAGATCCATTTTATCCCCTCCAATTCTGTAAGAAAATATGTTGATTGCCCTCCAACCCTGCTCTCTCTCTCTCTCTCTCTCTCTCTCTCTCTCTCTCTCTCTCTCTCTCTCTCTCTCTCTCTCTCTCTCTGCTGTCCTCTGCCGATTTTATATGATCCCTCTTTTCAGCAATTTCCTCCACACGGGGGCAAAGAAAAAGATGCGATTTGAAATCCGGTCCAAACCGGTCACGGGCGCTGCGAAAAGGATGTCTCGGATGTTATTCCTCAGCCCCTCCGTTCGTCCCCTACTTCCCCTTAATTTACGCTTGGGCCGGTTAAGAACGGCTAGTCGATACCAAAAGTCTTTATAATTTCTTACTCTTCCAGTTTCATGTAGTAACTCTTCGACGCGACTCATGGAAGATTTTTCCGTAATCCCTACAAGCATTTTTCTTCTACTTTTTCTTTTTTAGTCTCTCACAGTGACCCTAGGCGAATAATCGGGCAAGGCGAAGGTGCACTACATTAACTAGGTTGAGGCGAAGCTGAGTGTGGACGGGGTGGGGTGGGGTGGGTTGGGGCGGGGTGGGGTGGGGTGGGGCGGGGTGGGGTGGGGTGGGGCGGGGTGGGGTGGGGCGGGGTGGGGTGGGGTGGGGTGGGGTGGGGTGGGGTGGGGGGGGGTGGGGTGGGGTGGGGTGGGGTGGGGTGGGGTGGGGCGGGGCGGGGCGCCCAGTCATCCTGCATGACTGGGCCCGGCCCCGGCCGGGTTACATGGGGAGGGCCCGGCGCAGCCAGGCGCCGCGCCGAGGTGTGGGGTGGCAGCGGGGAAGAGACGTGCTGAGGAGAACTCGGTCAAGGTTTATCTCAGCGGCGAGGCAGGGGAGAGGCGTGGCGTGGCGGGGCGGGGCGGGGTGGGGCGGGTTGGGGTGCAGGGTGTTGGCGGCGCCCACGGGACCCGCGAGGAAGGGGCGTTACGCACGGAGTCATACAGAGATAGAAGGAGCGGGACAGTTTCCACCGACCTGCATCCATTTCCGTAGAAAGGAGACGAAGGCGGTGGTTTTTTTTTGAAGGGGGAGAGGAGATACACTAAGCAGAGAGAGAGAGAGAGAGAGAGAGAGAGAGAGAGAGAGAGAGAGAGAGAGAGAGAGAGAGTACTGTGAAAAATGGGCGTAGGTTTCCGTGAAAATTTTTCAGAAAGTAAAGTCGTAAAATTTCAATCACAAATCGTCAAACTACAAGCACTAACTATCGACTTAAAAATCTATTACGAGCAAGAATGGTTTGACGTTTGTAGTAAATTGACAACATTTTTCGTGAGTCGTAATTTTGAAAATAAATCGTAAATCTACAAAGACATATTTTTCACAGTGGGTAGGCGAGCGCGGTCCTCATAACAGCGGGATGGCCGCTGGCCACTCCAAGCTCTACGAGGGCCCCGATGGTCTCGTTAGGGCGTTCTACGGGCGTTCCACGGGCGTTCCACGGGGCCACCCCGAGCTTGCGATAAGAGATAATTACCTGCAAAGGGCAGCTCGGCCAGCAATTCGCCCGATTCCGCTCCCCTTGGGTTCCCCTTGCCCGCTCACCCTTGTCCACTCCTTCCTCCAATCCTGGCGATATTCGGGGATATTACGACAACTTTCCGTTTCCGGTGCATCTGAGCCCCATCTACGGTTTCCTATTGCTTAAGGATCAGCCAGAAAGGAAGCAATCGCTTTTGCTTGAATTAATTCAGCTGCGCGCCTGCAGGACGAGGGGTAGGCCGTGCCGCAGTGCGCGCGTGCACAGCAGGGGCGATGTTGCCTACCCGCTTGGCTTGAATTAATTCAGCTGCGCGCCTGCAGGACGAGGGGTAGGCCGTGCCGCAGTGCGCGCGTGCACAGCAGGGGAGATGTTGCCTACCCGCTTGGCTTGAATTAATTCAGCTGCGCGCCTGCAGGACGCGGGGTAGGCCGTGCCGCAGTGCGCGCATGCACAGCAGGGGAGATGTTGCCTACCCGCTTGGCTTGAATTAATTCAGCTGCGCGCCTGCAGGACGAGGGGTAGGCCGTGCCGCAGTGCGCGCGTGCACAGCAGGGGAGATGTTGCCTACCCGCCAGGCGCTCCGGCAGCCTTCATAGGCAAAACTTCACAGTTAATTTACCGCAGCTCGTTACTTTCTGGATGATCTCTTGGAAAATATCATATACTACTTTAGCGCGCACGCCAGTCCTGTCCTAATTCTGCCGTCTTCTGTTTCAGGTGACCTTATCAATTTCAATTCTTATCTCACTCCACGTGTTCTTCCTCCTGGTTGTTGAGATCATCCCCCCTACTTCCCTGGTAGTCCCGTTACTAGGAAAATACCTCATTTTTGCTATGATCTTAGTATCAATAAGGTAAAAATTTCACTACATTGAAAAAAGCAAAAAAAGAAGAAGAAAACAGGCATTCACTAACCTCCGCTATTTTCCTCAGTATATGCGTGACCGTGGTGGTGCTAAACGTCCACTTCCGGTCGCCGCAGACGCACAAGATGGCCCCCTGGGTTAAGAGGGTGTTCATCCACATCCTGCCTCGGCTGCTGGTGATGCGCAGGCCGCAGTACCAGTTCGAGGCGAATCGGTGGTGAGCATCAGTCCTGCACCAAATGTTACACAATAGACTCATATTGTAGGGAATAGTCTCATCGGAGAGGGCAACCACTCGCAAAATTCTGAGAACTCGGCGAAATCTCGAATAAATCTCCGGAAACCTCTAGATGAAATCATCGGAAATCCACCTGATCAATCTCATGAAATATCGTAGAAATCTCTCATAGTCCCAGAGAAATATTGTGAAACCTTGTTTGAAACCATTTAGAATTATCTGAGGTCTCGTGACAGTTTGTGTAAAACCTTACCAGACGAAATCTTTATGAAATCTGGTGAAATCTTCCCGCAATTCACAGAAATCTCATACTATCAGTATACACTGTAAAAATAAGTTGTAAAAAAAATTTCAGGTTTTGCTGTTAAATCGGTAAACAGATTTTAACTGTAATTTGATGAGAAATTTACTAGGTTAACAAGAAAAATCGCGAAGTAACAGATAGACTTTGTAAAGTTACTGCATTCTTTTGTAAATGAATACGAATGAAAATTGAATTCACAGTCAGGTCGTTTAACAAAATACACAGCCATTATTTCCTGTTAATTTACAAAAAAAAAAAATATTTTCGGGTGTAGAAATCCCGTGTATATATTAGGATGGCGAGTGGTTGCCCCCTCGGTCTCGTCAGTTTTTGAATAACAAAATTTGAATGAATTAAAAATGTAAAAGAAATAGTATTAATAATGGTGATGGTGATGATATAACCTACCTGCGCGCTGTGCTCCAGGTTCACGCCGGCCACCGTCATGCTGAGGTCGTTGCAGGACGACGACTCCTGCTACGGCCCGTTCCAGGCGGCGCCCTGCCCCGAGGAGATGCAGCGCCTGCACCACCAGCAGGCCCACCAGCAGGCCCACCAGGGCAACAAGAGGGCCACCGTGCTCGCCGGCCTCGAGGGCCACGAGTCGTCCTCGGACACGTCGCACCCGAGGACGCCGTCCAAGGAGGACCTCTCTCCGCTCAGGTGCGGGGCGGGGCGGGGCGGGGCGGGGCGGGGCGGGGAGTGGGGCGAAATGGAGCGGGGTGCGGTGGGGTTGGTTGCCGTGGGGTGAAACAATTCTGAAATCTTTGCACTCTTAAAGATTCAAAAACTTAAACAAATATATGAATATACTTTTTTAAAATTTGGCGGGAAAATAAATCAGGGGAAAAATCAGGAAAACTTAGACATTCGGGGTAAAAAGACACAAAAGTTTATAATTATTCAGAGGAATTCAAGAAGATAATTTCATATTTCATATCTATGAAACATGCAAAAAATTAAAAAATAAAACTTCATGACGTTTGTGCGCTCCAAAACTCGGAGCTGTTTCCTCCACCTCGGACGCCGCTGTCCGCGCCCTTTGGCGCCGGCGGCGTCCCTCCCGTCCCATCCCATCCCAGGGGTTTGTTTGACGTTCCCTCTCGCTTTGCTCTTATTCCGGTCGGGGGGCCGGCAGATGGCACCCCGCCCCGCCCCGCCCCGCCCCGCCCCGCCCCGCACTGCCTTTCACATGAATATTCAGGTCTTTTTACCCCGGGCTGGGACGCGATGCGACGCGTTGGTCCTCCTTCAGGAGAATTCCCACGGATCTCTTTAGTGGCACGTCCCGCCTGCCGCAGTCGATATCTCATGCATTTGTCCAGAGGCTAGAGGCGGAGGGGGGGGGGAGGGGGGAGGAATCCAGGACAGGAGCGATAGGAGCGGCCTGTGCCTGATAGGCCCGGGGGGACCGTCCGTCGCGTCAGAGGGGCCGCGCGTGCGATGCGAGCGGGAACTGTGGAGATTTGTTTAAAAAGAATGATAAAAAAAGGAAAAAATGAGGGTTGGGGAGCCGCAAGGGCCCACGCGGGAGCAGGCCAGGGAGGACGACATGCTTCAAAAATGTCATGTGACTGTTAAAAATAACAGTGCTATTTCGACAGTAAAAAATTAGCGGAAAACTTAATTTTATTTCTATGTTCTGTTCTATCGAGCATATTTTTTTTTTTCAAGGTTATCTGTTAAAAAAGTGACGTGTTTGAACGACGGCGGGTGGGAGGGCTCTCTGCAGAGTTCAAGTAGGCCACCGCCGCGCTCTCTGAGCGCCCTCCAGCGGCGGGGTGGGGCGGGGTGGGGCGGGGTGGGGCGGGGCGGGGCAGTCCACCCGGACGGACACGCCATCGCAAGCAGAAATAACAACGTGCACAAGGGGGAACTAAATTGTCGGTGCGAGAAAAGTTTTTGAAACCGCACAGGGTGTCGAGGAGGACGCGGCACGGCGCGGCGCGGCGCACGGCCTCGGCGCGGGGCCCCCGGGCCCCCACGGACCTCGCCGAGCAGGAGGGGAAGAACACCCTATCCGAGGCCGGGATACACGACAGAAGTTGTGCAAACTTTCCCCAATACTTCGATAGCAAATGAGCTGCTCGGCTCTGGCGGGGCGCGGGGCGGGGCGGGGCCCGGGGTGCGCGCGTGGGGAAATACATGTACCTGCTCGCCGACGACAACAACACCATCACCTACCACCTCTCTGCCCGCAGCCTCCTGGACGGCGGGCCGTTCGGCGGCTCCTGCCTCATCCACGGCCCCGGGGCGATCCGCGACCCTCCCGACGAGGAGATGCGGGAGACGCTCTCGGACCGCGAGGACGCCACGGGCTGCTGCTCGGCCGTGAGGACGTGCGCCGGGGGCGGCAACCGGCCCTCCTCCCCGCCGGCGGGGGGCGGCGCCGCCCCCGGCCAGATCCTGGTGCCGCTGCCGCCCCCGGGGCACCGCTTCTCGCACGCGCACTGCCCGCCGCAGGTGCACCGCTCGTGCTTCTGCGTCCGCTTCATCGCCGAGCACACCAAGATGCTGGAGGACTCGACCAAGGTAAGGCCCCGCCTCAGCTCCAAGAGAAGAGGGATAATGGGGGGAATCATTTCGAATAGTCATTGTGGGGCACCCAAAATAAAAATCAATAAAAAAAAAAAGTCAACATAAAATAAAATGAAGAAGAAAGTTACAGAAAAATGCGTAATATCGAGAACAAATGGACAGAAACCTGGGGAAAACTTTACACCAGGACCAGAGTGACAGAATTTTTTTTTTTTTTTTTGAAAAATCAAAAGAAGAGTCAAAACAAAAAAAAATCGAAAGTAAAAAAAAAAATAACTGTCCACATTTTGTGTGAGTGGTTACCCCTCGGTACAGCTCTTACTAATTATTTTTTTCACTCGTTGTGCGTAAGATTTCTTTTTGTCTTTCATCCAACTTTAATCAAATTTATGTAATCCGGCGCTACCGCGGCGCCATCCAGTGCCTAGTGTAGCCAGCGTGGGGCGCCCCGCCTCACCCCACCCCGCCCGGCGCGGCCCGCGGCCCCTCCCAGGCGATGCGCCTCGCCCCCCACCTCGCCCCGCCCGGGTAGGCCTCCCTATATCCACAGCGGCGGCGGGCCGCCCCAGCCTCCACAACATAGCCCCCCCAGCAGGGTGATTCCGCACGGCATCTTCCTCTCTCTGTCCTTGTCGCACTCGCTGGGTAGGCCCCATAAAAGAGCGAGAGAGAAGTCACTACCGAACGATACCCTCTGCGCCGCGCTGAGCCACGCCGCGCGGCGCCCCCTCCTCATTGCTCATTCCTGGTGTACCTTCCTACATCAACGGTACACGGCGCGCTCCGGCCCGCCGGAGGCCGGTCTGCCGTCCTTGTCGCACTCACGGGGCCCTGCCACCCCCGACACACAGGACCGCAGGACACCGCCATAGGTGCGACAAGGACGGAGGCGCGGCGGGAGCGGCCTGAGAGTCAGCCTCTCGCACCAGAGCGCTGCTGCCGGAGGGGAGGACACCACACCGCGCCCCGCCCCGCCCCGCCCCGCCCCGCCCCGCGCTAGTTTAACGGAAAAGGACAGTAATTAAAAGTTTGGCATGAGCAGCACTGCTGGCATCGGCACGGGGCGCAGGCGAGGGAGATCCTATTCCTCGATGGGAAACAGTCAAGTTAATTTGACGTGGAACTCACGGCGGCAGGCCGGCGTTTAAAGTGACTCTGGCCGCGCGCGCTCCGGACTTGTCAGCCACTGTGCTGACAGGGGCCCACCGGGCGGGGCGGCCTCGGCTGGGACTCTCGAGAGTGGGAGGCGCCCTGCCCGCCCCCACACCCGCCTCGCCTGCTCCGAAGAAGGCACAGTTGTATTTTCTTTCAAATGAAAAGGTTGTCGATAAGCGAAGAGGAAATAGCCGTTCTGAAGTCGAAAGCACAAATGAGAAGGAGTTTCCTCGAATTTTTCTGCAACTAGTTGAACACTCCGCAAATCGAAGGGTTGTACTACATGGCGGTTCAAACCGCAAAACTCAAAAAAGTTTGTACCGTTACGAGTGCAACTTTCTGACCGTGGATTTTGAACGTAACTTTTGAGGACAGCATCATATCCGGCTGAAAATTTCCTTTCAAACGAACCTACATGATGTGATGGGGTTGCGATTTATATTGAATGTTGTACGCAAATGTAAAGAAAGAAATGTGGTAAATTTTCTTTCAGAACGTGTCCACCTTTGAGTGTAAATCGCAACTCTATCACGTGCACATGCAGGCTCGCTGGAAACGAAATTTTAAGCCAGACATGATGCTGACCTCTGACCTCAGAAGTTACAATAACTAAAGACATGGTCGAAAAATTGCATTTGTAACTTAAGAACTTCTGAGTATTGCAGTTTAAGGCGTCATGTAGCACAACGCTTAGATTTTCAGAGCCGTTGTTCTTGAAATTTTCTGGAATTTTCCATGAATTTCCCGAGCAAGGCGTGACGTGAATTTACCTTCGATTTTTCATAAGTTTTCTGACCTTTTTCAAGAATCTTCCAATAACTTTTCTTCAATATCTTTTTAATCATAAAAGCTTTCATCTTTTTCACCCTTTATATTTCAATGATTTTAATTTTTATTTTTGTGAGTAGCGCGGCGCACAGCCCTGCTGACCCCTGGGCCCGGATGCTGTTGCAGGTGAAGGAGGACTGGAAGTACGTGGCCATGGTGCTGGACCGGCTGTTCCTGTGGATCTTCACGCTGGCGGTGCTCGTGGGCACGGCGGGCATCATCCTCCAGGCGCCCACCCTGTACGACGACCGCATCCCCATCGACAAGCGGTTCGCCGACGTGGTCCGCAACGCCACGCCCGTCAGATGCCCGCCGCCCAACTAGCGTCGCGTCCAAAAGTCATTGTTGTTGTTTGTTCGTTCGTTCGTTTGTTATTGTTGTTGAACCGGTCGAGGCGACCAACACCTCTCCCGCGCGCGGAAAGCCCTTATACACTGCCAAAGATAATAAGCAGAGCACTGACAGTCCCGACAGATGTTAGTTTCTTTTTTTATTTTATTTGTCGCGATAATTCTGCGCGCGCTTCGCTGCCAGGCCGACGACAAGTGGACTTCAAGAGAAAAAAAAAACTCGTAAGTGGCGCAGAATGCAGAAACTTAACTTGGTGTTGCCGCGCGTCAAGTTCCTATATAACCCCCTCGAGGTTCCCCCCCTGCCTGCTGGGAGGGGCGGCGCGCACATTGCTCACGTGGCCCCCCTGGGGGGCGCACAACCCCTATACCCCTCTGCCGCCGCTCTGCCCCGGGGGGCACCTACCCCCTCCCCCAACTCCTCCCGTGCGCCGTGCGCCCCCACCGAGGACCAATAATAGCAATAGTCTCTCCTCGGAAACTGGCAATGAATTGAATGGCGGCGGCTCCCCGGACTCCCCGGCCTGGCTGCGGATTGGCAACGGGATTGTTTCCTTTAAAAAAAAAAAATCATTTACGGGAATCAGCTCTCGCTGATGGTGCTAGGTTACGCAGTAATGAAGCTTACGGTGGAATTTTCACGCCGTAAAATGCGTTCACGCGTGCAGCACTGTGGATTTTCACGGTAGGGAGCTCTGCGACCCGCGGTGGACCTAGTGTCCTTTCGTATTCCTCCCTAGAGACACGTGACAAACCGTTGGGGGTAACAACTCTGAAATTTTTGTACGCCACTAAAATTCAGAAAAATTTAGTAAAAAGCTGAAAATTTTAAGAAATTTTACAAAAATTCACAAGAAAAAATTGTGAAAAATTTAAGCAAAACTTGCAAAAAAGAATCAGGAAAAATTTACGACATTTTGAGCACTAAAATTCAGAGTTGTGATGTCAGACAACGTTAAGGCACGAGCGCACCGCGTAACCCGCTGCCGCCGCGTCCGGGAGGGTGGCAGCCCTGCAGAGCCGTCACCGGCCCAGCAGAATGATTCGGAAGCGCGCTCTCCCTCGCACCTACACGGCGCACCCCATGCGTGGGAAAGAGACAGAGCGAGGGGAGCGCTGCTCTTCTGAATCAGTCTGCAGGTCTTAGGGACAGCCTGCTGGCCTCACTAAAATGCTCAGTAACTTTCTCTTAAGTCTGCGTACTGCGTGCACATTGAAAAAAAAAATAGCGGGAACCGAGATGTTTAACAAATTCTGATTGGAACACTGCCAATAATGTTTTGCTATATCCGGCTATATCACATATAAGAAACATAATAGGACGCAGTGATTCTGCCAAAGCATTTGTTTAAAAAAGAGAGGTTGACAATTCCTCATGCGGCATTATCCATTTCGCGCTTCGGAGAGGAAAAAAAAATGACTTGAAATTTCTTTTGTCAGGCTGACTGTAAAATATCGCTCTCATTACAAGGCAAAGAAAAGTTGTAGCTTTTCGCGACGTAAGAAATGCAAGGACGCGCGCAGTTGCACAAGTCTGGCGCCTGCCTGCCCGTGTCACCCTCTCTACGTTCGATGGCGTGTGCGGCTGTTCATTTCTGTTGCATGTTTTTGGTACCTCTTGTGACGGCTCGTGTCGCAGTACTCCTAGCTCAATAAACTTTGTACTATGAATGTTTATCATTCTCGAATGCCACTGTTTTATATTGTACATATAACTTAAACAGGCGCGAGAGTATTTTAAAATGTTAGACTTTTTTTTTTAATACTTTTGTCGTGGCGAGCTTCACTTGAAAAGGGACACATGTCTTTCCCATGGGGTTCAAACGGTGCGGGTTAAAATTTGTTATTGTTGTTTATACTAAATTTCAACACGTAAAAACGACTCTTAAAGTATACGCGACTCCCTTGGGAGAGGGGCGGCCGCCAGAGACTTTAAGGCCGCGCCCCCTTCCTCCCCAGGGTCTCGTGAGTTAAGCTCATGCGGTTGATTCCCGTTTGCGAGCATCGCGCGTCGTCCGGGGGGACGGTCACTAAGCCCGCGCGCGCGCTCAGGGGGATTTAATTAAATGGGACCAAATTTATCGTCGGGCGTGAGACGCGATGAACGAAATAAAGTTTATAAAACTGAACCCGGCCCGCCGAGCGGCGCGGCCGAAGGTTTGATCTAAAGCACACCCACCGTACACTCTGGAAGCTCGCCCGTCACGAGTTCGCTCCTTATGGTTTCGTTGATCGTTAGCCCCGGCCGAGCCCTCGGCCAAGCGTCATATTCTACATGCAGCGCCCTGCCGCGAGGCTTCACGCCCCGCACTGAGGCTGCGAAACGTAGGGTAGAAAACATAGACTAGTCTAAGCGTGATCCCTGGCTAAAAAAGAAAAGAAGGAAACTTCCCAAGATTCTTCAACTTCTCTCGTCGGTGTACCCTTTCTAGGCCTGACATGTTAGTTTTCCCAAACGGCGAGCAGTTTCGCCGAAGCTCAAATTGTGAATCAGAGTCGTGTTGAACCGACTCCTCGCTCGTGTGTCTCACATATATGTACCGGTGCTCCGAGGGAATGTTTGTACTCCACAAGATTGCCAGGGACTTGTCGTTAAGGAGACCTGACTCACACATGTGTGACGCAAACGCTTCGCTTGGTTTGTAAAGAATGCCTGTACATAGTAAACTAAAATGTCAATGTTGAAAAATGAATGTTTTAATAGAGCTAGATTTAACTGTAGTTTGTAGAGAATAAACAAAAACATACTAACTACTCGTTACTAAAATAACCAAGTGCTAGCTTCTGAACGTTACCACATGTTGTGAAAACTACAGTTTTCTGAAGATAGGAGACGTGTCAAGCCAATATTAAGAAAGCCGTGCCTTTAAAAAGCACACAGAGTCTTACGGTGCATTTTTACATAAAAATTATTTCTTCCGAAAGAAACAGATCAACTATTACCTTTCCTGTCACTCTTTGCCATCGTTTATATCTTCTTTTCCTCCCCCTTGGCTCCTTCCTCATCCTCAAACTACTTGTTATATTTTTGCATTCTTTTTCCTGAACTTTGTTACAAATGTGTTGTACGAGAATACAATTATGTGAAAGGATGTGAAGAGAAAATGACTTTCAATTTATACCATGTGATAAATACGTTTTTTTTCCTAACCAAACAGCACGACCACAAATGTATACACGTTTATAAGAAGGAGCCTCCGAAATCCACTGCGGCATATTTTGAAGATTGTATATTCTTATTTTGTGACTCCAAAGTTCAAAACGATTTCGAGTTTCGATTCTAGGGTGAACAAATTTTATTGATGAGTCGTTCATCGATAGGGTCAAGCCATTACGGCGTCAGAAAGTGTTCGTATGCGTAAACGAAGCGGAGATTCGGCAGCGGCTCATTTCAGCGTATTATTTGAAAGTTGAACTATGACCATAAATGTATTTTATTTTATATTTTAATTATTTGTTGTCTTAAGAATTTATGTTTCGGTGCGCTTGAAAAACTATTGAAGAACAAGCGCGACTTGATACTGTACAATAGATTAAGAGGTACGTACCAACAATGTTGGAAAAGTAGAAAAGCCGTCCCCGTATTTTGTACAAAAAATAATAATTTAAAAAAATGATAAAGAAAAAGATAAAATAAATACCTATTGCTAACTTAAATAGGAATTGATTCTTTTTGAAGGACGTGGCAAAAGTAAATTGTTACAGATTATGATATTATAAATGAAATGTTGATTGTAAATCTCTTCCACGGAGGTATATCATCTTTATTGTGTTGTTATGTTAATGTGATTTATAAAGTCTGGGCTCGCCACCACGCCAGACCCGCCGCCTGTGAATCTCACAACGATATTTTCGTATATAACTCGTACCTACATTAAGACACGTGTAAGAGGCCGATTTGCGTCTCCGTTCTGAACTAGAACACTTGAGCTTTGCACTGGAAAAACGAGTGTGCGAATGTCGTGCACTTGGATTCGCACACTTGAGCGCGTAAAGGTGTGAATTTTCCTTGGAAATTCACACTCTTTGACCGCCGAGTGCACGAATGGGCATTCGCACACCTAGAGGTGTGTGACATTCACACACTTGGGTATCCAGTGTGTCTCTCTGCCCTGTCTGTATTGTTACGCACAAGGACATGTAAACGCATATCGCCTTTCGAGAACCCTATAAGGTCACGCTCCGCTCGCAGTCGGGTTTTATTTTCCTACATGTACATTAAAAGAAAATTCTCAATCTGTTTTATCTGTTACCTGGTGTATATACCGAGGGTTGAGGTTTGTATGATTTGTAAATTAAACATAAATAAACAGTTGTACGATGACATAGCACCACCTGGCAACGCGCTGTATCACCCCGCTCCCATCTCGCCTTCCCGAAGGGAAGAGTTACTTCGGAAAGTCATTGTACGAAACCCCCCAAAAAATCATTTAAAAAATTACTTTAAAAAATCGAAAAACCCAAAATAAAACTAAGAAAAGAAAAATACGAAAAATCGAGAAAAAATGATCAAAAATCAAAATAAAATTTAAAACATCACTGTTAAAAAAAAATGTCTGACAATTCAGATTAAATAGTCCAAAGTATTTTTTCAGCTTTGTTGTCTGAATATTCAGAGTAAAGTTCGCTCCAAGAAATTGGGATGAAAGATCAACATTTATCAGAAAGTGACGGAAATTTTCCTTGAAAAATCAAAGGAAAAATCAGAAGAAAAATATCCAATAAATAAAAAAAATCAAAATTTAAAAAAAAACAAAAAAACATTGCACACATTGTGTATCCACCCCTCCACGCAGTATAAAACTCACACACTCCATTACGAACATATACCAATTTATTCTTATACTGAGATTTTTGAGGGAAATGATAAAAAATAAAACAATACAAAAAAACCCGCACGCACGCTCGCAGATGCTGCTCGGCTCGGATCACCGGATGAAGAAGGCGTAGGGGTTCTTGAGGGTGGCCTCGAGCCAGCGCCGGACGGCGGGCAGCGCCCTCTGCCTCCACTGCGCGGAGGTGAGCCGCAGCTCGGCGCTGCCGTCCAGCGCGCGGGAGGACGCGCCCAGGCTCGCGTTGTGCGCCGCGCGGAACGCCCTCAGCTGCGGGGCCGAGCGCCGGCGAGTTAGGCAAACCATCCAGCACCACGCCGCCGACAACTCGAGTCGATTAATCGAAAAATCGATCCAGTAAATCGTCAACTCGAGTCGATTAAGCTTAACCTCAATCCACGTAAACGTAGACTTTAGTCAAATAATCGAAAGGTCAAGTCGATTAATCGAAAACTCGATCTAGTAAATCGTAAAAACTTGCGTCGATTAATCAAAATCTGAATCTAGTTAATCGTAGACTTTACTCAATTAATCGAAACCTCAAGTCGGTTGATCGAAAACTCGATCCAGTAAATTGAAAACTTGAGTCGATTAATCAAAAACTCATTCCAGTTAATCGAACATTTTAAGTGGATTAATCGAAAACTCCAGTTGATTAATCGAAACCCCAAGTCGACTAATTCAAAACTCGAGCTAATTAATTAAAACCTTGATTTGATTATTTTAATAACCAGCGATTATTTTGACGGGTCGATATCGATTAACATGACTGAAGATCAAATATCGGATTAGTGATATGATGACTGAGAAAATCAACTCTCTTTCCAATTCATTAAAAAAAAAAAAAATCGTCGATTGCGATTGATTTTCAAAATTGCACAGGCGTTCGCAGACGTCGCTCACACCGTTCTTCAGCAAGGAAGGGGTCGTTCTACGTGCCCTGCGTGCTCTAGAAGGGGAGGGGTACAGATGACACGAGACGAGAGGCCTCGTTATTATCGGGACCTTCATCAAAGCTCAGGGGTAAGAAATTAGGTCATCTCCTGATTTAGTAGACATGTGTTCCAGAAACTTATGGAAAGGTCCCATATAATTAGTAACCCCCCCTCACAGAGCACGGAGTTTATGAACGACCTTCAACCCCAAACGGTGGAGCCCCCAAAGTGAGTATTCCCCGGAGTGCACCCACGGGGTGCCCAACTGTGGTCATCAGATGTACACAAATGATGTAAAGCACCTCACTGTAAATGGAGGTGTCGACTTTATCGCTCTCTGTAGAGCGACTTTTCTGTGCCAAATTTTCATACTCCTGGGAGAGCGAGACAGATTAACATCGCTCTATTACAGTCATTTTGATGACGTTTGCCGCTGGGCTACACTCTTTTCGAGTCGCACTGGAGCGATTTCAAAATATCGGAAAAGACTCGATTTGAGTCGTTTTAGCGAACGTCACTTTTACAGAGCGATCAAAAAATGCTTCGCTCATTACGGGCGAGAAATGCGACTATTATATTTCCCGTGCTCACCAGTAATAACCGTGTTTCACACCAGTAATTCCAGTAATAACCAGTAATCACCTGGTTATCACCAGGTAATCGCTGGTCATATCACCTTTCGGTAATCCGGTGTACACACAACCGTTTCGAGTTGGGCACCCGTCGCGGGCACCATCCTTAGAGTCGCTGCACCCCCGGGCCGTGAGGTAGGGGTAGTTGATCTACAAGTCCATGCACTACTCACGTCCTCGAGCTCGAGGTTGGCGACGAGGCTGGCGCTGTCCACCACGGAGGTGGTGACGAGCGAGTCGGCGCCGAAGCTCTCCTGGATGCGGTCCCAGTGCTCCCGCAGGAACGGGAACACAACGAGGCTGGCGACGGGCGCGGTGGCGGCCTCCCCCCAGACCAGGGACGCGTCCTGCTGTCGAATGTCTTTGTCGCTCAGCGAGAGCTCCAGCAGGCTGCGGGCGGAGAGAGAGAGAGATAGAGAAGGGCAGGGTGAGCGCCGAGCGGTAGGCAGCCCAACGTGCACCGCCGCCAGCGGCGAACTCACACACCGCGGGTGTCTCAGCCGTCTGATTCCGAAGATCGCTCTCGTGCCTCCGTCCTTGTCGCACCTATGGCGGCGCCCAATGTTGGGGGATGGCAGGGCCGCAAAGCATGAGTGCGATGACAAGGACGGAGGCGCGAGAGCGATCTTCGGAATCAGACGGCAGATGAGAAGAAGGCTAAATGTCCCACCCACACACCTATGAAACAGCCTGCTTACTAGGTAAACCAAGGTAAATCCTGTACACTTGAGTCTTCTTCATGCCTGGCCAGCAGGCGGAAATACCAAGGGTAAACAACTCTGAATTTGGCGTACAGATGTCGTGAATTGAAAGTGAATTAACCTGAATTAGCTTTGAATTCGTTTGAAATAGTGTGAATTAGCATTGAATTTTGTTTGAATTAGTTTTGAGTTAGCTTGAATTTGTATTGAATTTTTCTATGGTTGTTTGAATTCGCTTGAATTTGTTTTGAATCAGTTTGAATTAGCGTTAATTGGTCTGAATTAGTTTGAATTGGTTTCAACTTAATTTAACTTTTGAAAAATTTTGTGAATTAGTTCTTAGTGAGCATTAGTTCAATTGAATCAGCGTGGATTGGTTTGAATTAGTGTTAGTTTGAATTTGTTGAATTTTGAATAAGTGGTGTACATCAAAATTCAGAGTTGTTTACCCCTCGGGAAATACCCGCCTGCTTTACACCGGTGAACTTGCGGGGATTGTCTTGCCTACTTATCTAGAAACACTGACTTGCACCGTGTTTCAGAAAAGTGAGAAGTCGCAGGTGCGGGCGGGTTTGCCTTGCTCGCTCTGCCGCGTAAGGCGACATAGCCCAAGACATAGCCCTCCCCTTCGGTAAGGCAGCAAAGCAGCCCGCACCTATGCGTCTTCTCAAACTCCTAGAATTAATACTCTCCCCGACTTGCTCCCTCCTCAAGTCTCAAGTCCGAGAATATGTCGCACTCCAGCGGGTGTCTGAATTCGTACCCGCGCACTTGTGAGCAAGCTGAAGTTTGACTTTTCCAGGACAAATGTCACTCACTGGAAAAGGGGGAGAAGTGCACGAGGGAAAATTCCCCCCATCTGCAGCCTATCTCCATCCACCCACACACTGGCGTCGAGGGGTGGGGGGGGGGGGATCACCTCGAAAAATCATTGTACGTAGCCAAAAAAAAAAAAAAAATCATTTAAAAGATCAAAAACAATTCTAAAAAATCAAAATCAAGAAGACAGTTACAAAAATATCCGAAAAGTCTAGAACAAATGGACAAAAAAAAAAGTCAGAAATGTGGAGGGGAAAAAAATCAAAATTTCTCAAAAATACAACAGAAATTTAGATAATTTTTTGTGATTTTTTTTTAGGGGGGGGGGGGGGAAATTGCAAAAAAAAACCGACTAAAGTCAAAAATGGCATTGTACCAATTTGGAATGAGTGATCCCCTCCCCTACCCTACCCTCCCCGCGTACTCACTACGCGGCCCGCGACGGGTCCCGGGTGTGCGCCAGCGCGCGCAGCACGGCGCTCTGCTCCGACACGTCGTGCTTGCCCGCCGCGAGGTAGCGCTCCCACATGAAGTCCCACACGTCCGAGGAGCCCGACGACACCGCCGTGCGGTACGCGGCGTTCCGCAGCATCTTCGGTATGCTAAAGGAATAACAAAAAAATAAAGGTTTATTTTAAGAAAAGTTGTTTCCCCCTCGGCGTTGATTGACTCACGTGTTGGTGGTGTCCGGGTCCTCCTGCAGGCGCCACAGGTGCACGGCGCGCCGGGCCCAGTCCTCGCACTTGTCGACGTGCACGGTGCACGCCCAGCCCACGACCTCGGCGCGGTGCAGCAGCTGCTCGTGGGTCGCGTTCGCCTCGACGGGCGACGGGGTCGCCGACGTCGAGGGGTCCGAGGGGGCGACGTCCTCCCACATGGGCCCCAGGAGCCTCTGCATGTACCTCTGCAACACCGAGCGCGCGTTACAAGCAAACGGAAAGAAAAAAAATAATTCCGAAATGGGGAGGCGATGGTTTTAGGCGATGCGCATTTATTTCCACTAGGTTTGCCTACGGTCTAGAACGAGGGGGAAACAAATCTGAATTTTGGTGTACAGATTTTGTGAATTCTTAGCGATTTTCTGTGAATTTTTGCTTGATTTCAAACAAAATTTTTGAATGTTTTTTTTTTTTTAAATTTCTTGATTTTTAAAAAGTTTTTCTAAATTTTCTAAAATTTGAACTTTTCTGATTTTTTTTCTGAATTACGAGGTGTACAAAAATTTCAGAGTTGTTTCCCCCTCGGTCTAAAGAACGCGGGGCTCCTTTCAAGTATGGCGGTGGCCTCCCCGGCCCTGGCCCCGCCCGGTGGCTCGCCCGGGACCTCCCCGCGCCCGCCCCGGCGGCCCCGGCCCCGGCCCGCGGGTCAGCCAGCGGCCAGCGCCTCAATTGGAAGATGGAACCCCCCCATTACGAGTCTAAACTACGCGGCCGCCGCGGTGTGATGCAGATGTCGTTGGACTGCCGTTGGGCTGCCGTTGGACTGCCGTTGGGGTCCATTGGAATGCATTGGACTGCCGTTGGGCTGCCGTTTGGACTGTCGTGGGGGCCGGCAGTGCTGGTGGGTGGTAGGACTGCGGTTGTGACTTCCCTTGGCACTCCCCCTGCACCGAGCCGGGGCGGGGGCTCACTGCTCTATGAAGTGTGAGAAGGCCGCACCAGGCCCATAATAACTAGACACAAAGTTACTAGCCTGCCTACATCTGAGAGAAGGTTTTGGTTGCGGAGTCGCAGTGATCTAGCCTTACAGAAAGCAGTACGTCACGAGACACGAGTTTGAATATCGCGCGCCACCACGCGGTTTCCGATCGCCTGGCAGCGCTTCCGGTTCCTGCGGGACGACGACCAGGCCGCCGCGACGCAACCGGCGGCAGCTCCCGCTCACGTGCCGCGTAGCAGAGGTGTGCCTCCCCGAGGACGCACCGCCCCGCCCCGCCCCGCCCCGCCCCGCCCCGCCCCGCCCCGCCGCTACGCGGGCGATTGACGTAGCAGACGGAATCGCCCGCCCCACCCCCGAGTGCCATCCTGTCCCCGGCGGGGCGAGGCGGGGCGGAACGCCAAGTGAGAAGGCGTGGCAAGGTCGATTCAATAAGGCGCGTCGCGCCTCGCGCTTCCCTTCCGTTTTAGCCCTTCACGGCCGCCCCACCCCACCCCGCCCCTCCCCGCCCCGGACCGAGGGGTGCCCAACTCGAAAAAAAATATCATGTTCACCAGATTAGAGAAGAGAACAATGGTGATGACCAGGGATTACCAAGAGATTACCAAGTATTTACCAAGTATTACCAAGGATTACTGATAGATCGCCAAGGATTGTACCGTTGATGATGATAAAGAGATGTTATTGCAAGATCACCAGGAGGGATTGCCGAGAAATTATCAGGGATCGCCGGTGATTACTGGGGATCTCAGAGTGATTACCAAGGATTACGAAGTGATTATGACAGGGGATAACCAAGAAAATTTAGTGATAAAAAATGATTGCTAGCGATTACCAGCACTGTGTCCACCTGATTACCTCAGTGGTGCAGCCCCGCCCCGCCCCACCCCGCCCAGCCCCACCCCGCCCCGCCCCACCCCGCCCCGCCCCGCCCCGCCCCGCCCCGCCCCGCCCCGCCGCGTCCCGGACGGCACCCTGGGCCTCACCGCCTCGCCTCACCTCGAACAGGACGAGGTCCGGCTGGCCGGCGAGGTGCGTCGAGTGGATGTCGCTGAGCGCGCTGAGCACGGCCTGCCAGGGGCGCGGGTCGCGCTCCCGCGCCGGCATGTAGGCCGTGAGGTTGAGCGCCACCTCGTACGGCAGCTGGCCGGCGAAGGCCAGCATGAAGGCGTCGTTGAGCAGCTGAGCGCGGATGTTGGCCGGCAGCAGGTTCGGGTCCCGGCGCAGCTGCTCCGTCAGCCGCCGCCAGTTGTCCAGGTCGTAGTTGACGCGGTAGTACCCTGCAGGGCAGGGAGCAGCCAGCGGGTGGAAGAGGGGTATTAAGTGGAAGCACTTAATAGAGTTTTTGCATTCGGGAGGGGAAGAGGCGAGGGGTCCTTCACTCCAAAAAAAAATAATCAATGTAACTTACACCCTAAAACAAAATCAATTTAAAAAATCTGAAAAAATCTGAAAAATGCCAAGCAAGAAATCACACTGCAAAACCAACAGTCAGGATTTGGCGTTTGTCGTGAACGCCAGAAATTTGGCGTCTTTCGACACCAACCAGTTTACAGTGTAATATTTTTTTTTCTAATAATGCTCGAACGACACGTAACGGAATACGGATGTTAACACTCAGGTGCTATCCAGTTAGCCAAAAGTCCTAAGTTCCTAAAATCCTAAGTTCCTAAAATCCCAAGTTCCTAAAATCCTAACTTCCCAAAATCCTAAAATCCTAAGTTTCCAAAGTCCGAAGTTCCTTTCAGCTTAAAAGCCTCTGGAATGCGCCGCGCCGAGTTGAATATGAATTATCTTAACCAACCAACCAAACTCTAGAGCCACGCGAACCGCCAAATCAGCCAAATCGACTCGGTCGTCATATGTCGTTCGCAAAGAGAACCCTCTTTCGGATGAGATGCGATTTAGCGATCACTTCAAAAATGTTAGATAATTCAAATTCAACTCGGCTCGGCGAATTTCAGAGGCTTTCAAGCTGAAAGGAACTTTGGACTTTGGGAACTTAGGATTTTAGGATTTTGGGAAGTTAGGATTTTAGGAACTGAGGATTTTAGGAACTTAGGACTTTTGGCTAACTGGATAGCACCTCAATTGATTTGTCCCAAGCATGACCTTTATAATCATGAAAAATTAATTTCACTGGATTCTGCAGGTATTGTCAAGCTCAGCAATCAAGCCGGAGGCTTGCATGGCTAGTACACCGTTCCTAATGAGTACTTCAAAGCGCGCATGAAATGCATGCCTGCCATGGTATGCACTTGGAAGTGCATGTCTGCTATCGCATAATACCGCATAATACTATGGTAAGTACACACTTAGTCGTGCATACGATGGGAGAGGAGGCACGCACTTCCTAGTGCACACCTTGGCAGGCATGCATTTCCTAATGCGTGCTTTGAAGTACATACTAGGAACAGTGTACTAAATGGAATGTTGAGTTTGTAAAGCAAGAATAATCAGACAAAAACGTCAGAAAAAATGAGAAAAAAAAAACAGACCACGCGACCGTGACCAAAAAGTTCCGGAGCGCCGGAACTTGAAAGCAGATGATACGTATGGTAGATGTCCCTACGCGTCGCAGGCTGCAGGGAAGCGGAGTGCTGTCGCGCTGGGCTAGGAGGGGGGAGGCGCGGGGCGCGGGGCGGGAGGGGGGCACCGGCCCGGCGGCCCGGCAGCACAGCGTCCCGAGCCGAGAGGTGGCGTGGAGTAGTGATGGGCGCGCGCCGCGCGCGCGCCGCGCGAAATTTCCCCCCTTGTATATAATATAATGCCACACTAGCTGCTCTCTGCTCGCTGCGCTGCTCTCTGCATACTGCTCGCTGTATGACAGTACAAGCAGGCTGATACCTTCGTATCATCTGCTAAAAATCCAGAAAAATCATAACAAATCAGGATAAGTCAGTAAAACTCCAGAAAAATCAGAAAATCCGTGTACGCTTGAATCCATAGTGAAGGACCCCTTGGGGACAGGGAGGTACTCCTAAGGTACTCCTCTGACCACATCGTCCGGTATCGGCTCGGCCCCCTACCTGTCTGGTGCAGGTTGACGAGCACCCAGTCGTCGGGCTTGTCCAGGTCGAGGAGCAGGCTGCGGTCCACGAGCCAGGCGCGCGGGCGGGTGTCGTGCAGGCGCGACGCGTTGGCGGCCGCCTCGCTCTCCGTCACCAGGCTGACGGGCACGTGCCACAGCTGCGGGCCCGAGTAGGGCCGCGACGCGTTGCGCTCCCAGGCGCGGTCCAGGAACAGCTCCTGCGTCAGGACGAGCTTGCGGGCGGCCGCGTCCCGGGTCACGTTCACCACGGGGTAGCCCTTGGTGCGGGTCCAGGCGGCCATGAGCTGGCCGACGGTCGTGTTGGGCGGCAGGGCCGTGTGGAGGACCCCCGCGCCGCCCCCGGCACCGCCCCCGGCACCGCCCCCCGCACCGCCCCCAGCGCCGCCCCCGGCGAGCACCGCGTCCGTCAGCGGCTCCCACAGCCGCGACTCGGTAGTGCTGTTGTGCTGCCTGCCACCGCCAACAACAACAACGACAACGCGAAGGATCGTCACTTCCGGTACAGCCAAAACTGCCGCTTCCGGTCCGCGCGAGAGGGCCACTTACCACGTCTGCATGTACTGCCGCACTCCGCGGCGGAACGCCGCGTCCCCCAGGCTGTGGTGCAGCATCCTCAGCAGGCACGCGCCTGCCGCAAAAAACCGGAAGTCAGGTACTTACTGCTGCGGCAACTTGATGACATTTCCTACTAACAGGCAGCCTACAGATTTGTCCATTTAAAACAAAAACCTCTCCAGTCGTTAAAAAAAAAACTGTTACTTCCTCTCACTTCCGGTTGGTGTTCCGGCCTGCACACGCACCCTTGTCGTAGGCGATGCTGTCGAAGGCCTGCAGGATGTCGTGCTTGGAGGAGAGGTGGGCGCTGATGGCGCGGGTGACCCTGGACGAGTCCACCAGCAGCGCGGGCTGGAGGATGCTGACCTGGAAGCGGTCCATCATGTGCCACGTGGGCTCCACCTGGGGGGACACACACGCCGTGACGGTCTTCTGCACCGCTCACGCACCCGAGGGCAGCTGCACTCGAGAACCAAGTGAGTGAATGCCGCACGCTTGCATGAGCATGTGCAACCGTACAGAGGAAAAGAGGTGTGAATTCACTGGTGAAACAAAGTATAGATCTATATCCATGCACAAAAAAGTTCTGCACTTATAACTGCAGAACTTTAGTTTTGCAGTTTAAAGTGACAAACTACTGCACACTTAGATTTGCAGAGTATGCATCACACGCCGTATATCAACGATACTGTTACAATGTGTATAGACTCTTCAACGTTTCATCGTGTAGAGTCCCTGCTATACACTATGACATGCGTAGAAGCCCAAACTATACACTTACGAGTTGAGTTGTTAAACACTTGTTTTACCAGTGATCCTCCGAGGGGGAAACAACTCTGAAATTTTTGTACATACCTCGTAATTCAGAAAAAATAGGAAAAATTAGAAAAATTCAGGAAAATTAACACAAAATAGGTAAAATTCAAGCAATAATTCAGAAAAATTCAATAAATATTCACCAAACTTCATAAAATTTGTACATGAAAATTCAGAGTTGTCGTTTCCCCCTCGGTTCCCTCACACTTGCACGCTGTGCGCGCGACATCCACACACTCAGTGGTCGCTCACGTGGTCCACCGCGTCGAACTGCACGTACTCCGAGAAGCCCTCGTTGAGCCACAGCTCGTTCCACCAGGCGGCCGTCACCAGGTTGCCCAGCCACTGGTGCGCCAGCTCGTGCGCCACCGTCGAGGCCACCAGCTCAACGGCCTTGACGCTGTCGACCTGCGGGGCGGGGTAGGGTTTTAAATTTATAAGTCTCTTATTTTCGTGGCGTAAGATTAAATTGGTAATTTTGGTTAAAAAACGTTTTAGAGCCTAAAAATGACGATTTTAGTTGTTGTTTTTTTTTTCCCTATCGTCTCTAACTTTTAAAGTGTGTAGGTTTGAACTGTAATGGTTGAAATAACACCAGCAATGAGCACAATTTTTTTTAATAGTATGTCCCAAGTCAATATTCTGTAACTTTATTCATGCTGGCACTGAAAGGGAAACTGAAGACAACATTGCAAAACTATATGTTATAGAAGAATTCTATTTTAGTAGGAATAGGGCTTGATATTGTTACTTGTTGTTCTAGTGTTATCCGTTCTGCTTGGGATAAAATTAAACCTATATACCAATTCAATTTTACCGATGTAAGTTAAATAAGCTGTAAATATAAATTACCGGTGTTTCACCGAAAATTACAGGTCATTCTCCAAGTAAAGTTACCGGGCTTGAATGGAGCCCCTACCTACCTGCGGGTCCACGAGCAGATGCACCTCCCGGAAGATGACGAGCCCCCAGTTCTCCATGGCGCCGGCGTCGAAGTCCGGGATGGCGAGCAGGTCGAGCTTGCGCAGCGGGTACGCGACGGAGAAGTACTTGCTGAAGTAGTCGAGGAGCTTGGGGGCGAGCTCCACGGGGTAACGGCCCCGCGCCAGCATGCTAGGACGAGCCCACAGACGCACCTCCACCTGGGGATAAAATGTTGAGCAAAATATCCCTGGAAATGGGTTGAAAATGGATAATAATGTGTGACGAAGGGCTGGGAACGCGGATAGCAATCAGTGGCGCTAAGACTTTTTTTGTTCGGTGCAGCGGGCCGGCAACCTACCACCCTTTAATTCCGTTACCACCCTTTTATTACTGACCCGATTTTTCTCCCTCTCCCCCGCCCCGCCACCCCCCTTCCCCGCATATCCCCGATACTATGAGATCTGTAATATCACCGAGTACGCACTCGGCCTCGGCCGGTCGGCACTCGGCTCGACTCGGCTCGACTCGGCTCGACTCGGCCCCCGGCCCGGCTCAGCGCGTCGGGTGCAGCAGCGACGAACGACAGAGACATACGCCGAGAACAAAACACAGGACACTCTAAATGTCTATGGACTTTTCCTGTGGACTTTTTTGTCCACAGTTTCAGTGACAAACACATTGTTACCAATAAGATGGTCTACAATTTTGTGAACAGCTAGAGACAGATTTGTTCATAGCTGTCAACAAAAAACCCTCTATGGAGTTTTCTGCGTACATTTTGGACGCAATTTTGCAGACAGGCTGTCCATATTTCTGTGCGTTACCAAACTTATTAACAAATTTTATTTGTGTCCAGCTGTCTACAATTTGTTAAACATTATGGGCAAATTTGTCGATAATCGTCAACAAATTTGTCACCAGCCTGGAAACGCTCAAATATATGTCCAACTTGTCCACAAAAAAGGCCATAGACATTTAGTGTGGACAGATCCAAGTGTAGGGGTATGGGTGCAACCGAGGGGGAGATGACTCAAACGAAATGTGTACAATGATTTTTTGATTTTTGATTACTTTTGACTCCGTTAGTGGTGCCTATTGCTCACGCCCGTGAGTTTTTTAGTCTTGACGATTGCCCCTTATGGCCGCAGCCGATCGCGCCCAAGCGATTCGTACAAAATTATAATGAAAAATACTTCGAAAACTTAGAAATTTTTGGAGGTAGGTCTAATGCCAAACTGTCTGGCCAAATTTGCATAAAATTAGTTTGCATTCACCGTTTCTATGGTAATGACGAGCCGAGCTGCCAGGCCGAGCCGGGTAGGGGAAGGCTCTGACCAATAAAACTATTTCGCGGTTTTTCCAAACCAATGAGAACGATCGCCTGTTGCTTTGTATCTCGATGTCCAAAAGTTTCGAGGCAGGGAGTGTTCACGGCAGAATCGTGGCAGCCTCGCGCTGTGCTAAAGGATGCAGGACCAGGATAGTTTTGAACGCGACCACTAGCTGGCGGCCGCGGCTCCTGATTGTTGTCTGGGACTGTAATTCCGCCTTCCAATAATTTTATTTGAAAGTGGCCGGAGCTTGTAACAATACCACCAATCAAAGCGCCAGTCTCAAATTCATGTTTTCAGTAAATTTGTTCGCCCATGCGTCCTTATGTTAATGCGTAAAGGGTTCCATAGTTGTTCGCTAAACGCCTGCAACATCATTTTACGTCGTTTCTAAATTTAAAACTTGCCAAATATATTTTAGATTGCTTTGAGTGGACATCAAGCTGGCGTTGTTGATAACTGGCCCGCTGGGCGACATTTTGAGCGGCAAATGTGAGGCGGATAAAATTCATGATTTGGTTCTCACAAATAGTTTTCACTGAATATTTTTAATTCTTTTTCCTAATTTTCACTGGAAAAACAAAGGCACTAAACAACACCTTTCCTGGGGCACTAAAGTTTAGTGAGTTTCCAAAGGCACTAAACTTGTACGGAACTCATATGAAGCTAGCCAGCTAAAGGTGTGAAGAGTCTCATTTAGTGCCTTTCCAAAGGCACAAAACTTTATTAGTGCCTTTTAAAGGTAGGGATTCGCACCTTTGTTTTTCCTGTGTTATGGTAAGTGTTAAAACCTAGGGGGCCGTTTAACGCGTTAGCGTTAGAATTGTAGATTTTGTTTTCCTTTTGATTTTTCAAGGGAATAAAGAAATTGTACGTAACTTTTACAAATATCTTGTTTTGTTTTCCTTGACCATCAATTATTAGCCTCTATATGGAAAGACACCTGTTGCCCTTCCAACACTCCTTAACGATTTCTGGGAATCATCATGCAGCCACAAAATGTGCGGCGTATTGTTTCCGTTTTTCTCAGTTTTTGGGTCATTTGTACTCGACTTTTCGGATTTTTTTCTAACTTTCTACTTGATTTTATTTTGGTTTTTTCATTTTTGTTTTGACTTTTTAAATGATTTTTTTGGGTCTGTGCAATTATTTTTCGAAGTGATTTCCCCGGTTGCGACTGCGACCAGCGGTGGGCCTTAGGCCAAGTTGGATAGAGCGGTGCGTAGCGTAGACATTGCATTTCCGACCCCGTATTATTTTATTTCTGATGAGCTGTAGATATTCTTTTCCCTCCGTCCCTTCCCCTATCTCTTTTTCTTCTGTTCTCTTTATCTCTCCCTTTCTTTTCCATTCTCCCACTATTTCCTTCCCTTCTACCACCCTTTTATTCCTCCAACTACCCTTTTATTCAAGTTTGCGGTGCAGCATTCGCTGCACCGCAACCCCCCTCTTAGCGCCACTGATAGCAATGCCTGACAACGGGTATAATGCGTGAATATGCACGAAAAGGGATGGAAATGACATGGAAATATGGCATCGAAATGACTTGAGAATAGATGGGTAATAATGCCAAAATCAACCCATTTTGGAAAGCATGAAAATGCGTGGAAATTACTGAAAATGCATGTAAATGGGCAGAAATGCGTGGCAATAAAGGAAAATGAATGTCATGTTGATATTAGAGGAAATGCGGGAAAACGCCTGGAAATGGTGGAAATTAAAATACGGTGCACTCTTTTTCGCGTGGTAATTTCCCCTTCGAGGCAGACGGAGGGCGGAGGGCATCAGTGCCCTGTAGAAAAATACAAAAAATACCTCGTCTGAAGAGGATGCTGATCTCTTGACCCGCTGCGCCCGAGGCGTAATGGACCTGGAGATCAACCACGTCAACAAGTGTGTTACCAAAGGCATCGATACGCGCACCTGTAGAAAAGTGTTCCTCTAATTTTGAAAAAAGAGGAAAAAAAAGGGGAAAAAAAAAAGAACTTTGACCGGAAAGTATACAGAAATTTGTTTCAGGTCGTGTGAAAAGTTTACTTCAGGACGATGAAACCGTTATATTTAAGAGAATACTTTGTGAAATCGAGGGAACACTTTTTCTGGGTGCGAAGTGAAATATCCCAACCTGGTAGTTTGATTGTCCCACATACTTGAAATCAGTGACGGCAAAGGCGACCAAATAGGTGGGCATGGGCACGCTCTCCTCAAAGTGGTACCACTGCCATCCGGGCGCCCCTACGCTGCAACAAGAAGTACGTGTAGATGGTAGACCGGCAGGTATAGCCATGCAGGTCGGGCACGGGTAAGGGCTAGTGCAGCAGGGTAAAATACGAGGTAAGGCGCGGGGTCAAATGGGGTAAAAATAAAATAAAATAGGGCACACAGGGCACAGGGTAAAAAGAGAGTAAAATAAGGTCAATATAGGTAAGACGGATTGAATGTGGTAATAAAAATTGGAAATATGCGGGAAAAGCAGTGAAAAGTGAGCAAGACACAGGTAAAGTATGGTTTAAAAAAAAGTACAGATTGGGCAAGCCATCTGTACAGTGTGGTAAAAAAAGGGGGGTGAAATGGTGAAATGCTAGCAAAACACGAGGGCAATACGAGGAAGGTGGACACGCCTTACATGGTCTCGGTGCGGTTGAGCGGCGCGTTGGCGAGCACGTGCGTCGCGTTGCTCGACGCGATGCTGAGCTTGAACGGCGCCCGGAAGCCCGGCTCGTCCATGCAGGGGAACGCCTCCCGGGCGTAGGTAGGCTGCATGTGCGTGGTGGCCAGCCACCTGCGGACCAGCGGAGTTAGCGGGGTGAGTGCGAAGAGTCCATAACAATGCAAATTCTAGCCAACACCGATTTTTCTCATTTTTCGTACTTTTCCTTGATTTTGTCCCCTGACTTATTACTTGATTTTTATCTTTTTTTAAAATTATTTTGTTTGAGGGTGTGCACTGAATTTTTTTTTTTAGTAGAGGACCCGTCGGGCGAGTGTCAGGCTGGTCAGGCGCAGCAAAATCCAGGCTGTACCGGGTGTTTCTTTGAATGCGTAACAGTGTTGCGGGTTTGCCTACCCTATTCGCCCGTAAGGCGCCATGGCCCCTGTAGCGCTGCCGCCGACTATGCAATCCCGCAACACTGTTGCGCATTCAAAGAAACAACCGGTACACTGGAAATCTAAGAATACGAAAGTCGCTCACTTACAAATGAGTGAATGTATTCGCTCCCTTGCATGTGAGTAAAATATATGCGCGAACTTGTAGGTGTGCGAATAACATTTCGCTCCCCTGTAGAATGAGCGAATGAACATTCGCACACTTGTAGGTGAGTGAATTTGAGTGCGCTAGTACCCATTCATACACCTGCCAGTGAGATAATTTTTATTCACACGCCTACAAGTGTGCAAATATTTTAAAATCACCTGCAACTGAGAGAATAAATTCAGTCAACTGCAGGTGAGCGACATTCGTACACTGGACATTCCCGTGCAAGAATGTTTCAGACGCAACGAGTACATGGTGTAATGAAGGAGCGTAAAGGTCCTGATACGCCCTGATAAAAATAAAGGGAGTAAGAAAACAAAACCCGTTTTTTATAGTCCGCTTTCCTGCTGTGTTTAATACTCTAGTATGAAAAGCCCTGGGCAGCCATTCCGGAAATTAATACGACCCAAACACCTCTCCGGAAAAAAAGACCCGGGCTGCCTACCTGGGGATCAATACTCCTCCGGTAGGGAATCATCCGGTTTGCATGCCGTGATTTGACATATTTTTCAAGGAATCTGATTTCGTTCTTTATACGCTCGCTGGATCCCGTACTCACTTCTTGGCCTTGGTCTCGTTGTCCACGTAGCTGGAGCGGTACAGGCCGCTGAGCGAGTCCCCCAGGGTGCCGTTGAAGCGGACGAACACGACGTACTCGGCGCCGGGCTGCAGCCGGTCCGCGGCCTCCAGCTCCAGCAGGTCCAACGTCGGCGTCCTCCTCGCTGCGACGGGCACCTCCTCCAGGGAGGCCACCGCCGCCGCCGCCTCTGGGTCCCCGTCGGGGAAGCGGTCCCAGGAGTCGGCCAGCTCGGCGGCGCGCGCGCACGCCCTCACGACCAGGATGTCCTCGTCGCGGACGTGCAGCGACTGCGCGGCGTGCAGCACGACGCGTTCGGCGCCGTCCTCGGCCGCCACGCGCACCGTCAGCGCCAACCGGCCCTCGAAGCTGAACGCGGCCCTGGCGGGCGCGGGCGCGTCCAGGACGGGCCACAGGTGCAGCCGGTAGCGCACGGGGAGCACGTCCTCGGGCAGGCGCTGACCGGCGGCGTCCTGGGAGGCACCCGAGGCCCCCGCCGAGCCCGCCGCGCCTCCGGGGCCCTGCGCGAGCACACAGGGGCAACAAATCAGAATTTAACATTTTTTTTTTTAAGAAACGAATTGCTTTTTTTATTTTCCCTATTCGTGTACTCGTTTATTAGACACTAGCTTCTATAGAAGCTTTTATAAAAGGAACTGTGCTCAGAATGAGTATCGTGCTGACGACTAAAACGGCGTGATAGGATTCATCTCTAAATGGACAATAAATACATGCATACCAATGTGATATTTAGAGATGGCTTTTGTCATAACCGGGGGGTCCATCACTCGGTTGAGGTGCGTACACGCGATTAACGATTGCCAGAGTATACCACTTCGGATTAGCAATCGGTAGAATTTCCAAAGAAACTTTGAAATTTATGGATTTTTTTTGTATTTTAATTAGAGAAAACACAAAACAGAGTGAAAAATGACGAATAAAGGAAGTTTTGGGATGTGATTACCAGTAATTAATTATCGGACAAAAAGATTACCATAGTGGTGTGGACCCCCCGGTCGTAACAACACGTATCCCATATGTACAGATCGAGCTTTACATCTTGATATCAACAAAAATGTTAATTTTGATAAACGTTTTAGCTTCTTGGTCCTCCAAATCAAATTTAATTTCACTGTTTTGAATTCAATTTCAATTTCGCTTCGGCTGTCCTTGAAGTTACATAGAGGTTTTATAGCATTTTCTTGCATTATTCTAGGTAGAAAAGAGCAAAGGTGTTGCGCCATGTTCCTTTGGCGCCACTTCCGCGCGCCCCGCGAGCAGCTCCCGGAGTACCTCATTCAGTAAGGAGATTGGAAATTGGAAGCAGGGAGGGCAGGCGAGGGGCTCGCTGCAGGGTGGCCGGCAGGCACTCGTAAAAGAGCGCGTGTTGCAGTCGGAGGTGGAAGTGCGGGGCGGAGCGAGGCTGTAAACAAACACACCCAGCTACCGGCCCTGCCCGCCGCCCGCTTGGTTAGAAATTTGTCGGATAGACAGGTGCGGATGAAGCAATGTCCTCGCCCCCCGTTTCCACCCCACAGCATAGCTCCCGAATAGTTTTGAAGCCCGGTCTGCCCGCATTCAGGGCAGGAGCACCCTCCCTAAGCCCGACACCGCCACCGGCTCCCGCAGAAACAATGTTTACCTTCTTGCAGCCGCGGCCCGGCCCGGCCCGGCCGGGGCGGGGCGGGGCGGGGCGGGGCGGGGCTGGCAGTGACCCAAATAGGCGCACTACTCGTGCCTACGGCACGGTTGGGGGTGAGGATTAGGATACTAGCTGCCCCAGCGCGGCGGTGTGCACAAGTCTGAAGACTTAACATGAATGACCGCGCGTAACTGGTGTGACTGAGCGCGCTCGTTCGTTCAATTCGCTGTCTACTCTACTAATACACCGATTACCAACTATACATACCAATAGTTCTCCGCAAAACTTTTGATTGATCAATCACATTTCTGTCAATTTCTGCATTTTGTTCATAAGGGAAAATCCAAAACAACGTGAAAAACATAGAAAATAGGAATTCATGTGATGTGGTTACCAGTGATTTCAGCACAAAGTTTACAAACATTATTCCTAGAGTGGTGCACGCATCGCCCGAGAGGGGGATCACTCAGTCTCCCAAAAATCATTCTTTGAAAATCAAAATAAAATCAAGAAGAAAGTGACAGTAAAATACGAAAAATCGACAAGAAACGCACAAAACAATGAAAAAGTCAGAAATAAGGAGGGGAAAAAATTCAACATTAATCGAAAAGTGACAGAAATTGTCTTAATTCTCTTTAAAAAATAAACCAAAAAAATCAAAAGAGAAAATATAGAAGTAATAATATTAAAAAATTATCGTACACTTTTTGTTTGACCATGTACCGGGTGTTTCTTTGAATGCGTAACAGTATTCCGGGATTGCGTACTCACACGGAAAAAAAAGTTAAGCTATGTTAACTAAATTTTAGCTGTCATAGCTAATATGTTTGCTGATATCGTGACAAGCAAGTTTTTTAGCTACCACAG
Source organism: Frankliniella fusca (assembly GCA_029379305.1). Taxonomy (NCBI): domain Eukaryota; kingdom Metazoa; phylum Arthropoda; class Insecta; order Thysanoptera; family Thripidae; genus Frankliniella; species Frankliniella fusca. The sequence continues at coordinate 517,245 of JAHWGI010000321.1, read as the reverse complement.
CGATATGTTTGCTGCCATAGCGACACGGCAGCTATGAGAGCTAATGCGTCATCTGCAGGAGAAAACGCAATGTTTGATTCAGTGAATGGGATTGTTCTCTACCCTAACTAAGCCTTTGCTAAATCCAGCTAAGCGTTAGTTGTAGTAGCTAATTTTTGCCTACCAGAGACAATTTTTAGCTATGGTAGCTTATAAGTTGCTTGTCACGATATCAGCTAACATATTAGCTACGGCAACTTATGTATTTTTTTCCGTGCACCAGCGCCGCAGGGGCCACAGCGCCTTACGGGCGAACGGGGTAGGCAGACCCGCAACACTATTAGGAAACACCCGGTGCACTTTTTGTGTGAGTGCTCCCCCCAGGACCCGTGCGGTCGCCTACCTGGAGCGGCGCGGGCGCCCAGACGTACCGCCCGAAGGCGGCGGCCAGGACGATGGCAGCGATGACGGCGGCCACGAGGAGCGCGCCCAGGGCGCGCGTCACGAAGCAGCCCCCGCGGCGGCCGTACGTCAGCGAGGCGGCCGACGGCTCCGGGATGAAGTCCGACCGGGAGTTGCCGTCCGGGGAGGACATCCTGGCTGCTGCTGCTGCTGTGGTCTGGAAAACCGGAAGCAGACGACCAGACTCGAGTCATGAGAGCGCCTGGTGGGTAGGCAATGTCCCGCGTGCAGTGCAGCCGTGACCCGCGGGGTGGCCTACCCACGGTCTCGCAGGAGCCCTGACAGAACGAACACTGTGAAAAAAATACTCGTAAAGCTGCGACTTTTTTTCATAAAAAATGCCGATTACGACACGGAGTCGTAAATTTATGGCTGCAGTCGTAAATCTACGAGAGCACAATACACCACTGTTAAAAATACCGTAGGGAATTACGGTGTGCCTACGGTACGCACCGTAGTTTTCGTGTACGGTCAGACCGTAACGTATCCTTACGGTACGGACTGTACTTCATTGTGGATGGAATGTGCTCCATTGAACTTCCCCAACAGATTTGCAGGCTACGGTGTGTACCGTAAGATTCAGACCGTAGTCAAAAATTACGGTCCGGGACCAGGCAACAAATTTACGGTGCGTACCGTAGGCATTTACCGTGGTATTTTCCAACAGTGACTCGTATCTTTACTACTTGAAGACGTAACTTTAGGATATTTGTTTATAAACAAATATATGGGATGTTTTCCGCAACCCTACAACTTTTTTAACAGTGAAATACACATGTGTGAGGCAGACGAGTATCTCCACCTATCTACCAGGCACTCTGGAAAACCAATTGTAAACAAGTATTCAAGTCGAGGGGTACCTCACTACTTGGATGGGTGTACACTGATTGGAGATCTCGTTCATGATTGGAGTCAAAATCTCCGCCATAATATACAAAATCGTTAAATTTCCTCAAAATATTTAACAAAATTCGAAGATTTTGTGAAATTTCACATAGAAATGTGGCTTTTGGACGTCAAACTAAGTTATTGCAAAGTGATTGGAAAATGATTGGAGTTAAGGGTGTACACTGATTGGAGACAGTGAGGTACCCCTCGATTCAAGTAGTGTCTACATGCCTATGTACACATTGTCTACTGCATACATGCGCAGTTAAACATTTTGCAGAGAATACTTCTATGTATAATGAATACTTGCACACACTTGGTTTTCCAGATGAGCAAGCTCTCCACCGAGGGGAGAGTCACTTCCAAAAATTATTGTATGGCCCCCAAAATATATTTGAAAAATAACAACAACAATAATCAAAATAAAATCAAGAAGAAAATAAAGAAAAATCCGAAAAATTAAGAACATAAGAAAACACGAAACAAAATTTGAATATTTCAAAAATGGGGATAAAAGATCAACATTCATCAAAAAGTGACGGAAAGTTTCGTTAAAAATCAAAAGATAAATCAAAACAAAAAATAAAAAAAATGACAAAATTCAACAGTAAAAAAAAAAAAGAAAAAAAAATCACTGTACGCATTGAGTGATCCCCCCCTCGCTCTCTGCATATGAAACTACCTGTTCGTCAAATCTAAAGGTCTTCAAACGTTTATTTGGTTTGGTTGATATGGTTTGATCCCTACACAATTTTTGGCAACGTTTTCTGGAATCACTCCGGGTGTGCAAATCTGAGGCCGAGTCACGTCCCAGAGGCAGCAGGGCACGCTACACAGCGGGACAGGTGGTTCGTGGACCAATCTCTCGCGGGCGGGGCCGGGCGGGGCCCGGCGGGGGTTATTTCAGCTCGGGCGCGGCGGGGCGGGGCGGGGCGAGGCGAGGCGGGGTGCGGCGGGAGTAGAGCGACCAGCCCTGGGCTTTACGACGGGCTTAGCTCTCGGGCCAAACTGTTGAGTCTACAAGTCGTACGGCAGAGGGGAGTATAGAGGAGGATGTGGCGCAAAGGAGGCGCAGCGCACAGCGCCCGGCCGGACAAGGTTAGGTGAGGTTTGCAGCAGGTGAAGCCGGGAGAGACCCGCACTTGAGAGGGACGGACAGAGAGAGAGGGGGAGAGAGAGAGAGAGAGAGAGAGGGAGAGAGAGAGAGAGAGAGAGAGAGAGAGAGAGAGAGAGAGAGAGAGAGAGAGAGAGAGAGAGAGAGAGAGAGAAACAGATATATATATATATATATATATATATATATATATATATATATATATATATATATATATATATATATATATATATATATATATATATATATATATATATAGAGAGAGAGAGAGAGAGAGAGAGAGAGAGAGAGAGAGAGAGAGAGAGAGAGAGAGAGAGAGAGAGAGAGAGAGAGAGAGAGAGAGGGAGAGAGAGAGAGAGAGAGAGAGAGAGAGAGAGAGAGAGAGAGAGAGAGAGAGAGGGAGAGAGAGAGAGAGAGGGGGGGGGGTCTTTTTCTTTTTAACCAGAATCCCTCATCGGAGACCCGATGCGGCAGACAGACCGGCAGACCCAAGAGAGAGCGAAGAGAGAAGAGAGCCTCGGCAGGTTTACGAGGCGCGTTGCGCGTTGAGTTCGGCAGGCCGCCCCGCCCCGCCACTAGCGTTAACACGCTGGGGGCAGCGCGCTATTTGTAGAGAAAGGGCTGACCCGGGGCGGACCGGGTGGGCGGGGCGGGGCGGGGCGGGGCGCGCGCTCTTTGACAGATCCTACGCACGCCCGTGCACGCCCCTGCCCTGCCATGCACAGGGGGCGCTCCGCCGAGAGGTCCGCCACTCTCCTAGAGATGCTGTACCGGGTGTTCCTTTGAATGCGTAACAGTGTTGCGGGATTGCATACTCGCTAGCGCTGCAGGGGCCGTGGCGCCTTACGGGCGACTAGGGGAGGCACTGTTACGCATTCAAAGAAACACCCGGTACAATGAGTTTCAGCGAGCATCCGCAATAGGCAAGCGTGGCCGAGTATCTCTGAAGCCGAGGGGTAGATCGCTCCTGCTTTCATGTGTACAAATCAGGCTGTACTCTTCCGTACTCACTGACAATTTTCAAACAAATTGTTAAAAATTAAGAATTTTTTTTTGTCTTAAGTTCTGCTGAATAATTTCATTTATTTATTAACCGTTATTTACACCAGCATTGACGTATAAAATTGAATTATGCCCCTAAAACCTCAGTAATCTGAGAATTTCACGCGATTAAAGTAGCGACTTTCTACGACTATTTCCCCTCGAGTCCAACGAGTTGGGAACCCCTCGCGAGATCTGCTGCGCGCGGCACCCCGCCGTAGCGCCGCCGCCGCGTCGACAGGACAGGGAGAGATCAAAGTCGACGGGGAAATAAGGAGTGCGAACGTGTGGCACATGTGCAGCGTGCGGTGCGGCCCCACGGGGAGGACGCCAAGCAGCCGGGCGATTCCGAAGATCGCTTTCATACCTCTGTCCTCGTCGCACTCATAGAGCACTACCATGGCCAGCATAGGGCACCCCTGTGGGTGCAACAAGGACGGAGGGATGAGAGCGATCTTTCTGAATCAGTCGGCAGAGGACGGTGACGGGCGGGAGCGACGCGGCGCAAAAATAAGGTTCGAATAAAGCTCCGTAACAATGCAAATCAAGTCATTGTCAACGACCAAAACAGAAAGAAAGAAAAACAGGGGTACAAAATTATGGTAACCATGCACGCAGAGAGAAAATAAGCTACGTAGCCGTAGCTATAAAATGTTAGCTATATACGGATAGCTAATTTTTTTTTTTACTAAGCAGCTAAAACTTAGCTGTACTACTAAACCTTATCGTTGCACAGCAAAACGTTTAGCTATAGATAATCTGAGATAATCTTTGGCCACTCCGAAAATCAGCTGTCCATATACAGCCAATCTTTTTTCTTCGAGTGCTTTGAAGCAGATGGAGTTCGGAAAAATTCAAATACTGCACTGTTAAAAAATATGTCGTAATTTAACAATGTCCATAAAATTTCGTGAAACATTTATTGCACTTGGAAAAAAATTGTGTTCACAAACAAACCAACAATGTGGTTGTATTGAAACGACATGTGTTGCTAACAAACTTAACTACGAATCTGTTGTAGCGTTAAACCAGTTTGTAGGTACTTGTCCCCTAATAGGCCATTACGATTGAAATAGAAAGAGTTAGAGCATCTTTGCTCAGTGACACCGATGCAACAAATGCTGTTGTAAACCAACAACACAGTCGTCACGGGCAGTGTCGTCAACTGACAACTATTTTTAACAGTGTAGTTATACATATAACGCACTTTTTTTTCATTGCTGCACGTTTATACGGAGCTCTACACTGTAAATGGAGGAGTAAGCATTCTCGTTGCAGGAGAGTGACATCAGTGACCCAGATTTGATAGGTCAAAAGAGAGAGCGACATGATTGACGACACTTCTTTCTTCTTTTGGGTCGATTCATTGGTATCGAGATGACTCAATACGAGCGATATGAATCCATAACGCTCCATTTGAGTGATGTCATCACGGACAAGTCTTACGTCGTGGCAACGCTCATACTCTAAAAGAGCGATCTCAGAATTTGCTCGCCCTCTTTTTAGGGCGACGTCAAATATGTCCGCTCAATGTCAGACATAAATACAAGGGGGAAACAACTCTGATTTTTTTGTACACCTCGTAATTCAGGGAAATAAAGAACAAGAAAAAAGTAGAAATTCAGAAAAATAATTAAGAAAAGTTCAGGAAAATTCACAAAAATTCAGTTAAAATTCAAGTAAAAACACACAAATTCTGTAAAAATTCACGAAAATTTACGAAAATTTACAGGAATTCTCAAATTGTGTGTTCACGAAAAGTCAAGGCTGCTGTTTCCCCTCAGCAAAAAAAAAACACGACCTTCAACTTCACAGGGTGCAGCACGTTCACTTCATCTTTTCCGTTGGGCGGCACATACCTCTGGCGCACAGACACGTGTGTTCCCTGGGGAGGCTCCCAGGAAAGGGATTTCCGGCTCCTGCGCGGCCGCGGGTCAGGTGGATGGCGGCGCTAGTCACTGGCAGCGCCGGTGCGCTGCTGTCCGCCTTGCGACGGCCCGCGCCGCCCACGCGCCATGGCGACGAGAAATATGACGATACTTCCGCTTCCGGCGGCCGCAGGCGATCTGCAGATACTCCCGCTTCAAGCGACCACGAGTGTTCCGGTGATACTCCCGCTTCAACTGATTACGAGCGCTGTATCGAGATCTCTGCTTCCAGCTACGGTGGGCGCTTCGACAGTTCTCCCACGGTACTCCCGCTTCCACTGGTCACGAGGGATCCGTCGATACTCCCGGTTACAGCGACCACGGGGCGCTCCAGCGGTACTCCCGCGCCCACTGATCACGGAGGATCCGTCGATACTCCCGCTTCCAGCGACCGCGAGTGCTCTGGCGATACTCCGCGTGACAGAGGGTCCGCGGCTCGCGTGGTGGACTCCAGTCGACGCGAAATCAGCGGGTGAGGTACAGGTAGCAGCTACCGCAGGGAGTAGAGCCGCTAAGGCGACGGCAACGCAGTGCGCCCCTGCCGTGCACTACTGATCCTGACGGGATGGGTGCGGCCTAGACCGCGCGGGCGGCCGCACGCGTACGGGGCGCGGCGGGGCGGGGCGGGGCGGGGCGGGGCTAACCGGCAGCGCGGGCAGACGGGTAGCGACACCTGTTGGGCCCGCCAACGCGTGATCGCGGCCGAACACACATCGTAAGACAGACGGACAGACAGATATACAGACAGACTGACTGACTGACAGACTGATCAACCGACAGGTAGACGCGGGCATAACCTAGTATACCATGTCGAAAATCGAAATGGGCTAAAATGTTGAAGAAATCAGGAGACAGGACAGTGCACTTTGTCGTTCACCCAAAACAGTTCTGCGCGGCTGAGGAAAAAAAGAATCGCTGTTTAGCTGTATATGTTTTTTTTTAGCTACGATGCTTATTTTCTAGCTGGCCTGCTGTTATTTATTCTGCCTCTGATTTCAGCCATAGTGCTAATTTTTCACATCTAATTTCAGCTGCGCGGATTTTGTGTGGGAGTGTGACTGAGTATATGCTAGCTATACCGAGCTCAACGTCGTCATACTTTAAAAACTGAAGTTGTCGCTAATCTGGTACAAGTTGGCGTACTTCCGATGGAAGCTCTACGAGGGCGGCAGCAGCTACAAGGAGCGGCGGCGTCCGTGACGCAATGCACAGCCAAGCAGTGCAAGAGAAGCGCGCCTCGCAGCCCAACGACCGCGCCCCCGCCCCGCCATCGCCGTCCCCGCCAAGCTGTTTGAGGGGGTCATGTCTGGCTATGAGAGCGGGACAGAGCCGAGGCGGCGCCTGCTCTCCCCGCCCCGCCCCGCCCCACCCCACCCCACCCCACCCCACCCCGCTATTAGCCCCGTAGATAACGCGGCCGCCACCCCTTCCGGACTCGGGGTCGTCCCCTCGCGCTCTGAATGCACAACAACTAGTAGTAACGCCTTGCAAAGCGTCTGGGGAACGCCTTGCACGCGCGCAGAATACATACGCCCGGGGCGGAGCGGGGCGGGGCGGGGCGGGGCTGGGCGGGGCGGGCCCACACGCTCGCGCTCACGCGCACGCACGCACTGCCACGCCGCTCCACGTCCCGCTGAGCTATTCCCGTCCGGATGTGCGTGCCAAGTCAAACTAACCCTGACCTCCCTGATGGACCACTCTACCCTCTCCCCCCCCTCTCTCTCTCTCTCTCTCTCTCTCTCTCTCTCTCTCTCTCTCTCTCTCTCTCTCTCTCTCTCTCTCTCTGTGGAGTCTCTGGTGGAGTGATGTCGGTGGTACAGCTCGTGAATTTAAATCGTGAATAATCATCAAAGAGACACAGTGAATGATATTTAGTTGGTGTTAAAGTGTGCCTAAGTGATTGAAGTAGTTGAGAGAGTGTGGATAAGTTCGTGCGTCGCTCCAAAACTTTCTATTGAAGTAGCTCAGTGGACGACTTGAGGTTGAGGTTAGGAGCATCACAACCGGCCGGCCAGCAGTTAGCAGTTTTGATCGGCAGCGCTGGGGAATACAATAATATAAACAGCTGAGATGTCGTCTGCGTCGTCCGAGTGCTCTGGATGTAAAGGAGAACTGCCCTTTGATTATGTTCAATGCTCTGCTGCCCCCTCCTGTAAACTGCATTTTCGCTGTGCCGGTGTAGCTGAGACTACCTGGAGAAAGAAGAAGAAAGAAGATAAGGAAGCATGGATGTGTACCAGCTGTAAGGCCACTCCAATTCATCCAAATGAAATGCGCACTTTTATGAAGGATGTTAGAGAGAATTTCAAAAAAATGGAAGAACTAGCTGAACTCATCCCCCTTGTGAAGCAGCTTGAAGAATCAGTAGAGTTCCTTAGTGGAAAGTATGATGAAATGCTGAAACAAAATTCTGCCCTAGAGACCCAGCTCAAAGACAGCCAAAGCAAGTGTGCTGACTTGGAAAATTCTCTAGTTGCAATGGAGAAAGTTGTCGAAGACCTTCAGATGCGCATGGTAAACACTGAACAATACGCCAGAAATCGTAACATCGAGATCTCTGGGCTCCCAGCTCAGAGAGATGAGGATCTAAACTTAATCATGACTAGGATGTCCAAGGTCCTTAACATACAGTTCAGTGAGGAGGACATTGATGTCATGCACCGAGTGCCAACCCGATCTACTGGACCACCTAAAATTATAGTGCAGTTCAAGACACGCACTATACGAGAGAAGTGGCTGGAGAGAAGGAGGCAACCTTTAACCTCTACGCAGCTCCTAGATGGAGGTTGCCCAGAGGAAAACAACCGTGTTTACATTAATCGTCATCTTGCAGAACACTGGCAAAAGCTATTGTGGAAGGCTCGTCAACATGGTCAACAAAATGGTTATCTGAATATATGGTACCAAGATAACAAAATCATTGCGAGGAAGACTCGTGATGATAAATCTCGTGGTGTTGTCATTCTACATGAAGGAGACCTTCAAAAGTTAGGGCCTTTTGAACTGTAAATTTATTTAATAAATTAGTAATCCTACTGACTGTGATTTGCAATGCTCAAAGATTATGTTAAAAATATAGCTGTTAGGCATAAAAATAAGCTTAAAGTGGTGCACATTAATGCACAATCATTAAATGATACTACACATTATTCTGAATTTTGTGATATTTTTGGTGATGGTGATGTGGATATCCTTGGAGTGTCAGAGACTTTTTTCAAAGATACTAGTCAAATGAAATTAGAGAATTATGAGGTGTTACATGTAAATAGAATTGAGAAGAGAGGAGGTGGCGTTGCAGTGTATATTAGACGTGGACTTGGATATAAGTTATTAACTACATCTGAGGGTGAAAGCGATAAACCTGAATATGTGATATGTGAGATCTCCAACTGTGCTACTAAAATATTATTTGCTTGTATTTACAGGCCACCCCATATAGGACATATGGACATATTTCTAAATGATATTCATGGATATTTGTCTCAATACAAATACACTATAATCTGTGGTGATGTGAATGGTAGATTTAATACGGAGGAATGTGAAACTAAAATTATTGAAAATATTCTATACCAATGTGATCTAACAAGAGTCCCCTATGGTCCAACCTATCATACGATGAAATGTCATAGTAACCTAGATATTATTGCCTCCAACTGTCAGGATGTCATGATTGATTATGGGCAAACAGCGAAGCGTCAGCATTTTCCGCCCATGACCTTATCTATGCAGTGTATAACCTCTCTACCCCAATATTCCAACCCAAAGTTATTACCTACAGAGACCTTAAGAATGCAAATAGGGAAGAAATTATTAACTGTGCTAATGAGTTACCATGGGAAAATATCTATAAGGAGGGAGATATTAATAGAAAAGTTGAGTTGTTTAACAGTAATATGATGCTGGTGTATGATAAATGTGTGCCAACTAAGACCATAAAAATAAAAAAAAAAGAGAGAACCATGGATGACTGAGGAGATCTGCAAATTGATAAAAAAGAGAAATAGGTTAAGGAAAAGGTGGCTTTCCTTTCATGATCCTGAAATATATGAGCAGTTTCGGGTAACCAGGAATAAAGTGAAACAAAGAATAAGAAATGCCAAAGTTCAGCATTACAATTATTTGTATAATTCTTGTGATAATCCTAAAGATATGTGGACAGCAATTAAATCTCTTGGAGTGGGTAACCAAGATAACTCCCATGATCTTGTAGTACCTGTAAATGATCTCAATAAACATTATGCATCAGTTTCAACTGTAAAGTACCCTGATAAAGTCCAAAGCATACTTCCTAGATATCCAGTTGAGTTTAATGTTCATTATGATAATAAATTTTATTTTAAGTATGTTAAACCTGTTGAAATAACTAATGCTCTATGTGCTGTGAAGTCTTCTGCAATAGGTTTTGATAATTTGTCTTTACAATTTATAAAGCTATGTTTGCCTGTTATACTTCCTGTACTTGAATATTTATTTAATTATAGCTTACAGAACAGTTGCTTCCCTGAGGTGTGGAAGAAGGCAAACATTAAACCTATACCTAAGATTAAAAACCCATTAACATGTAAGGACTACAGGCCTGTTAGCATTTTATGTGTTCTTGCAAAGGTTATTGAAAAAATAGTATACCATCAAACTGTGGAGTTCATTGAAGCTCAAAATATCTTGCCTAAATATCAATCTGGCTTCAGGAAAGGGTACAGCACTACAACTGCTCTAATCAAAGTAATTGATGATGTAAGGCAATCTGCCGATAAGAGATTGGTTAATTTACTTTTACTGCTTGATATGAGTAAAGCATTTGATTGTGTACATCATACCTTATTAATTAAAAAACTGAGGCATATTAACTTTTCCAACTCTGTTGTTAACTGGTTTAAATCATATTTACATAATAGATACATAAGAGTAGTTGTAGATAATAGTGTCAAATCTGACTGGAGTGCATTGGAAGCAGGAGTCCCCCAGGGGAGTGTTCTAGGCCCACTGTTATTTGCATTATACTTATTTGATATGCCTCTAATGTTAAAATACTGTCGATACCACCAGTATGCAGATGACCTTCAACTTTATATAGAGTTTGATCCAACAAGTTATGAAGCAGTATGTAATAAAGTACGGGAGGATGTGTTAGCTATCACTGAATATATGTCTAATCATAACTTACTCCTAAATGTTGAAAAAACTCAGGCAATTGTACTTGGTTCTGCACCATATGTAAAGAGATTATACGATAATGGGCTATCAATTGAGATTGGTGGTAGTATATTAACTTGTGTACCAGTTGTTAAAAACTTGGGAGTACTTATAGACTCTACACTTACTTGGACCAACCACTGCACTTTTGTTATTAATAAGGTATTTTCTATTCTTGCACAACTCAGGCGTTGTTTCTCCTTTACTCCCTTGCATATTAGGAAGAGGCTAGTACAAATGTTAATATTTCCACATTTTTATTATGTTCTCCCCTTATGTACTAATATAAGTTTTGTTAATATGCAAAAACTTCAACGTGCTCAGAATGCCTGTGTTAGATATATCTGCAATGTAAATAAATTCCAACATATATCACTATATTATAAAAATCAAAGTTTACCTAAACTAGAGGATATGAGGACTTTGCAAGTTTGTACCATTATGTGGAAATCTATACACTTTGGAACTCCTGTATATCTATGTGAATATTTTAAAAAGGATAGCTTGAAAAGAAAGACCAGGACTGAGGATGGCAAACTAATCGTTCCCACAGCAAGAACTGAAATCTATAAAAAGTCATTTTACATTGAAGCCTGTAGCCTTTGGAATAGTTATTCCCTCTACAAAATTAGATCTCTGTATATGCTTAGGAGGTACTTGAAAAATTTACTAAGTCACTGATGCTAAATATTATTTTTAATTTGCTTTACTTCGCTGATGTTAAATTCTCAGATGAGTGATGAGATGTACTCTTTATTTTTGTTATGGTGAATTCACCTTTTTTTTTGTTGTTGTTTTGTTTGTTATTAATGAGAGCCAGCTTCTATGCTGCAGTGGGGCCATAGCCCTTTTGTATAGAAGCTGCCAATAAACCAATTCAAATTCAAATTCAAATTCTCTCTCTCTCTCTCTCTCTCTCTCTCTCTCTCTCTCTCTCTCTCTCTCTCTCTCTCTCTCTCTCTCTCTCTCTCTCCCTCCCTCCCTCCCTCCCTCCCTCCCTCCCTCCCTTAACACGACACACTGCGACCCCGTCTGGGATCAGAGAAGCACGGCGTGGACCACTGCACCATGTGATATGAGGTATAGTGTTTAGCGGGCAGGGGATTTATTTTACCAGAAAAAAAAATGATGAAGGAAATTCTAAAAAAATAAATTTTAAAAATTATAGTATAAATTTAGGTCAGCTTTACGGCATCCAACCTACCGAAAATGGGAACTACATAAAAACACGCTTATGAAAACTACTTTAAATAACGTATAAAAAATTTAAGCTGAACAAAAAAACTCATACATCAACACACCAGTTAAGGCAAGAAGTGTGGAACTGGAAGCAATATGAGTACCAATGAGTACGCCGGTATAAACAATACGAAACAATATTAAAACAATACGAGACAATATACACTACAAAGTGACAATTTTGGACAGAATTAGAAAAAAAGGTTTGCATTTTCAGTATTTTCAAAGAAAAATTAAACATTGCGACCTGTTAGCCTAACCCACACCTGATGTCATTATTAGTCGTTTGGCGACAAAATCTCATTCAAGGGCACAGTCTTCACATAAATTTGTTCAAATCTGATGTATTGTCTAGAGACAATCATGTGAACACTTTTTGGGCCTGTTCCACACCCCTCGAGTTAAGGCATTTGCATGAGAAAACTTCTCGTGGAAAACATAAGTAGCACCTCAGTGTTCACAGAGGTGGTCTCCGCCCGTGCTCAGCTTCTGCAGATGCATCAAACGCCCGCGCATTTTATTTTTCAACTTTTTGCTCCGTGAATTTTCCCAAAGAGGAACGTCACGTGGATTCCACGTGGATTCAACGTGGATTCGTGGAAATTTCGTGGACGTGGATGTGTCAACGAGATTTCAACTATTTTTCCACCTCAAATATTTTTTCTTCATTCTATGCTAAACGATTTTAAATAGTATTTTGATCGTATTGGTCAATAGGGGCATGTGTATTAAGGCGTTTTTGAGGTAAAATTAATGTTCGTTGATATCACGTGGATTCTACGTCATTTCCACCATTTTGCCAAAATCCACCATCTTTTGTAACTTTGGGCGTAACTGTTCAGCTTACGCAAGAAGATATATAACATTGTCCTGATCATCGCGTTTTACGAGATAACGTTGAAACGCATCGGAATAAAGTGGAATCAATCCACGCCGAATCCACGTGGAATCCACGTGGAATCCACGTTCCAACGTTTTGCGTTCAACGTTAAAAAAGTGTTCAAACATATAATTACGTTCTTGAACAGTATTTAAAATTTGTTCTAGATACGTAGAATCCATATTTCAAGGGTTAGTTTTATAACATACAACACGCAACGCCCTACGCTAAACGGATACTAGCAGGCCAATAAGGTGAGCATCGGAATAGGATCGGTAGCTGACATGCCTCCTCCAACACCGTCGACGTAGGGTAGTGGGTAAGGTACTAGACTTCTAATCCAAAGGTTGTAGGTTCAACTCCATATGAGGTATAATAAAAAATTAATTTTCTTTGCCAGCACGTTGAATCCACGTGATTTCCACGTGGAAATTTCGTGGAAAAAGGTGTCAAATCCACGTGGATGTGACGTGGTTCTTCCACGTCGATACCACGTCACATATCCACGTAGAATCCACGTTTCTTCCACCTTTATTCCTCTTTGGGTTTGTGGACGACCGATGTCATATCTATGAGTCCGCGGAGCAACAAAAGATGTCGCCCGGCTGTGACATCTGCAACGCAAATACTGTGCAGCCCGTCTGCCCCGTAGAAGACAGGGAGGCACGCCGCGGGGCTGCGGGTACGACACAATGAAGGGGACCGCGGCCCGCCCCGCGCCGCCCCGCGCCGCCCCGCCCCGCCGAGTAGGAGCTTTTGTGCGCGGCGGGTCGAGCTCATGCCTCGTCTCTCTGCAGAACAAGTGCAGCCACCTGGGCCCGCCTGAATCAGAAAACTGCGCGGGGAGGGAGAGAGAGAGAGAGAGAGAGAGAGAGAGAGAGAGAGAGAGAGAGAGAGAGAGAGAGAGAGAGAGAGAGAGAGAGAGAGAGGGGGGGGGGCGGAGGGAATGGAGGCAGGACGAAGAGTGTTGTTAGTCGAGCGAGAGAAAACGAGAGACAACGGCGCGGCGCTGCTCCGGGGCAGAGCAGCGCGAGAGACAACAACGCGGTGCTGCTCCGGGGCGCTAATTTTGAAACCCTCCTGGATTTCAACCCCATCCCTAACTTTACACGCGTATTTCTCACTTCTCGTTGGCCGTGGAGTGGCGAAACCAGGTAGGGAAGTATCCAGACCGAAATTTAGGATAGTTTAGGCAAGGTTAGGTTAGGTTAGGATAGGTTAGCTTGGATTTGGGTTCGGTTAAAGAAGAACAGGATCCACTGATTTCTTCGCTTCTCTAATCGAATCCAACCTATCATAACCTATCCTAACCTAGCCTAACCTAGCCTAAATATACGTTCTAACAACTGAATTTAGGCCCACGGCCCCATGACCAACGAGAAGCGAGAAATACGGAAGCAAAGTTAGGGATGGGGTCGAAATCCAGGAGGGTTTCAAAATTAGCCTCCGGGGCGGGGTGTAGCCACGAGAGACAACAATCGGGGGTAGAGTATAGCCGCGAGAGACAGCCGCGAGAGACAACAGCCGCGCGAGACGACGGCGCGGCGCTGCTCCGGGGCAGAGCAGCCGCCAAAGCAGGCGCGCTAGTGGCGCCAACCAGCGCTCTCCACTCCACCTCGAGCGCGGTGGAGAACATCTCTCCAGCCGTGACCTCGAGGATGGTGGAGTGGTTGGTAACCCTTTTGCTTTCGATTTGCTCTGGCTTTGGCAGCGCGCGCCGTGCGCTGTGTCGCCGAGTGGCGCGAATCTAGGCGTTCTGACAGCGGCCCCACCCCACATCCCGAGTCCGGGGCGGGGCGGGGCGGGGCGGGGCGGGGCGGGGCGGGGCGGGGCGGGGCGGGGCGGGGCGGGGCGGGGCGGGGCGGGGCGGGGCGGGGCGGGGCGGGCCGGGGCGGGCCGGGGCGGGGCGGGGCGGGGCGACCCCCCCGGGGGACCCCACTGGGCGCGCAGAAGCCGCTGCTGCCGGCGGCGCCCCGCACACGCTGCTGCAGCTCCCGGAAGTGGGAGATAGTGGAGTGCGGAGGTCCCGAGGGGCGCGCCGTCGCAGGGATCAGCCGCGCACAGTGACCCTCGCGATGTGAGACAAGCCGGAGGACGGCCGCCCCGCAAGGGGAACAGAGATAAACAACTCTGAAATTTTTGTAAACCTCTTACATCAGAAAAATTCAGAGAAATTCCACAAAATGTACACTGTGAAAAGTTTACAAAGCAATGCTTCGTAACCTACAAAGAAAACGCGTCCTCTGTAATTACAAAGAAAATGCTTTGTAATTACGAAGCATGCCGGGCAATTCTTTGTAATTACGAAGCGTTTTCTTTGTAATTACGAAGAAATTTCGCTTTGTAATTCAAAGACCCTGTTTTCTTCGTATTACAAAGCACTGCTTCGTAGACTTTTAGCAGTGTAAAAAAGGAAAAAAAAGAGGTTACATTCGGGCAAACATTCACGTAAATTTATTAAAACTTCTAAGAGTTTGCACACAAAGTTCAGAGTTGTTGCCCTGTCGGCTGGGACTACTGACGGCGCCGCTCTGCATCCTGCGCCAACCCGAGCAGCGAGGAGGAAAATGTCCGCGCAGTTCGCTGACCCCATCAAACATACAACGATACGTCTACTTCATTTTTTTGGGGGGGGGGGCGAGAGCCTAGAGTATTTTCTCGGTGTCGCCCTGGGCGTGTCCGTCGCCTGCATCCTGCACAGCGGAGTCTTTGGCCCGCTCGGGGAGCAGGCAGAACTGTTTGGACGCCCCGCCCCGCCCCGCCCCGCCCCGCCCCGCCCCGCCCCGCCCTGCACCTCGGAGCGCCCCAGAAGCGCGCGCCGCCAACGCCCCCGGGCCACGGGCAGGCCGCGGCAAAGGAGCAGCTCGGAGCAAAGCTAGCATCCCAGACTCCCCGGCCCCAGCCAGGGCAGCCAGGGCTACCACCACCCCTACCCCCTACCCCCTACCCCGCCGCGCCCCGCCTCCAGCCGGGAGTCTGCCCGCGGCCCCGCGAGCCGTGCGGGGAGAGGAGGGGGGGGGGGGTGACAGCTAATCTCAGCGTGCCATCAAAGCATACACCAGAGTGAGCGGGTGGGGGAGGGCGACTCCAAAGGGGTGGCGGTGGAGATGTCCCGATACACA
Source organism: Frankliniella fusca (assembly GCA_029379305.1). Lineage (NCBI taxonomy): Eukaryota > Metazoa > Arthropoda > Insecta > Thysanoptera > Thripidae > Frankliniella > Frankliniella fusca. The sequence continues at coordinate 501,396 of JAHWGI010000321.1, read as the reverse complement.
GCGCGGGCTGGCGTGGCGGAGTGGCACTATTGTGCAGCGGCGGCGGCGCCGGATGCAGCGAGGACCGCTTAAAGCGCGCACTTACCCGCTCTTACCCGCCCCGGCCCCGGCTGCACAGCGCACACACACAGTGAGAGGTCTGTACGACCCGCGTCATCATTGACGTCAGGAAAGCAGGCAATAAGCAGCCCGGTAGGTATATTGTTCTCCCCCGTTTCAGGGAGTACACCATCACTACAGGGAACATGTACTCTCCCCCCCAACCCTTTCGAGACGGGGGAGTACATTGTCCGTAGGGACTTTGTACTCCCTCCGGAGCACACCACTTCGGATATTGTACTCTAACACTAAGGAATGTGTACTCCACGGGTGTCGCCTGTCCCGCGAGTAATCAATCGCGTAAACACCTCCCCTTCCTCGAAGGCGAAGCCCGAAATGGACCTGCCACGGATGGTGGTCAAACGAGTAAAGCGAGGAGGTTAAAATTTTGAACTTTTTCTGAAACTCAAAAGTTTCACATTTTTGTCCCCTGTGTCCGAGTGTTAACACTAAAGCACAAAAACCCGCGCTCATTTGGAATCTGGCGAGTTACTCCGCGTCAGTGTTGCCAGAAAGTTTGGCAAAATACAGCGCAATACACCTGTGTGTAACAGGACTGTATCTCCGCCTGTGTACTAGGCAACGTCTGGACAGGAGTGCAGGGGAGTTGCCTACTAGGCAGGCGGAGATACCGCCACCTGCACACTAGTGTATGCGCGGCTTTTGCAAACATTTTTTGGCAACAATGCTCCGCGTCGACTCTCAACTATAATTACGGTCGAAGTTCTACAGGAGTTCAAAATAGAGTTCGAAATTTAAACTTTGAACGAGATTTGGGCCAGTCGGCACGGTGAGATTTTTTTGGACTTTTGGCTACAAACTCGTGAGGCAGGGCAAAAAAGATCCCTAAAATTGGTATGGATCCGAATTTATATTTTTTCGGGTAAAAGTAAAAATTGACTGAGCTAAACTCCCTACCTCGAGCGGCTGATGTCACAACAGAGCAATGCTCACAACTGCTGTTGGTTTTCGAAGGGGAGCGATGGAGTAGGGATGCGACGCATTTTCGTAAATACACTGGAAACCCAAGTGTGTGAATGTCGCACACTTGTAGGTGTGCGAGGATTCATTCGTACACTTGGCCACTTAAACGTGTGAATTTTCCTAGGATATTCACACGTTTGAGTGGCCAAGTGTACGAATGAATCGTCGCACACCTACAAGTGTGCGACATTCGTACACTAGGATTTCCAGAGTAGAACTGTCATATAATTTGAGTTCAGCTCGCTGGGTACAGGGCACCGCGCCTTCAGCGCGCCCGCCCCGCCCGCTCAGCTGTGTCAACGCCACGGAAGGTCATGACTCACCGTAAGCTGACAAGTGCAAACTGAGGGCGCGGCGGGGCGGGGCGGGGTGGGGTGGGGTCTCTGTCCATGCCTCACCGTAAAAAGTTTGCTCCGTTGAGACAGAAATTGTGACGGCAATCAGGAAAAGGGAACACCGATGCGAGGTTTAAAAATAAAATAAAGTTTTTTTTTTTTAACAAACCTGCATCTGGTTTCCATTTTAAGGGTGGCCTGTTGGCGAGTGTTCGGAGTCTCAGCGGGTACGGGTAGGCCACCCCCAGCACTGTTATCCGAAAAGCGATAAATATCATACAATTAGCTGCGATAATTCCTCAAAGCGATACACACAAAATATCGCTCCAGGGAGAGCAATAAGAAAGTTATTGCTCGAAAAGTGCATTAGTCAATGCATTTTTATGCAATCATGATTGCTCAAAATAAGTGATAATTTGCGTTTAATGCGGCAAACGAGCGATAATTCATTTAATGCTGCAAATGGTATGAGAATTATCACTCTTTAGAGTAATATTTAATACTAATAAAGTGCAATAAATTTTTTATCGCTCCCACAGGAGCGATAAATATTTATTGCATTCCAATCGTATTTTTTATTGCATTAAGAATTACAGTGAGCGCGCGCGTGCGGCGCGGCTGCCTACCCAGCGGGCGGCCGACCCTCCCTCAGGGTAGGTCAGGGGGCGGAGGGAGAGGACTCTATTGGCGGCGGCGGCTCGACTGTGAACAACAACGTCGTTACTCTCAAGACTCACAAGAACTTAAAACAAGAGAATGTTGAAAATTTCAAGAAAAATAAGAAAAACTCCAAAAAAACTCAACAACAACAACAACAACAACAACAACAACAACAACAACAACAACAACAACAACAACAACAACAACAACAACAAAAACGGAAAATTCAAAATTTAGGTTACTGAAACTTTAGAAAAATTCACGGCTCTTAAATTCTGAAACTGTTTGGGTGCAACAACGCCCACCTCTCTGGAGCCCGTCGAGATTCTGCTGCAGCCAGACCCACACGAACGCGTTGCCGAGGTCGGTGGCCAGCTCTTGTCAGCAGCAGGCGACGAGGAGGCAGCCCGCTGTGGTCGGTCAACGTACTAACAGCCACCGCCCGGGTTCAACAGGAGGCTATCACCAAGCAGGTGGCCGAAGCAGAGCACGCTGTAAACAAAATACTGTTGTAAATTAACGACAAAGTTTGGAACAGCTAAATTTGAGCAGCAACAATGACTTGTAACAATGTCTGTTGTAAATCGACAAGTCGACCGTCCACAGTAACAGCAAAAAGTTAACAGCATAGAAAAGCAGTGCAATTTAAAAAAAAAAAAAAAAAAAAAAAAAAAAAAATAGTTGTCCAGGAACAACGAAGTTGTTGAGGAACAAAAAATTGTTCAGGAACAACGAAGTTGTTGGAACAACAAAATTGTTCAGGAGCAACAAAAGTTGTTCAGGAACAACAAAATTTGCTCAAAGATAAGAAATTTCTTGCTTTGGATTAAAAACAAACATAACTGTTTTCCAACAACTTTTCTTGTTGTTGTTGTTGTCGCTGTTGTTAAACAACGTCGTTGTTTGACTGCAACACAGTCATCACTGTGAGAGTTGTTTTTCAACAACTCCGCGAGGTCTCCGGCCTCGGGGCGTAATGGAACAGGTGTCGTATCGCGTCGCCTACCTTAGGGGGTGAGAGACACCGCGCTGACGGGTCCTCTCCAGGTCCGCGCGCGCTGCTCGCCTTGATATTCTTACAGTATATTGGGTTAACCCTGAAATTTTGTAGACCTCGTCATTCAGTCAGAAAAACGAAGAAAAAATCAGAACACTTGACGAAAATTAAGAAAACTTCAGAAAAATATTAATCTACGAAAATTTGTAAAAAATTAATTAAAAATATACGATTTCACGAAATCCTGATAGGCACGAAGTTCGTTCATGTGTTTTTGTTTTACAAAGACAAAAACCTTCGGTGGATGGTTTTTGCAAAAATTTCCAGCCTTTTGGGTGATATTACTGAATTTGTTTTGTCCCAGGGTTTGATCAGCGTCACTAGCTCGAAAGATCACACGCCAAATTTCATCTGTCTAGCTTGAGATTTCGAAGTTATTCTCTCAGTAAAAATTGTCCGAACAGCTTGATTTTTGAAGTGTAGGCTTGTAATGCAATGGTCATTCGAACACTGATTTGACATTTTTACTCCAACGTGTTCTTCCAAATTTTACTTTTTGAACCGCTGTGGATGAGTCATGAGTCGAATCCCCCAGACACGATCCTCCTCCCCTGCGCGCCGCGCAGAGGGGCCGAGCGGCCAAGCATCTGCAACAATGCCGACTCGGCTTGGCTCGCCTTCGGAGCTGGCACTATCCTAAGTCCAGGCAATATAGAAAAAATACGGGCCTTACCTAAAAAAAAAATTAAGGCAGAAATTTCTTGGGCTAGTTGGATAGGTCTAAATGCGTACTATAGCATATAACATACCACAACATATCAAAATTCCAAAAGACATCGTGCAGAATTGTTCCTTATACCTCCAAGATCACCTGTGCAAATTTGCACGCTTCTTACACAAAATGCGCGATTCTTACAGATCAAGGCGTGTACCTCGCCAACCTCGCCCACTAGCGGGCGGTAGGCCGCGCGGCCCTGCTCGGCCAAGCTCGCAGACGCCTAGTGCCCACATTACAGATGTCACAAAAAAACATAAACACCTTTTCTACTCAAAATAAATTTCCTACAATGTTTATAAAAGCACAATTTTAGGTATCGGCACTATTTTACGAGTTGAACGCTTTTCGTACATTTTCAGAAAATTAAGTTCTAATTTCGAACGCATTTTAAAGCTAAAAGATCGCAGTTTTAAATTTAAAAACTGATACACCGTTGAAAAGCTTGTTATTTGCGTATCCAACGAGCTAAGGCCCGTTTCTGTGGCACAAACGGTTCGCTCACAGGATCTGTGCAAAGCTTCAAACTCGGAAAACTCCGATGTTCAACTTCTGTTCCACATAGCGGGTGTTGCCCACGGCGGAATTCGGAGGAATTTTGATATGTTATAGTACGCACTTAGACCAATCCAACGAGCCCAAGAAACCTTTGCCTGCAATTTTAAGGTTCAAAGCTTTATTGCCTGGACTACACGGTAAAAATAGTTTCTTGTATTTCAAGATCTGTCTTGGATGTCCATTGGTATTCTCCATAAGATCCAAGAGAGATCTTGAAATACAAGATACTATTTTTACCGTGTAATAGCCTCGCGGTAGCCGGCAGATAAGGAGATAGAGAGACGGGCAGGGCCGGGCCGTCGCACGGACCACACCTGATGCACACCTTGGGGGAATACACGGGGAGCAGTGTGTGATCGGTGTCTGGACGGACCCAGAAAGGATCCTCAAAGGTAAGAAGTCGTCATTTCTAGGTACAGCCTCTCCCAGAACACGCCATACCCACCCCCTGAAATTAATTGTGTTATACACTGTTAAAAAAACTTGTCAGGAGACAAGAGGTTGCACGACGAGCACCTTGTTCTCGAACACAGGAGTTGTTATTAGTATTACACTTAAAAATATCAGTATGCTCTTACCATATGGCCCCATACAATAAACTGATGTGTATGGAACGGTATGGATGTGACAACAAAACTGTTGTTAACTTTTTAACTAACACATTTTGTCGAAGAACAGTGAAGTTTGTAATTAATAACCTTTCTGCGCAGTAACAAGACCGAAACCCTTTTTTTGAAAAGAAATTTTTTGAACTCTTGACCTTTGACAAAAAGTTTGTTTTTTAACAACAAATATTGTTTAAAAAATTAACAACACTTTTGCTGTTAATTAGCAACAAAAAATTTTACAGTGTATAGAGCTTTGTAAAGTCAAATTTGTATCTACCAAAATATTCTTTCTTCTTATCCCCCTTTCATGAGGAGGGGGTATGTTGGAAATGTTTTTACATCATAATCGTCTGGCTTAAATTTTGCATATTCTGCAACCTAAATTCGCGATTAGGCCTCCGTAATGTCCGTTGTGTATGCGTCATCTCTGCTATGATTTCTCGCTCGTCTTATCTCAGTGCTGGCGAGGCCCGGCCGGGCCCGGCCCGCACCCTGCCCGCTGCTCCCATGTAGCTCTGTGCGGAAAGGCTCTAAAGTACTTCGGGAGATTTCCCCGGCGTGCGGACTTAATAATGAACGGTTTACTCTTCTTTATTCCAGAAAAAAATTCAAGAAGAAGCGCCGTCTCCGCCTCACAGCCCACTGCGTATGAGTCGAGATGGACGACGCTGCGGCATGGTAAGCTGTTGCTCCGTATGAAGTTGTTCCCGTCGTCACCACCACGCAGAGGGGCAGGGGGGGGGGGGGGGGAATCATTTCACACTAACTGGCAATGTACTTTTTCGTACATGTGAAATGTCCGCATATAAACGTGCGGGTTAATGTAAAAAATCGTGCAGAATTATGTAAAATATTGTGCATAGATCTGCAGAATGTATTACATGTCGAAAAATGCACATATGGAGAAAAATTCAAGAAAGAACCAAAATGAAATTGGAAATATTTCGTAAATGGAGGTAGAAGATCAAAAATTATTATAAAGGGACAGAAATTTTACTTGAAAAATCAAAGGAAAAAAATGAAAAGTAAAAAAAATTAATATTGAACGCATTTTAAATGAGTGATCCCCCCTCACACTCCCCATCCCGCAGGCTGAAGTCGCACCGCGAGCCCGGCGTGCGCAAGGTGGTCGAGGTGCTGAAGCCGAAGGGACGCGCGCCGCCGAGCACCGAGCTGCTGAGCGCCGCCCTGCTCGAGGCCATGCGGAGGAACGACTGGAAGCTGGTGGGCAGACTGAAGTCCGGGCTGCCGGACCGACTGGTGGAGGACAGCATGACGGCTGCGTGGCGCCGCGCGCTCGCGCAGGGGCTGCCGCTGAGCGAGAAGGTGCGGGAGTATGCAGTCGCGCTCATGGTGCTCCTGCGCTACAAGCTGTCGCGCCAGAAGAAGAACAAGAGCAAGCGCTTGAGCTGGACTGCGCTGCGGGGGCTGGTGGACCGGCTGCAGGCGGACGCGGAGAGACTCCGCGAGCTGCTCAAACGGAACGCGGAGGAGGCGGACGAGACCGTGGAGCTGGCCAGGCGCACGGCACTGGGCATCCGCGCTGTGAAGAGGTACTTTTACTGCTCGTACGGCGAGGTGCCCTGGGAGGAGGTGGAGTTCCTCGTCGCTCTGTTCGTCGAGGCGCAGACAAAATATCATACACTGGCCTTCTTAGTGGGCAATGCGAAGACGGTGGGTACACATCTCGAGTATTTCCTGGAGAAGCTAAAGATGCTGAGACAGAAGTATGCCAATATGCCAGACTCGGATGATAAACTGAAGGAGATGATGACATTGCCAGTTGGGGAGCGGGGAGAGAAAATGACCCGGTTAGTAAAGACCGACCAACGTCTTGCCAGCGTGGTGGAGGACTTCTCGTCGTGCCGAGACTGCCGCTCACTCAAGGAGACCGCGGAGGCGCTGAGCGCTGCGATCGGCGCCCTGGGCCTGAGTGATCGCGACTGGGAGCAGTGGGGCTGGCTCGCGCTACGCAGGGGCCTCTTCATGGCGGGCGAGAAGATGAAGTACTCGTGGACCTCGCCGAACCTCTCCGGCCGCTACACTAGGCTCGTTGAGCTCATGGCACCGGAGGGTGTGCTCAAGGTCCTTCGCAGCGGGATCCGGGACACGCAGGCGCACGGTGACGATGGAACGAACGCAGCTGAGATGACCATGTCCGTGCTGAACACGGCGGAGGAGAGGCAGCGCCTGGGGGCGGAGCTAGGGCGAGTCCTGGGGACAATCCTAGCCTTACAGCGAGAGGCGGAAGAAGACTTGGTGACGAAGATGAGAGGGCGAACAGAGATAGGCTTTGAGGAAGAAAGCAGAATTATGTCTGCAGTTTTGTTCGGTGACGTTAACGACTCCATTGATTATTTAGTCTATGAAAAGGTGATAGAACTGCTCGAAAAACTTTCAGGGAGAAGTTACGATGGGGAATTTGAAGACTTGAAACGCAATTTAAAACTAAAATCGCATTCACGAATTCCATCAATTTTAAATAATGTTGAAACAAAGATCAGTATTAACATTTCTCAGAACGACGCGATTAATTCGTTTGCTTTAAAACACTGCCCGCAACATTATCTTTTAATACTACGGCTCTTAGAGTGGAAAAGCTCGGAAGCCCTCAGCTCATATAAGGACGACCTTGAAACAAAGGTTGACAGTGCACCTCAACCGACCAGTTCCGCCCTCGACCGCGCCATGTCCGCTCTGAAGCTCATACCAGTCAACGCCGACAGTATTATCCGTCGTTATGCAGTGGAAGGTGGGTTGCAGGCACTCGCTTCCCGCTGGCACAAGGACGACCACGCCCCGCCACTCCTCGGTCATTTCGCGCCCGCCATGTTCGGCCGCCAGCTAAGAGACTTCCTGAACCACAGAGACAGCATCATAGAAATCTGTTCCCGCCCGACTGCGGCCTCTCTGCCTACAGTCACCATCGAGTTGTTGGTGCTGTGGGGTCACCTTCGTGATGGAGGCCTCAGTGGTGAGGACGGCGCGGAGCCCAGGGCACAAGACGACGGCAGCGCCGACGAGGTGCTGCGGCTGGTGCAGCTCAAGGACGACATGTTCCGCGGGGCGCGGCTAGGAGACCTCTCCGGCCTGCAGCGCGCGGCAGAGGGCGGCGTTGACATCTCGAGCAGGGACTGCCGGGGCCGCACGCTGTTGCACGCCGCGGCCGAGGCGGGCAGGCTCGCTGTGGTGAACTGGCTGCTGCCCGGCGCCGTGGACCCGCGCGCCAAGGACGGGATAGGACAGAGCGCGCTGCACTGCGTTGCATCCGGGGAGGTGGCCGAGAAGCTACTCGCTGCGTGTCCTGAGGGTGAGTCACTCGTGTTCCAGCCTGTTTGATAACCTCTCTTTTCCTTTCCAGAGTAATGAGGAGACCCACCCGGTGCTTGCTTTGCAGCGGCTCTCCCACTGACTCGGTACACTTCTGTTGCAGTGGGGCGGTATGCTGGCGGCCACACTCCGCTCCACAGCGCGGCGCTCTCTGGGCGCGCGGATGTCATCCAGGTGCTGCTCGCCCAGGAGGACCTCGAGGCGGAGGCTAACAATGGCTTCACACCTCTACACTGTGGTGCACTCGGCGGCCACGAGGAGGCGGTGCGCGTGCTGCTGCAGGCTGGGGCGCAGTACCGTGCCGACAAGGATCAGTTCACACCGCTGCGCTGCGCGGCGCAGTCTGGTAGCGCCCCCACTGTGGAGCTTCTCCTCCACCCCCCGCCGCCCCTCCTGCCGCGCGCCTCTGCCGAGGACTGCTGGGAGGCTGCTGGTGTTGCCGGGTGCCGCGGGCACGTGGAGGCGTTCAGCTCGCTCGTGGCCGAGCTGAAGCTGCGCGGGGCGCTAGAGGACTGCCCCGCTGCGCGCCGGGCTGTATTCGGAGTGGCCGCGGGGGGCAGCGAGGCGGTCGCCAGGGAGCTGCTGCAGCTGCAGCGCTGGCCGCGGGCGGTGGGGCTGGAGCTGGACGAACAGGGCCTCACAGCCCTCGGAGTGGCTGCTCTGTACGGTCGCGCTGGCCTGGTGCGCGTCCTGCGGGAGCACGGGGCAGACCCGCTGCACAGAGACAAACACAACAGGACCGCGCTGCACCACGCTGCGCAGGAAGGTCACGTGGAAGTGATCCGCGCCCTGAGGGAGCACACGGCACAGCTGCAGGCGCTTTGGTCGGGTCAGGGGGAGCGCGACCCACCGCTCTGCTTAGCGGCAGCACGTGGGCACCTGCCGGCGGTGCAGCTGCTGGTGGAGCTGGGCGCGGGCGTGGACACGGCGCCTGACGGGGAGAACGCGCACAAGACTCCCCTCCACGCGGCTGCTAGCTACGGCCGCACCGAGGTGGTGAGGTGGCTGCTGGAGAAGGTCGCCCGGCTGTACCCCCCTGGTGCTGTGTATACACCCCTGCACGAGGCTGCAGTGTCCGGCCACCTGAACGTGGTGCGGCTGCTTGTGCCCAGTAGCGGCCTCACGAAGAAGCAGCGGGGCGAGCGGCTGGAGCTGCTGCAGCACGTGGGCTCTGATGGTGTGACCGCTCTCCACTTCTCTGCCATCTCGGGCTCGCAGCTGGTGGTGCAGCACCTCCTGCAGCGGGAGCTGGACCTGCTGCTGCCGCACCACGACCGGAAGGAGAAGAAGGGCGAGTCAGCAGTGTGGGGGAGCCTCACCGTGTACAGGGAGGACGCTACAGGAGCCACGCCTCTGCACTGGTGTGTCGTAAACGGCGCCCCGCCCGGTGTGTTCGACCAGCTGCTGCGGCACATGGAGGACAAGCGCGTCATGCGGCTGGGCGGCAAGGACCTGCCGGCGGTGCGCGACATCGTGCAGGGCGCCCTGGGACTGGTGGAGGAGAGCCGCGCTGAATACATCGCAAAGTTCGGACACACGCCCAACAGTGAGAGGATGAAGAGGCAGCTGAACGAGTCTCTGGAGCGGCTCCGCGCGAGAGATAGAGAGAGTACCTCCCCCGCGGGCCGCTGAGTGACGACAAGCAGTGAGGACATCACACCCGCTCAGGGGCGAATTGAGGTCCTACCGACAGGTGGGGGCCTGCATGGAAATAGGTATACAAAAATGATACTTTTAGGTGGAACTTTAGTAAAAGTTGGGACAGCAATACTTTGTTGCAACTTTTACCATACTTTTTGCATACTGTTTGTAAAGTTTTTGTACACTTTTTGTACACTTTGCCCAGTCACATTTTTTGGTACTTATTTCCATACGGGGGGTGGGGGTGGGGGCCCTCAGGTTGCCTACAAACAGGGGTTTTGAGCACGGTGAAACCAGAACCTTGGAATTAAATGACGCTTTTGCCATATCCAAGGGCCGTGCAACGGAATCAAGGAATCGTCCTTGATAAAATGGACATTTTTGAGTTTTTGACCATGTCAAAGGACCAGTCCTTAGAAACGGTAAAGGATCCGGAATGGTGACGGCAATCAGGAAAAGGGAACACCAAAGGGAGGTTTTAAAAAAAAATTAAGTTTTCAAAATAAGAAAATATAAAAAAACCTGCATCTGGTTTCCATTTTAAGGGTGGCCTGTTGGCGAGCGTTCGGCGTGGCAGCGGGTGCGGGTTGGCCACCCACAGCGAGCGCGTGCGGCGCGGCTGCCTACCCAGCGGGCGGCCGACCCTCCCTCAGGGTACCTCAGGGGGCGGAGGGAGAGGACTCTATTGGCGGCGCGGCTGCCTACCCAGCGGGCGGCCGACCCTCCCTCAGGGTACCTCAGGGGGCGGAGGGAGAGGACTCTATTGGCGGCGCGGCTGCCTACCCAGCGGGCGACCGACCCTCCCTCAGGGTACCTCAGGGGGCGGAGGGAGAGGACTCTATTGGCGGCGCGGCTGCCTACCCAGCGGGCGGCCGACCCTCCCTCAGGGTGGGTCAGAGTAGAGTCCTAGAGTGACAGAGAAACGCCAACGATGTCTTACTTATCCGCTCAGAGAATTTTCCATGACCGCCATTTTTAGCGTTCTCTTGGCTGTTAGCCGTGCTAGCAGATGATCGAATTGAGAGTCTGAAGAGACTTCAACACTCAACAAACGTTAATTTGATCAAGAAATCGTGCTCTGTTTTCAACAGCAGATGAGTAAGACAAGTTTAGCGTTTCTCTTCCACTGTAAAGGACTTAAGACCGCACGAGACACCGCGAGCACGTAAACAGCTGGCCGCCATTTTTAGCGTACAGAGGAAGCTGTATGAGGGATCGCTGCGCGCATTATCCGCCTTGGCGTTTCTCTGTCACTCTAGGACTCTGGGTCAGAGGACTCTATTGGCGGCGCGGCTGCCTACCCAGTGGGCGGCCGACCCTCCCTCAGGGTAGGTCAGGGGGCGGAGGGAGAGGACTCTATTGGCGGCGCGGCTGCCTACCCAGCGGGCGGCCGACCCTCCCTCAGGGTAGGTCAGGGGGCAGAGGGAGAGGACTCTATTATTGAAACTTTAGAAAAATTCACGGCTCTTAAATTCTGAAACTGTTTGGGTGCAACAACGCCCACCTCTCTGGAGCCCGTCGAGATTCTGCTGCAGCCAGACCCACACGAACGCGTTGCAGAGGTCGGTGGCCAGCTCTTGTCAGCAGCAAGGGACGAGGAGGCAGCCCGCTGTGGTCAGTCAACATACTAACAGCCACCGCCCGGGTTCACCGGGAGGCTATCGCCAAGCAGGTGGTCGAAGCAAAGCACGCTGTAAACAAAATACTGTAAATTAGCGACAAAGTTTGGAACAACATTGACTTGTAATAATGTCTGTTGTAAATCAACAAGTCGACCGTCCACAGTAACAGCAAAAAGTTAACAGCAGAAAGGCAGTGCATTTAAAAAAAAAAAAAAAAAAAAAAAAAAAAAAAAAAAAAAAATAGTTGTTCAGGAACAATAAAGTCGTCCAGGAACAACGGAATTGTTGAGGAACAACAAAATTGTTCAGGAACAACGAAGTTGTTGGAAAAATCAAGTTGTTGGAACACCAAAATTGTTCAGGAGCAACAAAAGTTGTTCAGGAACAACAAAATTTGTTCATAGATAAGAAATTTCTTGCTTCGGATTAAAAACAAACATAACTGTTTTCCAACAACTTTTCTTGTTGTTGTTGTTGTCGCTGTTGTTAAACAACGTCGTTGTTTGTCTGCAACACAGTCATCACTGAGAGAGTTGTTTTCCAACAACTCCGCGAGGTCTCCGGCCTCCAGTTCAGCCCACGGGCTGGTGATCCGCTGACCACTGAGGGGCGGCAAATCGCGCGCGTCACGGGCGAGGGGTCGGGGCGTAATGGAACAGGTGTCGTATCGCGTCGCCTACCTTAGGGGGTGAGAGACACCGCGCCGACGGGTCCTCTCCAGGTCCGCGCGCGCTGCTCGCCTTGATATTCTTACAGTATATTGGGTGAACCCTGAAATTTTGTAGACCTCGTCATTCAGTCAGAAAAAAGAAGAAAAAAATCACAACACTTGACGAAAATTCAGAAAACTTCAGAAAAATATTAATCTACGAAAATTTGTAAAAAAAAAATCTAAAAAAAATACGATTTCACGAAATCCTGATAGGCACGAAGTTCGTTCATGTGTTTTTGTTTTACAAAGACAAAAACCTTCGGTGGATGGTTTTTGCAAAAATTTCCAGCCTTTTGGGTGATATTACTGAATTTGTTTCGTCCCTGGGTTTGATCAGCGTCACTAGCTCGAAAGATCACACGCCAAATTTCATCTGTCTAGCTTGAGATTTGGAAGTTAGTCTCTCTCAGTAAAAATTGTCCGATCAGCTTGATTTTTGAACTGAAAGCTCGTTATGCAATGGTCATTCGAACACTGATTTGACATTTTTACTCCAACGTGTTCTTCCAAATTTTACTTTTTGAACCGCTGTGGATGAGTCATGAGTCGAATCCCCCAGACACTATCCTCCTCCCCTGCGCGCCGCGCAGAGGGGCCGAGCGGCCAAGCACCTGCAACAATGCCGACTCGGCTTGGCTCGCCTTCGGAGCTGGCACTATCCTAAGTCCAGGCAATATAGAAAAAATACGGGCCTTACCTAAAAAAAAATTAAGGCAAAAATTTCTTGGGCTGGTTGGATAGGTCTACATGCGTACTATAACATATAACATACCATAACATATCAAAATTCCAAAAGACATCGTGCAGAATTGTTACTTATACCTCCAAGATCACCTGCTGTGCAAATTTGCACGCTTCTTACACAAAATGCGCGATTCTTACAGAACAAGGGAACAAGGCGTGTACCTCGCCGACCTCGCCAAATAGCGGGCGGTGGGACGCGCGCCGCGCGGCCCTGCTCGGCCACGCTCGCAGACGCCTAGTGCCCACGTTACAGATGTCACAAAAAAACATAAACACCTTTTCTACTCAAAATTAAATTTCCCACAATGTTTATAAAAGCAAAATTTTAGGTATCGGCACTATTTTACGAGTTGAACGCTTTTCGTACATTTTCAGAAAATTAAGTTCTAATTTCGAACGCATTTTAAAGCTAGAAGATCAGTTTTAAATTTGAAAACTGATACACCGTTGGAAAGCTTGTTCTTTTGCGTATCCAACGAGCTAAGGCCCGTTTCTGTGGCACAAACGGTTCGCTCACAGGATCTGTGCAAAGCTTCAAACTCGGAAAACTCAGGTGTTCAACTTCTGTTCCACATAGCGGGTGTTGCCCACGGCGGAATTCGGAGGAATTTTGATATGTTATAGAACGCACTTAGACCAATGCAACGAGCCCAAGAAACCTTTGCCTTCATTTTTTTTGGAGTTTCACAGCTTTATTGTCTGGACTACACGGTATAAATAGTTTCTTGTATTTCAAGATCTGTCTTGGATGTCCATTGGTATTCTCCATAAGATCCAAAAAAGATCTTGAAATACAAGAAACTTTTTTTTACCGTGTAATAGCCTCGCGATAGCCGGCATATAAGGAGATAGGGAGACGGGCCGGGCCGGGCCGTCGCACGGACCACACCTGATTCACACCTTGGGGGAATAGACGGGGAGCAGTGTGTGATCGGTGTCTGGACGGACCCAGAAAGGATCCTCAAAGGTAAGAAGTCGTCATTTCTAGGGACAGCCTCAGAACAAGCCATACCCACCCCCTGAAATTAATTGTGTTATAGAGCTTTGCTTTGTTAAGTCAAATTTGTAAATACCAAAACATTCTTTCTTCTTATCCCCCTTTCATGAGGAGGGGGTGTGTTGAAAATGTTTTTAAATCATAATCGTCTGGCTAAAATTTTGCATATTCTTCAACCGAAATCCGCGATTAGGCCTACGTAATGTCCGTTGAGTATGCGTCATCTCTGCGATGACTTCTCGCTCGTCTTATCGCAGTGCTGGCGAGGCCCGGCCCGCACCCTGCCCGCTGCTCCCACGTAGCTCTGTGCGGAAGGCTCTACAGTACTTCGGGAGATTTCCCCGGCGTGCGGACTTAATGAACGGTTTACTCTTCTTTCCAGAAAAAAATTAAAGAAGAAGCGCCGTCTCCGCCTCACAGCCCACTGCGTATGAGTCGAGATGGACGACGCTGCGGCATGGTAAGCTGTTGCTCCGTATGAAGTTGTGCCCGCGGTCACCACCGCCGGAGAGAGGGGGGGGGGGGGGGCTAATAAAAAACGAAGTCCCTCTGCGGTCCCTAATTCCAAATCCCTCCAGAGTCCCTAATTCCAAATCCCTAAAAGGTATCCAGATGGTGCATCCCTTCTGAAGTCCCTCGAAAGTACCTCCTATGCCACTCTTCAGTCTCATCTGAAAGAGCTACAGAGCGCCTATCTGTCTCATTCAAATTTCAGTATGATATCATATGTTCATATACGGATTCATAGAGTATCTACGGCCCCTCTGATGTCGTATGACGCGCTAAAAATGACCTAAAATGCGTTTTTCTACATGTTCTGTAAGCCATGGAAAAATATGGATCGACAGAGGAAGGACTTCATAGATATTCCACTCGAAAAGGACTTCGGAGGGATTTCAAAAACCGCAAAATCCCCTTTTAGTCCCCCAAAAATTCGAGGGACTACTTTGGACCTGTTTAGGGACAAAAAGGGGACTTCTTTTTCTATTAGACCATTTCACACTAACTGGCAATGTACTTTTTCGTACATGTGAAATGTACGCATATAAACGTGCGGATTTATGTAAAAAATCGCGCAGAATTATTTAAAATATTGTGCATAGATCTGCAGAATTTATTACATGTCGAAAAAATGCCCAATAATAAACAAATTCATGTACAATATTCTACATAATTCTGCACGATCTTTTACATAAATCCGCACGTTTATATGCGTATATTTCACATGTAAGAAAAAGTACATTGCCAGTTAGCGTGTTCGGAAAGTAATCATTATACGGCCCGTAAAAAAAAAGAAAAAAAAAAAAGAAAAATCCGATATATGGAGAAAAATTCAAGAAAGAACCAAAATGAAATTGGAAATAATTCGTAAATGGAGGTAGAAGATCAAAAATTATCATAAAGGCACAGAAATTTTACTTGAAAAATCAAAGGAAAAAAATTGAAAAGAACAGACCACGCGACCGTGACCAAAAAGCTCCGGAGGGCCGGAACTTGAAAGCAGATGATACGTATGGTCGATGTCCCTACGCGTTGCAGGCCCCAGGGAAGCGGAGCACTGTCGCGCTGGGCTAGGAGAGGGGAGGCGCGGGGCGTGAGGGGGCACCGGCCCGGCGGCCAAGCGTCCCGAGAGGTGGTGTGGAGTGGCGGGACGCGCGCCGCCGCGCGCGGACGCGCGCCGCCGCGCGAAATTTCCCCCCCTGTATAATATTATGCCACGCTGACTGCTCGCTCTGCCGGTTGCTCTCTGCTGGCTGCGCTGCTCTCTGCATGCTGCTCGCTGTGTATGACAGTACAAGCAGGCTGATACCTTCGCATCATCTGCTAATAAAATAAATAAATATTGAACGCATTTTAAATGAGTGATCCCCCCTCACACTCCCCATCCCGCAGGCTTAGGTCGCACCGCGAGCCCGGCGTGCGCAAGGTGCTCGAGGTGCTGAAGCCGAAGGGACGCGCGCCGCCGAGCACCGAGCTGCTGAGCGCCGCCCTGCTCGAGGCCATGCGGAGGAACGACTGGAAGCTGATGGGCAGACTGAAGTCAGGGCTGCCAGACCGACTGGTGGAGGACAGCATGACGGCTGCGTGGCGCCGCGCGCTCGCGCAGGGGCTGCAGCTGAGCGAGGAGGTGCTGGGAGCTGCAGTCGCGCTCATGGTGCTCCTGCGCTACAAGCTGTCGCGCCAGAAGAAGAACAAGAGCAAGCGCTTGAGCTGGACTGCGCTGCGGGGGCTGGTGGACCGGCTGCAGGCGGACGCGGAGAGACTCCGCGAGCTGCTCAAACGGAACGCGGAGGAGGCGGACGAGACCGTGGAGCTGGCCAGGCGCACGGCACTGGGCATCCGCGCTGTGAAGAGGTACTTTTACTGCTCGTACGGCGAGGTGCCCTGGGAGGAGGTGGAGTTCCTCGTCGCGCTGTTCGTCGAAGCGAAGACACGATATCATACACTGGCCTTCTTAGTGGGCAATGCGAAGACCGTGGGTACACATCTTGAGTATTTCTTGGAGAAGCTACAGAAGCTGAGAACTTGGCTGAGAGACAAGTATCCCAATATGCCAGACTCGGATGATAAAATGAAGAAGATGATGACATTGCCAGGTGGGGAGCGGGGAGAGAAAATGACCCGGTTAGTAAAGACCGACCAACGTCTTGCCAGCGTGGTGGAGGACTTCTCGTCGTGCCGAGACAGTCGCTCACTCCAGGAGACTGCGGAGGCGATGAGCGCTGCGATCGACGCCCTGGGCCTGAGCGATCGCCACTGGGAGCAGTGGGGCTGGCTCGCGCTGCGCAGGGGCCTCTTCATGGCGGGCGAGAAGATGAAGTACTCGTGGACCTCGCCGAACCTCTCCGGCCGCTACACTAGGCTCGTTGAGCTCATGGCACCGGAGGGCGCGCTCAAGGTCCTTCGCAGTGGGATCCGGGACACGCAGGCGCACGGTGACGATGGAACGAACGCAGCTGAGCTGACCATGTCCGTGCTGAACACGGCGGAGGAGAGGCAGCGCCTGGGGGCGGAGCTAGGGCGAGTCCTGAGGACAATCGCAGCCTTACAGCGAGAGGCGGAAGGCGACTTGGTGACGAAGATGAGAGGGCGAACAGAGATAGGCTTAAAGGATGAAAGCAGAATTATGTCTGCAGTTTTGTTCGGTGACGTTGGCCACTCCATTGATTATTTAGTCTATGAAAAGGTGATAGAACTGCTCGAAAAACTTTCAGGGAGAAGTAACGATGAGGAATTTGAAGACTTGAAGCGCAATTTAAAACAAGAATCGCATTCACAAATTCCATATATTTTAAATAATGTTGAAACAAAGATCAGCATTAACATTTCTCAGAACGACACAATTTATTCGTTTGCTTTAAAACACTGCCCGCAATATCTCTTTTTAATAAAACGGCTCTTAGAGTGGAAAAGCTCGGAAGCCCTCAGCTCATATAAGGACGACCTTGAAACAAAGGTTGACAGTCCACCTCAACCGACCAGTTCCGCCCTCGACCGCGCCATTTCCGCTCTGAAGCTCATACCAGTCAACTCCGACATTCTCATCGTTCAATATGCAGTGGAAGGTGGGTCGCAGGCACTCGCTTCCCGCTGGCACAAGGACGACCACGCCCCGCCACTCCTCGGTCATTTCGCGCCCGCCATGTTCGGCCGCCAGCTAAGAGACTTCCTGAACCACAGAGACAGCATCATAGAGATCTGTTCCCGCCCGACTGCGGCCTCTCCGCCTACAGTTGTCACCGAGTTGTCGGTGCTGGGGAATCTCCTTCGTGATGGAGGCCTCAGTGGCGAGCACGGCGCGGAGCCCAGGGCACAAGACGACGGCAGCGCCGACGAGGTGCTGCGGCTGGTGCAGCTCAAGGACGACATGTTCCGCGGGGCGCGGCTAGGAGACCTCTCCGGCCTGCAGCGCGCGGCAGAGGGCGGCGTTGACATCTCGAGCAGGGACTGCCGGGGCCGCACGCTGTTGCACGCCGCGGCCGAGGCGGGCAGGCTCGCTGTGGTGGACTGGCTGCTGCAACTGGGCACCGGCGCCGTGGACCCGCGCGCCAAGGACTGGATAGAACAGAGCGCACTGCACTGCGTTGCATCCGGGGAGGTGGCCGAGAGGCTACTCGCTGCGTGTCCTGAGAGTGAGTCACTCGTGTTCCAGCCTGTTTGATAACCTCTCTTTTCCTTTCAAGGGTAATGAGGAGACCCACCCGGTTCTTGCGGTGCACCCAGCGCACTCGCGAGATTTGCGGCGGCTCTCCCACTGACTCGGTACACTTCTGTTGCAGTGGGGCGGGATGGTGCCGGCCGCACTCCGCTCCACAGCGCGGCGCTCTCTGGGCGCGCGGATGTCATCCGGGTGCTGCTCGCCCATGCCCATGAGGATCTCGAGGCGGAGGCTAACGATGGCTACACACCTCTGCACTGTGCTGCAGTCGGCGGCCACGAGGCGGCGGTGCGCGTGCTGCTGGAGGCGGGGGCGCAGTACCGTGCCGACAAGGAGCAGCGCACACCGCTGCGCTGCGCGGCGTACTCCGGTAGCGCCCCTACTTTAGAGCTTCTCCTACCGCGTGCCTCTGCCGAGGGCTGCTGGGAGGCTGCTGTTGTTGCCGGGCGCCTCGGGCGCGTGGAGGCGTTCCGCTCGCTCGTGGCTGAGCTGCGCGGGGCCAGCGGGGCGCTAGAGGACTGCCCCGCTGCGCGCCGGGCTGTAAGAGCACTGGCTGAGGGGGGCAGCGAGGCGGTCGCCAGGGAGCTGCTGCAGCGCTGGCCGCGGGCGGTGGGGCTGGAGCTGGACCAGGGCCTCACAGCCCTCGGAGTGGCTGCTCTGCGCGGTCGCGCAGGCCTGGTGCGCGTCCTGCTGGGGCACGGGGCTGACCCGCTGCACAGAGACAAACACAACAGGACCGCGCTGCATTACGCTGCCCAGAAAGGTCACGTGGAAGTGATCCGCGCCCTGAGGGAGCACACGGAACAGCTGCAGGCGCTGTGGTCGGGTCAGGAGGAGTTACCCTCACCGCTCCACTTAGCGGCAAAGAATGGTCACCTGCCGGCGGTGCAGCTGCTGGTGAAGCTGGGCGCGGGCGTGGACACGGCGCCAGAGGGGGAGGACGCGCACAAGACTCCCCTCCTGTTGGCTGCAGGCAGAGGCCGCACCGAGGTGGTGAGGTGGCTGCTGGAGAAGGGCGCCCGGCTGTACCCCCCTGGTGCTGCGCGGACACCCCTGCAAGCGGCTGCAGTGTCCGGCCACCTGGACGTGGTGCGGCTGCTTGTGCCCAGCACCGTCCCCACGAAGAAGCAGCGGGGCGAGTGGCTGAAGCTGCTGCAGCACGTGGGCTCTGATGGTGTGACCGCTCTCCACGCCTCTGCACTCTCGGGCTCGCCCCTGGTGGTGCAGCACCTCCTGCAGCGGGAGCTGGACCTGCTGCAGCCGCACCACGACCGGAAGGTGAAGGATGGCGAGTCTGCAGAGTGGAAGAACCTCACCGTGTACAGGGTGGACGCCAAGGGGCTCACACCTCTGCAAAATTCTGTCCTATGCAGCGCCCCGCCCGGTGTGTTCGACCAGTTGCTGCGGCACATGGAGGACGAGCGCGTCATGCGGCTGGGCGGCAAGGATCTGCCGGCGGTGCGCGACATCGTGCAGGGCGCCCTGGGACTGGTGGAGGCGAGCCGCGCTGTACACATCGCAAAGTTCGGACACCCGCCCAACAGTGAGAGGATGAGAAGGCAGCTGAACGAGTCTCTGGAGCGGCTCCTCGCGAGAGAGAGAGAGTACCGCCCCCGCGGGCCGCTGAGTGACGACAAGCAGTGAGGACATCACACCCGCCCAGGGGCGAATTAAGGTCCGAGCGACAGGGGGGGGGGGGGGCTTCAGGTTGGCTTAACACAGGGGTTTTGTACACGGTGTAACCAGAACCTTGGAATTCAAGGACGTTTTTGCCATATCCAAGGGCCGTGCAACGGAATCAAGGATTCGTCCTTGGAAAATGGCCATTTCGGGGCTTTTTGACCATGTCCAAGGGCCAGTCCTTGGAAACGGTCAAGGATCCGGAATGGTGACGGCAATCAGGAAAAGGGAACACCAAAGGGAGGTTCAAAAATAAAATTAAGTTTTAAAAATAAATAAATAAAAAAAACCTGCATCTCGTTTTCATTTTAAGGGTGGCCTGTTGGCGAGCGTTCGGCGTGGCAGCGGGCGCGGGTAGGCCACCCCCAGCGCGCGCGTGCGGCGCGGCTGCCTACCCAGCGGGCGGCCGACCCTCCCTCAGGGTAGGTCAGGGGGCGGAGGGAGAGGACTCTATTGGCGGCGCGGCTGCCTACCCAGCGGGCGGCCGACGGCCGACTCTCCCTCAGGGTACCTCAGGGGGCGGAGGGAGTGGACTCTATTGGCGGCGCCGCTGCCTACACTGTTAAAAATGGTTGTCAAATGATTACACCTATCGTGATGACTTGCTTTGTTCCTAAACAAAAAAGTTGTTCTTATTCCGAATATTAACAATGTAGTACAATTTGACCAGTACTCTCTCCAACGGTAGTAGTAATGTACAAATTAAGTCATCAGATTACAACTCCTGAGTTGTAAACTTTCATAGCAACAGTAGCTGTTCAGGAACAAGCCTATTCATTCGTTAACAAAATTTTTGATTCAAATACAGAATCAAGGCAGAATCGCATCACAATTTTTCGGCCGACCCTCCCTCAGGGTAGGTCAGGGGGCGGAGGGAGTGGACTCTATTGGCGGCGCGGCTGCCTACCCAGCAGGCGGCCGACCCTCCCTCAGGGTAGGTCAGGGGGCGGAGGGAGAGGACTCTATTGGCGGCGCGGCTGCCTACCCAGCGGGCGGCCGACCCTCCCTCAGGGTAGGTCAGGGGGCGGAGGGAGAGGACTCTATTGGCGGCGCGGCTGCCTACCCAGCGGGCGGCCGACCCTCCCTCAGGGTAGGTTAGGAGGCGGAGGAAGAGGACTCTATTGGCGGCGCGGCTCGACTGCGAACAACAACGTCGTTACTCTCAAGACTTACACGAACTTAAAAAAAAAATAACATCACCCCAAAAAAACAAGAGAATGTTGAAAATTTCAAGAAAAATAAGAAAAACTCCAAAAAACTCAACAACAACAACAACAACAACAACAACAACAACAACAACAACAACAACAACAACAACAAAAACGGAAAATTCAAAATTTAGGTTATTAAAACTTTAGAAAAATTCACGGCTCTTAATTTCTGAATCTGTTCGGGTGCAACAACGCCCACCTCTCTGGAGCCCGTCGAGATTCTGCTGCAGCCAGACCCACACGAACGCGTTGCCGAGGTCGGTGGCCAGCTCTTGTGAGCAGCGGGGGACGAGGAGGCAGCCCGCTGTGGTTAATTAAGACCCCCCGGATGGACCACCAGCCACCGCCCGGGCTCACCGGGAGGCTATCGCCGAGCAGGTGGTCGAAGCAGAGCACGCTGTAAACAAAAAACTGTAAATTAACGACAAAGTTTGGAACATCATTGACTTGTAATAATGTCTGTTGTAAATCAACAAGTCGACCGTCCACAGTAACAGCAAAA
Source organism: Frankliniella fusca (assembly GCA_029379305.1). Classification (NCBI taxonomy): domain Eukaryota; kingdom Metazoa; phylum Arthropoda; class Insecta; order Thysanoptera; family Thripidae; genus Frankliniella; species Frankliniella fusca. The sequence goes on along the minus strand of JAHWGI010000321.1, from coordinate 479,782 downwards.
AGTTAACAGCAGAAAGGCAGTGCATTTTTAAAATAGTTGTTGAGGAACAATAAAGTCGTCCAGGAACAACGGAATTGTTGAGGAACAACGGAATTGTTGAGGAACAACAAAATTGTTCAGGAACAACGAAGTTGTTAGAAAAATGAAGTTGTTGGAACAACAAAATTGTTCAGGAGCAACAAAAGTTGTTCAGGAACAACAAAATTTGTTCATAGATAAGAAATTTCTTGCTTCGGATTAAAAACAAACATAACTGTTTTCCAACAACTTTTCTTGTTGTTGTTGTTGTCGCTGTTGTTAAACAACGCCGTTGTTTGTCTGCAACACAGTCATCACTGAGAGAGTTGTTTTTCAACAACTCCGCGAGGTCTCCGGCCTCGGGGGGGGGGGGGGGGGGAATAATGGAACAGGTGTCGTATCGCGTCGCCTACCTTAGGGGGTGAGAGACACCGCACCGACGGGTCCTCTCCAGGTCCGCGCGCGCGGCTCGCCTTGATATTCTGACAGTATATTGGGTGAACCCTGAAATTTTGTAGACCTCGTCATTCAGTCAGAAAAACGAAGAAAAAATCACAACACTTGACGAAAATTCAGAAAAATTCAGAAAAATATTAATCTACGAAAATTTGTAAAAAATTTAAAAAAAATATACGATTTCACGAAATACTGATAGGAACGAAGTTCGTTCATGTGTTTTTTTTTTTTGACAAAGACAAAAACCTTCGGTGGATGGTTTTTGCAAAAATTTCCAGCCTTTTGGGTGATATTACTGAATTTGTTTTGTCCCAGGGTTTATCAGCGTCACTAGCTCGAAAGATCACACGCCAAATTTCATCTGTCTAGCTTGAGATTTGGAAGTTAGTCTCTCTCAGTAAAAATTGTCCGATCAGCTTGATTTTTGAACTGTAGGCTCGTAATGCAATGGTCATTCGAACACTGATTTGACATTTTTACTCCAACGTGTTCTTCCAAATTTTACTTTTTGAACCGCTGTGGATGAGTCATGAGTCGAATCCCCCAGACACTATCCTCCTCCCCTGCGCGCCGCGCAGAGGGGCCGAGCGGCCAAGCACCTGCAACAATGCCGACTCGGCTTGGCTCGCCTTCGGAGCTGGCACTATCCTAAATCCAGGCAATATAGAAAAAATACGGGCCTTACCTAAAAAAAAATTAAGGCAAAAATTTCTTGGGCTAGTTGGATAGGTCTAAATGCGTACTATAGCATATAACATACCACAACATATCAAAATTCCAAAAGACATCGTGCAGAATTGTTCCTTATACCTCCAAGATCACCTGTGCAAATTTGCACGCTTCTTACACAAAATGCGCGATTCTTACAGAACAAGGCGTGTACCACGCCAACCTCGCCCACTAGCGGGCGGTAGGCCGCGCGGCCCTGCTCGGCCAAGCTCGCAGACGCCTAGTGCCCACATTACTGTTGTCACAAAAAAACATAAACACCTTTTCTACTCAAAATAAATTTCCTACAATGTTTATAAAAGCACAATTTTAGGTATCGGCACTATTTTACGAGTTGAACGCTTTTCGTACATTTTCAGAAAATTAAGTTCTAATTTCGAACGCATTTTAAATCTAAAAGATCAGTTTTAAATTTAAAAACTGATACACCGTTGAAAAGCTTGTTATTTGCGTATCCAACGAGCTAAGGCCCGTTTCTGTGGCACAAACGGTTCGCTCACAGGATCTGTGCAAAGCTTCAAACTCGGAAAACTCAGGTGTTCAACTTCTGTTCCACATAGCGGGTGTTGCCCACGGCGGAATTCGGAGGAATTTTGATATGTTATAGTACGCACTTAGACCAATCCAACGAGCCCAAGAAACCTTTGCCTTCATTTTTTTTTTTTTTAGTTTCAAAGCTTTATTGCCTGGACTACAGGGTATAAATAGTTTCTTGTATTTCAAGATCTGTCTTGGATGTCCATTGGTATTCTCCATAAGATCCAAGAAAGATCTTGAAATACAAGTAACTATTTTTACCGTGTAATAGCCTCGCGATAGCCGGCAGATAAGGAGATAGAGAGACGGGCCGGGCCGGGCCGTCGCACGGACCGCACCTGATGCACACCTTGGGGGAATACACGGGGAGCAGTGTGTGATCGGTGTCTGGACGGACCCAGAAAGGATCCTCAAAGGTAAGAAGTCGTCATTTCTAGGGACAGCCTCTCCCAGAACACGCCATACCCACCCCCTGAAATTAATTGTGTTATACACTGTTAAAAAAACTTGTCAGGAGACAAGAGGTTGCACGACGAGCACCTTGTTCTCGAACACAGGAGTTGTTATTAGTATTACACTTAAAAATATCGGTGTGCTCTTACACTGTTAAAAATGTTTGAAATTTAATGACATTTTGTAGATCAATTTTAATGAAAGTGTTATGAAATTTCATGACACACTGAAATTCAATTTAGTGTAATGAAATTTCATGATCATTTCATTACTCTGTTCTGAAATTTCATATCATCTGTAAATTCATTTCTTTTTAGGAAATTTTCATGACATAACGTAGTATTGATTTCTGCCGCTAGATGGAGTTACGGTAACCGAATGGAATTTCTTGCACGCGGCTGACCAGAAACGGCAGCGAGATGACCTCCACTGCCTATTTTCGATGCATTCGACGTCGACGTAGAGGACGATTCAGTCCTCACGTGCACTCACGTGCATCCTTTATTTTTGATCAACGGTAGACTTCACAGCGTTCGAGTCTCTCGAGCTATAACTATACCTCTGCGGGGACGGCGGTTCAATATGAAACCCTTTACCACATATTTCCATTCTACGCATGATAAAAATTAGAAGAGTAATTGTTGGAAGAAATTTCCGTATTAATTGTGTGTTTTTGATTTAATGACACGTGTCATTAAATTTCATTACATAAAAATAATGAAAATTTCATTACATTGTCATGAAATTGTAATGAAAATTGCTTCATTACAATTTAATGAAAATGTAAGGAAATTTTTTTCACAGTGTACCATATGGCCCCATACAATAAACGGGAAACTTCTGGAGAGTCCCCCTAGCAGAGTTCCCCCCCTTATTTTTTATTAATTTTTATTATTTTAGTGGAATGCTCTCTTGCCGCAGTTCCCCCCCTGGGAAAGTTTAAAAGGGACCCCCTCCTAGAGGTACCCCCTGTATTATTTAAAGATAAAAATAATAAAAAATAAAATTACTATATAAAATAATGAAATATAATATAAAAAATAAAATATTATTTTCACGAGGAAGTTGAAAAAAAGTATATTTTAACAAATTGATTGAGGCTAAAAAATTTAAGGGAACGGGTGGAGCGACGAACTTCTTATAGGGAGGTGCTGTAGCGGTTATTCGAATAGGGTATTTCACTCCATTCAAACCGGATCCAAAGCAGAAAAGTATTGCTTCCTGATTTGTTTCCTCCTTGAAGCCGATTTGTTTACACCGACGAAGTTCTCGGGCACGCCACTAGGGCGATCGCAGACCGGGTGGTCGGTCCGAGAACTTTCACGGTATCAACCAATCAGCGTCAAGAAGGAAACAAATCAAGAAGCAATACTTTTCTTCTTTGGTACCGGTTTAAATGAAGTGAAATACCCGATTCCTGGTACCTCTCGCCTGGATGCCGCCTGTCATTTCTTACACCAAGCTTGTGCTCGCAGTGAGGCTACCACGCGAGGCTGCTATGATATAGGGACTGTGCTAGTGTCGGAAGTGTTGTGGTAGTGGGAGAGAGAATGGCAGTGCAAACCCCCCCCCAAAAAAAAAGAAGAATATATATATATAATAAAAGTAAGAATAAATAAATAAAATGAAAACCGTTTCCAGAATATTTTAAGATGATTAACATATTTGTTGGGTAAATAAAATATTGATAAGTCAGAAAAAAAATCCGTTAAGGAAATAATAAAATAATATTACAAATATAAGGAAGCTAGGGGGGAACTCCAGCAACAAAGCATTTTCAAAAATAATAAAAATAATAAAAAAAATAGGGGGGGAACACTGCTAGGGGGACTCTCCAGTAGGTATCCCAATAAACTGATGTGTATGGAACGGTATGGATGTGACAACAAAACTGTTGTTAACTTTTTAACTAACACATTTTGTCGAAGAACAGTGAAGTTTGTAATTAATGACCTTTCTGCGCAGTAACAAGACCGAAACACTTTCTTTGAAGAAAGAAAAAAAAAAAAAAAAAAGAAATTTTTTGAACTCTTGACCTTTGACAAAAAGTTTGTTTTTTAACAACAAATATTGTTTAAAAAATTAACAACACTTTTGCTGTTAATCAGCAACAAAAAATTTTACAGTATATAGAGCTTTGTAAAGTCAAATTTGTTTCTACCGAAACATTTTTTCTTCTTATCCCCCTTTCATGAGGAGGGGGTATGTTGGAAATTTTTTTACATCATAATCGTCTGGCTAAAATTTTGCATATTCTGCAACCTAAATTCGCGATTAGGCCTCCGTAATGTCCGTTGTGTATGCGTCATCTCTGCTATGACTTCTCGCTCGTCTATCGCAGTGCTGGCGAGGCCCGGCCCGCACCCTGCCCGAAGCTCCCATGTAGCTATGTGCGGAAAGGCTCTAAAGTACTTCGGGAGATTTCCCCGGCGTGCGGACTTAATAATGAACGGTTTACTCTTCTTTATTCCAGAAAAAAAATTAAAGAAGAAGCGCCGTCTCCGCCTCACAGCCCACTGCGTATGAGTCGAGATGGACGACGCTGCGGCATGGTAAGCTGTTGCTCCGTATGAAGTTGTTCCCGCTTTCACCACCACCAGAGAGGGAGCCATTTCACACTAACTGGCAATGTACTTTTTCGTACATGTGAAATGTCCGCATATAAACGTGCGGGTTTATGTAAAAAATCGTGCAGAATTATGTAAAATATTGTGCATAGATCTGCAGAATGTATTACATGTCGAAAAAATGCATATATGGAGAAAAATTCAAGAAAGAACCAAAATGAAATTGGAAATATTTCGTAAATGGAGGTAGAAGATCAAAAATTATTATAAAGGGACAGAAATTTTACTTGAAAAATCAAAGGAAAAAAATGAAAAGTAAAAAAAAAAAAAAATATATTGAACGCATTTTATATGAGTGATCCCCCCTCACACTCCCCATCCCGCAGGCTGAAGTCGCACCGCGTGCCCGCCTATCGCAAGGTGCTCGAGGTGCAGATGCAGAAGGGAGGCGCGCCGCCGAGCACCGAGCTGCTGAGCGCCGCCCTGCTCGAGGCCATGCGGAGGAACGACTGGAAGCTGGTGGACAGCCTCGTGTCCGGGCTGCAGGGCACACTGGTGGAGGACAGCATGACGGCTGCGTGGCGCCGCGCGCTCGCGCAGGGGCTGCCGCTGAGCGAGGAGGTGCGGGAGGATGCAGTCGTGCTCATGGTGCACCTGCGCTACAAGCTGTCGCGCCAGAAGAAGAACAGGAGCAAGCGCTTGAGCTGGACTGCGCTGTGGAGGCTGGTGGACCGGCTGCAGGCGGACTCGGAGAGACTCCTCGAGCTGCTCAAACGGAACGCGGAGGAGGCGGACGAGACCGTGGAGCTGGCCAGGCGCACGGCACTGGGCATCCGCGCAGTGAAGAGGTACTTTTACTGCTCGTACGGCGAGGTGCCCTGGGAGGAGGTGGAGTTCCTCGTCGCGCTGTTCGTCGAGGCGCAGACACGATATCTTACACTGGCCTTCATAGTGGGCAATGCGAAGATAGTGGGTACACATCTTGAGTATTTCTTGGAGAAGCTACAGAAGCTGAGAACTTGGCTGAGAGACAAGTATCCCAATATGCCAGACTCGGATGATAAAATGAAGAAGATGATGACATTGCCAGGTGGGGAGCGGGGAGAAAAAATGACCCGGTTAGTAAACACCGACCTACGTCTTGCCAGCGTGGTGGAGGACTTCTCGTCGTGCCGAGACAGTCGCTCACTCCAGGAGACTGCAGAGGCGCTGAGCGCTGCGATCGACGCCCTGGGCCTGAGTGATCGCGACTGGGAGCAGTGGGGCTGGCTCGCGCTGCGCAGGGGCCTCTTCATGGCGGGCGAGAAGATGAAGAACTCGTGGACCTCGCCGAACCTCTCCGGCCGCTACACTAGGCTCGTTGAGCTCATGGCACCGGAGGGCGCGCTCAAGGTCCTTCGCAGCGGGATCCGGGACACGCAGGCGCACGGTGACGATGGAACGAACGCGGCTGAGCTGACCATGTCCGGGCTGAGCACGGCGGAGGAGAGGCAGCGCCTGGGGGCGGAGCTAGGGCGAGTCCTGAGGACAGTCGTAGCCTTACAGCGAGAGGCGGAAGAAGACTTGGTGACGAAGATGAGAGGGCAAACAGAGATAGGCTTTGAGGAAGAAAGTAGAATTATGACTGCAGTTTTGTTCGGTGACGTTAACGACTCCATTGATTATTTAGTCTATGAAAAGGTGATAGAACTGCTCGAAAAACTTTCAGGGAGAAGTTACGATTGGGAATTTGAAGACTTGAAACGCAATTTAAAGCTAAAATCGCATTCACGAATTCCATCAATTTTAAATAATGTTGAAACAAAGATCAGTATTAACATTTCTCAGAACGACGCGATTAATTCGTTTGCTTTAAAACACTGCCCGCAACATTATCTTTTAATACTACGGCTCTTAGAGTGGAAAAGCTCGGAAGCCCTCAGCTCATATAAGGACGACCTTGAAACAAAGGTTGACAGTCCACCTCAACCGACCAGTTCCGCCCTCGACCGCGCCATGTCCGCTCTGAAGCTCATACCAGACAGCGCCGACAGTATTATCCTTCGTTATGCAGTGGACGGTGGGTTGCAGGCACTCGCTTCCCGCTGGCACGAGGACGACCACGCCCCGCCACTCCTCGGTCATTTCGCGCCCGCCATGTTCGGCCGCCAGCTAAGAGACTTCCTGAACCACAGAGACAGCATCATAGAGATCTGTTCTCGCCCGACTGCGGCCTCTCCGTCTACAGTTATCACTGAGTTGTCGGCGCTGTGGAGTCGCCTTCGTGATGGAGGCCTCAGTGGCGAGCACGGCGCGGAGCCCAGGGCACAAGACGACGGCAGCGCCGACGAGGTGCTGCGGCTGGTGCAGCTCAAGGACGACATATTCCGCGGGGCGCGACTAGGAGACCTCTCCGGCCTGCAGCGCGCGGCAGAGGGCGGCGTTGACATCTCGAGCAGGGACTGCCGGGGCCGCACGCTGTTGCACGCCGCGGCCGAGGCGGGCAGGCTCGCTGTGGTGGACTGGCTGCTGCGACTGGGCACCGGCGCCGTGGACCCGCGCGCCAAGGACTGGATAGAACAGAGCGCGCTGCACTGCGTTGCATCCGGGGAGGTGGCCGAGAGGCTACTTGCTGCGTGTCCTGAGGGTGAGTCACTCGTGTTCCAGCCTGTTTGATAACCTCTCTTTTTCTTTCAAGAGTAATGAGGAGACCCACCCGGTGCTTTTGGGGCACCCAGCGCACTCGCGAGATTCGCAGCGGCTCTCCCTCTGACTCGGTTCACTTCTGTTGCAGTGGGGCGGGATGCTGGCGGCGACACTCCGCTCCACAGCGCGGCGCTCTCTGGGCGCGCGGATGTCATCCAGGTGCTGCTCACCCATGCCCATGAGGACCTCGAGGCGGAAGCTAACAATGGCTCCACACCTCTGCACCGTGCTGCACTCGGCGGCCACGAGGCGGCGGTGCGCGTGCTGCTGCAGGCTGGGGCGCAGCACCGTGCCGACAAGGAGCAGCGCACACCGCTGCAGCTCGCGGCGCTGTCTGGTAGCGCCCCTACTATGGAGCTTCTCCTGCCGCGCGCCTCTGCCGAGGACTGCTGGGAGGCTGCTGGTGTTGCCGGGTGCCGCGGGCACGTGGAGGCGTTCCGCTCGCTCGTGGCCGAGCTGGAGCTGCGCGGGGCGCTAGAGGACTGCCCCGCTGCGCGCCGGGCTGTAGGAGCAGTGGCCCGGGGGGGCAGCGAGGCGGTCGCCAGGGAGCTGCTGCAGCGCTGGCCGCGGGCGGTGGGGCTGGAGCTGGACCAGGGCAGCACAGCCCTCGGAGTGGCTGCTCTGCACGGTCGCGCCGGCCTGGTGCGCGTCCTGCTGGAGCACGGGGCTGACCCGCTGCACAGAGACGACAACAGGACCGCGCTGCACCACGCTGCGCAGGAAGGTCACGTGGAAGTGATCCGCGCCCTGAGGGAGCACACGGCACAGCTGCAGGCGCTGTGGTCGGGTCAGGGGGAGCGCGACCCACCGCTCCACTTAGCGGCAGCATATGGTCACCTGCCGGCGGTGCAGCTGCTGGTGGAGCTGGGCGCGGGCGTGGACACTGCGCCTGAGGGGGAGGACGCGGACAAGACTCCCCTCCTGCTGGCTGCTCGCTACGGCCGCACCGAGGTGGTGAGGTGGCTGCTGGAGAAGGGCGCCCAGCTGTACCCCCCTGGTGCTGAGCAGACACCCCTGCACGCGGCTGCAATGTTCGGCCGCCTGGACGTGGTGCGCCTGCTTGTGCCCAGCAGCGGCCTCACGAAGAAGCAGCGGGGCGAGCGGCTGGGGCTGCTGCAGCACGTGGGCTCTGATGGTGTGACCGCTGTCCACGCCTCTGCACTCTCGGGCTCGCCCCTGGTGGTGCAGCACCTCCTGCAGCGGGAGCTGGACCTGCTGCTGCCGCACCACGACCGGAAGGAGAAGAAGGGCGAGTCTGCAGTGTGGGGGAGCCTCACCGTGTACAGGGCGGACGCCAGGGGGCTGACACCTCTGAACTGCTGTGTCCTATGCGGCGCCCCGCCGGGTGTGTTCGACCAGCTGCTGCGGCACATGGAGGACGAGCGCGTCATGCGGCTGGGCGGCAAGGACCTGCCGGCGGTGCGCGACATCGTGCAGGGCGCCCTGGAATGCGTGGAGGAGAGCCGTGCTGTACACATCGCAAAGTTCGGACAGCCGCCCAACAGTGAGAGGATGAAGAGGCAGCTGGACGAGTCTCTGGAGCGGCTCCGCGAGAGAGAGAGAGAGAGCCTGCTCCCCCGCGGGCCGCTGAGTGACGACAAGCAGTGAGGACATCACACCCGCTCAGGGGCGAATTGAGGTCCGACCGACAGGGGCTTCAGGTTGGCTTAACACAGGGGTTTTGTACACGGTGAAACCAGAACCTTGGAATTCAAGGACGTTTTTGCCATATCCAAGGGCCGTGCAACGGAATCAAGGATTCGTCCTTGGAAAATGGCCATTTCGGGGCTTTTTGACCATGTCCCTGTCCAAGGGCCAGTCCTAGGAAACGGCCAAGGATCCGGAATGGTGCCCGCGAAAACTACCCTGTATGTGTGCATGTATACAAATGGTTGTATGTGGCTTGCACGTAATGAACACATAAGTTTTTTATATGAGGTGTATGAAGCCAGTACGTGACTCGTATGTACGTACAATCTGTATGTATGTGGAAACCACATATAGGTTTCATATGTACTGTAGGTCAGATGTGAGGGTTTGCATACAGTAGATCCTAATATGTTCCTCATACTTATCCCATGTGGATTGGACGGAATTTGTATGCAGTAGAGCAGTACGTCAGCCGTATACGTCCGTATGTGTACCCCATGCATTTTAAAAAGGAAATTTGGAAAAATTTTGACCTTTGACCAAGTATTTTTTTTTTATTTTCAGTTGAATCTTCCCTCCCATCTTATTTACCAAATTTCTACTTACTTAATTGATGAAAGTCGGCTGCTACGCTTGGGAGTTGAACCTCGGACCTTCGGCTTCCGACCCCGAGACTCTACCACTGAGCTACGGTGACACGCTGGGAACGAGCGCGTCGTAGCCCGGTGTCATGTACATCGCTGTTCCCCTTCCCGTCCGCACGTTGTCCGTATGTGGCCCACATACGGTGCGTATCGAGCTGGCGTACTGCCCAGTCGATAGCCCTAACCCAAGCAAGTGGATTACCTATATTTTTCTTAAGTTTAATCACTAATATTAGTTTTCCTACAACTACTCCCTCGACAATGCTCGTGGACACCAAGTTTGCTGCCGTGGCGGAGCTCCTTGGTCTGCACATACATAACTTTATACAGTCATTTGCGTAAGTACGGTGGCGTATGGGGCTTGTACGGGAGCACCGCGACACCACGTACAGTACCTTATGTCTAATCGTATGTGTGTACAGTCGTCTATGCTGCCCGTATGGGAGCTCCTTGGTCTGCACATACATAACTTTATACATTCATTTACGTAAGTACGGTGGCGTATGGGGCTTGTACGGGAGCACCGCGACACCACGTACAGTACCTTATGTCTAATCGTATGTGTGTACAGTCGTCTATTCTGCCCGTATGGGAGCTCCTTGGTCTGCACATACATAACTTTATACATTCATTTACGTAAGTACGGTGGCGTATGGGGCTTGTACGGGAGCACCGCGACACCACGTACAGTACCTTATGTCTAATCGTATGTGTGTACAGTCGTCTATGCCGCCCGTATGGGAGCTCCTTGGTCTGCACATACATAACTTTATACATTCATTTACGTAAGTACGGTGGCGTATGGGGCTTGTACAGGAGCACCGCGACACCACGTACAGTACCTTATGTCTAATCGTATGTGTGTACAGTCGTCTATGCTGCCCGTATGGGAGCTCCTTGGTCTGCACATACATAACTTTATACAGTCATTTATGTGCGTACGGTTCTGTATGTGTAACGTACGTGAAATCGTCGCTGCCTACATACAGTTGCGCATATATGTTTGTACAACGACGTACGGACCATATACATTCCGTACATGTACATACGTGTAACTTATATGTAAGGCATACAAAACTCATACAAACTGGTTTTCGCGGGTGACGGCAATCAGGAAAAGGGAACACCAAAGGGAGGTCCAAAAATAAAATTAAGTTTTAAAAATAAATAAATAAAAAAAACCTGCATCTCGTTTCCATTTTAAGGGTGGCCTGTTGGCGAGCGTTCGGCGTGGCAGCGGGCGCGGGTAGGCCACCCCCAGCGCGCGCGTGCGGAGCGGCTGCCTACCCAGCGGGCGGCCGACCCTCCCTCAGGGTAGGTCAGGGGGCGGAGGGAGAGGACTCTATTGGCGGCGCGGCTGCCTACCCAGCGGGCGGCCGACTCTCCCTCAGGGTACCTCAGGGGGCGGAGGGAGTGGACTCTATTGGCGGCGCGGCTGCCTACACTGTTAAAAATGGTTGTCAAATGATTACCTCTATCGTGATGACTTGCTTTGTTCCTAAACAAAACAGTTGTTCTTATTCCGAATATTAACAATGTAGTACAATTTGACCAGTACTCTCTCCAACGGTAGTAGTAATGTACAAATTAAGTCATCAGATTACAACTCCTGAGTTGTAAACTTTCATAGCAACAGTAGCTGTTCAGGAACAAGCCTATTCATTCGTTAACAAAATTTTTGATTCATATACAGAATCAAGGCAGAATCGCATCACAATTTTTCGGCCGACCCTCCCTCAGGGTAGGTCAGGGGGCGGAGGGAGTGGACTCTATTGGCGGCGCGGCTGCCTACCCAGCAGGCGGCCGACCCTCCCTCAGGGTAGGTCAGGGGGCGGAGGGAGTGGACTCTATTGGCGGCGCGGCTGCCTACCCAGCAGGCGGCCGACCCTCCCTCAGGGTAGGTCAGGGGGCGGAGGGAGAGGACTCTATTGGCGGCGCGGCTGCCTACCCAGCGGGCGGCCGACCCTCCCTCAGGGTAGGTCAGGGGGCGGAGGGAGAGGACTCTATTGGCGGCGGCGGCTCGACTGCGAACAACAACGTCGTTACTCTAAAGACTCACAGGAACTTTAAAAAAAATAACAAACAAAAAAAAACACCAAAAAAACAAGAGAATGTTGAAAATTTCAAGAAAAATAAGAAAAACTCCAAAAAACTCAACAACAACAACAACAACAACAACAACAACAACAACAGAAAATTCAAAATTTAGGTTATTAAAACTTTAGAAAATTCACTGCTCTTAAATTCTGAAACTGTTTGGGTGCAACAAGGCCCACCTCTCTGGAGCCCGTCGAGATTCTGCTGCACGAACGCGTTGCCGAGGTCGGTGGCCAGCTCTTGTCAGCAGCAGGTGACAAGGAGGCAGCCCGCTGGGGTTGGTCAAGACCCCCCGGTTGGACCACCAGCCACCGCCCGGGCTCACCGGGAGGCTATCGCCGAGCAGGTGGCCGAAGCAGAGCACGCTGTAAACAAAATACTGTAAATTAACGACAAAGTTTGGAACAACATTGACTTGTAATAATGTCTGTTGTAAATCAACAAGTCGACCGTCCACAGTAACAGCAAAAAGTTAACAGCAGAAAGGCAGTGCAATTTTTAGAAAAATAGTTGTTCAGGAACAACTATTTTTGGAAAAATAGTTGTTCAGGAACAATAAAGTTGTCCAGGAACAACGGAATTGTTGAGGAACAACAAAATTGTTCAGGAACAACGAAATTGTTGGAAAAATGAAGTTGTTGGAACAACAAAATTGTTCAGGAGCAACAAAAGTTGTTCAGGAACAACAAATTTGTTCATAGATAAGAAATTAATTAAAAACAAACATAACTGTTTTCCAACAACTTTTCTTGTTGTTGTTGTTGTTGTCGCTGTTGTTAAACAACGTCGTTGTTTGTCTGCAACACAGTCATCACTGAGAGAGTTGTTTTTCAACAACTCCGCGAGGTCTCCGGCCTCCAGTTCAGCTCACGCGGTGGTGATCCGCTGACCACTGAGGCTCGGCAAGTCGCGCGCGTCACGGGCGATGGGTCAGAGGGGAGGGGGGGGGGGGGTAATGGAACAGGTGTCGTATCGCGTCGCCTACCTTAGGGGGTGAGAGACACCGCGCTGACGGGTCCTCTCCAGGTCCGCGCGCGCGGCTCGCCTTGATATTCTTACAGTACATTGGGTGAACCCTGAAATTTTGTAGACCTCGTCATTCAGTCAGAAAAAAGAAGAAAAAATCAGAACACTTGACGAAAATTCAGAAAACTTCAGAAAAATATTAATCTACGAAAATTTGTAAAAAATTAATTAAAAATATACGATTTCACGAAATCCTGATAGGCACGAAGTTCGTTCATGTGGTTTTGTTTGACAAAGACAAAAACCTTCGGTGGATGGTTTTTGCAAAAATTTCCAGCCTTTTGGGTGATATTACTGAATTTGTTTTGTCCCAGGGTTTGATCAGCGTCACTAGCTCGAAAGATCACATGCCAAATTTCATCTGTCTATCTCGAGATTTCGAAGTTAGTCTCTCTCAGTAAAAATTGTCCGATCAGCTTGATTTTTGAACTGTAGGCTCATTATGCAATGGTCATTCGAACACTGATTTGACATTTTTATTCCAACATGTTCTACCAAATTTTACTTTTTGAACCGCTGTGGATGAGTCATGAGTCGAATCCCCAGACACTATCCTCCTCCCCTGCGCGCCGCGCAGAGGGGCCGAGCGGCCAAGCACCTGCAACAATGCCGACTCGGCTTGGCTCGCCTTCGGAGCTGGCACTATCCTAAGTCCAGGCAATATAGAAAAAATACGGGCCTTACCTAAAAAAAAATTAAGGCAAAAATTTCTTGGGCTAGTTGGATAGGTTTAAATGCGTACTATAGCATATAACATACCACAACATATCAAAATTCCAAAAGACATCGTGCAGAATTGTTCCTTATACCTCCAAGATCACCTGTGCAAATTTGCACGCTTCTTACACAAAATGCGCGATTCTTACAGAACAAGGCGTGTACCTTGCCAACCTCGCCCACTAGCGGGCGGTGGGCCGCGCGGCCCTGCTCGGCCAAGCTCGCAGACGCCTAGTGCCCACATTACTGTTGTCACAAAAAAACATAAACACCTTTTCTACTCAAAATAAATTTCCTACAATGTTTATAAAAGCACAATTTTAGGTATCGGCACTATTTTACGAGTTGAACGCTTTTCGTACATTTTCAGAAAATTAAGTTCTAATTTCGAACGCATTTTAAAGCTAAAAGATCAGTTTTAAATTTAAAAACTGATACACCGTTGAAAAGCTTGTTATTTGCGTATCCAACGAGCTAAGGCCCGTTTCTGTGGCACAAACGGTTCGCTCACAGGATCTGTGCAAAGCTTCAAACTCGGAAAACTCAGGTGTTCAACTTCTGTTCCACATAGCGGGTGTTGCCCACGGCGGAATTCGGAGGAATTTTGATATGTTATAGTACGCACTTAGACCAATCCAACGAGCCCAAGAAACCTTTGCCTTCATTTTGAGGTTCAAAGCTTTATTGCCTGGACTACACGGTAAAAATAGTTTCTTGTATTTCAAGATCTGTCTTGGATGTCCATTGGTATTCTCCATAAGATCCAAGAAATATCTTGAAATACAAGAAACTATTTTTACCGTGTAATAGCCTCGCGGTAGCCGGCAGATAAGGAGATAGAGAGACGGGCCGGGCCGGGCCGTCGCACGGACCACACCTGATGCACACCTTGGGGGAATACACGGGGAGCAGTGTGTGATCGGTGTCTGGACGGACCCAGAAAGGATCCTCAAAGGTAAGAAGTCGTCATTTGTAGGTAGCATACAGCCTCTCCCACAACATGTATGTGGGTATGGCGTGCACGCCATACCCACCCCCTGAAATTAATTGTGTTATACCAGGTGCGGTTTAAGGGGGGGGGGGGCGGGGGGGGCGATCGCCCCCCCCCCTTCGATCTCTAGATAGCCGCCTGGAAAGTAGGCAAATAGCGCGACAAAACCCCTGTATGTAGGCAACCTGGGGTGCGCCGCCCCCCCCTCCAGTCGGACCTTAAACCGCGCCTGTGTTATACACTGTAAAAAATACTTGTCAGGAGACAAGAGGTTGCACGACGAGCACCTTGTTCTCGAACAAAGGAGTTGTTTTTAGTATTACACTTAAAAATATCAGTATGTTCTTACCATATGGCCCCATACAAGAAACTGATGTGTATGGAACGGTGTGGATGTGTTGTAACGTGACAACAAAACTGTTGTTAACTTTTTAACTAACACATTTTGTCGAAGAACAGGGAAGTTTGTAATTAATGACCTTTCTGCGCAGTAACAAGACCGAAACACTTTTTTTGAAGAAATTTTTTGAACTCTTGACCTTTGACAAAAAGTTTTTTTTTTAACAACAAATATTGTTTAAAAAATTAACAACACTTTTGCTGTTAATGAACAACAAAAAATTTTACAGTGTATAGAGCTTTGTAAAGTCAAATTTGTATCTACCAAAACATTCTTTCTTCTTATCCCCCTTTCATGAGGAGGGGGTATGTTGAAACTGTTTTTACATCATAATCGTCTGGCTAAAATTTTGCATATTCTGCAACCTAAATCCGCGATTAGGCCTCCGTAATGTCCGTTGTGTATGCGTCATCTCTGCTATGACTTCTCGCTCGTCTTATCGTAGTGCTGGCGAGGCCCGGCCCGCACCCTGCCCGCTGCTCCCATGTACACTGTTAAAAAAGTTCTGAAATTTCATATCGAAATCGATGGTAAATTCCCAAACATGGTTTTGAAATTTCATAACGTTGGCAATTTCACAGTTTTAATGTGAAAATTCACAACCTTTGTTGTGAAATTTAGGAATTAATTGTATTTTTCAACTAGTAATTTTACAATTCAGATCATGCAATCAGAAATTTCAGATCTGATCGTAAAATTAAGATCACGCGACGGTAAATATCAGATCTGATCGCAATTTTACAATTGCCTGATCTGAAAATTAAAAATGATTGATTCTCCGTGTCTTTTGAAATATTTGAAATATGATTCTGAGTTTTCATAAACGTTAAATGTTCAAAATATTAGTAAAATACAAACGTTACGTTGAAACATAAATGCCATAGTTATTTAGTGAACTACAGGGAGAAAATCACGGGAATAGAGGGGACAACGCGGTCTAGTGTTACTGAAGGACGAGTGAGTAAGTCACTGGGGATTGCGGACGAGCTACACCCGTAGCCGTCGTGGCTCCTCTCACGGGCGCCTCGTAGCCGAGTGGATAACGATGCGGACTTCTACCCCACATAGTAGTAGTTCGACTCCAGGTAAGGTAAGTGTAAATTCCGTGAAAATACTCCCTAATTCTGTACCGAGTACGAAGTCTGTGGGGCAGGAGGAATATGGAGAAGGGCGGTACGCATATGCCACGATAAATTTATGCCTTATTTAGAACGACCAAATTTATTTTGAAAATTTAAATCAGCGTTATGATTTTTCAGATCAGAGATTCAAAAAATTCATAACATGTTTTTAAATTTTTTTTGCAATCAGTACTGTTTGTAATTTTCCAAACATGTGGATATGAAAATATTTGCCAACAATGTTGGTAAAATTACAACGAATTTTTCTAACAGTGTAGCTCTGTGCGGCAGGCTAAAGTACTTCGGGAGATTTCCCCGGCGTGCGGACTTAATGAACGGTTTACTCTTCTTTCCAGAAAAAAATTAAAGTAGAAGCGCCGTCTCCGCCTCACAGCCCACTACGTATGAGTCGAGATGGACGACGCTGCGGCATGGTAAGCTGTTGCTCCGTATGAAGTTGTTCCCGCGGTCACCACCACCCGAGGGAGGAATCATTTCACACTAACTGGCAATTTACTTTTTCGTACAAGTGAAATGTACGCATATAAACGTACGAATTTATTTAAAAAATCGTGCAGAATTATGTAAAATATTGTGCATAGATCTGCAGAATTTATTACATGTCGAAAAAATGCACAATAATAAACAGATTCATGTACAATATTCTACATAATTCTGCACGATTTTTTACATAAATCCGCACGTTTATATGTGTGCATTTCACATGTACGAATAAGTGCATTGCCAGTTAGCGTGTTTGGAAAATAATCATTATACGGCCCGTAAAAAAAAATAAAAAATAATATAAAAAACCAGAAAAATCCGATTTATGGAGAAAAATTCAAGAAAGAACCAAAATGAAATTGGAAATAATTCGTAAATGGAGGTAGCAGATCAAAAATTATTATAAAGGGACAGAAATTTTACTTGAAAAATCAAAGGAAAAAAATGAACAGTAAAAAAAAAAATATATTGAACGCATTTTAAATGAGTGCTCCCCCCTCACACTCCCCATCCCGCAGGCTGAGGTCGCACCGCGAGCCCGGCGTGCGCAAGGTGCTCGAGGTGCAGATGCTGGAGGGACGCGCGCCGCCGAGCACCGAGCTGCTGAGCGCCGCCCTGCTCGAGGCCATGCGGAGGAACAACTTGGAGCTGGTGCGCAGACTCTTGTCCGGGCTGCCGGACCGACTGGTGGAGGACAGCATGACGGCTGCGTGGCGCCGCGCGCTCGCGCAGGGGCTGCCGCTGAGCGAGGAGGTGCTGGGAGCTGCAGTCGAGCTCATGGTGCACCTGCGCTACGAGCTGTCGCGCCAGAAGAAGAACAAGAGCAAGCGCTTGAGCTGGACTGCGCTGTGGAGGCTGGTGGACCGGCTGCAGGCGGACTCGGAGAGACTCCGCGAGCTGCTCAAACGGAACGCGGAGGAGGCGGACGAGACCGTGGAGCTGGCCAGGCGCACGGCATTGGGCATCCGCGCTGTGAAGAGGTACTTTTACTGCTCGTACGGCGAGGTGCCCTGGGAGGAGGTGGAGTTCCTCGTCGCGCTGTTCGTCGAGGCGCAGACAGACTATCATACACTGGCCTTCTTAGTGGGCAATGCGAAGATAGTGGGTACACATCTTGAGTATTTCCTGAAGAAGCTAAAGAAGCTGAGACACAAGTATCCCAATATGCCAGACTCGGATGATAAAATGAAGAAGATGATGACATTGCCAGGTGGGGAGCGGGGAGAGAAAATGACCCGGTTAGTAAACACCGACCTACGTCTTGCCAGCGTGGTGGAGGACTTCTCGTCGTGCCGAGACAGTCGCTCGCTACAGGAGACTGCGGAGGCGCTGAGCGCTGCGATCGACGCCCTGGGCCTGAGTGATCGCGACTGGGAGCAGTGGGGCTGGCTCGCGCTGCGCAGGGGCCTCTTCATGGCGGGCGAGAAGATGAAGTACTCGTGGACCTCGCCGAACCTCTCCGGCCGCTACACTAGGCTCGTTGAGCTCATGGCACCGGAGGGCGTGCTCAAGGTCCTTCGCAGCGGGATCCGGGACACGCAGGCGCACGGTGACGATGGAACGAACGCGGCTGAGCTGACCATGTCCGGGCTGAACACGGCGGAGGAGAGGCAGCGCCTGGGGGCGGAGCTACGGCGAGTCCTGAGGACAATCGCAGCCTTACAGCGAGAGGCGGAAGAAGACTTGGTGACGAAGATGAGAGGGCGAACAGAGATAGGCTTTGAGGAAGAAAGCAGAATTGTGTGTGCAGTTTTGAGCGGTGACGTTAACGACTCCATTGAATATTTAGTCTATGAAAAGGTGATAGAGCTGCTCGAAAAACTTTCAGGGAGAAGTAGCGATGGGGAATTTGAAGACTTGAAACGCAATTTAAAACTAGAATCGCATTCACGAATTCCATATATTTTAAATAATCTTGAAACAAAGATCAGCATTAACATTTCTCAGAAAGACACGATTTATTCGTTTGTTTTAAAACACTGCCCGCAATATCTCCTTTTAATACACCGGCTCTTAGAGTGGAAAAGCTCGGAAGCCCTCAGCTCATATAAGGACGACCTTGAAACAAAGGTTGACAGTCCACCTCAACCGACCAGTTCCGCCCTCGACCGCGCCATTTCCGCTCTGAAGCTCATACCAGTCAACGCCGACAGGCTCATCGTTCAATATGCAGGGGAAGCTGGGTTGCAGGCACTCGCTTCCCGCTGGCAGAAGGACGACCACGCTCCGCCACTCCTCGGTCATTTCGCGCCCGCCATGTTCGGCCGCCAGCTAAGAGACTTCCTGAACCACAGAGACAGCATCATAGAGATCTGTTCTCGCCCGACTGCGGCCTCTCTGCCTACAGTTATCACTGAGTTGTCGGCACTGTGCAGTCTCCTTCGTGGTGGCCTCAGTGGCGAGCACGGCGCGGAGCCCAGGACACAAGACGACGGCAGCGCCGACGAGGTGCTGCGGCTGGTGCAGCTCAAGGACGACATGTTCCGCGGGGCGCGGCTAGGAGACCTCTCCGGCCTGCAGCGCGCGGCAGAGGGCGGCGTTGACATCTCGAGCAGGGACTGCCGGGGCCGCACGCTGTTGCACGCCGCGGCCGAGGCGGGCAGGCTCGCTGTGGTGGACTGGCTGCTGCGACTGGGCACCGGCGCCGTGGACCCGCGCGCCAAGGACTGGATAGGACAGAGCGCGCTGCACTGCGTTGCATCCGGGAAGGTGGCCGAGAAGCTACTCGCTGCGTGTCCTGAGGGTGAGTCACTCGTGTTCCAGCCTGTTTGATAACCGCTCTTTTCCTTTCAAAAATAATGAGGAGACCCGCCCGGTGCTTGCGGGGCACCCAGCGCACTCGCGAGATTCGCAGCGGCTCTCCCTCTGACTCGGTTCACTTCTGTTGCAGTGGAGCGGGATGCTGGCGGCGACACTCCGCTCCACAGCGCGGCGCTCTCTGGGCGCGCGGATATCATCCAGGTGCTGCTCGCCCATGCCCATGAGGACCTCGAGGCGGAGGATAACAATGGCTGCACACCTCTGCACTGTGCTGCAGTCGGCGGCCACGAGGCGGCGGTGCGCGTGCTGCTGCAGGCTGGGGCGCAGCACCGTGCCGACAAGGAGCAGCGCACACCGCTGCAGCTCGCGGCGCTGTCTGGTAGCGCCCCTACTATGGAGCTTCTCCTGCCGCGCGCCTCTGCCGAGGACTGCTGGGAGGCTGCTGGTGTTGCCGGGTGCCGCGGGCACGTGGAGGCGTTCCGCTCGCTCGTGGCCGAGCTGGAGCTGCGCGGGGCGCTAGAGGACTGCCCCGCTGCGCGCCGGGCTGTAGGAGCAGTGGCTAGGGGGGGCAGCGAGGCGGTCGCCAGGGAGCTGCTGCAGCGCTGGCCGCGGGCGGTGGGGCTGGAGCTGGACGACGAGGGCCACACAGCCCTTGGAGTGGCTGCTCTGTGCGGTCGCGCCGGCCTGGTGCGCGTCCTGCTGGAGCACGGGGCTGACCCGCTGCACAGAGACAAACTCAACAGGACCGCGCTGCACCACGCTGCGCAGGAAGGTCACGTGGAAGTGATCCGCGCCCTGAGGAAGCACACGGCACAGCTGCAGGCGCTGCGGTCGGGTCAGGGGGAGCGCGACCCACCGCTCTGCTTAGCGGCAGCACGTGGGCACCTGCCGGCGGTGCAGCTGCTGGTGGGGCTGGGCGCGGGCGTGGACACGGCGCCTGAGGGGGAGGACGCGCACAAGACTCCCCTCCACGCGGCTGCTCGCTACGGCCGCACCGAAGTGGTGAGGTGGCTGCTGGAGAAGGGCGCCCGGCTGTACGCCCCTGGTGCTGCGCGGACACCCCTGCACACGGCTGCAGAGTTTGGCCACCTGGACGTGGTGCGGCTGCTTGTGCCCAGCAGCGTCCCCACGAAGAAGCAGCGGGGCGAGTGGCTGGGGCTGCTGCAGCACGTGGGCTCTGGTGGTGAGACCGCTCTCCACCGCTCTGCACTCTCGGGCTCGCAGCTGGTGGTGCAGCACCTCCTGCAGCGGGAGCTGGACCTGCTGCTGCCGCACCACGACCGGAAGGAGAAGAACAAGTCTGCAGTGTGGGGGAACCTCACCGTGTACAGGGAGGACGCTACAGGAGCCACGCCTCTGCACTTGTGTGTCCTATACGGCGCCCCGCCGGGTGTGTTCG
This sequence comes from Frankliniella fusca, assembly GCA_029379305.1. NCBI lineage: Eukaryota > Metazoa > Arthropoda > Insecta > Thysanoptera > Thripidae > Frankliniella > Frankliniella fusca. The sequence goes on along the minus strand of JAHWGI010000321.1, from coordinate 459,028 downwards.
ACCAGCTGCTGCGGCACATGGAGGACGAGCGCGTCATGCGGCTGGGCGGCAAGGACCTGCCGGCGGTGCGCGACATCGTGCAGGGCGCCCTGGAATGGGTGGAGGTGAGCCGCGCTGTACACCTCGTAGCGTTCGGACAGCCGCCCAACAGTGAGAGGATGAAGAGGCAGCTGGACGAGTCTCTGGAGCGGCTCCGCGAGAGAGAGAGAGAGAGCCTGCTCCCCCGCGGGCCGCTGAGTGACGACAAGCAGTGAGGACATCACAGCCGCCCAGGGGCGAATTAAGGTCCGACCGACAGGGGCTTCAGGTTGCCTAAACACAGGGGTTTTGTACAAGGTGAAACCAGAACATTGGAATTCAAGGACGTTTTTGCCATATCCAAGGACCGTGCAACGTAATCAAGGACTCGTCCTTGGAAAATGGCCATTTTTGGGCTTTTTGACCATGTCCAAGGACCAGTCCTTGGAAACGGTCAAGGATCCGGAATGATGGACCCTCCTGGAGCCGCTCCGGGGGCGGAGGCAGAGGTGGAGGTTCGGACGCAGGGTATAGGCAAACTGTAAAAATAAATCAGGGAAAAATGGGGAAGCAATTGGAAAATTGTTTTAAAAAATCATAGAATTAGGAAAAATCGGAAAAAATCGCAAAAAAATTAATTAAATTGGAAAAATCAGCAAAAAATCGAAAGAAAAAACCAGTATGTCACTCACAATTGGAAAACTAGAGAGAATCATTTACTTGGAGAGGGTAGGGGACCAGCAGCGTCAGGCCTGGGGTCTGGGAGTTATCCACTTAGCGTCTTGCGTCCGCTCTCGGGTCCTACCTTGCGTTTCCCTAGCCTAGCCTGACTCCATGGTCACACGTACACGAAAACTACGGTACGGACCGTAGGCATACCGTAACTCCTCACGGTATTTTGAACAGTGCATCACTTTCCTTTTTTTATCACTTACCACCAAAACCATCGTTTTTCCACCCCTGGTCAGAGTATCAGTAAGCTGATATCAGCATTTGATATCAGTTTTTGATATCACTCTGATAATTGGGACAAATCAGTAAAGTGATATCATAATGATATCACAAAAATGGTCTATTCTATGTAGTGCTTAATGCTGAATATCAGCTTTTAGTAAAGCCAAAGTCATCAATGTTTAGAATGTCAGTTAATTTTGTTGTCAACTATATACACTAAGTAATCCAAGTCAATGTCACGTTTTTAGGGTGCAATAAGGGTGTCAAAATCGAGGCGGAGCCAAATCCACTGTCCGTTTTCCCCTAACTTTAGCCGTTTTCAAGTTGGCGTGAAAAAAGTCTTCGATTTTAAAAATATTAAAATGGCCCTACTAAAGTTGGGCGTGGATGCCATAAACCAAATTTGAGCAAAAAATATCTAAAACCGCGGATTTTGCGGCGTGCTGAATTTGAATGTGCTTATTGTGATATCAGCTAACTCAAATCAGTAAAGTGACAAATATGTCAGGAACGTGATCTTTTCTAATTCTTAAGTGACTTTAATGTCAGCCAAGTGAGGCTCTCTATCGCTAAACTGATATCTGTGTGCTTGATGTGACATCCTAATGTCAGCTTTGACAAAATGTATCGGCAATCTGACATCAGATAAGCAGCTGAAATCACTCAACTATTATCAAAATCATAATACCGATATCAAAATCAGGTTAATGATGTAAGTAAATTTCCAGATATCAGAAAGCTGATTTTGATATCAGCTTTGTGACACTCTGACCAGGGACGCATAGCCAAAAAAGTCGAGAATCGAATCAAAAATCGATTCTTTGACGGAAAAAAACGATTTTTGACAGAATCAATTCTTTAGTTTCAATTCCATAATCGAAGAATCGAGAATCGAGATTTACTGAAAAATACCAACCCTATGCAGCCAGCGACCGAGTTATGGGGAGCCCGACCGCTAGCGGCATAGACATAATGGCAGCCACGCAACGGGGTTAGAGTGGGGTGCGCCAGGGCAGCGGAACAAAAAGGAAAGAGAGAAAACCGCGCTCGCCCACGAAAAAATCACATTTTATGAGTTTTGCACTTAAAATTTGAAGTTGGACCGAGGTCTTGACCGGGGTTTATAAGGACTGACATGGGTGTTTGAGATAGTTTCCATCCCCTGTACAAGGACATCGCAGGGCAGTGCAGCAAAAACACGGTTAGAGCGCTTGAACATCTACAGGCACGCTGCTGTGGTGCACAATTATTTCAAAAACTGTTTTACTGTTGTGTTTGCAAACAATAAAAAAGGACACCTCCTACATGCTAAATTATTTCTTAAATACCCAAATAATACAAAACATGCGATTGACATACTTAATCATCCCTCAACAATACAAGTTTTAAAATATGGTAAAGTGAAAAAGTTTCCAGCTGACCACAAGTCCCAAATCCCCGATTTGTTCCAAAACGATTCAATAGAGGGACTTGGGATTTGGGTTTTACCATGAGTTTGAAGTCGCTTAGAGATCCCTCTGAAGTCCCTGCATTGCTACCGCCCGCTACCGCTAAAGCTTTGCCGCAGAGCAATCTGGCGGTTCTATAGCACCATTCATGGATGTAACATGAGGTAAATCTAGTTCTTTCGGGTGTCTAAAACCCATTGGACGTGCTAAAAATGACCTAGGATGCCTCCTTTTACCAGTTTCTCGATCAGTTCAAAAAATGAGCAATGATTTAAATGGGACTTCGGAGGGACTGCACCGAGCAGGGACTTCAGAGGGATTTGGGCAAGTGCCAAATCCCTCCCAAGTCACTCAAAAAGCAGAGGGACAACTTTGGAAATTAAAAGGGACAAGTCTGGGACTTCAATATTAGATAGGGTCGTGCCTAAAAAGGACACAAAAATTCACAAAAAAAAAAAGTCAGCAAAATTTGTGAAATTTGAAGTGGTGTACCCCTCGATTTCCGCCCTCTAACATTCCCCCCCCCCCCCCAAAAAAAAAGGCCTGCTCAGTGCTCGGTCAGTGTCGCTGACACCGCGGTGAGGCGACAGAGCAGCTCATCACTTTAGCCAAGCCGCGGCTCGAGGGGCGTCGGAGAGTGGTGGGGGCGTAGCGTAGCGGGGCGGGGCGGGGCGGGGCGGGGGAGGCTAAACGGACGACGGTCCAGTGTGACAGACGGCGCGCGCTGGACAGCAGTTCTCGCCCGCGAGACTCGCCCTCAGGTCAGGTACAGAGTCCCGCCCGCACCCGCGACCAGCTTCATACTTCTTCTCTTGTTATCATCTTTTCTCTCTCTCTCACTCACACCGTGCAGCGACCCGCTGCGTCTGGACTCCCGGCAGGCAACATGACGTCCCGGTGCTCCAAGGGCCCGCTGCTGCTGGGGCTGGCGTGCCTGTGGGCCGCCCTCGGGGGCCTCGCCCTCGCCACGGCCACCCCGACCACCCCGACCGCGGTGAGCAGCCGACTCATTCCGAAGAGCGCTCTCGCGCCCCCGTCCTTGTCGCACTCACAGGGCGCTGCCACATCCTCCACAAAGGTGCGAGAAGGACGGAGGTGCGAGAGCGATCTTCGGAATCACCCTGCAGGCCGACCGGCGCGACCGTGCCGTGCTCCCGGTGTTCCCCTCGCGGGGACATTGCGACTCGCACCGCGCCAGAGTTTTCATGCGGGAGCCCGACGGGATACCGAAGTATACGTCCGAAAACGGCATGCGCGAGCGAGATACTATGCGGAATCGAGTTCGTCAGTACCGCTTGCACTCGTCTCTCTCGAACGCGGTTCGGGTCCGGGACCGGCCCGATAATGAAAAAAACTCTGCACCGTGCAACACGGGAGCTGTTAGAATGCGTGGGAGGGACATAGTGGAGACCCAATAGGTGTGGGCGTATGTCTGTGTGTGTCTGGGAATGTCGCTTGTAGGTCTGTTGTTGTCACGAACTTCTAGGTGTGTTAATTTTTTATTCGCACCAGTTAGGTGTGTGAATGTCACTCACAAGCAGTTGTGAGAATATGTGTCACTCTTTAAGGTGGAAGAAAGCCACACACATTAAGATGTGCGAATAATTTTTATTTGCACGCGTTGTTAGAGTGTGAATGTCACTTACTTGAAGATGTGTGAAATTCACACTCCTGTACGTGTGAGAAAGTCATGCACTGGTAGGTCTCTAAAAGTCACTTTAGCACTGAGGCTAAAAACTATTAACAGCGGAAAAATAAATAGCCGGCTAGTTAGAAAATAAGCATACGGTAGCTTAAAAAATTTGCTGCGCCTATACAGCTAAAAGATTAGAACACTTGCTAATTATTTGCGCGTGCGCTCACGCTGGGTGTGGTCTCGGTGCGCAGGCGCCGACGGCCGGAGAGGACCCCGCCAAGGCGGCCCAGACGGTGCTGCCAACCGAGTACGGCCTGGACCTGCAGGTGGTCAACGACCCCCAGCAGCAGGAGCCCTCGTACAACCTGACCGGCCGCGTCACCATCACCGTCACCTGCCGCACGCCCACCGACCGGCTGCACCTCGCCGTCGGCGACCTGGTGCACGTCGCCGATGACGCCATCCTCACGTACGTACGCGGTGCTCTCGGCTGAACGAACACCTAAATGTGTTTAAAATTGATGCTCTTGCAAAGGGCATTAATTACAGCCTAATAATTGTCATATATATCGCTGTATTATTTCCTTTGAGAACATCTACTCTGTATGAACGCAGTGTTGTTCTTCGGCATTTAAAACCGTCTGACCGGATCCGCGACAGGTCGACGCTGACGGGCGACCAGACCATGACGGTGGTGAGGTACCCGGCGGGCAAGCACTGGATCAGCCTGCAGCTGCCCAAGACCCTCAAGGCGGACCACTCGTACCAGCTCAAGCTCAACTTCAGCCGGCCCGTGCTCACCGAGCTGCACAACAAGGAGTGAGTCCTGCCTGACCTGCCGCTCGAGCCTCGCCGGTGTTCGAACCTTCCCGCGCGCGCCCCACACTGACTGATCACGTGGTTCCGCCCGCACAGCCGCCTCTACCACGTGGCCCTGATGGTGCCGCCCGGCCAGGCCGCTAACTACTTCCCCGTGTTCAACGCCAGCGACTACAAGGCGCCCTTCGAGGTGAACGTGACCCACCTGCAGAAGTACACGAGCCTGGGCGCCGCCAAGGCCCGCCAGATCATCAAGGTAGCTGCCCCCCGCCCCCCTCCACCCGCCCGCCCGACCTGGACCGGACAGGCCACCCCTCTGGCCATTGAGATCATGAGACGCGTAAGGAAACCTCCCGCCACCTCCTGAGCGCCGAGCCGAGCCGAGCCGAGGCGGGGCCGCGAACACGGTAAAAACGATGTATGATTTTTTGAGGAGCACCCGTAATGTAAGGAAAATTCCTCAGACTTTGAGGAAGTCTCCTCCAAAAATCATGGATTTTTCAAGAAATTTTGAGAAAACTTCCTCATAGTCTGAGGACTTTTCTTCAAAGTACGGGTGCTTCACAAAATTTTCCCTTTTCCCTCAAAAAATCAGACATTGTTTTTACCGTGAACGTTTCGCCGCGGCGCCCTCCCAAAAGCGCGCGCGGGGTCGCTTTTGTGTCGGCGCTGGATGCAGCAGTGCACTGAAAACCCAAGTGTGTGAACGGCGCACGCTTGCGGGTGTGCGAATTTACATTCGAGCGCTTACACAGGCAAAGGTGTGAAGTTTTCAAGGAATTTCGTACACTTTAAAGAGCCTTGTGTATACGGATGGAAATTCACGCACCTACCGTGATACATTCATGCACTTGCGTTTTCAGCGTGTTCGCGCCCGCCCCGCCGTAGCGTTTGCAATCGGTCGGATACTGTCTGAATGCGACTGGCTTCCGTCTATCTCCCTCTCACTTGACATGCGTGAGAGTGAGAGAAACAGAAAGGTGGTCGGGGAAGCCAGTACCCGAGCGATTGCAAACACTACTACGCCGCCGCTCAGATTCCTATTACCTCCGATGACATTTCCTGACGCTACTCTCTCCCTGACGCTTCCGCTTTCCGCTTCCGCTCTCCCGGTGCGGCGGGCACCTCTAGTCACGTGGCACCCTGTGTCGCAGGTGCTGGAGCGGCCCAAGAACACCACCGGCGACTGGGTGCTCACCGCCTTCGAGAAGTCGCAGCCCATCACGATCCGGCAGCTCGCCATCCTCGTCGGCGACTTCAAGCTCGTCAACGAGACGTCCATCCCCCGTGAGTAAGCCTGCCCAGGGGAGTAAAAACAACTCCTAAAGCTTTCGTATACCTCAGAAAAATTAAAAAAAAAAAAATCAAAAATATTAACAAAGGCTCATAGAAAATAAACAAAGAATTCTAGGAAAATTAGCAAAAATTCAAACCCAACACTTTTAAAAAAAAATCAAGAAAAATTAGGCAAAATTCAATAGAATGTAATTTAAAAAAAAAAAATTACTAAAGTTAGGGAAAGTTCCGAAACATTCATTACATATGTACAGCAAAACACTGAGTTGTATTCCCCTCGGAGCGAGCGGACGTCCCCGTCGGCCCGCGCGCCGGCCCCGCGGACACCCCGCTGACGGCCTGCTTGTCCTCCCCTCCCCCCAGGGCTGGCCGTCGAGGAGAGCGCCCGCTTCCCCGAGGGCTGGGACGCGGTGGTGCAGCGGGTCTGGACGCGGCCCAACTTCGCGCGCGCCACCGTGCTGGCCGCCCAGCTGCTCCCCGAGGCCGCCTGCCACATCCAGTGCTACGTCGGCGTGCCCTTCCCGAGCAACACCCTCGACGTCGTCGCCATGCCCTACTACTCGGACACGCCCGTCGTCAGCGCGACCGTGGCCTTCTTCAGGTGGGTGCGGGAGACCGCCGCCGGAGGGCCATCGCCCGTCCCCGGGCTGATGAGGAGGGTGAAAGTTTAATCCCGGTCCCCTGACGGTGGCTAGACGGCCCCCACCCCACGACCCTCGGGGGCGCGTTCATGAGTGAGAGCCCCCGCCGGGGTGGAGCCCAGGCCCCGCCCGGCCACCTCCTGAACGGCTGGCTGGCGGGGGCAGTCACGGTGGGGCAGAGCCCCGCCCCGCCCCGCCCCGCCCCGCCCCAACCCCCGCCCCCAACGCAGGATGAGGGTCATCCATAAATTATGGAGGGTTTCTGGCGAGAGCGGACGGGGATGACCACGCTGCAACATACTCTCTCTCTCTCTCTCTCTCTCTCTCTCTCTCTCTCTCTCTCTCTCTCTCTCTCTCTCTCTCTCTCTCTCTCTCTCTCTCTCTCTCTCTCTCTCTCTCTCTCTCTCACGCGAGCCCGAGCGCTCTCTCTCACTCTCTCTCTCTCACGCGAGCCCGAGCGCTCTCTCTCACTCTCTCTCTCTCTCTCTCGCAGGGAGAGCGACCTGCAGTACGACCCCAACATGGACGGGCTGCTGCTGCGGCTGGCGCGGGTCGTGGCGGAGCAGTACCTGGGCGTGATGGTGACCCCCGTGCCGGACTCCCGCGCCGTCAGCGAGGCGCTCGCAAACTACGTGGCCTCCGAGACGGTGCGGACGCTGCGGCCCCGCGAGGCGGCCGAGGGCAGCGAGCGCGCCCTGCTGCGCCGTGGGCACCAGCAGGAGCACCAGCAGGAGCACCAGCAGGGCCACCAGCAGGAGCACCACGGCCACCAGCAGGAGCACCAGCACGGCACCACGGCCGCACCCGCAGCCGCGCCCACCGCCACCGCAAAGGCCAACGGCACGGCCAACGGAACCTGCGACTGCCAACAGTACGAGGTGAGGCTGACAGGGAAAGTCGAGGGGGAAACAAACTCGAAAATGTTTTTACGCCTCGTGATTCAGAGACACTCAGGAAAACGTCAGGAAAATTCAGAGAAAATCAGGAAAATTCCTAGAAAGTCAGGAAAACTCAGGAAAATTCATGGAAATTCGGAAAAAGTCACAACAATTATATTAAAATTTACAGAAATTCTGGAAAATTCTCAACAACAAAAAATCCCGAAAATTAACCAAACTTTACAAAATTTGTACGCCAAATTTCGGAGTTGTTTTCCCCTTAGGAAAAAAACACTGTTATTTTGGGATGCTCTGAAATTGTACGCCAAGGCGCACAGTGGTCGTACTTCAAAGGCATAGCTACACCCAAGAAAGCGTGTTCTTGTATCATGCCCACTCTGCAAATCTAAGTGTGATACTACATGTCAGTTTAAACTGCGAAACTTAAGTTTCGCAGTTACAACTGCAGAACTCCCGAGTTCGTCAGTTTAAACTGCAGAACTCCCGAGTTCGTCAGTTTAAACTGCAAAACTCCCGAGTTCGTCAGTTTAAACCGTGGAACTGTTTTGCAGTTTAAACTGACGAACTCGGGAGTTTTGCAGTTTAAACTGACGAACTCGGGAGTTCTGCAGTTTAAACTGACGAACTCGGGAGTTTTGCAGTTGTAACTGCGAAACTAAAGTTTCGCAGTTTAAACTGACATGTAGTATCACACTTAGATTTGCAGAGCAATATATACTTGAATCAAATCCCGTGGACTTGAGAATTTCAGGTACCTCTGAGTACTTGAGTGTCGAGCTCAAATCAAACCCAATTTGTTCAAGCGTTCAAATCGTTTGGCGCTTGAATCAAATGCATGTTCCTGGTTGAAGGCTGAAGGATTGAGCGCCGAATGGTGCAGAGACAGCGCACCTTCCTCAGACAATGGGGCAGTGGTACACCACGGCACCACGGGTGTGCTGTCATATCGCACGCCAGGGGTGCAGATTTGCATGCGTACGCCTTGGCGTAAATTACGGCAAAATTATCAGTGGAGGCAATGAATATCCTGGACACAGGGGATCTGCACCCGGGCAGGGAGAAACGATTCTGAATGCAGTTGGTAGGATGCAAATAATGTGATATTTGTTTTTTCTAACCTCACCGCCACCGCCAGTCCGACAAGTCTGACCTGCTGGTGAACGCGCTGTACTCCGTGTACTACGAGCTGGGCTCCCAGTTCCCGCTGACCGGGCTGACGAGCACGCAGCGGCCCGCGCTCCAGGGCATCAAAAGTAAGTCGTGAGAATGCGCTCCACCCCCGAGGATCGCTCTTGTGCCTTCATCCTTGTCGCACCCACGGCGGTGCCCTATGTTGGGGATGGCTGGCCCGCGTAAGTGCGACAAGGACGGCGAGGCGCGAGCGAGAGCAGCGCGATCTTCGGAATCAGACGGCAGCAGACTGAAATGAAACGAGCATTCCTAAACCTCCGCATTAAATCGCAGCCGAGCTCATCGTCCGCATGCTGGCCATCACCCTGGGCGAGCGGACGTTCAAGGCGGCGCTCAAAGGACTCCTCGACGAGAAGTAAGCGCCCCGCACCGCCCCGCCCCGCCCCGCCCCGAGCCAAAACTTCGAAAACCTCCGCGACTCCCCGCCCCGCCCCGCCCCGCGTTGCCGGCCGATATCCTCCGCCGGCCACACCACGACGGCGCCAGCCTCCTCCTCCTCCTCCTCCTCACAGGCTTTAACTCCATTTCTCAACTCGTAAAAAAAGTTTTCGAGACGACCGACGGCGCGCGGCTCTGATGAAACCAAAACAGCAGTTCCCCGTTAGAAAGAAAGAGCACGAGGCACTTTTATACTTGGCGGAGTGGCCGCGCGTCGTTTTCATTAAGTAAAGTGCGCGCCCATACGGTTCGGGCGCCGTCCCCTATCACGGTAAAAACGATGTCTGATTTTTTGAGGAAAAAGGGAAAACTTGATACTTTGAGGAAAACTCCTTAGATTTTGAGGAAGTCTCCTCAAAGTTGGTTAAGATTTCCCTTATTTTTTGAGGAGCCTTCCTCAAAATCTGATAAGTTTCCCTCAAATTACGGAAGTTCCTCAAAGTTTTCCTTCTTTCCTAAAAAAAAATCAGACATTGTTTTCACCGTGATCGGCTCTTCGGGCTCGCCTGATCACGGTGCACACTATATTCTTACGAACTTTTTTTTTTTATACGCAGCAACAGATTTCTCACTATTTACGCATTATTTTGTAGTCGACTATGAACAAAATAAAACTTACTATGGACAAATATTGTTCATAGTTCGGCGCACAAAATGACGCGTAAATAGAACATGTTTACAGAACTCTGTAGCTGAGTATTAAAAAAAAAAGTTCATTTAGTGCGTACTCACCGCTCCGGTGCTTTTCCGGGCCTCTCCTCCGGTGCTCCCCCGCAGGAAGGACGGCTTCTTCTCCTCCGGCGACCTGTGGAAGCTCATGACGCAGCACGCGTACGCCGCTGACTCGCTGCAGGAGCCGCTCGACGTGGAGGCCATCGTGGCCTCGTGGGTGGACAAGGACCGCTTCCCGCTGCTCAGCGTCAGCCGCGACGACCACGACAACAGCGCCAAGCTGCAGCAGGTGGGCTGGCCCCGACCTGGGGAGGGAGGGAGAGAGAGAGCGAATTAGCGGAATTTTGGTGAACTCAAGTCACTGTGAAAAATACTCGTAAGGGTTACGAGAAAATTTTCCATGATAAAAGTCGTAGAATTACAATTTGAAATTGTAAATTTACAAGCAATCTCTATCGACTTGGAATTGACCGACGAGCAAGAATGGGCTGTCGTAAATTTACGACATATTTTGTAAATCAAAATTACAAAAAAATTCGTAAATTTACAAGGATATTTTTCACTGTGAGTCGAGACTTTGTCAGATTTTTTATTCGCTCTGAAGTTTTCCGAACTGTTCAGAATTTTTGATTGAGTCGTTTGAAAGGCCTTACATTTTAGAGAAGTTTCCTGGGTCGACCGTGCTGGCATAGCAGCACAGTAACAAGAAGCTCTCTCCTCACCGTGCCGCAGAGCGTGTTCCGGCGGCGCAACTACACGCCGGAAGAGCGCGACCTGGACAAGGAGAACGCCATGGTGTGGAACATCCCCATCGTGACGCTGACGGAGGGACAGGCGTTCGCGCGCCAGGAGCACCCGCCGCGCCTCTGGATGTCGTCGCGCACCGCGCTGCTCGAGAACGCCTCGCTGGGCGACAGCTACCTGGTCGTCAACCCGGAGGAGACGGCGCCCTGCATCGTCAACTACGACAAGCGAAACTGGGAGCTGCTGTCCAACGCGCTCAACGACCGCAAGGTAGGTAGGGGCTGAGCAGGGCGGGGCGGGGCGGCAATAGACTGGTTTCAGTACGAGGGGTGCCTCACCTTCTCCAATCATTGTACACCCTGCGTTCCAGTCATTTTCCAACCACTATCCAGTCACAAAAGTTTTCGAAAAAATATACTTTAAGCACCTTCATATTTTGTATTGGAATTTTTAAGTATCAGAACCAATATTTAATGTTGAGATAGTGCAATGTTGAGGTATTGGACAATTGAGATCAAAATTTGAAAAACACAGAACAACGACTCCCGCAAGTAAGAATACGGAAACGTGCCTGAAAATTAGCGTCACAGCTGCGCCCGACCGCGCCACGCAAAGCTTGACTCGCTTCACTTGACTCGCTTCACTTGACTCACGAGTTTGCCGAAAAATCAGATTTACAGGCCTATTGCCTTAAGGAGAGCGGTAATTAACCATTATTTCAGTTTCTATTCAGATCAATAAATTCCGACTTAAAAAAGCTCAGTGATTAATTTTCTCAGATATTTCCAACAATCCAATCCAATATTCCAATATTTCAATATTCCAATACGTCACTATTCCAATACTTTAATATTCCAATTTTTTCATCAATACTTCTATGACCAAAACAGAAATTCTCCCATCCATTTCGATAGGACGAATAGGAGCGTATCGACCTGTTACGCTTGATTTCAAGCGTCATCTCAGTACGCTTGAAAACGGGGCGTAAGGCTACTTCTTATTCGTTTTACCAGTGCATTTTCCAATATTTCCGATCTCGACGTTTGTTGCGCCATTTTCCAATATTTCCGATCTCGCCTCGGCCGCCAGGCCCCCGAGCTGCCGCCGCGCACCCGCGCCAAGCTGCTGCACGACGCGGTCATGCTGGCGCACGCGGGCGCGCTGCCCTTCGGGGACGCGCTGCCGCTGCTCCGCTCCCTGCAGGGCGAGACCTCGCCCGCCGTCTGGATGCCCGTCGGCAACGTGCTCGACCACGTGCGCCGCGACGTGGAGGGCACGCGCCTCGAGGACCGCTTCACGGTGAGCAAGGGTGTGAAATGTCACACGCGTCTAAATGTGTGAATGTCACGCACGTGTAAATGTGTGAATATCACGCACGTGTTAATGTGTTAATGTCACACACGTGTTACTGTGAGAATGTCACACGTGTGTAAATGTGTGGATGTCACACACGTGTAAGTGTGTGAACGTCACACACGAGTAAGAGAGTGATCCTCACACGTGTAGGTGTGTGATCGTAACTCACGTTTTAGTGTGTGAATACTTGAAAGTGGGTGAATATCGCGCACACGTATTGTAAATCCTGTGAATGTCACTCATTTGTGAGTGCCACGCATATCTAAATGTCACACAGGAGTTGGTGTGAGACTCTTTGAGGTGTGTGACTTGCAGAACTTCCTGGAGAGCATCCTGCGCGGCGCGCTGCGCAACGTCAACGAGCGCCTGTCCGCGCCGGGCCTGTGCGACTGCGAGCAGCGCCAGCTGTTCGAGACGCGCGCGCTCATCCTGCAGCAGCTCGCCCGCGCCGACATGCAGCCGTGCATCAAGGAGGCCCGTGCCGCCTACGAGGTGTGGGCCGCGTCCGCCACCCCCGACGAGGGCAAGCCGTGAGTACAGGGGGCCACCGCCACCACGTAGTGTAGGGTTTAGCGAGGGGTCCCACACTCAAAAAAAGTACTTTAAAAAAAGAAGAAAAAATAGTGTACACCCTTTAAAACAAAACACTAAAAATGAGAAAAAAAAAATCAAGAGAAAAACAGGAAAAAAAAATCAAGAAAAAAGCAGCAAGAGTAAGGAAAATTCTGAAAAAAATTAAGAAGGGCTCTAGCCACTAAAGCGTCGACATTTGGATCAAAAAAATATTTGTTGTCGTAAAATTGACTAAAATTTTAGTCCGAGCAATCAATTCGTTCTCTCCGTGAGGGTCCAGAGTGTGTGTACCCCTCGCCCCTCTAGTGCACGTAGTCTACGATCGCAGTCCGACCGCCGCGCGGGCATGCACGCAGCCCAGCTGACACTTTGGTCCCGGCTGCAGGATGCCCGACAGCCTCATGTGCTGCCTGTTCCAATGGGGTGAGGACAAGGAGTTCGAGTTCGGCGTCCAGAGGCTGCTGCACTTCCCCGAGTCCAGGCAGCGCGCCGAGCGCGCCTACCTGCTCAGGGTGCTCGCCGGCTGCCCGCGGGCGCCCGCCAGGAAGGAGAGGTACGTCACCAGCAGTACGTCACCCATGTGTCACCCGCGCGTCACCCGCACGTCACCCACACGTCATCCTTGCGTCACCCATGCGTCAACTGCACTTCACCCGAGCGTCAAATGCACGTCACCCATGCGCCATCAACCGTTAATCATGTGTCACCCACGCGTCATCCTTTCCGCCATTTCTTTTTTTTACTGAGGATGCTAACATGGTCGGAGAAATCACGTTGAGCACTATCGAACAGCTGTTTTTGACACATCATGTGGTTGTCGTTAGTGTTGCAAAGGCCGGTAACGTTACCGGTAAAGTACGGTATAATACCGGTAAGGTACGGTATTATACCCAACACCCGGTAAAGTTGGTAAAGTTGGTAAAGTTGGTTTTCTCTTTTACAAAAGACTATAGAAGTTTCCAGAGATCAAAAGGCGCTTTCTAAAATCAAATCAAGACGTATGGTGGCGTCGGACGAGAAAGGACTGGAGGAGAAGGAGACTGTATACAGGAGAAGACAAAAGGGTATCGTCAACTCCGATATTCCTCCGTACACGAGATGATATTACCTAAAATTTTACTTTGATATTGCCCATATTACAGTTATAATTACGTTGATATTACCCATTTTCGCAGGATTATAACGTCAGTACTGTAAAATTGGTGTAATATTACCAATAATACCTGTAACATTCCATACTCCTCCGTACACGGTCAAGCAGAGTTGACGACCCTTTGGGAGAAGATGAAGAGGAGGCTGAAGAAGGAGACAGCGACGACGAGACTGAAGATGAAGAAGAGTTCACAGACTCGGATTCTGACGAGGAGGGTGAGGACGCCTATAGTGAAACAGCAGGAGGACCGGGAGAGAGAGAGAGAGAGAGAGAGAGAGAGAGAGAGAGAGAGAGAGAGAGAGAGAGAGAGAGAGAGACAGAGAGAGAGAGAGAGAGAGAGAGAGAGAGAGTGAGAGAGCTACGCCCCCGCTCCGGCGGTCCCCTCAACCACCAGCTACACCACCAACACGCACTACTCGCCGTTCCGCCGCTCCTGGTACTGCTGCCTGCTCTGAGCCCACAGCCCGGTCCAAAAGGAGAAGTCAATGATACAGCCTCTAATCATTTAATCATTTAATCTTTTCCTAATCATTTAATTTTTTTTTAATGCATGGAAATGTTATATTTAACCTCCAAATCCTAACAATTTCGTCAAAAATCGTAAAATACTGATGAGTGTGCCTTTGAACCTAACTTTACCAACTTTACCGCATTTTACCGTATAATACCGTATTATACGTATAATACCGACCCAGTTTTACTTTACCGGTATTTTCGCATCACTAGTTGTCGTCCACAGGCTCATGAACATCACGCTTCTGGAGAACAACGGGACCTTCTCCGAGGAGGACCAGATGCTGGTGCTGCAGATGGTGTCGGCCCGGGGCGCCGACCTGCTCAACTTCCTGGACGTCAACTGGGACAAGCTCAAAGCCAAGTAAGGCGGGCGACATCAGCACAGATTAATGAGTTATAAAAAAGGGACTTGACTGACGTGATGGACTCCTTCTCCTTCGCCAGGCACGATTCACAGCCCTTCATGTGGGAGCACCTCGTGTCCCGCGCTTCAGGCAGTCTCAAGACGCACGATGATCTCAAAAAGGTAAGCGGCAAGTGTATCCGCCCGCACTCCCCGCACTCCCAGCCTGCCCCTCGCTCTGTCTCTCTCTCTCTCTCTCTCTCTCTCTCTCTCTCTCTCTCTCTCTCTCTCTCTCTCTCTCTCTCTCTCTCTCTCTCTCGAACTCACGGGGTGAGCCGTGTATGTACGAGAGAGACAGAGCGAGGAGAGCTCATCTCTTCGGAATCAGTCCAGTCTACTGCCCCGCCCCGCCACCGGGACCCAAAAGGCCGCATCCGCACCACCTGCTGCCTGTGTACAGGCCCCCCGCCCCGCCCCCCGCGCCGCGCCGACCAACATTCCGCGAGAATCCAACCAAACTATCCGCGGATGGGGCGGGGTGGGGCGGGGCGGGGTGGGGCGGGGTGGGAGCGGGGCGAGCCCTAGTTAAGGGGCGCGCAGAGAAACGTGGTTCCACTCCCGTCGTCCTGCGTAATTTTGCCGCAGTACAGCGGTATGACGCTCCTCCTCTGCAAGTCTCCTCCCCCCCCACCCAACGCACCCTCCCAAAAGGGGGTAGGGGGGCAGCGGTGCGGTCTGCCTTGTCTGCCTGCTTATCGAGAATTCCGAACCGAGAAATGATTTGATTCGATTCGATTTCGGGCCGGAGATGGTAGCCCGGCCCAGGCCCGGCCCGGTTCGGCAGCCGCAGCCAGCCACAGCTGTGGGTCCTTGCCTTCCCCTCCCCCGCCGGGGAGGTAGGCCACCCATCCTGCACGCCGGGTGCGCGGGGTGCCACAGCGGGCCGGCGCCGGCCGCAGGGGAGGAGATGGAGGTGGTGGAGGAGGAGGAGGTAGAGGAGGAGGAGGAGGAGGAGGAGGTGGTGGAGGTGGTGGAGGAGGAGGAGGAGGTGGATGGTGGGGCGCGAGGTACAGATTTGCGCGACAAAACTGTTTCTACAGCATGTGAACAGGGGAGGACTGCCTTTGAATTATTCCAGTCACTTAAACCGCCAAAATAAAAAATTTCCCAGGGATTGCAAAGAGGCACTGCTCGAACTTGATTCAATCCTTCGCGGATTTTCATATATTTTCGCAAATATTCCACGTTTCAGCTCCGAGCCATTTTCGAGAAGCGTGCCGGCTCGTGGGGTATCGCCGATGGGATTGTGCAGCAGGCCATCCGCAGAGCGGAGTCCAACGTGGCGTGGGCGGACGAGGCCTTCCCGAGCATGGAGGCCTGGCTGGAGAAGTACCTCGTCAACATCAAGAAGGAGTGAGCGCCGAGGCCTTCCCTGCCCGGGGAGCGGGAAACCTTTATCCCCTACAAAGAGGACTGAGCGCCGAGGCTGCCGCCGGCCGCGGAACAGCCATCGAAGACTTGGCCCGCGCAAAGACCTCGGCTGACTAGTTTCACGATCCGCGCAGTTGCTATCAAATGTGTTGAAGCGGTCCCATACACGACTCAAGTCTCATGCTCACGAGCCTTAACGGATAAATTGAGATGCCGACGGGGAAAGTAAATGTGCTCCTTCCAAACATTACCGCTGGTACTGCACAGCGACAAGAAAAGTGGTTTTTGGGTGGCTTTTTGGTTTTTTGATGTTTTTCGTTTTTAATCTTCTGCAGATAAATTGATTTTACCAGGAATTTCTGTATAACGTTAACATCAGTGGGATAGAGAGAGAGGCCAAGACTAAGACAAGTCCCTCTCTCTCTGTCTCTCCTTCACTGGCCACACTGAGTACTCTGGAAATACTTTCTTTTCCAGTAAGGTAGGATACACAACTGACAATGGAAAATCAGTAAAAATAATTGTCTGTGATGTTACTCTCTTTAGAGGGTTGAAATATTTTGGAAAAAAAAACTGTTAATGGGTACTATGTTAAAAGTAGCTGTATTTATATTGTTAAGCAACTTAGACTGAAACTAATGTTACGGTGATGAACTAAACTTTGAGAGTACTTGTGGGTAATGTACCTTTCTGCAATATTTGTATGATATTTATTAATAAAGAACTATTAGTTCTTACTCTTGAGTACTTTAATGTAATGAGCTAATCCAATTTTTCAATCCACTAAAATCTGTTAGTTCAATGAATAATTAATCGGGGGAATAAAACCAGAAAAATAGAAATACATTTTCTTTAATAGCAGACAACAAACACTAAAACAAAAAAGTTGGACAGACACATGAAAAAATTTGTACAAATGATTAAAACCAACAGTATGCTAAAAACACCAACGGGGTTACACCCCCCTGTGTAATCCAAAAACTAACGACAGTCTGTCAGTAAATGCACTCAAACACGAGTCACTCGGGTGCCACCGTAGGGGGGTCGGCACTCCTCCTCGAATAAGGGGACTAGCAGCAGGGCCCGGCGAGCGCACCACGGCACCAGTCTGGCAATAAATAAATTGGCGAGTGCAAACGCACCTTGGCGGCACCCAGAAAAGGCGAGTACTGGAGGGGGAGAGGGGGGTACAGAGTTAACGCGCACGGTGCGCTGGCCTTCACGACAGCCCCACGGCACGGCGGCGGGCACGACCGGGGCTGCCCAGGGCTGCCCAGGGCCCCGTCAGGCAGGCCATAAGGTGACGTGACGACACAGTCCACTAGGCTAGCCTAACCTCGCCCTGTGCCGTCCCGTCCCGACCGTCTCCTTTCAAATTGGCAATAAGTGGGGAGCATTCACGTCCATGGCGGGGCGGGGCGGGGCGGGGCTGGGCTCTACTCCTCGTTGGCGCACTGGTCGTTGGTGCAGGTCTCGACGGCCTCCTCCGCTGCTGGGGCGGCAGCCTTAGCCTGCTCCACGGCCTCGGCCACCTCGCCGGCGGCCTCCTCGGCGGCCTCCTCCTCAGCCAGCGGCTCGTCGGCGACCTGCTGGTGCTTCTTGGCCTGCTTCTTGCTCTTCTTGTTGAGCTCGGCCTCGGTCGCCTTCTTCTTCTTGCCCTTGGACGCCTTCTCTGACACGGGCAGCTGGTCGAGCTCGGCCGCGTCCGCGCTGCGCTTCGACTTCTTGCCGGCCTTCTTCGCCATCGCGACGCCGTCCTCGGCCTCCGCCTCGGCGACGACCTCCTCCGCAGCGGGCTCTCCCTTCTTGGACTTCTTGCTCTTGACCTTCTTGTCCCGCTTGCCCTCGGCCGGCACCTTCTTGGACTTCTTGACGGGCTTTGCCTCCTCGGCGAGCGGAACGGCCTCCCTCTTACTGCGCTCGCCACCCTCTACAGCCTCCGCACCGTCCGCAGCCTCAGCCAAGGCCTTCTTGTTCTTGTCTTTGCCATACTTCTCCGCACCGCCGTTGCACTTCCTGGAAATAAAAAAAAAAATGATTAAAGAAAGGTTAAATTTTCTGCCGTGTAGTCCATCCAGAACTGGCCAGTAGACGCCCCGCACCCCTACTCACTTTCCACTGCACTTCTTGCCCTCCTTGGCGTAGCTCTCCTTGAAGTCGGCCCTCTTGCCCTCCAGAGTCTTGGCCTCCTTCACCTCCTTCTTGCCCTTGTGGTGGCCCTTGCCCTCCTTGTGGCTCCCGGCGGCCGCCAGGGCCAGCAGCGCCACCAGCAGCAGAGCCAGCACCGCCCTGAGCAGGACAGAGAAAGAGAGAGAAGTTTAGTACAGTGCAACGATAAAACGGGACCGAGGGGAAAACAACTCTGAAATTTGGTGAACAAAATTTAAGAAAAATTCTGAACTTCTGTGGAATTTTGTTGGTAATTGCGGCTTAAATTTCAGAAATTTCTGTTTTTCTACACTCTTCTGAACATTTTTGAATTTTTTGAATTTGTCTAAAAACATTTCTAAGTTAGCCGCATTTTTCTGAATTGTTATGAATTACGAGTTGTACTTAAACTGACTTAAACTTCAGGGTTGTTTCCTCCCCGGCCAGGACCTTCTCCGGGAAAGGGAAGACCACTCCGCACGAAAAGTAAGTTGTAGTTATACGTCATGAGTCAATAAGTCACGAGTCAGGTCGGGTAGACTTACAGGTTGATGGCGCTCCGGCTGGGCAGCAGCTTCTTCATGATCCTCCGGCGCACCATACGCGCCGGGTCCACGGGGCACCACATGACTCGCACGAGTCAAAGTCGTCAAAATTGTCAGAGTCGAGTAAATCGCGTCAAACAATAATATAAGTTATATTCCCACGGGGGTCGTCAGCGATATATAGCGCCGCCGCCGTAAAAGGCGGGTCTTGTCAAAAAGAGTTACGATGAAACGGAATGACCGGGTAAATAAGAACGCCTGGCGTGTGAGTCGGGTCGATAAAAATTAGGAAGAAACGCAATAAAAGTAAAAGCAGGCGACATGAGAGGGAAGGCGGCAATCATGAGCCTCAGTCGAAAGATAATGGCGCCCAGCGAGACCAAAGCGCGGGGCGGGGCGGGGCGGGGCGGGGCGGGGCGGGGCGGGGCGGGGCGGGGCGGGGCGGGGCGGGGCGGGGCGGGGCGGCTGAGAGTGACGGACCGACGGTCGGGCGGGAGGAGGTGAGAAGAGAAGAGGGGCTCTGACCGCGACCAACCTCAACACTGTACTGTGCGTGGAGTGGAGTGGCGACCACCTCTCGCATCGCACGCAACCACCGCCCTGCCCCGCCCCGCCCCGCCCCGCCCCCTCGGCTGCTTTACGCTGCCGTCGAACAAAACGGCTGAGATAGACGCGTCTGTCGCTACTGACGTCACGACTGGCCGGCCGCGTGCGTCAGCCGTGACCTGAAAAGACCTCTTTGACAAGTCAACAAAATAAAAGGGAGGGAAGGACGGTCCTAACAGAAGGGCGTCCGGCCCCCGGCAGCCAGCCTAACTCGAGTCGCTGGAGGTCAGCAACAGCACCGCCCCGCCCCGCCCCGCCCCGCCCCGCCCCGCCCCGCCCCTCGTTTGTCACTCAGGGATAAGGATATCCGTCCACCCGGGCGACAAATTCAAACTGGGGAGGTTACGATATCCACGACCCCCTTTAGCGAGACAGAGACCAGGGCTGCGTGCAGGGTGACTCCACACATTGGATTTTTCGCTCTTTCCTTGTCGCACTCATGGGGCACGGCCATAAGGGGAAAGAGAGAAGACACCACAAAACTGTTCTGAATCGCCTTGCACCCGGTGAGACCGGCGCGTCCTCGGGTCCGGGTGCGGGCCGGGAGCAGAGCATCGACACCCTCCTCCACAACACTGAATAATACATAGAGGTGACAATCTCACTGCCCCATACATCACCGCGTGCGAATAACGCCACATAACTGCACCCGCCGCGTGCCGAGCGGTGCAGCACCAGCAGCACGGAGCGGAGCAAAACGTCAACCAAGGTCCAAAATAATCCCCCCGGCTGTAATAAATCACCGCCAGAGACGCGACCGCTCAGCTCAACAACAACAACGGCCGTCCGATCCCGAAGATCGCTCTCGTAACTCCATCCTTGTCACACGCTGCCCTATATCGGGGATGGCGGGGGCGGGCCCCAGGAGTGCGACAAGGACGTAGGCGCGAGAGCGATCTTCGGAATCAGGCGGCAGCAGCATTTTGTGCGTCAACGTGGAGCGGGAGAGGGAAAGGGTCGTCGCGCGTCTAACGTCTGCGTTTAATGATCCGACAACATACTGGCGGCGGCACGAGGGCGGACAGCGCGTCAAACGCGTAACATAACCTCTCGACACGCAACGCAGCGGATCATGAATGAGCGAACAGCGGCGGCAACAACCACAACAAACACAAACAGCCTCCTCAGCAGATCGTACTCACCACCTCATTTTACTGCAGTTCGATAACCTCTGCTATCGTGCCGTGTCCGTCGCAGTTCCGGGGCGGGGAGGGCAGCGGCAGCGGCTCGCGGCACGATCAGCTCAGCCAAGCGACCAACTTCTGGCTCAACGGAACAGAGAGACTCGACTCGGAGCTTCTTTACCGCGACTCCGCTCTGCAAACAAGCGCGCGCACACACACACACACGCTGCTATCAGTGCGACTTGTTGGTGCATTTCAACTTATATACAGGCATGGCGATAAGCGGCGCGGTAGCGCCGGGCGGGGCGGCGCGGTAGCGCCGGGCGGGGCGGCGCGGGGCGGCGGGGAGGGGTGGGTAGGGTGGGGGTGATATCTTACGTGTCCTCTGGCGGTTTGAGGGTTCGAGGATCCTGCAGGGGCTGCTGCGCAGGACACGTGCGTAGAGTACTCGCCCTTCCTCGCGGTATATACGGTGTCGCCGTCTCTGTCGCACGCGCGGGTTCACCCGGACACTGACTCCTCTCCTCTCCGCCTGTCTCCCTCGCACTGGCTGGCACAGTCCACACTGGCGGCGGCGGCCCGCTCTCCATGCCATGTCCGCTCTGCAGGGCTGCGTCCGGAAGCGAGCGGTCCACCCAGCCGGCGCGGAGCGGGCGGCCGGGGGCGGGCGGACACGTCCGAAAGAGACAAGGTTGACCGAATAGTATGCAGTCAATTCAAGATTTTTATTTATTTATCATTTTTAAAATTTTCTTTCTCAATTATTTTAAAACAACGTTTAAAATGTTGGTTTACTCTGCACCAGGTTCGTGACAAATACACAAAAAGCCAGTCACCGAACGTAGAAGAAGAAAAGAAACAGTTTTCAAGTACCGGAAACAGATATTTCACGTTCACGTAGCTCGTATGTCAAATTATATTTTCTCTTTTCAATACGAAAAACCTGTAAAGAATTTGTGGATCTCATCGAAGTAACGAAGTGTGATCCGCAAGTTGTTTCTTGCAACCATTTCCGGCCTGTGTCGAAATCTCAAATATCCGTGCAAATTATCCGACAAGAAAAGTTCTCGTTGAAAACTGAGCCTGGCAATGTGGCAATTTTCTGGTTAGGTCTGGATTTCTTTCTTCTTCTCCACAAGCTGCTACCAAATGGGATCATCAAAATACCCAGAAAAAAATGTCTTTCAGCTTTTTTGAAAATTTCATCTCAAAAAATAAATTAAAAATGTAACAGGCTACCTGTCACCTTCTTCACGAAGTATGTAATCGTTTTTAAAAGCATCAAACATTATAACTCGGAAAGAGATAGATGCGCTGGTTGCGTACCTTAGCCCTCTCCCAAGGAAAAGGCCGAAGTCACGAATATGTCACTGTGACCTGCCCGTGACGGCCTAGAGTGTTTCCTTGCTTCACGCAAACATGTTGCCATGTTCACTGCCAAATAGCATTGTAAACTGTCTCCTCAAATGAGCCTTGGCTCCTGGGACCTATTTAAAGATCAAATTAATAAAAATAAAAATATGTTTTTTGCGTATTTTTTACTGTGTCGCGCCCCGCGCACGGAGGAGGAGACCGAGGGGGCGTCCGTCCTTTGGCCGTCCATTTTAAGTGATAAGGTGACCCTACGTCTGGGCTGCAGGGCAGCTGCAGGGCAGGGACAGGAGGTGCGACAGGACAGCCTATCGGCTCGGACAAGGCAGGAAGGAGGGTCGGGACGAAATTTGCCTATCCACCAGGGGATCCCCTGAATTCTTCCGCAGGCTATAAGGAGGATGACGCCCTTTAATAAGAAGAAATGAAACGCAAGTACATGGTAGGGCTCTTAAAAACCCGACCCGCGGGTACCCGGGTTACCCGGGTGGGAACCGGGTCGACGGGTTTACCCGGGGCACCCGGGTAAACCCGGTGGAACCGCGCCTGCAAGTATAGGCAAAATGGCATACATGCAAGTCAATTTGCCTACCTAAAGGCGCGGGTCCGCCGGGTTTACCCGGGTAAACCCGTCGACCCGGTTCCTACCCGGGCGGGTACCCGCCCGGGTTACCCGGTTACCCGGGTACAAATGAGAGCCCTAGTACATAGGACAACCATCATACGCATTCTCGACCCGGCGCACTTAACTTCCCGAAACGAGAGAACCCCTCCTCGTAAGTGTTGCCAGAAAAGTGGGGAAAAAAGTAGCCCAAACACATGGGTTGGAGAAAGCCGCTGCAGCAGCGCCTGCATACTAGGCAACATCTTAGCACAAGAGCGTTTATGTTGCCTAGTAGGCAGGCGCAGATGCAGCCCGCCTTACTCCACTGCGTTTGGGCTACTTTTTGCCTACTTTTCTGGCAACTCTGCGGCGTCCCGTGCGTAAAGAAAGCATTCCGGTAAAGCCAAAAAAAGAAGAATGCGGAGAACAAGTAAACGGAAATCCCTATGCAATAACATGGTGATTTCCGTTTACTTGTTCCCCGCATTCTTCTATTTTTGGCTCTTCCGGAATGCTTTATTATTTCACCACCGTCGCGGGCTTCCACCACGTCAGTAGCGCCGGTGGCGAGTCGACGCCCGTCTCTTCGGAGGGATTACCAACACCTTTGTCACCCACGGGTACACGTAGGTGTCTTGCGGATGGTGTTATCTCGGTCCATCGAGCCTCTCTGTTTGGCATATATTTCCTACTGAGTCAAGAAGCAAGGGCGAAGCATCCAGCCGCGCTGCCGAAGAAAGACTTCTCGAAAATAGAGCGCGGTGAGTAAACCCACGTCACGCCGTGTCGTCTGCTTCAGGAGAATACGTCAGTGAAAAACAAAGCTTAATCCTATTGTTTCGTTTTATTTTTCTGCAAAAAATAAAAATAAAAAATAGACGGTGAAAAACTACACGCTGGTTACGCACAAACCTTGAATACTTTGAGCGATTTGATTCTTAGAGAGAAGTTTACAAAAGTGCCCACATATTGACTTCTACAAAATATTGAGTTGCAAAAATAAATAAATATTTTGTCACGAGAAGGATAACACTACTATGCAACTAAATTGAAAATAAATAACTTTAGCACCTTTCCTTAATTATTGGTAACTTTGACATGGTAACTTCATTTGCTTAAAAAGACAAGAACACACGTTGAGAGATCTCTTAGTGGTCGTTTCTCGGTCCACTCCAACCCAAGAAGATTCAGGCGGAAGGGGCCGGACCTCGTCCCTCGGGGTAGCGCCACGGGAGGCAGCACGCGCGGGGTATCTGCGGCTACCCTGCTGAGGAACGGGTCAGACCAGGCTGACAGCTGACCGCGCTCAGACTCGCGGCGGACTCGCGGCCAGCTGACGTGCGGCACGGCGTCTAGTACACGTAGCCCTGGAAGCCCTGCTGACCGGGCTGCCGCAGGCCGGGCTGCTGCTGACCCGGGAAGCCGCCCTGCTGACCGGGCTGCCGAATGCCCTGCTGACCGGGGAAGCCGGCACCCTGCTGACCGGGGAAGCCGCCCTGCTGACCGGGGAAGCCGCCCTGCTGACCGGGGAAGCCACCCTGCTGACCGGGCTGCCTAATGCCCTGTTGGCCGGGGAAGCCAGCACCCTGCTGACCGGGGAAGCCAGCACCCTGCTGACCGGGGAAGCCGGCGCCCTGCTGACCGGGGAAGCCGGCACCCTGCTGACCAGGCAGACCGCCCTGCGGTCCACGGAACGCGGGGCCCTGCTGACCAGGGAAGGCGCCCTGAGCACCGGGCAGGTTGTTGAAGCCGGGGCCCGCCTGGCCGCTGCCGACGGGGCCCTGGAAGCCGCCTGCGGGGCGGCCGCTGGAGTACCCCTGCTGACCTGGAGCGTACACTCCCAGTCCCTGCTGGCCCTGCGGGAACAAGCCCTGCTGACCGGGGAAGCCACCCTGCTGACCGCGCGCTCCAGGAAGACCGCCCTGCTGACCGGGGAAGCCGGCACCCTGCTGGCCGGGGAAAGCACCTTGCTGGCCGGGGAAGGCACCCTGCTGACCGGGGAAACCGGCGCCCTGCTGACCGGGGAAAGCTCCTTGCTGGCCGGGGAAAGCACCCTGCTGACCGGGGAAGCCGGCGCCCTGCTGGCCGGGGAAAGCGCCCTGCTGGCCGGGGAAAGCACCCTGTTGGCCGGGGAAAGCTCCTTGCTGGCCGGGGAAGCCGGCGCCCTGCTGACCGTTGTTGGGAGCTCCGTACTGGTTGCTAGGTCCCTGAAGCGTACGTGCAGGTCCGAATGCACCGTTCAGCTGTTGACCAGGGGTTGGCACGCCGTAGGTCCTGCCGAGACCAGCACCCAGGTTGTTGCCGTTGAATCCCGGCTGGCCGATGCCGCCGTTGACGTTCACGCCGTTGAAGCCCGGTTGGCCGAGACCGCCGTTGAAGCCCGGCTGGCCGACCGCCGCACCGGGGAAGCGACCCTGAGCACCCGGCAGGTTGTTGGAGCCCGGTCCACCCGGGGCGATGTACGAGTCTGCCGGAGCGTTGACGCCCGGGCGTCCAAGACCCTGCTGTCCGCCAATGTTGAGGACGCCTTGCGGACCGTTCACACCACCCTGGGGTCCGTTGAAGCCACCCTGAGGTCTGTTGAAGCCACCCTGAGGCCCGTTGAAGCCTCCCTGGGGTCCGTTGAAGCCACCCTGGGGTCCGTTGAAGCCACCCTGGAGTCCATTGAAGCCACCCTGAGGTCCGTTGAGCCCTCCTGGGCCACGTGCGCCAGGCACTCCATAAGTTCCGCTGGGGGCTGCCCCAGGGAGGCCACCGGCGTTAGCACCAGGGAAGGCACCGCCGGCTCCAGGAGCGCCGGGGAAGGAGCCGGCCCCGGGAGCGCCGGGGAAGGCGCCACCGGCTCCGGGAGCACCAGGGAAGGCTCCAGCTCCTGGAGCGCCGGGGAAGGCGCCGCCGGCTCCGGGAGCGCCAGGGAAGGCCCCAGCTCCGGGAGCGCCGGGGAAGGCGCCACCGGCTCCGGGAGCGCCAGGGAAGGCGCCGCCGGCTCCGGGAACACCAGGGAAGGCACCCTGAGGTCCCCGAGCGCCGGGTGAGCCGCCAGGGCCGCCGCCAGACGTCGGAGGGAGGTAGGCGTTGCTCGGGCTACCTGCACCGCCGGACACAAGAGCAACTCATGAAGCTTAGCTGCTCAGCTCAGGGTTCGCGGACCCCCCCCCCCCTCCCCTCCCCGGTCCCGCTAAGTCTTACTCGGCAGCAGCGCGCGCCGGTCCCGGGTGGCGGCGGACACGGCGTTCTTAGCGTCCAGTGGGTTTGCCGCGGCCACGGCGCAGAGCGCGCCCAGGAGCAGCACCTGCAGGCAGAGCCAAGCACACTTTGATGTACACGAGAAGGAAACGGCTCTAGATTTTGATGTTTAAATTTAGTTAATTTTTCTGATTTTTTGTTGATTTGTTTGCAATTTTTGCTTGAATGTTTCCCATTTTTTGTTATTTTTTGCTCATTTTTTTTCTGAATTTCTCTGCATTTCTGTGAATTCTTCAGTATAACAAGGACTGCAAAATTTTCAGAATTGCCCCCCCCCCCCCCTCTGGCGCACACCACTGTAATCCGGTTGAATGGTCACACACACATACACACGCAGGCGCACACACAAACACAGTGATCACACAGCACTGCACTAGCTCGACGCAGCGGCCCGTACCGCGGTTCTGCAGCGGCACATGGTGCTATGGCCGGTGCACTGGACGTAGGAGGCGAGGTGCGAGCACTTTGGAGACCGGTTGGCGGGGCGGTGCTGGACGGGGCTGCTCTGGACGCGGTTGCCGTAGCAATGCTCTCCCCCCCGGCGGCTGCGCACCTTTATATGCGGCTTACAAGTTCGGCCCGAGGAAGTGCCTCCACGGGGGCTCCAGGGCCTCCAGGGGCTCGGAGGCAGCGGCGCCCCCCACCCCACCCCACCCCGCCCCACCCCGCCGGTGGAAGCCCCCACCCCGCCGTGCCGGCCCGGCCGTGCCCTGGGCGCGCGCGCGAGGCGCTGGCTGATCCTCCGGTGACATTGTGTAGCAGGACGATACGTGACGGGTGATCTGATGACGCTCCGCTCCTCCCCGCCCCGCCCCGCCCCGCCCCGCCACCTCTGTCTCCCTTTTCCTGTTTCTATCCCTTTCACTACCGAGGCGAGCGGCGCCGGGGATAGAGCGGACCAGCTGGCCTGTCCCGGCCGCACCGCCCAGCCTCCTCGCGCCCTGTAAATCCTCCAACCTGTAAGTCATCCTCCCTGTGAGTACTCTACCCCTGCACGTCATCCACCCTGTACTCGACCCTGTATCTCCTCCGCCCTTGTTAATCCACCGCACTGTAAGTCCTGCACCCTGTAAGCCATTACACCATGTAAGCACTCTACCCCTGTAGGTTAGGTCTTCTACCCTGTAAGTCTTCCACCCCACGAAAGTACTTCACCTTGTAAAATCCTCTGTCATGAGAGTCCGCCGCCCTGCAAGTCCTCCACCCTGTTAATGCTCCGGCCTGCAAGTCCTGCTCCTCCCTGTAAGTCCTCTGCCCTTGCCAATCAACCGCCCTGTAAGTCCGCCCACCTCTAAGTCCCCCGCCCTGCAACTTGTAAATCAACCGACCTGTGATTCCTCCGCCCTGTAAGTCCCCGGCCTTGCAAGTCCTCCGCCCAACAACCGCCCAAGTCCTCCGTCCTTCTCTAGTTCCCCCGCGTCCTGCAGAGGACGTCGGTCGCCCTGACCCTTCCCGTCGCGCCCAGATCGTCCCAAGTTTACGGCTCAAACCGAGGCGAGGTCACAGCTATCATCAAGCTGAGATTTTCTGCTTCCAATGTCACCGTCACCTGCTGCCGTGCCGTGCCCTGCCCTGTCCGGCCGCCAAGCGACAGGCGCATCGCTCAGCAGGTCAGCAGGACGGGGAACACGGAAAAAAAAACGTAAGCCGTAATAGCTAACACGTTAGCTAGCCAGGCCCTAGCTAACATATTAGCTCTCAGAGCTAAACATTAGCTGTGGTAGCTGCGCATTAGCTGTGGTAGCTGCGCATTAGCTGTGAGAGCTAACGTGTTATCCACATCACCTAATGCAGTGTAAGGTGTTTCCCCGAAAGCCATAAGTTCGTTTGGATACGCGTTAGCTCTCACAGCTAATGCGCGGCTACCACAGCTAATGTTTAGCTCCGACAGCTAAAAATGTTAGCTAGGGCCTGGGTAGCCAACATATAAGCTATTACAGCTAACCTGTAGCTACTGCAACTTACGTTTTTTTTTCCGTGAACATTATCATACAGCAGGAGAGACAGCAGGACAGGAAGACCTCGCAGGACAAGACAACAGGGCTGCGGGGGTGGCAGGGTATGGAAGCAGGGCAGGGCGGTGCTGCTACCGCCCTATACTCGACGTGTCGGCACGGCCCGAAGGACCGGCGGGGAGCGTACAGGGCAGATTGCTGTCTCCACTCTGCCCCACCACCCTCCCCCGCCAATTTCATCTCATCCGCTAGGCCTCTGCTCGCAGGGCAGCAGGGCGGCGGGGTGGGCGATAAATCACAATGTGCCCTTGTCCGTCTCCGCGCCGACCACCCCGCCGCGCCCCGCCCCGCCCCGCCCCGCCACGCCCTCCGCGGCGGCAGAGGACTGCTGGAGCCTTTCTTCGCCGCCCTCCTGCGAGTGCGGGTGACGCACAGCAGCAGGAATCGTCCTCAGCTTACTGATTCAGAAGATCGCTCTCCTGCCTCCGTCTTTGTTGCACTTATGGGGCCCTACCCTCCCCAACATAGGGCACAGCAATAGGCGCGACAAGGACGGAGGCTCGAGAGCGATCTCCGGAATCAGTCGACAGCGCGAGTGTAAATGCCGGCTCACTCCTCGGCGTGAGGACACGAGGGTCAGGGTCCGGAAGACTCTCCTCTCGCCTGCAGCAGTGACCCTCGCTGCTGCTCCCCGCCCTGTAGGCCTAGGTCAAGCCTTAACAACAAAAGTAAATCGCAGGGAGAGAAACTGGCGTCGTTCCCGGCCCATGCTTCATCGTTTCGCACTTTTCGAGACAATTCATCAATCTACCCTTTAACAGCCAGCTGGCCGGGGCGGCGCGGCGTCCAGAGCCAGGGCAAGGTGCGACCTTGGAGCCCGCCACCGCACCTCCATGGCACCGCAGAGCGTCAAAGAGCAGTGCGCGCAGTTAACGCGAGGTGGGGCGGGGCGGGGCGGGGCGGGGCGGGGCGGGGTGGCCGGAGAGGTGCGTGGGTGGGCGCGGGCGCTACGCGGCGTCGGCTCGGCGTCCCGTCGCGTCGTGAGTAACGACCGCTTGAATAATACCCGAGGACAGAGTCCCCAAATTCGCGCGCCGCCGACAGATATCTCTTTGAAAAGCGCGCGCGCGCAGCTCCCCCTCCCCTCCGTCCTCCTCCTCTCCGTCCGAGTCCGAAAAGGACACCTCGCCGACGGTAATAGCCCCGTCTCTGTCCCACCCACCGCACACGCCGCCTTGCCGCGGCCTGGAGTTGAACCCGCGCCCGCTCTCTGTCGTGTAGCGGCCGCAGCAGGCGTATTTCGTTTGGGCCTTCGCATTAAGCGCGCGTTTTGCTCTCGTCTTATCACTCACCGCCAAGGTCAAGGTACCCGCGCGCTTCGTGCACGGCACCCCTGCGCGGGCAGGATGCGGGCAGCGCCACATGAGCCACTGAGAGCAGTGACACCCGGTCCAACCTGGTCATCGCCCTGGTCACCCGGCAGCTGGTGACAGTGGTCATCGCCCTGGTCACACGGCACCCCAGTCACACTGGTCATCGACATGGTCACCCGCCTCGCGAGCACACGTCAACTGGTCACACAGGCCATCGCCCTGGTCACTCGCCAACTGGTCATACTCGCGGCAACCGCCCTGATCACTCGTCAACTTGTCTATCTATGGGCACCCTGGTTGGTCACCCAAATCGCGGGCTCACTTCGCCCGTCCACTGATCACCCAGCGGTCATCGTTCTTCGCCACTTTTATTATTATTTTTTCCAGTGCGGTCCGCAGATCCCATTCTCTCCTTCTCCCACGCTCTCTGCGAATACTGACGCGGCTGAATGGGTGCGAGCGGGTTGCCTACCGCCTCGAGGACACTCTTCTTGTCCATCTTTATCTTTCACCTCGCGGCGCGCGCGCGCTGTGCCTGGTCGTCCAGCCGTCTGATGATTCAGAAGTTCGCTCACGTCAATCCGTCCTTGTCGCACCTGTGGCGGTGCCCTATGTTGGAATTTCTGGGGGGCCCGTGAGTGCGACAAGGACGGAGGTGCGAGAGCGATCTTCGGAATCAGACGGCGGACGCAGGCGAAGTCCAAACATGATGAATGTGAAGCCTCGCATTTCGCCCGGCTTCTCTTGATTGGGCCGCACCCGTTGGGCAACGCGTCCCCGCCCGCCACGCCCCGCCACGCCCCGCCACGCCCCGCCACGCCGCGCCACGCCGCGCCACGCCGCGCCACGCCGCGCCACGCTAAAGTAATGCGAGGGCACTTCTTGCCACTTTCCTCCAAAGTGGGAGACCGGACCGCACCGTCTGGAATAATAATGCAAATTGCAAAGTCAAAAGCAATGACGCACTTTTTAGGGAACTCCCTCCCCCCTCACTCCCTCTCTCCCTCCTCTCTCTCTCTCTCTCTCTCTCTCTCTCTCTCTCTCTCTCTCTCTCTCTCTCTCTCTCTCTCTCTCTCTCTCTCTCTCTCTCTCTCTCTCCTCCCCACACCCGCTCCCCCTCGAGGGGCCCGGGCTGTTGGAGGCCCTTGGAGGCGCCCAAAGTCTTCCAACGGCACTGTCTTCTGGAGCAAAGAGGGAAGAGAGGGGAGGGGGCAGTCAGTAAGTGATGGACGGCCCTGCGAGCGCCACCCCCCCCCCCCCCCCCCCGCACTCCGGCGGCATCTGACTGAATGAGTGAAAATGAATGTCTTTGTGAATGGCGGCCGATGCCGTCACTCACGCCCCGCTCACACCTCGGCGCGCAGCCCGTGGCCCGTGGGGGCCGACCCGTCTCACCGTCACGCTCGCACCCCGTCACACGGCCAGGCTCACACGCCGTCACGCTCGCACATCGTCACACTCACTCACCGTCACGTTTGCACATCGTCACACTCGCTCACCGTCACATAGCCACGCTCGCTCACCGTCACATCGCCACGGTCGCTCACCTTCACACCGTCACGCTCGAACGCCGTCACGCTCGCACATCGTCACGCTCGCACATCGTCACACCGTCGTCGATCTGGCCGCGGAGCAGATATCGCCGATATCCTTATCACGTCGAGTTTTTCTCTGCCCCCGTTACTCTTGTCGTTGAGGAAGCGCCGAGCGCCGCGCGTGCTAGCAGCTGCAGTACCGTTGAGTCCTTGCGGCCCGCGCCCGTTGCGGCGAGGCGAAGTGTTGTGACCGAGTCTCACTATTTTATTTTTATTTTCTTTTTGCTCAGCCGTTCAATCATTTGAAGCAGCAGTTTAGCCGCGCGCGACCCGGCCCGGCCCGGCCCGGCAGCGAGGCGAGGACCTCGCCGAGCGGGTGGTAGGGGTCTTAAGGAGGTGCTTAATTGGGGAACGATGAAAACTGCAGCGGATTGTGACAAAAAAACAGACGAAACTTGCGCCACGACAGCGCAGCGGCTGTTCGATTATGATGACTGTGATTTTATTTTTTTGTTTCGGTCGATGCAGCATCGTGACGCTCTGTGAGGAGGCAATCTGGAGCAGCGAGGTCCGCAAGGTGTCAGCGCGCACGTGACGTCACCCATTGTTCGCCTATTAGGCAACACGCTTGGCGGCCCCTTCTCGTGTCTTCATTTATTTCTCCCTTGGCCCTCTTCAACGCGCCGGTGTGCGACTCATCCCGCCGCGTGGGGGTCGCTGTCGAGTAGGTAATGAGACAGTCCTTCAGTAGGCAATGTGTCCATCGGGTAGACAATGTGCTCATTGGGTAAGCAATGTGCCCGAGAAAGCAGCGGCACGTGGTCCGGCGCGAGGTCATGGTCACGGTCAGGAATCAGGCAACGTCTCCGTCGGTAGGCAATCCCGTCGGGTTTGCGGCTGCATGCCGGGTAGCAATGGGGAAACAACTTTGAAATTTTTGTACACCTCTTAACTCGGAAAGATTCAGGAATATTTTTTTCAAAAAATTAGAAGGAATCACAAAAATTTACAAAAAAATCAGGAAAATTCATGAACAATGAAGAAAATTTTTGGAAAATTCACAAAATTTGTGGTAAAATCCAAGTGGAAATTCTCAAAATTTCTATAAAATTCGTAAAACCTTACAAAACTTTTCAGAAATTAACAAAATGTGTGCACCAAAATTCAGAGTTGCCCCTCGCCGGGTAGGCAACGACCGCCCCTTCGGCCGGGCCACGGTCAAGGGCGGGAGGAGCTTGAGGTCGGCCGGGGCGTTCGGAAGCGGTCCTGCCCGGCGCCGCCGCGGGACGGCGCGCAAAAACCGCAAAGCACCCATTAGTCCAAGTGGACGCGCCGCGTCGGGTGTGGTGGTCGGGTCGGGTCGGGTCGGGTCGGGTACCCGGTAGGCGAGGCGGCCGTCTGGTTCCGCAAGGATCACCCTCGCGCCTCCGTCCTTGTCGCACTCACGGGGCCCTGCTATCCCCAGCACGGGGCACCGCCACAGGTGCGACGAGGACGGCGGCGGGTGCCTGACGCACCGCGCTGATATGACCCGCGCACCCGCGCGCGCCTGCGCACCGCGGACCTAAAGTGGACAAAGGCGAGCGCGGCGCGGCGGCGGCGTGCAGTGGGCGCTGAGCGAGGCGCTGAAGGCCGCGGCCTAGGTCTGAGGACCTCACACTCACTCACTCACACTCACACGCACACGCACCCACACTCACTTGCTCACTCACACACCGCGGGTCTTGCGGCTTCCTGGTGCGCCTCCCTATGGATGGGCCCTCCCGCCCGCGGCCCGTGCCCTCTGCTGCCCCCTCCGGTATACGCTCAGGTCGACTCGAGCAGCCCCGCCGTGCCCCGCCCCGCCCCGCCCCGCCCCGTCTCGCGGCAAACGCCGCTACTTGAAATATCAGTCCCTATTGAGGTGTTTCCGCCCCTCTGTGTGTGCGAACATTTCCACCGAGCAGCAGAGCGAGCGCAGGCTCTCTGGTGTGCACCGAGGGGCTCTTCACTATAAATTCAACCGTACATCGATTTTTTCGATTTTTCTAGTTTTTAGTGATTTTACTTGAATTGTATTGATTTTTTTCTCTCTAATTTATCTTGTTTTTTCCCCTGATTTTTTATTTTTTTTTCTACTAATTTTGTTTTAGGGTGGTGTACACTGAATTTTTGGGGAGTGAAGGACCCCTCGGTGTGCACTCGAAACCCGTAAGTGTGTGAGTGTCGTACAGTTGTAGGTGTATGAATTTCCTACTTGTGCGTACACTACACTTGCGCACCCAGGTAAAGGCGCGTGAGTTTTCCGCAGAAGTTCTTATCCTGATTGGGACAAGTAAGTGTGCGACTGGAGATTCGCTCACACCTACAAGTGCGCGACAACAGTATAGCGGTCTCTGACCGCCAGGACCCGTTCGCGGCCGCGGCAAGTTGACGACCGGCCGACTGGGGCAGCCGTCTGATTCCAAAGATCGCTCTCGCGCCCTCCCTCCTGCTTGTCGCACTGATGGGGCCCTGGCATCCCCCACATGGGTCACCGCCATATGTGCGACAAGGACGGAGGTACGAGAGCGTCATCTTCTGACCGCAGCCGGGGACTTCCCTGCTGCACTTGCCGGCGGTGCATCTCCCCCCTCTCCGCCGGCAGATACGCCCCTCTCCGATAAGCGGGACAGCAGGCGACCGATTCCGAAGCTCGCTTTCGGGTATCTGTCCTCGTCGCACGCATGAGGCACTACCGTGGCCAGCATAGGGCACCGCGGCAGGTGCGACAAGGACGGAGGCACGAGCGCGATCTTCGGAATCAGACGGCAGCGTGAAGACGAGACTTACTTGAGATAACCAGCAGCCCGCCATAGTGACCTCATCGCACCGCCTGCTGATCTACTCATCGCAAAGGGCCTGCTGAGCGCCCCGTCACCCGTGTCGTCTGCCCGGCCCGGCGCAGTCATCCCTTCGGCAGCAACTGTCACCCTTCCTGTCACCAGTTCCGTCACCCTTCCTGCCACCATGGCGGCGCCGTGCTACTGGACGCAGAGCCACAGCGTCAACAAGTGAGTTCGAATACAGCAGGCTGATTCAGAAGATCGCTCTCGTACTTCCGACCTTGTCGCACCTCTGGCGGTGCCCTATGTTGGGGATGGCAGGGCCCCATAAGTGCGACAAGGACGGAGGCGCGAGAGCGATCTTCGGAATCAGACGGGAGGCCAACGAGTAGGGGAGTCCCGTGGTCGCGGTCGCCACTGGCGCCGCGCACCCCGTGGCCAGTGCTGCGATGAAAGTAGGCAAAAGTTACCACGAATACACCCTGTGTGAGGCCAACGGGCATATTCCCCAAACTCTCCACACATTGGGCTAAATTTGTGGCTAGTGGGCACACACTAAATTGTTAATAATAACATTTTAAGTCTTAACAAGTGATGTTTTCCCCCACATGCTAAGTTTTAGCCATTTTTTAAACACGGAGGTATGAAAAAAATAAATAAGATGAGGACGAGCAAAGGTAACGTCAGCAAAAAAAAAAAAAAAAAAAAAAAAAAAAAGGAAGTTGCGAATAAAAATGTTCACAAGATTTTTGTGTTCACGCGACGCCCCTCTGCTGTGCACCAGTGTATTCGAAGGTAATTTGTCTCCTTATCTGGCAATACCGCGTTGTGTTGGTGGTCGTCAAGTCAAGTGCATCAGCGTGGTCAGGTCCTCGGTCCGGCTGTTACGAGCAGCAGGGAAGAAGCTCCGCTCCACAACTTCCTATTTCCGAGAGCGGCGCTCGGATTTGGTCGAGTCAGTGACCTGCATGAGTGCTGGCTTTATTAGAGCTGGGCTGTGGAGGCGGCTGAAGAGCGGAGCGCGGGGGCGGGGGCATCTCCAGCCGTCTAGATCGCGCTCGCGCCTCCGTCCTTGTCGCACCCATGGCGGTGCTGTGTTGGGGATGGCACGGCCCCATGAGTGCGACAAGGACGGAGGTGCGAGAACGATCTTCGGAATCCAACGGCAAGCTCTTCAACGGCCGTGCCGCGCCGCGCGCTCACCAGCGGCCTTCACGACGGCGTCAAAGGGCACCGGGGCCGGGCACGGCGGAGGGGTCGCGATGAGACGAAACACGTGATGGCGAAACTTCGTTTTTTACCACAAAAACTAAATAAATAAAATTAATATTATCATTCAGCCCTGACCTAGCCAGTCTTGGCATGATAGATGCGATGGGCAATTTTCATTATTTTTATTGTTTTTTTTTAAAGCTTTTTCTTTATGCAACAATTTAAAATATTCCAGAAAAAAAAATCTTTACAAACAAATTCATTATTTTAATATAGTTCCTCCAATCTTACAGAGTAAAATAAGAACTACAGGATAACTTACAGTGTAGGGTTGTTGGGCATGTATTGCACAATACTAAATCAGTACACATGGAGGAAAATTTGGACCTAATACTCTAGTCTTTCTTTGGTGAGGGATCCTGGCAACAAACTGAGACCCTCTTGCCTTTGGGCATTTCATCAGGGATTTTGCCAATATCAAATTCTACATTATCTAGCATTGCTGTATCCTCTCTAATCCTTGCCGCTGGAAAACAAAGTTTTGAATAAATTTCAAATAAACCAAGAACTACAAGAAAACTTTGTTTGAAGACATACCAAATCTTCCCGGTGCAACTTCAACTGTCTGTATTATAGTTGTCCGCATTTCATATTCTACAGCTTTAGCAAAATCAACAAGCTGTAATATTTCATAGAAACAGGAGACATATTGAAAATGATACAGATGGATTTTAAGCAGATCCTCTAAATATCTCACCTACCTCTTTGATAGCAGCTTCATCTGACACTGCCATATTCTTCCGAAATTCCTCATTGATTTTTTCTCTTGCAGCTATAAGAAACGAAAGAAAAAAATTTAGGTATTCAAAGACATTTTGCCGAATCAAAAATAAAATTTTACTGGTTCAAAACCTAGAAAGCACTTATCTTGTAGGGAAAAAATGATAGATTAATAAGACACAAGTACTCCCTCGTAAAATGACCTTTATAACATTTTATGAAAATGTTATAAAAACTTTATATAAAACTTATTACTTTCTAATAAAAGGCCTCTTATTACATGTTATTACTCAGTTATTACTCAGTTATTACCCAGTTATAAAAGCTGTTACAAATTGTTATAACAGCGTTCATAAGTAAGATTTTATAAAAGAGTAAGGAACCTTTCATTCATGTATGGATTACCTTCTTGAACATCCTAGGTTTCTGATGTCACTTCGTCCCACTCCTACTCCCACTCCCTTACCTGTCAGTGCATGGATATCATCTCGAAAGACTTTCTGTCGTGTCTTGTGAAGTTTTCTAAATGCGGCCAACACCTGGAAATAATGTAAAAAGGAAAATGTCTGAAAGCTGTATAAGACAAATTTATTCGAATAGGTTAAGTAGCCCTTTGGGTAGTTTTTGACGTGTAATAAAACTCGTTCAGAATGGACTCTAAGGCTACGGATAGGATGGCAAGTATAATGAAATGAAAGAAACTAGATTAATTCCCTGGCACCGAGAATTACCTCTTTTCTAAGAACTTTAGAAGCCATTTCCAACAAAAATTGCACAATGAAACACGACAGACGACCAAAAACAACAACCTGAAAGGAAGAAGAAAATAAACATTAAGCAGCACCTGCAAAGCTGCAAA
Source organism: Frankliniella fusca (assembly GCA_029379305.1). Lineage (NCBI taxonomy): Eukaryota > Metazoa > Arthropoda > Insecta > Thysanoptera > Thripidae > Frankliniella > Frankliniella fusca. The sequence goes on along the minus strand of JAHWGI010000321.1, from coordinate 422,738 downwards.
CCTTTGAAAAAACAAATGTAAAGACAAAGTTCAAACATCACGTCAATAAATGAAGAGCTTGCACTGCGGCTTATAACACATTTTTTAAAATTAAATATTAATTAATTATATTGATTAAAATGAGTGTGTATGATTTTCAAAGGTTTCCGTTTTTATTATGAGTATGCGTAACACCTCAGGATAATATCCTGGTGGAGGGGGAAGGTCTTGTCTGCGCTGCGGTTCAGGAAGGTACCGTTCATTTTTTCGGTGTTTTGGTCTGTTTGTTCATTTAATCTTTGATTGCTAGATCAATATAGTCTTCAAACTTTCCTGGGTGCTATCCCTGTCATAGGAAGGTTTGTTCTTGGTTCCTGTGTGCCATCCAGAGCGGGTTTTCCCGTGTATAGTGCCGTCTGAATCACCAGTGTTGTGCTTTATCGTCTGTGCAGTCTGTGGGTTGTGTCAATTTGCCGACGTTTGCATAGCACAATCCCTGTAACAATTTAAGTAGTTTGCATTTAGAATTTTGTAATAGATTCCTTTTTATGTTTGTTATTTTATCGATGTATTCGTTGTGAGACTGGAATCAAGACCAACTATTTCATCTGCTGTGTTATTATGGCCCCCTATTGTTCTTTTTTGTCATTTTCTGTTGTTGTAAATAGTTTTCTGACTATTTTACTTATTTATTTTTTCTGCATTCAACAAATTTATTTTTGAAAGAGTGCTGGTGGTGGTTGTTGATGTAATTTTATGCTCTCCTCTTTATTCCTACTTTTCATGTAATTCCTCTTCATTTACTCGTTCTCTATCAGTAAAAATGGACTTTTATTACTAAAGCCTAGTTTTAAGCATTATTTTTTCTCAGATTTTAATGAGAGTATGAACTGAAATTTTAAAATTTATGTTGACAGTTTCAGCCGCTTCCATTCAGCTATGATACAACAAGTGTACAAGACTCTTCCTGACGATGACCCTATCCTGTCTATTTGTGTCGTTGAGGACCCTGTGAAATGCCCTCCTGGATATTATGTGGTATGTAATAACTCCTTTGACTATTTCAGTTCTTTCCAACCGTTCGGAATGTATCAAATCTCTCCTTTCTAGAAGTAAATACATGAAACAACTGTCTTGGTGTATTTGTGTGCTCAGGTCAATCGCACCCATGATCAAGATTCAGATGCAGATTTGTATCGCCAGTCAGCATTATTTGGCAAAAAAAATACTCGTTATCTCTGCATATCCAAAATTCATGGAATTGCTGATCTAGTTGTGGAGTCCATTGCTATTGTTGCGGAGAAGGAACCACCACCTGCAAGTTTTTGTGTAATGGCCAAAACTAAAGATACCGGTAATAAATTAAACTTTTCACTCATCTTCCCTTAATTTTCAAACAATTGTCATTTTATCATTCTTTCTTTAATTTCAGATCAAAAAGCATGGAGAAAGAGCCAACTTTGCTACAAGGTAGCAAGACGTTCGTCAGCAAGTTCATGTATCACTGATATAATTTTGCTTAGCCGATCAAAGAAGGCTCCAGAGGGTTTTCTATATGGAGGGTAGGTACTTTTTGCCTCTTTTTACAACTTTGTTGTGAAATTGCAATCTTTTTTCTTACTGATTCTCCAGTATTTTTCTTTATGTAATATTCAATATATAATATCTACTGTTGATCCATTTGCAGGGATATTAATGGTCTAACTTTGTGCTACAAAGTTGGAGCCAACACCAATGGGGAAATTATTTCTAGATCAGGAGGCAAGCCTGCCACACCTCAGCTAGCGTACAGTCTTAATCCAAAATCTGCCAATGGTATTTCGAATGTTCTGCCTATGCCACTGCCACATAGACGAGCCCCTGCCGAGAATCCTCCTGTTAATGACCCTGGCTACCAGAATGTTGCTCTGAACAATGATGATTCTCCTCATGAATACGAGAAGTTAGTTATATCACCGTTATCTCCTAAAAGACCTGCCCCATTGCCACCAAATTCCTTAGGTCCTCATCCTGTTCGTCCGGCCCCCAAACTACCTGTCACGCCATCGACTTATGCTACTCTAGGAACTTTTCAAGGTAAGTAATAGATTTTCATCATCATTGCAGTAGTTTTTTCTCAAGAGTCAACAAAATAAAACTATTAAAAATGTGGCAATTTTTTTTTTAGGTTTGGAAGGAATTCCCTTTGTACTAAACTCAAAACTGAGTTTTAATTCGTCTAAGGTAAGCATCTTAAGATTTTTACCTTCTTAACAGCTCTTTATTTGATTTTTACTTTACTCGAAAACTTTGTTTGCAGGTTACTGTTCCCACTTTGAAATTTAAAACAGCATATGAAATTGAGAAGGAGTTTGATTATGATTTCCGAGTGGAGAGGCAAACATAAAACAAAAAAGGAATATGTCAATCAATTTTTGCTTTGTTCTATTTATGCACTTTTATAAATGACATTTAAATTTAGTGGTCTGAGGTATCAAAATTGACTTTATTTGTGTTTTGCTTATATTTTTTCCCCCTGATATTTTGATAATAATATAATATCAAGCTCCATGAGCACTGCCGTACATTAATGCTGGCTGTTCCTCTGTATTAATTTCCTGTACTTGTTTGTTTTAACTCCTGAAAGGCATTGCAATTTACATTTCAGTCAGTTACATCATAGAAGCCAAATGAATCAAATCAATAAACCAATTGTGATGTTAGGGAGATCCTAACGATTTTTACGTCTGAACTGTGATTAATCTTTTGTCATATTGTAGAGAAAAATATTTGTTGGCCAATTGTATTGGGCAGGGAATTAATTTAGTGCCTCTTTATTTGATAAGATTCAAGGAATCATTATAATAATAGAGACATTTTCATTCCTTTGACCATTGTTTATATACTTATCTATTATCTATTGAGTTATCTGAGCATCTTGATGTTTGAAGATTAATTTCACATTAATGATGGGTCAGATATAGTTATTATTAAGGATGATCATTTTGTTGGCAGGACTGTTATGTCAAAACACTGTTAATGTACTTTTTCTTGTTATGAAGTTCAATGATGTCAGATGCAAAATACATTGCAGGTTTAAATTTTAACAAGGTAGAACTGAAGTGCTTCCATGAGAAGACTGCAGGATGGTAATTGTTCTCATAGATCCCTGTTTGGTTGTGCTTTCTAAGTTTTGTGTCAGTATGTATCATTGAATTTTACTGTATCATCTATCAAGCAACAGTTTCATATTTTTTCTTTCTCTGCACAGTGAACTTATTTGTATAACATGTGAGAGATGAAAGGAAGATTGCTTCAACTTTTGTAAAACTAATTCTTGTGGCTCATTTTACTTGATTCCGATTCCTTTCTGTAATATAACTGTGATCCTTTTCATTCTCCTCGCTTGGTACTGTTTCTCAGCCTGGTTTCTGAACTTATGAAATTGGTTGTTAAAAAATGATGAGAATACCCTCAAAACAGTTTTGATGGGCTGGGGTGTGTTATGTGGAATCTCTCTTTGGAACAAATTATTGTGAATAATTTGCAATACTATAGTAGTTAGATATTTTTTTAATGTTTATAGCTCAGGTTTAAAGAAAATTTGAGTTGAAATTTAAAGCTTAGAACTTTTTAGCCCCTGTTAGATTGTACAAAAGTTTTATTTAAAATATCTATCTATCTGTTATGCACACATGGTGCAGACTTTGTCCGCATATTGCCTGATATATAAACTTGAATAGTGCCTCATTCACAGTAGAAGTAGCTGTCACCTGTTAATTTTATGTTTTCTGCATGTGCCATGAAAGGAAGTTTACCTAAAAAGTGTATTTGCTAAAATTTCTTCCAATGTGCTATGCAAACTTGTCTCTCTTTCTTTTCCCGTAGTCTAAGAATGACTTGCATCACATGTTATGCCAAAATGCAATCATTTTGGATGATTCCTTTTCATACTCACACTTATAATTAATTTATTACCTCCTAACTTGGAGGATCTGAAAGCAAATCAGAGGCTGAACTGAACAAAGCGTTAGTATTATGCAAAGCGCTGTAATTAATTTTGTATATATTATAGAAAAAGAGTGCTGTGTGTCAAATTTTACCACATGTTAGTTATTAAACTTTTTTTTTACGATAAATATGAATAAAGTATTACTGTTTTTACCCACTTTTCATCCCTTGTATGGCAACATCAATACTCCACTATTTCCCGCTGTTTGTTAGAAAGCGAAGGTCTGCTCTGACTGGCTCTGGCCTCCCCCAAACGCAAAACGTACAGGTAATTGCTTGTTGACACTCGCGCTGGCCCATTCCCTTTGAGGATACCGATGGATACTCTCCCCTCCCCCCTCAATGCACGGACAGCGGTCACGCTTGAGGGCGGGGTGAGGCGGGGCGGGGTGAGGTGGGGCGGGGCGCGGCGACCTGCCTCGCAGTTCAAATAAGTTCAAACACCGGTCGCGGGACTTCCCCCGGAGGCCATACCCCGCGCTCGCAACGCTCGCGATGCAGGTGCAGATCCAGCCGTCTGATTCCGAATAGCGATTCGCAGATTCCTCTCGCTCGCTCGTGATGGCCGTGCCCGATGAGTGCGACAAGGACATGGAATCACTTTGCAGGCCCTGGTCCTGGGCGCGGCCACGCTGCCCCTGCTCCTGCTCCGGGTGGGCGGCCAGCACCACGGCCCCGAACGGCACACCGCCCACACTCTGGTCAGGGACTTCTTCGCCGCGAGGGAGGTCCCGGACGTGGTCCTCTACCCGTGCTCGCACCGCGGTGAGTGCCGCGCGGGCCGCGGGCGTCGCGGGCTACCGCCTGATTACGAAGATCGATTTCCTTGCCCTGTCTCCCTCGCACTCACAAGCTTCGCCGTACAGGTGCGAGAGAGACAGAGCGGGGAGAGCGCTCCTCCTAGGAATAAGTCGGCAAGAGGTTCACGCCCTAACTCGCACGCACCCGCGTGCTGCCGCTGGTCGCAGAGGCCGTGCTGCTGATGAAGGCCCTGCAGTCCGGGCCGAGGCCGGTGCGCTGCGGCGTGGGCCTCGTCCTGGACGGCGCGGAGGCGGAGGTGCTCGACGAGGAGGTCCGCGCCGAGTCGGCGTCCAGGTCGGGGGCGTACGTCAACCTGGCGTGCGAGGAGGGCCTGCGGGCGGCGCGGGCGCGCTCGGTAACAACCTCCCTGCACCGGGAGGGTCGTCGGGGAACGCCCCCCTCCCCCTGCGATGGTCTCGAAGGGGCAACTTCCTGCACGACTCTTGACTCTTCGAGTTCGAAATACCATTTAGTACCAAAGAATGATGCACCCCTCCTTGTTGCTCTCGAAAGATCTCCACAGAGTGCGAGAGAGAAACTATAACCATTCTTTGGCTGGGAAGACTAGTTTCCGCTGAGTCTCGACCTCGAACCGTGAAGAGTCGACCCGAAAGTTTCCAGTTCGAGACAGGCATGGGGAGCTCTCCGATGACCCTCCGGTGCATCTCCCCGTTCTGCCGACGTATTCCGAAGAGCGCTTTCTTCGCCCTGTCTCTCTCGCACTCATGGGCTTCACCGTGTAGGTGCTGCTAGAGAGACGGCGAGGAGCAGAGCGCTCTTCGGAATGAGTCGGCTGAAGGTTGCAGGATCGCTGATCTGGCTGGCCCGCGCCGACGTCACCGTCGAGGTCGATCTCCACCGTGCCCTGCTGGGCCTGGGTCTGAACCTCGCCGTCGACTCCGACGTGACCCTCGCCAGCGAGCGCGCGGACGGCGGCGTGGAACTGCGCAGCCCGTTCAAGGTGGGCGGCTCCCGGGGGAAAAACAAATATGAAATTTTTGCACACTTCGTAAACTTCGGAAAAAACTCAGAAAAATTCCGAAAAACTCGGAAAAAAAGAAACTTCACAAAAATTCACTAAAATTCTAAGGATTTTATGGATAATTCAAGCATAAAATTCACCAAAATTTCACCAAAATTAAACAAAATTTTTACACCAAAATTCAGAGTTGTTTCCTCCTCGGCGGCGCCAGGAGGACGGCAAACGAAGGGGAGGAACAGCTCTGGATGACGAGCACCGATAGCGTTAATGTGTCCGATCCTTCGCGAGTTTTTGTGAGTTTTTGTGAGCGGGAACGCGTTGACGCATCTCCTCTGCGGCAGGCTGGCGACGGCTGTCCGTTTCGCTCCCAGCTGGTCGGGGACTGGCGGCCGGAGCGCGGTCTGAGGCTGGCGGCGAACCTCAGTGCCGGGACCCGGGCGACCCGGGCCGACCGCGGGGACCTCTGCGGGGGTGTCCTCAGGGCCGCCGTCGTGGTAGGCTCCTCCCGCAAGTGCCCCACCCAGGAGTTGCACTGGAAAACCAAGTGTATGAATGAATGAAGCGCATTTGTGGGCCCGTGAATTTCCGTTCGTTCCGAGGGGGAAAGGGGGGTGGGGGAATCACTCATACAAAATGTGTACAATGATTTTTCTTTGCACTTCTGATTGTTTAAATTTTTTGTTTGATTTGTGAAAGAAAATTTCTGTAAGTTTTTGATGAATTTCGATCGTTTTCCTCTTACTTCTAACATTTGTTTTTTTCATTTTTTTCTCCAGATTTTTGTGCATTTGTTCTCAAAGTATGGGTTTTTCTTTTCGATTTTTCAAATGATTTTTTTTTGGGGTGCGGGCGGGGGCAGTGCAATGACTTTTCGAAGTGATTCCCCCTTCGATTCGTTCCCGCAAGTAAAGGTGTGAGTCCTCATTTTTCTTTTAGAAATTGGCGCAAATGGGCGGGTTAAAATTCAAGCCCTTACAAGTGTGCATCATACACGCCCTTAAATTTCCAGTGTGATGACAGCGCACCATTTATTCCCCACTCTAATCTCCCCTCCCCCACGGGAAAAAAGAATAAGTCCTCAGAACTAACAAATTAGCTAATTTGGGGATATATAATCCCAAACTCGCTGTGGCAGCTAACAGTTCGTTGCCACAGTCAAGAGTTAGAGTTGCGACAGCCAAGCTGTTGCTGCAGGAACAAACCGCAGTCTGTTCGGACAGCGAAACACACAAGTAGTTGTCAGAAAAAAACGGGTTGGCTCCTGAAGCGACAGCTTCGCTGTGGCAACTAACTCTTGACTGTGGCAACCAGCTATTAGCTGCCTCAGCAAATAATTTCTTGTATATCCCGAAATTACCTAATTTATTAGTTCTGACAACTATTTTTTTCCTGCCTCTCCCGCTGCAGCTCCACCAGATCGCGGTTGGCGACGCTCAGGACCAGGAGAGCCTGCGCCGCGCGCTCGTGGACCACGCCAACACCCACATGGACACGGAGACGCGCTTCGGCTTCGCGCTCGCCACCCACCTCGCCGAGATGTACAACTTCACGTACGACAGCGTTCGCATAATAACGGCGTTGGCTGCAAAGCGCTCGGGCCGAGGGGGAGGGAAGGAGCTGCGAAGTTCACGAACTTCAATCCTGAATAAGGCGCTCCTCGCAAATTCAGCTAGAATTCAGATATATTTTCGAGTTTGCTCCCCAACGTTCGTCTCAAGTTCACCGAAATTCACGAAAGAAAATCGTCAAAGTTCACAACTACAGTTGAAAAGTCAACACACTGAAGTTGAGGTACGTTTTCGCGAAGTCGATGCGGCGCACTGCACTACGCACCGGGGTATTGCAGGCTGCAGCTGCTGGTCACGCCGTCCTGGGGATACCCGCAGCGCAACGGCACCTTCGACGGCATGATCGGGATGTTGCAGCGCTCGGAGATCGACCTGGGCGTCACCCCCGCCGTCATCACCAAGGAGAGGCTGGCCGTCGCCGACTTCACCGTGCAGACGTGGACCTTACGGTAACAGGACCAAGAGTGTAGCTGGCACCGAGGGGAAAACAAATCTAACTTTTGATGTACAAATTTTGTGAATTTTTACCGAATTCTTGGTTGAGTTTTTCCAATAATTTTGAGAATTTTAGTAAAAGTTTCTGTAATTTTCTAGATTTTTATGAATTTTTCTACATCACGAGTTATTCAAAAGTTTCTGAGTTGTTTCCCCCTCGGTTGGCAACGCGATCGGCGCCTGGACCGGGCTGGGGTAGGCAACGCGCCTCATTCCCGCGCTCGGCGGGTGGGTATCGGGCCAGCGGCAGGCTTCCACGGACAGTCCAGGCAGTGATGTTAGAAAAGTAGGCAAATTATCGTACGCATGCACCTGTGTGTGGCAGACGGGTATCTCCGCCTGCCTACTAGGCAAACTCTCCACACATGAGAATACATTTTGCCTAGTAGGCAGGCGGAGATACCCGTCTGCCACACACAGGTGCATGCGTACGATAATTTGCCTACTTTTCTAACATCACTGAGTCCAGGGAGTTATCCACTTAGCGTATCGCGTCTGGCGTATTTTGCGCCTCGCGTCTGGCGTTTTTTACGCCTCGCGTATCGCGTCTGGCGTATTTTGCGCCTCGCGTCTGGCGTTTTTTACGCCTTGCGTATCGCGTCTCGCGTCTAGCGTTTTTTGCGCTTCGCGTCTCGCGTCAAGCGTCTCGAGCCGCGACTCGACGCAACTCGCCGCGTTTGATGCGCTCCAAATTATTTTTCAGACTGCTAATATCTCCCGACACGATTTTTCATACAGCTATGAAAAAGCGCATCAAATGCGGCGAGTCGCGGCTCGAGACGCTTGACGCGAGACGCGAGGCGCAAAAAAACGCCAGACGCGATACGCGATACGCGAGGCGTAAAAACGCCAGATGCGATACGCGATACGCTAAGTGGATAACTCCCAGTCTGTGGCTACACACTGGGCGCCTGGGACGGGCTGGGGTAGGCAACGCGCCTCATTCCCGCGCTCGGCGGGTGGGTATCGGGCCAGCGGCAGGCTTCCACGGACAGTCCAGTCTGTGGCTACAACTTTGTGGCGAAACACATGGACGTGGCCAACCAAAATGTGGTCCTGGTGTACTGGTGTTGGGGAAGGCTAGATAGCCAATTCACTCACCGGGACGAGCGGTAACGCGCCTTGGCACCCCGTGCTGCAGCACGTGCTTCATCTTCCGCCACCCGCGGCTGCTCGTGCCCTACAAGGCCCTCTCCGAGCCCTTCGCCCCAGCCACGTGGGCGGCCGTGGCGCTGGCTGTGGCCGCCTCCTGCGGCGTGCTCGCGGCCGTGCGCCGCTGGGAGACGGCCCGCACCGACCGGGGCGCCGGCGCGCTCTCGGAGGCCGCCGTCGTGGTCGTCGGCATCCTCAGCCAGCAGGGTGAGTGCGAGGCGGTCCAGTCGCGGACGGCCCTTGGACAGCTCTTAAACAGCCCTTCAACGGCCCTTGGACATGGACAACTCTCGGACAGCCCTTGGACGGCTCCTGCTCCTGGACAGTCCTCGGACAGGAACAACCCTTGGACGGCCCTTGGAAAGCCCTCGGACAGGGACAGCCCTCGGACAGCTCCTTGACGGCTCATGGACAGCCCTCAGACAGGGACAGCCCTCGGACAGCCCGTGACCAGAGCTCCCTGGCGCAGGCAGCGCGCTGGACAGCCGGCTGGTGTCGGGGCGCGCCGTGCTCCTGTCGGGCCTGCTGCTGTCCGTCATGCTGCAGAGCTTCTACACGTCCGCCATCGTCACCTCGCTGCTCACGCCCATCCCCCGCACCATCCGGACCGTGCACGACCTCATGCGCAGCCCGCTCAAGGTCGGCCTGGAGGACTACTCGTACAACCGGGCCGTGTTTCCGGTGAGTCCGGGACGGGTCGGGGACCGGAGCACACGCACGACCCTCTGACCGGAGTCCTCCGGGATCCTTCCCCTCCCCTCCCCTCACGCCACCGCACAGCAGGGGGGAAACAACTCTGAAATTTTTGTGCACCTCGTAATGCAGAAAAAGTTTAGAAAAATGCAAAAAAAGTTTTGAGATATTCTGAGAAATTCAGAAAATTGAGGAAAATTCAGGATAGTTCAGAAAAATTTACAAAAAAATCGGAAAAATTAAAGTAAAATTCAACGAAAATTCACAGCTTGAAAACAAAAATTCATGGTTGTTTCCCCCTGGGCTTGGCGCGGCGCGGCGCGCAGAGCTCGGCCGATCCGCTGACGGCGCAGCTATACCGCTCCAAGATCCTGCCCGCCTGGCCGGGGGGCGGCTTCTTCACGGTGTCGGATGGCGTGGAGCGCGTGCGCCGCGGCGGCTTCGCCTTCTACTCGGAGGACTCGTCGCTCTACACGCCCATCCAGAACACCTTCAGCGACGACGAGAAGTGCAGCCTGTCCGAGGTGGAGCTCAACCCGGCCTTCGTCACGGCGGCCACGCTGGCCAGGCGCTCGCCCTACAAGGAGCTCTTCAACCGCGGGTAGGTGCGGGCGGGAGGGGGCGCACGAGGCTATGGGACCTCTCGGTGACATCCCGGAGGCCTCCCGGTTGACCTCCAGGAGGCCGCCCGGTGACCAGAGTTTTCATTCGGGTCGGGTCCCGGACCCGAACTGCGTTCGAAAGAGACAGGTGCAAGCGGGATGCTCGAACTCGGTTCCGCAGTATCTCGCTCACACATGGCGTTTTCAGACGCAGTTCGGGTCCCGTCGGGTACCCGAATGAAAACTATGCCGGTGACCTCCCTGTGACATCCGGGAGACCTCCCGGTGACCTCCCGGCCGTGGGGCGCAGGCTGCTGCTCATGCTGGAGCGAGGCCTGCGCGCGCGCCAGCGGCGCCAGTGGTCGGCGCGGAGGCCGTCCTGCGAGCGTGAGACCGAGGCCGTGGCCGCCGTCGGGCTGGACCCCATCTTCCCCGCGCACGCCCTGCTGCTGGTCGGCACCCTGGCGGCCCTGGGGATGCTCTACGGGGAGCGGCGCGGCGGGGCGCCCTGGCCGCCCGCGCCTACAAGGAGTGAGGTGCGCGAGGGGTCCTTCACTCCCCCCAATAAACTATCAGAGTACACCCTTTAGAAAATCACTAAAAAAATCAGAAAAAAAAAATTACGAAAAAGTCAGAAAGAAAAATCAAGAAAAACAATAGAAAAATATCATAAAAAATAAGGAAAAATCAAGGAAAATCACAAAATACCAGAAAAATTGGGGAAAAATCGGTGTACGCTTGAATTTATAGTGGAGGGCCCCTCTGAGGTGTGGCACCAGAACGCTACCGATTTCTCATAGGAATTGACGAAATTTTACCTTAATTTAAAGGAAACTTCATTGACATACTGTACAGAAAAATTATTCTTCTGAGAAAACATAGTCAATTCAATTGAGTTTTATGGAAAGTATCAATCTGCTGTGTGTCAAAACAATATGCTACTAATGACTTTTTATGTGTGGTTGCAATTTAAGTGTTGACAGTGATCCACTTCACCTGGAATAGACAAGTGCAGGCAAGAGAAAACTCAATATAGTGAAAAGTTGATTTTAATTAATGTCACGTTATTTCTTCCTACAAATTGCAAACATCACGGACAATACTGAATCATTCACTTTTAAAAATATTTCTATCAAATGGTATACCTACCAAGGACGGCCCTCAACAGACTTTGGAATGCTTAGCTCAGTTCAAAAATTCCTCTCCCCCACAAAAATTATTTTCTGAGGGGAAAAGGACAATTCTAAGAACAGTACTTCATAATAAAACAAACTAAATTAGCAATACATTGCAAGACTTTGTCTCATGGACGGACTCCGGAGGACCTGAGTAGTTCAAAAAATTTAATTCAGGTCAACAAGTAAATGACTATTCTACACATCACATTTGAAAAATTATGGTCGGCAACAACCATATTGACTAGCATATATATCTGAGTTCATTACAAAAAAACAAAAAAATCTCATAAATAAAAGAATTGTGCATTATTGTGCTGTCAAACTCCACACATTTTTTCTTTTAAATCAGTCGGTGCTTGGTGAAAATTTAAAGTGAAAATACCTTTTAAATGCGTTTCAACCACAATTGCCTTTGTCGGAGAGGCAATGGCAAGGTCACTAACACATCACAGTGACGCCAAAGCGTTGCAGATTGACCCTGGCTGGTACGGGTGCAGCAGTCTGCTTCAGGAGGTCGCTCTTGTACCTCCGTCCTCGTCGCACCTCTGGGAAGCTCTCTAAGGTAGGGTGGCAGGGCCCCATGCGTGCGACAAGGACGGAAGCGCAAAAGCGACCCTCGGAATCAGCCTGCTGGTCGGGGTGCTGGCCCGGGCCGGGCTGCTGGCCTAGTTGTTGTTCTTCCCCGTGGCGAGCGGGCCCGCGCGGTTGGGCCGGTTGCCGGGCTGCCCCACCTGCCGCACCTGCTGCGTGAACCACGTGACCCCCTCCTCCAGCCCCTCGCCCGTGATGGCGTTGGACGCGCAGATGTGCCACGGCTTGTCCAGGATGCGGTCCAGGCCGAGGCCGGCCGCGATCTTGACGGAGGAGAGCGCGTCGCGCTGGTCCATCTTGTTGGCCAGGAAGAGGATGGGCAGCGCGCGGCCGGACACGTCCGGGTGCTGCAGCAGCAGGTCCAGCTCGTGCCGCACCACGGCCAGCCTCAGGCGGTCGCTCGAGTCCACCACGAAGATGATCCCCTGACAGTCCTTGTAGTAGAACTCCCACAGGTCCCGGTACCGCCCCTGGCCGGACATGTCCAGCGCCGTGAAGCCCACGTTCTGGTCTGGGGCACGCGGAGAGAACACAAAGCCGTCAGCACGCTCTCCTCGCCCTGTCTCTCTCGCGCTCTCGTGTAGGTGCGAGAGGGACAGAACGAGAAGAGCGCTCTTCTAAATCAGTCTGCAGAACGCACCATCAGGTCTGCCCGGCCCAGCCCGACCCCTCCGAGGGCTCACCGAGTGTGGGGCAGGATGGGGACGACAAGGGCCATCAAACAGCAACATCGTACAAAACTCAGTGGAATTTTTATAAATGTATTTCAATAATTGAAAAATTTTTAACAAAAAAGATTTTTGAGAAAAAAGTTGTGAGGTATTTTACTATTGGGACGACGAGTTAATTCAAAGCATTATTGGCTGTGGTTGTCACATTGTCAGTGTCACCCCAGTTTGGGTCTGCCCATTCAGGCAACGGGGCAGAGAAAGACCAGCCCTCTCCCTTAAACTCCAAGGCATGCAAGTGGAAGCCAAAGTCATCCGGCGCTACAAATAGGTGTAGACAGCAGAGTTCACATTCGGTGTCAGCAAATGCTTTGGAGTGGTCAACTAATGGTCCTTTCGCCATGCTGAGCCATGGTTCATAGATTATATCTGAAGGGTTTGCATGTTCCAGTGGAGCCCATCTTGATCTACTCAATTCATATGCCTTAATGATATCTGCAGGCTTATGTTGGAACACGCCTCCTTTGCCTTTCCCCTCTCCAAATATCATACTGTTATAAATAGGGTCATTGTCAATCGGAAACCCAAGGTACTGCAAGTGAACTCTTATCTGATGAGTGCGACCCGTGTAAGGTCTGCACAAAATCACACTGCTGTTTGTATTCGGATTATAATTCATCAATTCAAAAGTGGTTTTACTAGGCCTCCCAGTTTTGCAAACCCTCATTATTCTAGTTTTCAAATCAATAGGGGTAAGGGCCTCCTCACATTCAATAGTCTCTGGAAATTTTCCTGCAACCCTGGCTACATATGTCTTAGACGTTTTTCTATTTGCATTTTGTTGTGAGAAGAAACGAGCTGTTGACTTGTTCCGACCAAACAACATAACACCACTTGTTCCTTTGTCCAGCCTATGAATAATATATGCATCTGTCATGCCGTACTCTCTGGCTAAAATGTAGAGGAGAGTGTTATGCTGATACCTGCCTGTGGGATGTATGGGCAAACTGGGTGGCTTGTTGACTGCTATGATATTTGAATCATAATGCAATACATCAACTTTTAAATCTCTTACAGGCATCTCATGGCGATGAATAGCATGTTCAATTCTGTCTGCCCTTTGCAAAACATAGTCTTTTGTGGGAATGAATCCATTGACTCTTATACATCCATTTGCAATATCTCTTTCAACCCAGTTTTCATCATGAACTGGATAAAATGCTTGTTTAAAAGCCGCTTCAAGAGTCTTACCAATCCAAAACTTTTTCACAAAGATTTTGTAACTGTAATTATATGGGTACACATGTCTGAATCCATTATGAAAAAAATAGGATGTTTCGCTAAAAGTTTTTTCCCACTCATCCTTCATTTTTTGCACCTTGCATTCATCTCTATCAAATTGGTCTAATATTGAGTTAATGGTAGGAGACACTGTTGAGTGAAGTGAACTTGCACTAGTGACATTTCTTGAAAGCACAGAGGGAGGGTTTTCAATTAAATTTGATGTATCACCTACATCTAAGGATAAACTCTCTCTGTGCTGACATGATAAAGAGCGCTTAGCTAAAGCAGATTCATGTCTGGGTAAAGTGCCAATGGGCATTGAAGAAACCACAGGCTGACTTCCAAGCTGTTGAGGTAAAAAGAAAGGGGGGAAAAAAGGGCTACTTTTCATTTGAAAAATTTAAAAACAGGCATCAGGTAAGATGAAACCTAAAATTGTGACAAGCCAGTGCAGGTGTTCGATATGAGTGAAAGATAAGTGAATAAAAGCTCTTCAAAACTTACTTTTAAACTTTTCAATGTTGAAGCCAACAGTTGGCACGATTTCTGTAGACTTGTCATCGTCTGACTTAAAATGGTTCAAAACAGTAGTTTTACCACTGTTGTTCAGCCCAACTACCAAAACTTTTACTTCTTGTTTGCGGAAACCAAAGAGGGTAACAAGCTTGTCGAAGAGGCCCATGAAGAAAAGTATGTTTAACGGGATAACTTAACAGAAGAGAACCTGTTGGGATTACAATTCAAATAAATTTCTGAAAAAAATTTAAAGGCGATTCACAGTTATTCACATGATGAAACCAAGATGTACTAACCATTAAGTTTTGAAGTAAAAAATTCTTCAGTGTTCCAATGACAACCGAAAGCAATCACTAAGCAGTCATAAGAAATATAAGCAAGTAGAACTGGCAAAGGTGTGGCAAAGAAATAAATATCAAGTCAATTTACAATAAATAAAACACACAACACTTTGAACGTAATCATGCAGCAGGCGAGGTAGCGTCTGCTTAGATCTCGAGTCCACTCGAGTCTGTTTAGGTTTCGAGTCGTCAACTGTTTCTTCAGGAGGCAGAATGAGAATTTCTTTGCTCTAGTAACATAGACTTGAAACTTTGTCATCAGTTGCACAGTCGTCTGTTATCATCGTTATCAATCAGCAGGTGATGCGTAACCCTTTTGACTTCTCTATTTACTCACAAAAGGTTGCCTGACTCGGTTGCCCATTTTTCTTCTTCCTCATTTACTACTGGTAAGTAAGTTATCGATTAAAATTTGAGTTCTCCTAAGATAACATGAGCTTTATTGTTAATAATTCCATAGCTGTCAGTTTGTCGTAAGGCCTTGAGACTTAACCTTAAGATAATTTCATGTTTTGATATGGTTATTTATTGTTATTGTAGTCTTTTAAGCTCACATATTTACACAAATTTTCCTCTTCCATTCTAACTGTACACCTCTTAATCTCTCTGTAATTCACTGTCATTCCTTCATGTTTCTGTTAAATTATGGGGAAAAATTGCCTCACTTTGACATTTGATAAACTTAAGAAACACAAGAAATTTTCTCTCTTATTTTATAAAATCACATTACCATTTCTTGTATTTTCTGTTCTGTCATTAATCTGAGTGCAGTTTTGCTCAGCAACTTTTTCTGAAGTTGTAGGTAATTTCTTTGTGTGCAACCTACTTAAGACTTCCTTTCCTTTTCAGGCTATGTCTTGACTCTTTCTGAACAAGGCAGGAATATTGATGCAAAATGGAGCTCTGCCATAGTTTGTTAACTTGGCTTCATACCTTGAACCTTTCTGCATCTCATTCTACTCCTCAAGAGACTAGTGATGGGGTTGCTGTGGCTCAAGCGTTGAATCAAATAGCACCAGAATGGTTTACTAGCTCATGGTTAGCCAAGATCAAGATTGATGTTGGTGACAACTGGAGATTGAAAGTCAGCAACTTGAAGAAAATTGTTGAGAAAATTGTTGATTATTATCAAGACAACTTCAACCAAACACTTCCTGACAGTGTCAAACCTGACGTCAACCGTATTGGTGAGCAGGGAGATGAGGCTGAGTTGGGCAAGCTTTTGCAACTAGTCTTGGGATGTGCCGTAAATTGCAACCAGAAGCAAGATTACATCACTGCAATCATGGCAATGGAAGAGGATGTTCAGCAAGTTATCATGCAGAGCATTCAGGCACTAGAGG
This sequence comes from Frankliniella fusca, assembly GCA_029379305.1. Taxonomy (NCBI): domain Eukaryota; kingdom Metazoa; phylum Arthropoda; class Insecta; order Thysanoptera; family Thripidae; genus Frankliniella; species Frankliniella fusca. The sequence continues at coordinate 406,555 of JAHWGI010000321.1, read as the reverse complement.
GCAATGTGGGAAGCAATGCAGCGAGCCTTGCTCCAAGTCTTGATCCAGATGGCCCCCAGCTGACAAGAGTGCTTGCTGAGCTAGAGCAGGCTGTTGAGGCAAGAGATGAACTTGCTAGACGCTGCCAAGAACTTGATCTTCAAGCAAGCATATTGCAAGAGGAGAAAGCAAGTCTGCTCCACGAAAACCGTCGAGCTCAGGAGCGCCTCCGTCAGCTGGAAGCTGAGGAGGCCTCTGTTGGAAGTGGAAATCGTCTCCAAGAACTAAGAAGGCAACTGGATTCATTAAAGGAGGTAAGACTTTTTTATTTCTATTTTTCTTCAAAGTATAAGAATTTGATTTGTAAATGAATTGTTTGTCCTGTGCAGGAACTATACAAAGTGGAAACGTCAAGAGATGATTATCGTGCTAAATTAGATCTCCAGGATCAGGAACTGAAGGAATTAAGGATAAGAACTGATGAGTTGCAGCGCAAAGCTGAAGAAGCTCAGCATCTGAAAGACGAGGTGGATATATTACGAGAAACAGCGGACCGCGTAGGACAATATGAAGCCACCATTGCCAGTTATAAGAAAAAGCTTGATGAAGCCAGTGATATGAAGAGGCAGTTAAAATTATTAGAAGATAAAAATTTAGAACTTGTTCAACAAACATTGCAGCTTGAGGATGAAGTCAAGAAGTCAGGAACATGGCGTCCCCAGCTGGAGCAATACAAAAAACAAGTAGCTGAACTGCATTCGCAGTTAGCAGAGGTGTGGTGTAATCCTTTTTACACTAAGCTCATCCCGTTGCAATAGGAATGTATTAATTAATTCTATCTAAACTTACAGGAGACCAAGCGAGCTGATAGAGCTGTTTTTGAAAGCAGGAAAGCAGCAGAGAAGCTCAGTGCTGCCCAAAGGGAAAAAGAGCGTCTCATTCTCGAACGAGACACCTTGAAAGAGAACAATGAGGAGTTGAAATGTCTACAGATGCAGGCTCAGCCTACCACTGTTTCTCCTGGTGCTCATTCTGCTGAAGATGACATGTCAGAAGGCATGATACCTCCTGATGTCAGACAGCGTCTCATGCGTCTCGAACATGAAAACAAATTATTGAAACTTAATCAGCGTGGTCCAGAGGAGGAAAAGGTAGCAATTGTACAAGCTTTGCTTGATGATGCAAACCAAAGAAATGAAATGCTAACTGCTGAGAATAGAAGGAATACTCAGCGTTTGTATGAATTAGAGAGTCAGGTAATAAGAAACTTCTCTCATCTCAGTTTTACTTGGGACTTGCCTCATTTTCTTGACAACTCACAAAATTCTTACTATATTTTTTGTTTGCAGGTTTCTGATCTTATGGAAAAGAATGCAGAGGGAGGAGCTGATCTCAAGACCCATTTGTCTGAGCTTAGAATGCAACTTAAACAAGCACAGGATGAAAAAGACCGCCGCAACAACCAAATTGAACAAAAAGAAGTTGCTTTGGAGGAGAGCAGGCAAACACTCTCTTCATTGCAAGAAACTGTGAAGAAGAGCCGCCAAGAAATTCTTACTCTTGAAGAAACAATTAAGCACAAAGACATGGAAAAGCAAAATCTTGAGGAGCAATTAAAGAGAAAAGAACAAGAAAGACAAGCTATTGATGACAAGTACAAGAGATGCATGGAAAAAGCAAAGACAGTTATAAATAGCCTTGAACCTAAAAAAGTTATGCCTAATGTTGATGTAAATGTTCTCTGCAACCAATTGTCTGAAAAAGAGAGACTTATAGAAGAGTTGGAGAGGGATAAAGAGAAATATAAGCAGACAAGAGAAATGGAAGACAGACTTATGAGCTCTGCTCTCCATACATTGGGATTGACTAGGCACAGAGAGGCTGTTGATCTTCATTTAGCTAATCTCAACTCTGGTCAAGGGCAATCATTTTTAGCAAGACAGCGGCAACCAACTAATCGCAGACGTACAACACCCCACAACTACAACTCAAAGTAAAGGGAAGCTGGAACAAAAACATATTGCTTTGACAACAAATCATTATATCTCTCTCTCTTTTATCTAGCTGTGACAGATGGCTAAGACATTAACTTTAATATTTGATAGAAAGTATCATGAATACTAAATGAATTCATTGTAAGTAGAGGCAATAGAATCAAGGGTGTTGTTGCTTTGTTATAATTCATTGTTTTTTGTTTTTTTTTATTGTTTCTGTTGATTAATTATGATACATAGGAACCGACCTGTGATGAGCGGTCCATTCAACTTGATTACGTATTTATGCTGTGTATGATAATGTTATTATTTTTACACAAGTATGTTTAGTATTATTGTATTGGTGCTTGTGAGATCAAAGTATATGGAAGAGTAACAGGGACTTGTGCATTGATTTTTATCTACTGACCCTAAACACTAGAGCTGAATGAAAGATGCAGTAATATTTGTCCTTTTCATTAATATAGATTGCATTGTTTTACTCAAAATGCTATGTACAATAGGGTACTCCGCTAGAGCGCTCAGCGGAAGTGAGAAGAACAAAAACGGATACAGAGAGCGGTGGTGGGGGCGGGTCGGTGAAGAGGCGGGGAGGCTTCCCCACCACCCGCCGCTCCTCCGCTTGCCCGCCCCCACCACCGCTCTCTGTATCCGTTTTTGTTCTTCGCACTTCCGCTGAGCGCTCTAGCGGAGTACCCTATTAATTCATACATTTTTGAAAATATTAATTACAACAAATTTCACTTCATCCTCTTCTGCTTCAGAAGATGGTTTCGAAGCGCAATCTACAGACAAAAATTAATTTAATTCCATTTCACAGAAGTTGAATTGGTCAAACTGCACACAAAATTGAGAACTACATACCTGTTTATCTTTAAAGGAACGCTTGGTCTTTCCACGGACTTTATGTTTCAGCATCATGAAGTTCTTCTTCTTTCTCTTTTCTCTGTGTGTTGTACTTGCCAAGGGGTTCACACGACCCCCCTTGTACCCAAACTTTTCACGTCCCTCATGTCCTTTCTACAATATTCAAACATAAAAATTAAGTAATTAATTCTCAGAGTGTGACCACCAACACTACTGAAGGAAAAGAAAGTAGTAAGAAGAAACAGCCATACCTTGATACTCTCCATTCGAGTCAGCTTGTCATGTTTTCTTTTCTTATAAATGTTTTCAATGTCATTTAGAGAAACTAGTTCACCTCTGTAAAATCATATTAGTTTATCAGATTTTCTTCTCCATGCATAAAATTAGGGAAACAAAAGCAAATTGAGCAGAAGACTCACCTCTCCCGCACAGCGTCTTCCTCAGCAGACCGCTTTGTTCCACGAGACGCTCCCTCCATTTGTTTACGCAACTGAGCTGCCTCTATCCTCTTGAAGTCCTCATCAGTAAGTATTCTATCTAACACTATTTCTTCAGCCTTAGCCTTCTTCTCCTCGGCTGTTAAACGTACTTTTGCTTTATTACTAAGTTTAGATGACTGAGTACTTTTAGATATATTAGACTTTTCACTACTCTCAGAGGTTGTACGTTTCTGAAATTCAGTTTTACAAAATGTAGAGGTGGGTAATAGATTAAATCAAACTGCAGGGGAAAACTAATAATTCTTACCTTGCTCTTTGCAGCACTGCTACCAGAAATTGATTTCTCTGGACAATGATCTTCATCTTCAACATCTTCCTCTTCATCGTCATCCTCACCACTACCATCTTCACTATCTTCATCTTCTCCGTCAGAACTATTTTCATTTTCACTTTCTGCTTCACTATCTTCCTCAGAACCTTCCACCCATTCCCCACCTTCACTATCATCACTGCTGCTGCTTATGTCAATATCTGACCCACCATCATCACCGACATCTACCCAGCTGCCATCACTGTCATTATCGTCATCAGCATGACTGGAATCCTGATGTTAAAAAAGTATGGTTTAAAAAGGAACAAGCTCTGTCTGACTACTGGAAAACTAAATAAAAATTCAAACATTACTAACTTTCTTGGTAGCAGGCTTCAGTAGTACTTCAGCTCCAGGAATATAACTCTTGGCATCAACTTCTCCATACTTCCGACTCTTCTGATCGTCAGTAGCTTCTGTTGGCTTACCCTGAGAGGGATTACAGTATTAGTATAAATGGAATGTTCAAGAAAACAATCATCTCTGAGTAAGGAAAACCAATTACCCTGTCCTTCTTATGTAATAAATCTGGTTGATGTTGGCGGTACAGATGGATGAGAGAATGGGCAGCCATCATCACACTTCGTTCCTTATATTTTTTGTACTGAGCCAAGTCATGTAAAAGATCTTCAGACATTACGAGCGGACAGCGACCACAGATCTCGCGAACGGCGTTGATACTAAGAAAATATTCACAGCTCTATTAGACTAGTAATGTTTGCCAAAGTAAGTATCAGTAACAAAACAATGGCGTACCCTATGGCAATTGCATCTGCAGAATTCCTTTCAGTCACAAAATTATTTACCAGTGTCTTAATGACAGGTTCTAAGGCCTAAAAGTCATAAAATCAGCTTTACAGAGTAACTTAAGAAAAAAGTTCAAGATAAAATTATCACTGAAAACTCACATCAGGAGGAACAAGCTCATGAGATGCTTGGGCAACAAAGAGAAGAATCCTTGTCACCTCTGTAAAAAAAAAAGAAAAACACACTGCGTGTTAGAGATGGTAGAACTCTTTATATGATGTAGACAACAAAGAAACTTTCAATACCTTTTTGATGAGGCTGCATGAATCTCTGAATATATGGATAAAAGTTGAGAAGAAATAACTGATGAAGGCCAATGAGCCGGGAAATTAAGTCTAATGTGAGCATCTTCACTTCAAATCTCTCATTACTTGTTTCAAGCTGTTTGAACAGCTTCTCTGCTAGTCCTGGAGAAGAAAGTTTGACTCTCCATAAATTTGGTACAGCAAACTTCAACAGCAAATAGTGTTCTGATACTGGTACCTTGCGGATCATGGATTAAATGGAGCGCGGAAAAATTAAAAACAGGAGCAGCATTCTTCTTTTTCTTTTTCTAAACACCATAGAAGAACAAAACATGTTAACACTTACATCAAATTGTAAACCAAACCTCACACATCACTTAATTGATTTATTACGTTAATTACTTAATGTTTCATACCTTGACCAATTTTTTTACTTGACTTAGTTGCTTCTCACGTTTCCTTGTTTTCTTGTTAAATTTGTTAGCCATAATAACATCTTTAGCTGTCACTTCATTCTAAAACAAGAAACAGAATATTTTCAGGGTCACCATAACGATGCTTAAACTTCAAGAATACTACTGATTTTTTACTCGTTCTTCACCTCTCTCTTCATCTATAATGCGTTAGGTAAAAACAACGAGTATTGTGTTTGTCACGCCTAACTTAAAAACATGGATTCATCTCTGTAAATATAGTACACGCATCCATGATTCTATTGTTATTTTAAAGGGCATACTAAACCGAATATTTCATAATAGAAGTTTTTTTCTGTTATGAGGAGCCAAAAAACTTGATACAGAAAAAAATTGTAGGTGCTAGTACAGAAGCCTTAGTACTAGTAACCTTAGTATCTACTCTCCTACGTGTACTGAATACTGGCATGAGTGAATTTGTATTTTAAAGTAGGAAAGAACAAAACCATTTCCTTAGAAATGTTATTTGCTGTTGTGAAAACAAAAGGCATTTATAAGGAAGAAATTCAATGTGTGTTGATTGGAATGAGGAGACGATCCCTGAATCAGGAGTAGGCTAGAAATCAGATGCAGTCGAATCGCCCTTGAAATTGAGTAAGGCCAAACAAAATACTCATGATTTTCACCTCCTACTTCTGGTAAAGAACGAGTTCAATGTCTTATATACCAAATCACTTTGGTATATACTTGGCTTCTTGTTTATCTTTACCTCTGAGTCACTGTCATCATCTTTCTTCTCTTCCTCAGAATCGGCACTAGTAAAAAAATTAAGAGCTGCAACTTTTACCTTAAGGAAGAAAAAAGAGTATAAAAATTTAACAGTAATTAATGTTTGGAATGAGCAAAATGATACATTAGACTGAAATCTAATTCATGCCTGAGAATCAAGTGAATGCAGTAATGTAAGAGTGGATTAGAGAAATACCTTCAAAAATTTTGAAAAGCACGCAAGAGAAATAACATTTACTGTTTTGGCATCATTCCAAATATTTTTTTTGTAAAGTTGAATCATAATATCCTGGAAATAATTAATGGAGAGGAGACATAGTATTATTGTTCAGTATGTTCAGAGCCAAGCAAAAACGATTGGACAGTTTAATGAGAGTCAGTTTCACCTACCACAGACATTTTGGATGCTTTTGAATTGGAATCATTGAGCATATTAAACATAAAATTTTGAAGAGTCTGCAACAAGTTGAAATATTAAGACACAGTATAAAGGGGTAAAAATATTAAAAATTTCACTTAAAAGAAGAAGAAATGGTTCGGAGTGGTACCATCTTACCGTGTTAAGCTTTGAGTTCTTGTGCTTTGAATTGACATTTTTGATGTCTGTAATAATGTGATTCTCCAAAAACTGTCGGAGTTGTTTATCTTGACACCTTAACAATTGGAAAAACAGGGATAGGAGATCTGTTGGAGCAAGCAAGTTTTTGTTGCGTAGCAAAATCAGTGCCCTGCAAAATGTCTGAAAATAAATCAAAATCAAATGAAAACTAAACTCAAAAATTGTTATTGTAAAAGGCTCGCCTAAAAATTTACCATTCGCATTCCAGCATCTAAAATAGTATGATGTGTCTGAAGAAGGGACATCAGGTCTTCGGGGAACTCTTTAAGCTCTTTAGGATAACATTGAGCAATTTGAGCTAAAAATATTACAAGTTCATCCAAACTCTTTTCATATTTTTCAGGATGGAGCTTGAATATCTCCATGAGAGCAGAGTAGTGACGATACTGTTGTGTGAACTACAAAGAAAATAAAATGCACCAATAGGAAAGAGATAGGAAAAATTTAAAAAGTGATATTTTTCAAGAAATAAACAAAGAAATAAAACCTGCCTCATCTTTGTAAGATTGTGGGTCCCGCTTAATAAGGTTCTGTAGTTGAGGTATATTATCTGGAAGTTGATTGTTGTGTCGCACCATGTTGATGGTAACTGCTCCTAATGACAAAGATATAATTCCTCCCTGTAGAAAACAACAAAACAAGTTACAAAAATGCAAAATGCAAAATAAATGGTTTGCTAAATTCCAAATGTAGGCTGACTCTATCACTATTACACAATAACACGCATGATTAATTAATATCATAAAATAAAGAACATACCTTCAAAAGGAGAAATGAGAAAGTATTGATCAAGCCCAAGTTGACATTAGAATGAAAACCTCCTCCTAATTGAGTATTCTTCAAACATCATTCCGTTCAAAAATAACCAAACTTAGATGAAACCACGTGTGTACGGGTTTCGCAGCAGTAACGTTTCCATACCATCGACTGCTGTCTGCCAGAATACCAACTGCTGTTTGTCATGCAATCGCAAAGTTTTTAAAATTACCTCTGTAATATATTGTAATTTGGCTGTAACAACTTTGAAAAAATAGAGAAAAGTAGCAAAAAAAAATTTATTTGATTCAAGTACTTTGTCATTGTTTTTCTGGTTTTCTTTGGTTTGAGGTTTGAGGTTTGCATATAAAAAACAACAGCACCAACAACAACGCAATGGAGCCCTTAACCTCTTAAATTCCACGTGAAAAACATCAGGTTGAGTGGGTTTCGTCGCAGTCTCCATCATGGGGAAAGCAAGCAAAATAAAAGTTTCCAAGCAAAAGAGTAAGCCACAACCACTCGAACAGCAGATTGAGGAACACCGTTTTGCGAAACCATCTACTAGGGTTAAAAACAGGGTTCGCCAAGACGAAGATGAAGAGGTAGGAATTACTTTTAAGCCAGATCTTAACTGTCGAACAAGGTTTTAATCATCTCTTCTCTTTTATTTTACTACTTAACGACTCTTTTTTGCCCTCAGTGTTGAACTGTTGTGGCCTGAATTTATTTCTTGATGTTTTGATACTGTACTTTTTTCTACTATGCTTTAGTATAGTGTTCTGGAAACATTACTCCTCTGCTCTCTTTTCAGTATGTCACCTCTGAACTCTCAGGCCGTATCCTTCAGCAAGCTCGACGGCAGCAGCAGGAGCTTGAAGAGAGCATTGATGATGACGTTACCCCTCCGCCTAAGAAGATTACACAGTTGTCAGCTGGTCATTCATCATCAGGAGGTAAAAACACTGGCTCCGACGATGAAGAAGCCAGCTCTGAAGATGACTTGGATGGTGACTTCTATGATGATGTGGTATGTCATTTTCAATATTTCTGTACTTAAAATAGTTATGTTGTTCACATGGCACTATAATTCAATTTCACTGTCCACTTTCAAAACAGAATGTCGATGAGGCTGATGAAATTGCATTGGAAAAGTTTATGAATTTTGGTGGCAAGGCAACACGTACGCTTGCTGATATAATCCAAGAAAAAATTACTGAAAAGCACACTGAGCTTCAAACTCAATTTTCTGATGCAGGCAGTAAGTGAGACTTTGGTATCAATATAACCATTATCTCTAAATATGTTCTGTCATACTCACCAACATTTTTTTAATGACTTAACATAGGTGTCCAGATGCAAGATTTGGATCCTAGAGTAAAAGAGATGTATGAAGGGGTCAGAGATGTTCTAGCAAAATACCGAAGTGGAAAACTTCCTAAAGCATTTAAGATTGTTCCCAAACTGCGGAATTGGGAACAAATCCTTTTTATTACTGGTGAGACATATGATGTTTGCAGTTGTATGGAGTTGCTCTTACATTTACTTACTTTGAAACTTTCAAATTTTGTATGATGTAGATCCTCCTAAATGGAGTGCTGCTGCTATGTATCAAGCTACACGTATATTTGCTTCAAATCTTAAAGATAATATGGCACAGAGATTTTTCAATCTAGTTCTCCTGCCACGTGTTCGTGATGACATTGCAGAGTACAAGAGATTAAATTTCCACCTTTATCAAGCCCTGCGTAAAGCACTTTTTAAACCTGGAGCCTTCATGAAAGGTGTCCTGCTGCCCCTTTGCGAGGTAATTGTTGTTTTTTTCCCCCAATATTTTTCACAATGTTATACAGTTATTTTCAAAGTGTAATTTTTTGTAATTGATTTATTTATTTGTTTTGTAGAGTGGAACATGTACTCTCCGAGAAGCCATAATTGTGGGCTCTGTTGTTGGACGTAATTCTATTCCCATGTTACACTCGGCTGCAGCCATGTTGAAACTTGCAGAAATGGATTACAATGGAGCTAATTCGATTTTCCTCAGGATTCTTTTTGACAAAAAGTATGCCTTACCTTACAGGGTTGTGGATGCTGTTGTTTTTCATTTCCTGAGGTAATGTCTCTTTTCACACTTCACACTTCACATTGTCATCCAGGAACTGCCTGTGACAGAAATGGCTCATGTATGTTTTCACTTTTCAGATTCCAGCGTGATGAGAGAGAGCTGCCTGTACTATGGCATCAAGCTTTACTTACTTTTGTCCAGAGATACAAGAGTGATATTAGCAGCGAACAAAAGAGTGCTTTAATGGAACTTCTAAGGCACCAGACTCACCCTACTATTACCTCAGAAGTCAGACGTGAGCTGCAGAGTGCTAAATGTCGGGATGTGGAGTGTGCAGAGCCCATGGAGTAATATTATTTGTTGGATGAAATGATGTACATACAGTTATTAATAAGCTAGGAATAAGTCTTATATTTTCCTAATACATAATTTCTCCAGTTATTGTACATAATTGTTAACTACAGGTAACTTGAAACTGAGAATACATGATTATCATTATATATCATTACAAACCTCTGAGTACTTATTGGTGGATACAATGTGATACAACAATGGCACAATATTGAGCCTCAGGTGCTCCTGATTCACACCACATTTTGTGTTTCCCTTTTACTTTTATTTCAAAATAATTTTGTTGTTTTCACCTTACATATCTTTCAGTCCAGGCAAGTGGCAGGGTACTTTCTCAACAATTTTCTGAAGATTTTTCTGTAAATTTCTTTCCGCAGTTTCTTTGATTGTGTCATGAAGGCTAACAGCGGCCTGAAATATGGAAATTTCATTTATGAAAGGTTTCAAAAAGCATGGTGCTAGAAATGCAGAAGAAAGCAAATTAGTCAACCTTTTCAGCAATGACTGATGAGAAAGTGTCTAGAGGATATAATCCTGTCAGATTGACTTTGATAGGACCAAAGTCGTTAATTTTTGCCTCATCCAGTTTTAGCTTGCAGCCAGCAACAGATATGGAAATTTCTATTGCCAGTGTTACAGAGTTAGATGTCACATTGGCAAATAAGTTGCCTGTAGTTCCCAGATGCAGAATGGAAGCATCATAATCATATCTGAAAGAGAAAAATCATGAAACATTTGATGTCCTAAAAAAAAAAAAAACATTATGTTTATTGTTGTCCATGGAGACTTACTCAACCACCAGCTCTTGGAGGCCTATTGGTGCTAAGACAATTAGTTTACTTTTCTTAAAGGCTAGCTTAGCATCACCTGTTCTCTTCACTGAGGCCAGCGACCTTAGAGAACCTTTTGTGCAGTGCAGATGACCGTGAACAACAAACGGCCATATCTTTTGATAAAAGTCCTCGGTGAAGTCTGGCAGTGGTACAGTGTCCTCCTTGGCGAGAACAAGTGCCTTTCGTGCAGAGACCAAAATGTCATCAAGCAACGTGTTGAAATTAATGCCCCTTTGTTCTGCCTCCTTAAGAAGATCTTCCGACAGCCTGTCTTCCTAAAGGACCAGAGTCAACGTTGAATGACAATGACAGTTCTCCCAATTTGTTGACACAGTGGCTCTGTCTTTTGTTACAATGCAGCTGCCTTACCTCTGGGGCGTACACAGCCTGGAGGGCGTCGACGACCGCCCCCAGGAGCAGGAGGAACAGGGCAGCCTTGGGCAGGTGCATGGCGGGGCGGGGCAGGGGAGGGGGAACCACCTGTAGCAGAGAGGATGCGTCGCTCAGTACAGGCTGCAGCCGAAGCTGAAGCGCCGGCCCAGCTGTGCGGTGGCCGCTGGCTCTGAGGCGGACTGTCCGAGGGGCCCGGCAGGGCCACGGGGCCACGGGGTCACCGCGATAACTCGCGGGTCCGACGCTACGCTACGCCCGGCCCAACCCCGGCTAGGAGTGTGGGAGGCGACGCAACGGCAGCCGGACCCGAGGTGCGTTCCCGGTTGTCGCATCGCGGCATCGCGGACCGCCGTCTGATTCCGAGATCGCTCTCGCGCCCTCCATCCTTGTCTGTCGCAGTTATGGGACCCTGCCATCCTAGACATAGGAGGGCACCGCCATAGGTGCGACAAGGACGGAAGGTACGAGAGCGATCTTCGGAATCAGACGGCAGTACAGCGACGAAAATTTTTAATCCTCAACGTACACCGCGTCGTTTGGCTCGAGTCTACATTTGTTTCTCGAGATTTAACACCCGGAACGGGTGAGTGGTGAGCGTTCCGTACGGTTCCGTCTTCGTCCCGTGCCGTCCCTTTCCTGGTCCTTCCCCCTCAGGCCGTGGCGTTGGAGAGGGGAGGGGGGGGGAGACCACTCGCGCGGTCCTGGCCTTCCCCAACGGCAAGGCCTTATTGAAGCATGTCGCCTGCCGTCTGATTCCGAGGATCACTTTCGTACGCCTCTGTCCTCGTTGCACGCACATGGGGCACTACAAGGCGCAATGTAGAGCGCCGCCGTAAGTGCGACAAGGATGGAGGTGGACGCGGGCGATCTTCTGAATCAAACGGCTGTGGTGGACCCAACGGGACGAAGCCAGAATAAGGTGATTCCGCCAAGTGGTTTCGTCGCTCTGTTCTTCTTGTCGCACTCATGGGGATCCGCCATCAGGAGCAATAAGGGAGAGGACACTGAAGAGCGCGAGAAGAAAGGTGTTCGGAATCCCCGTCCAGCGTGCTCCTCAACTCACCCTGTGGGCTGGCGCGGCTGGCGATGAGTTGAGTTAGGCTCGGCCGAGGCGGAAGCTGTGCGACTGCAGCCCGGCGGCCCGCGGGACTCTGGCAAGTGTCCACTACTGTAAACACAGCAATGTCGCAGCTAAGCTGCCAGCCCCCCTCCCCCCGAGCAGAACGAGCAGAACACATGTGACAGAGATGACGCATGGCAATCAGATCACCCGCGCGCCGCGCACAGCCGGGCAGCCGTCTGATTCCGAAGATCGCTCGCGCGCCTCCGTCCTTGTCGCACTCATGGGGATGGGGGCGCCGCCCTAGGCGCGACAAGGATGGAGGTACGGGAGCGATCTTCAGGCTGGACTGGGGGGGTACAAAGTACAAATTGAGGGCCCTAATGAGTTGCAGGACAACATATCACTTCTGGAAACAGATACCATATATTTTTTGCCAAGGGGTACAAGTAGTATGGTAGCGTATTGAACTCCAATGAAGGATCTGAAACTAGTGGTGGCTCATAATATTTGTACCCCTACCCCCTCTCTAGAGCATGTAGTACATGAACAATTCCTAAGCTGCATGTCTTGGGTGTGCGGTGTATACCAAACAGCATGCCTGACGCCAAAGGCAACCTCATACATCCACGCAGCTAAAAAGAAGTAGAGTAGGGGGGGCAAAGAAAGAAATCTCCGCGAGTATCCATCAACACCATCTATTCTCAACATAGGGGTTCCATTACTGGAAATCTTACAATACAAAGACGATGCTTCCAGTTATTTAAGTTATGGTTCCTCAAGTCTAGTCATAGTTTCACGTAAAAACAGCAAACTGCCAAAGTTTTCAAAATACAGAAAAAATTAATAAATTACACTAATGCTCGCCAAGTAGAAAATCTAACTGCCTTAAAATACTCAGACATGACAATTGGGCTATATTTGGTAACGTTTCAGGACAAATAATGACTGCAGAACTGCCACAGATCAGATATGCCCCTATAATTTTAAATCACAATGAAAATGATAAAACTAGACTCCATACTGCTTAAAAAGAATGGCTTGATTAGTTTCCATAACAAAGACATATCCTGTGCATTTACATTAACACTATCAAAACCTGACTGGAAAAATAATTTTGTTTCTCTTGAACTGTTAAGGTTTTCAGGAAACCAGGAAAGGTGGCAATGCTGCAACAATTTGGTTAAGTAATGAAGGCTACAATGACCTGAGAGTTGCATGTCTATGATCAAGTGACACGTTAATGCGCCATATTCACCAGAGATCACTTCTATAGTTACATGATTAGTCAGTTCACAAGTCTAAAGCACTACCCTTCTTACTTCCTTTTAAAAAATCTATGAATAACTGCTCAGTAAAAAATCACAAGTAATTTGAGCAAGTTTCCTGAAGGAAAAACAGGCAACGTAAATGTGCTTCGTCCTCATGTGATTTACTTATGTAGCATCCCTGACAACAATTTCAGTATCAAGTAAGCAAAATGATGAAAGTCTTCCTCATAGCTTTTTGGCAAAATCGGCCCTTAATTGAAGCTGCAATACAAATTACTACATAATCCCTGAAGAATCTGGCAGGAAATACTATTTGTTTGTACACGGAATGTTAACTCGCTAGTTGACATGTAACACAGATCATTGCTTTGTCTTCCACCAACTAAATGTCTGAAAATGTTTGATAACTTACAGCTTACAGTACAGGACACAGCAGTTTAGATTTCATAAATCGTCTTGCAGGAGTCAATATGTCATCACATTCTTAACAGAAGAATGGACTAAGACACATCAATCACAGACAAAATATTGATAAGGATTACAAGAAAATAAATACCAATAAACCCTTTGTAAAAATAGTTCTCAGCTTTGAGAGGGCTAGGAAGATCTTACATAGGTAGCAAAATGAGGTCTGTCATTAAAATAATAAGGCTCTTTGGTTATGCTAACAGGAGTTACTATTTGAGAAGAGACAACATGCCTTCCACAATTGAAAGACAAAAAAAAAATATTGAAGACACTGTGTAGGAAGAAGTTAAAGGTAGTGGTAGAAAAAAGGGTGTAGACTGCTTTAGATAAGATTAAAAAAACAGAGAGAACAGAAATAGTTGAGTCCAACAACTCAAACTAAAATAAGCAAATTAACATTGTAATGGTTTTTTTTTTCCTATATTGAAAAGGGTTAAAAATTAAGGTTGATAATACTATGATTAGGCACATCACAAGCCAATTATGATACTGCCCTTTCCAACAGTTCCCATTCCTAGAACTAGAAAATAAAAATCACATGAAAATGAAGGAGGATAAATAATGGAAAAAAGAAATTTAAACAAAAAAGTAAAATTTGAAAAACACTAACAAGATTTAACAATTTGTAAGCAACTACATTAAAAAAAAAAATTACTATAAAGCCATGATAAGGGGAAGAAAAAAATTGATACATAAAGAGCAATAAGACCACATAATAGAGTAATCCAAAACATAGCACCAAAATCGTTCAGTACAAGGTTTGGCAACAATCCACAAGCAAACTTCTTTCTTAAAAATTGAAAATATACAGAAGATAACGGTCCTTACTTCTAAATAGTTTTTACAGGAAATATGTTTACAAAAAGCTAGTCTATAAAGAAAAATGAAACTTAAATAACAGGATATTTTATATATTTTAAATCACCTGGATACTGATTATTTACTTTGTGCTGTAAACAGTGAATTATTGTCTGAACCAAATTTCTTCCACGCCATCAACTTAAATGGGATATGCTTATTGTCACAAACAGAAGAGATAGAGTACAGAAAACCTATACAAATATTTTCAAGAAAAATAAAACTGATGAACACATCATTTACCTTGATTTGGAAAAAGAAAAGCTGATAAGAAACTGTTCAAAAATGATGCACTGTAAGACAAAGAGAGAGGCAGCACACATGACTTCAATGCATATGAAAGAAAATGATGAAGTGAATTAATTCACAAGCACACAAAATAAGATATGGTGATTATACTCAGGCGGGAGTCATGGAGAGTTACTAATACAGTATGTGATGTTTTTGGCATTGATAGTAGATACTATTAAAAATATAAAGACATGATTCACTCAAGCAAAGTAAACCCATCTTTTTAAAAACAGGATTCATCACAACAAAAACTGGACAGATATGTTGTCATGCAATACAAAACACAAAAAAAATATAAAGCAACCTATCTACTGGCTGCTTCATTGCTTCCTTTTCGTTGCAGTATAGTTGGGGATATTGATATTAATGGAAGTGACGGAGCCTGAATTTGCAGAACTGACTGGGCCTGAGATTGCACCTGTCAAAAAGAGGGGTATTAAGGTATGGGCTAGCTTTGCACTAACTTTGGCACTAAGAAGTCTCAAAGTTTAAAGTAAAAACAAATTCAAATAAATAAACAAGAAAATAAATAAATAAATAAATACAAAGAGAGAAGAATACTATGACTTCATCTGATCAGACACCTGAGATAACATTTGCTGCAACAGTGGTGGAGATGCAACACGAGGCGTAGCCTGTTGAGGAGTGGTCTGCTGGGGAGATTGAGGAGACTGCGGAGAGTATTCACATTCAAGAGGACTGGTCATAACAGCCCATTGCTCAAGATCTGGGAAAAGTCTTGTCAAGACAAAGTATGCAACGTCATAGTTTCGCCAATAATCAGTATGAGACGTGATTGCTGATAAATATGGGCCACCTAAGTTACTGTCACGCAAGACATAATCTAAACGATGCTCTAGACCTGGAAAACAATTGAGATTTGGTTGGATTGGCATTGCAGGCCAATTAAGCAGCTACTCCAACAGAAATTGATAACATGTACCTCGAGTGGGAGATGGAAGTGGTGAGCCACTCCCATCTTGTGGTTTCCAAGGACGTACAATGTTCCAGATACTCCAACCTCGTTCTACAGCATCAATAAACAAATTAAAATCCACTATGGTCCAACTGATGGCTGCATGTATTAAACTATAAATTAATGATTACTCACCACGGCTAGGGGTTCCACCAGGAGATTTTGGAGAGTCTTCATCTCCACCTTGACGGGTAGCAGTCGACTGACTGCTTGAAGCTACAGCATCACCAATAATACATTCAGGGATCATATCCTCATACAGTGTATGATTGGCTGCATTGTATGCTTGAATTTGAACAGGAAGTAACTTGGCATACATACGGACTAACAAAGGTTCCATCCTGAAAAATTTTAATGAAAATAATACAATTTAAATAGAAATAAATTAAGATACCTAAACAATGAAAATTCAAATCAAACTGGAAACTAGAATGAGAATTACTGACCTATATGCAACAGGGTCAGATGGATGGAATATGTTGTAAAATCTACGGCACAAAGTAGGGGGAAGCAAGTCTTTATGACAGCTTTCCGCTTGGGGGGATCTGACACGAAGAGCTAAGAATACAGCCAATGGTGATCCCATGCAAAAGAGGTTGTCCAGCTAAAAAAAAGGGAAACCCCTGTTAGAATTATATATTTAAGATTAGACTAGACAAAACTAGGAGGAATAACAAACCTCAAAAAGTAATTTAGTTGGGCGGTGGGTTGGCGTGGGGGTAGGAGTGGTACCCTGAGATGAGGCAGGGGTGTTAGAACTCCCAGAAGCCTGACTACTTCCATCATCATATATTGCACCATTCAAATTGCTATTTGAAGATTCTTGGGCCTGGGAATAAATTTATTATTATTATTTTCTAGCATCTTAAATTTCCCAAAGACTGGATAAAAGCATGATTAGATAGGAACCTTTCGTTGCTCTAATGTATGGGTGATACTCCAGCCAGTGATGATATCATACACAATTACACAACCTAAAGAGTGAGCCATAACAGATACTTTTCCACCACGGGATGTAAAATCAGGATTGCGCTGGGTAAATCTTGAATATAGACGATTCAATTCACAAGTTAAACCTAATTGAATTTCACTACTGTACAAAGGACTAGTGTAATACATAATGTCCATTGCAGTTGCATTCAAACGCTGCCTTATACTTTGAACCTTGTTAGGAGTTATAGCTTCAACAATACCTGTACATGGAAAATGACAAAATTAATTACGGCCCAGTCACACAAATAATATGAGCAAATTTTGATCGCATTAGCTTTAAGTCTTACCACCATCAAGCTTCAGATGAGCCCGCCACTCTACAGGAAAAAATTCAGCACGGTGCTGGGATGAGGGAAAGTATTTGGTTTGCAACCAAGAAGTGCAATCACGGAACCTATGGTGATTCACAAAATTAAATTTTAAAGAGAGGAAAAACAAAATCTAAAAACCTCCCCCCCCCCTTCTTTTATTCTTTTGTGTCCTTACGTGCAAGTGTTTCTTATGATGCGATCTTTATCCATTTTTTGTCCAATTCCATGAATGACAAAGACTAAATGGGTGACATCAACAGGGCGGTCTTCAAGGGTTGCACGTGTCTTGTATCCTCTGCACAGTCTGTATCCAGTTGCTGATAACAGATCATGTAAAAGTAAGAAATTGAGGAAAGATTTTTGACTCTGATAATCTGGGTAGCATACTTACATTTTTGAAAATACCCCAGCTTTTGGGTGAAGCTACGTACTAGCTTAGAAGGCCCTGCTTCACTATATAAATACACTTCAATTGGAGAGTACCAATCAATACGAAATTCATTAAAACTTTCAGACTTGACAACTGAAAATTAGAAATCACGTTACTGAACAATCAGTGATGTACTCAAGAGCAACAAAAGATAAATGGGTCATAAGGCTGTGTACCTTGTTTGGGTTGTTTTGGGTTGCTTGCAGAGATGTAGTCAGAAATACAATGATTTGCAAACAGAGCCAAATGAATATTTTCAATTTGATCATACCGATCACTATCTAAAGGCTGCCAGGTGACTTCATAAAACCACAGTCCTCTCATGATGGGATATTGCTCGCCTAGAGGCAATGGAAAAGAGAAGAGATTCGTTAGCTACAAGGCATAAGCTTCAAGTTTTGGTTCACACATTACACAATGATCTCAGAAAAACGTGCTTACCTGGCCAAAATATAGAAACACATTTGCGCTTCTCAATATCAACCTCGTACATTCCTCCTCTTACAACAAGGTGGTCCTTATGAGCGGATGCTGGGGACTCACCATCTGAGGACCCAGCACTACAAGCATCATAGTACACACTGTCATCCATTGAGCTCGTCGAGGCACTATTAGAACTCTCTGAGCGAGAAGCAGGGGGTTGGTTTGGGCCCTGATCTGAATGGGGTGGGTACTTCTGTCGACGAAATCTTTCCTCGATACGTAGGGAGTCAAATCCACTGAAAGGCACCCATTGCTTGTCAGAGTCGCACCTGTAGAACCAGCGCACCTGCTCCGCAGTCAGTTCTCTGATGGGTTGGTCTAGCCCAGTGTCTGGGGTGGAGGCTGAGGAGGGACATGCATAGGGATACGGCCATTCTGGGGTCTGCTCTTCGCCCAGCGGGTTGGCCGCCTCGTAATGCCCGCAAAAGTCCTCGGTGACGATGGCTCCCTGGGGCGTGACATACAGCACCTCGTCCTCCACGGCCTCGGCCTCGCCAACATAGTCATCCACTGACAGCTTGTCAAACCCCTCCAACTGATACAGAGGCAGGGGCGCCGAATCGTCGAGCTTGTCATCGTAATTCGCTGGCGATGTGTAATTCATTTACGATGGCGGTAGCGGCGGGGGCGAGAGCTGAGGAGCGGGGTCACATGCACAGCGAGACTAATGGGCTAGCTGCGTTCTGAAACTGGAAAAAAAATGACATCAGCTGATATGTTGGGCCGTCTTCTTTCGTTCACTCTGCTCACTCACAAATCCCAAACAACAACAACAACAACACATCCAATCCAATACTACGCCTTGTCAAAATGGATGTCGACGTCGACCCGACTCCGTAAATCGATAGACACTACACACACGAAGATTTCGTAATCGAAAGAGTAAAAACTTGTCTTACTTATGGTTTTTACATTAGATTTGTAAAAAATTAAACAGATTCGCTTCCGCAGATTTCTTTTTAAATCGAAATGAACATGAAAAATGCCTTTCAAAACTTTTAATTGTTTCTGTCATGTTGGCAGAGCACTCCCTTTCCCCCTCCAATTGTCCCGCGTGCCTCTTCGGCCCAGTCCACGTCCATTTCCTTTTCCGTGCTGGTTATAAGCAAGGTACATGTTTATCTAGGAATTCTACTGACTTTATCTGTTTGAATCCGTAAGGAAATAAATGTCAATTTTGCCCGCGGTTCAGCCTTAATTTTGCCCTTGCCTCGCTGCTATTTTATTATGTCATATATTCTCCGCAAGTTAAAATTTAGACAGCGTTAAACGTTTGAAGTTGACACCCTCCGGCCTCTGGTGCTTCGTATACAATCGTGTGAAACTCGTGTGTTAAACGCTTTATTTTTTTCCCCAGGGGCCTCATCATGGGAGCCTACAAATACATTCAGGAACTCTACCGCAAGAAGCAGAGCGATGTTCTTCGGTTTTTGCTCCGTATCAGAGTTTGGCAATACCGCCAGCTCACTAAGATGCACAGGGCTCCCAGACCTTCCAGGCCCGACAAGGCTCGTCGCATGGGATACAAAGCTAAGCACGGTAAGTTCAGTTCCTTTTCGGGGTGTCTCTTGCTGTTCTAAGTGCTTTGGATTTCTGTACCCAGACCCTTGACCCGACTCAGCGGCGTCGGCTCTAGGTTGTGTGTTCTATTGAGCGCCGGCGAAAGTCCAGCTCTAACCTATCTTTTCCCGTTCAGGGTACGCCGTTTTCCGCATTCGCGTCCGCAGGGGTGGCCGCAAGAAGCCCGTTCCTAAGGGTGCCACTTACGGCAAGCCCAAGAGCCAGGGTGTGAACCAGCTGAAGCCCACCCGCAACCTTCAGTCAGTGGCTGAGGTAAGTTCCCTCCCTATCTGCCCCAAAGTGCATTTGAGCCAGATGCTGATGAGACCATACAATATTAAGCCTTGATGAGCAGTGATGCCTTTTTCTTCCTTGGATGTCTGAATTTGGCTCAGCACACCCCTCTCCCTCTGTCTCAAAATCGCTTTGAGTTGTCAGTGAACAATTCATTATTGTACAGCAAGTTTTTATGCTGTTTTTGACATTGACTCATTATGATGACACTATTCTGATATTTGTTGAGAAATAGTGATGCTTTTATCTTCCTTGGATGTCTGAGTGCAGTCAAGTTTCATTTGTCAATTTAGTTATGTTTCGTGAAGTTTTTTCTAGGAACATTAGTCATGTAGGTTTGATTTGGGTTGAACAGATTCACTTCTCACTGAGCTATGATGACATTTTTGTACACCTTTTTTGAAATGCAGTGATGCCTTTTTCTTCCTTGGATGTCTGAGATTCTAATATTTGATACTGTTCAGCTGTGGAAGTGGGCTTCATCTTTGCTAATCACATATATTTTTCTCAGGAGCGTGTTGGTAGGAGGTGCGGTGGCCTTAGAGTTTTGAACTCTTACTGGGTTGCTGAGGATTCTACCTACAAATACTTTGAAGTTATTTGTGTTGACCCTGCCCATAAGGTAATTTTTACCCACATGTATGCATGCAAACTTCTTTTTAAGGTTACCATTCATACTGAATTTGGAATTTATCTTCCAGGCTATCAGAAGAGATCCCAAGGCCAACTGGATCTGCAGACCTGTAATGAAGCACCGCGAACTCCGTGGTCTCACCTCCGCCGGCCGCAAGTCCCGTGGTCTAGGCAAGGGTCACAGATACTCTCAGACCAAGGGTGGCTCTCGCCGCGCCGCTTGGCTCAGGAGGAACTCGCTCTCCCTCCGCAGGAAGCGTTAAACTTATTCTTAATAAACTATCTGCTTATTATAAGTCAATTGAAGTATTTATTGAATCTTTTAAATCCCTATGTAAATCAATTCCAATCACTGTGCATTGGCTATCTCCGAAAGACACTTTTTCATGAATGAATTACCTGGTACTCGATTCAATTCTTCTTGAACACTAGCAAATTCTGTTGGAGCAAATTTTTTAATGAGAATGATATTGTCTCTTATCAATTCTGGTATGACAGGTGACAGATGCTCATCTTCCGTTGAGACATCTTGCAGTGTCCTTAAGAGCAAAAAAAGTACACCATCCCCATTGGCATGTATTCTGACTGCACTTAATTTCAAGAATGAATTTATAGCCTGGGAACAGCGAGAAAAGTGCTCTGTATTGAAAAGTTTCTTCTAGCAGAAGAAAATTTTATTCAGGTTACCACTCACCTGCAATGTATGTTCTCTGGTGTCAAAGGATTCTTTTGACAGATAGCTATCAAACACCTCCAGCAAAGGTTTGCTCCATCGGATGACAGATGGTCCCATCGCTGTCACAAGGGGTCCCAATGACTTAATGTAAGCCAACCGAAAAGGAATTTTATCCTCAATCACCATTTTATCAATTAAGGTGTTAATAGTTTGATCGAACAGGTCCCACTGAAAAAGGAGGATGAAGGCAAAAATTAGTCTCACCATAATAGTCTCATCAAGCTCCCTCAAAACCATAATTTCAAGTAAACCAACCAACCATTCCAGGTTCACTGCTTCTGGTATATCCACGCTCAGTAACACTGAGTAGTTTGATCAGGCACAAAACAGTTGGCTCAATCTGTTGAACATTATGTTGTAACAGCAAGGGTGCAAGAGACTCATAGAAAACTTTATGGAGACCTCTTTGACACATCTCTGTCCGAGCCTGACAACAGTAAGTCGCAAAATGGTAGTGCATCAAACCAAACTGATATTCAGCTGAACTCTACTGTTATTTTAAAAAATACTAACCACATTACCAATAATGTGTGATAAACATTCTAAACCAATCAGCCTTCTTCCCACATCGTGATCGTCTAGGATCAAAAGTGCTGTTGGCGATACTACATCTAAATATTCTGAAAGATTAGGAGCATGAACCTGACATAACAACCACTTATATGACGCAACAGCTCCAGGGTGTTTCCGCCAAGTATTTCGTAACAGTTTTGGCCTGAGAAGTAAAAGTGCTTGTTTAAAACAGGGTCCGTTGGTGTATCGAGAATGCCCGAGTAATAGCTCTGAGGGTGATTTACACCCAAAGATTGAGCACAGCTGCTTCAAACAGGAGGCAAGGACTCTCCGTGTGTCTTCAGAAGTCCACAGTTCAGGTGTAGAATGTTCTCCACAAAGAATTAATGCACTGATCTGGAACAAAACAATGTATCATCGCAAGTACATTTTTATGTTGTATCTGACGTTGGGAATAAATTCCAATTAACTACCATAGCTTCACGGGGGAAACTTGCAGGTGGAGAAGAAGTCGCATACTTATTCAGAAAATTTAAAACTGACTCCAGTCCAAAAAGGACTTTTTCTCTGAAAGCCGCAAAATCTTTATCCTCTGAAGGCCTGTCTTCACCATAGATTTGCTCAGGAAGAAGTAAGGCACTGACTACTTTAATGAAAGACGTCCATACAGAGGGATTGACAGGCTCTTCAAATTTAAGACAGTTGAGGAAATCTACATCACATTCGACATCACTGAACAATTCTTCCTTCATTTCTCAAAAATAAGTTTTCTGTTTTTTAACTATTTAAGACGGGATTGAGCTGTAAACACTCGTTCGAAGCAGAAAGCTTCGCGCTTCGACCTAAGATCACTTACAGAGGGCTGTGTTTCTGATGTGGTAGACCAACATGAGGAAGAAAACAAATTGCATCTCTGAAGATAGTTTTGTCCATTTTCCCTAGTGAAACTTTGCATTTACTTTTAATTCGTGTGCGATATATTAAAATAGCAACAATTCTTTTTTACCGTAATGACTTGTCATTTTTCCTGTGGTACCTTTGTAAAAACATCGTCGCTGAACGTGTTGGCAGCTTTATGCTGAAAATAGTTGATGAAAGCAATGTTTGGGCTGTTGATGTTAGCGTCAAACTTTCATGTTACTGCTTAGTTTGATCTTATTTAGATAGACAGTACAAGTTTTGTTCGTTTTGAAATCAGGCCTTAGAGTAACATCACATGTTTTGCTGTTTTCTGTTGTTCTTTGTACATCTCGATTCAGAAACGGTGTTTGTAAAGAGTCACATAACCCTATCAACTAACTACAAAGTAAGATTTTATGTGGACTGTTTGGGGTCTTCATGTAGATCATGTGAAGAGGAGATATATTGCATGTGCTGTCTTTATCGATTCCAAGTTTTAAAGTGATTTTAGTTATTGTGAGCCTTTACATTTTTTTGTCAGCTCTCTCCTCAGAAATAGACAGCAGGTACAAGGTGCAAATCTTGACTTTCTTTTATAGCACTCATGTCTTTGTTTTAGGATGGCCTCAGCTCCTAGTGGCTCAGCAGCCGAAGAAGAGGAGCTCACCATTCCTCGTGCCTCTATATACAAACTTATAAAGGAAATTTTACCAAGTAATACTCGTGTTGCTAATGAATGTAGAGATTTAATAGTTAATTGTTGTACTGAATTCATCCATCACATTGCTTCTGAGGCCAACAACATATGTAACAAACATCAAAAGAAAACTATCAATGCTGACCATGTTCTAGAAGGTAAAGAAAATTAGTTGAGTGTACTTCAAAATTTAAGGATCTTTATATATCGACTTGGCCTTTCAACTTATATAATATTTGTTGCTCCCTCAAGCACTTGGAATTTTAGGATTTGCTGACTACCAGGATGATGCTGAAGCAGTTCTTAGAGATTGTAAAGCTGTGGCCGCCAAAAGAAGACGTCAAAGTAATCGACTGGAAAATCTTGGAATACCAGAAGAAGAACTTTATCGACGTCAACAAGAATTATTTGCCAAGGTTAACATAGTATTTTATTTTTTCTGCGTAACATATGGCTCCCTTGTTGTCTTTAAGATACTGTGCTTACAATTTTTCTGCTATCTTTGTATTGACAGGCTCGTGAAGAACAGGCAGCTGCAGAGCAACAGCAGCAACAGTGGACACAAATCCAGGCAGCAGCGGCAGCTCTTGCGAAAAGTCAAGCCAGCGTTGAGGATGATGAGGATGACTACTCGTAGCACTTGTATCAGCAGTGCACATTCTTGTAATGGAACTTGACCATTTTATGTGAATTATCAGACTGATGGAAATGATTTTATTTCTTGCCTCATGCACAGTGCTATTTGGCGCTCCTACTTTGTACAGCTGGCTGGGGCTTGAGGTATGGCTATGCAAAGCTCATCCAGCTCTAGTTGTAGAAGACTGCATTCCCTGGAGGAAGATGCAGAATTTGTTGAGCATTACCATTTTGTATTGCTTTGATGACTTTACTGTTTGTGCACTTAAATGTCTCTGAATTCAGGGCTTCTTTAGAGTTCATAGACAGAACTGTTTAGATGCAAGGTAAACTGTTCTTTCAGTGTACTCATGTACACCTTTGGTGCCGTGTACCAATAGTTTTACCCATGATAGTTGTGATTCTCCTTTGAAGGGCCACTAAACTACTTTTGCTCAAACAATTGTTAGGATTGGACAATGATTTAGTGTCAAAGATGTATTTATTGCTAGGTTGGATCAACTAAAAGTTAATTGAAAAAGCCTAAAACCTTAAATGAAATCTATAGTCAGGCAGTTGGCAATGTTGCGATTCCTGTACTTTGATACCTCAGACACCTCTACAAACTGCTGTCTTGTCTATTTAAAGGATAGTTCCGTACTCTTCATTTGATTTTTTTTTCTCTTCAGAATATTTTTGTTTAACCAATTTATGTGATAGTAGTGATTGAAATATATATTTAGTTCAGCCATTTGTCATCCTGTTTTTTCGAAATCCACTCTGTTGAATAGAGGGGAAACTATCAAAGTAAGAATTAATTCAACTAATTTGATAACAAGTTTCCTCCTTTTGGTTGTTTTAATAGAAGTTAAGATTGTTACAAGGCAACTATGACAGATAGGTTAAAATACAAAAAATTGAAAGATCTTGTTAACATTAAAATCAGTATCTGTGTCTCAAATGACAGTGCAAAGACTGAAACATTAACAAATTTTCACAAAAATTGTGCCATATCTTAGGACGTAATGACTAGATTGGTTACACATTTACTCCTTACAATTGTTGATAAGACTCAAAACATATCACAAGCCTACTGCTGCTCCAATGTGTACCCTCCGTATGTGATTATTTAGATTATATTTCTGTATAAATTTACTGTGACATGTTTCACATTCAAATGGCCTTTCTCCAGTATGGGTCAGCAAGTGCCTGCGGAGAGTGCTGTTTTCAGAAAACTTCTTATGGCACACATCACACTCATATGGCTTCTCCCCTGTGTGTGTTCTCATGTGGCATTTCAGGGTACCATGCTCAGAAAATCTCCTTGGACATAACTGGCAGGCATAAGGCCTTTCACCAGTGTGAGTTCGCATGTGTGCTTTTAGAGTGCTCGCAACACTAAAGCCCTTCTGACATACAGCACATTCAAACGGTCGCTCTCCAGTGTGAATTCTCACATGAATTTCTAGAGCTTGGTTTGATATAAATTTCTGACCACACTCAGGACAAGGAAACTTTTTGGTTCGTTTCTGAGGGCGTACAGGTTTTTTGCTTTTAATGTTTAAATCATCTGATTCTGGTTCATCATCTTCCAGGCAATTTTGATTAGGTTTGGGATCTGTGTTATCTGTAACTTCTCCAGCATAAAGATATACCTGACGAATTGATTGTGACCTTGCTGAAGGGGTAACACCATTGTTAACTTCTAAATTGTATGCTAGAGGATCAATAGAGTCTTCAGGTACAGGATTTGAATCTGTTTCAATTTCAGGATCAGGCTCAGTTTTAAGGATTACTTCCACTTTCTCTAAACCACTAGAAGAACCTGCTAGATACAAAACTTTGATTAGTTTTTTAAATGTTGTACGATAATATGCTATAATACCAATAACTTACCTTCATTATCACTGATAGCTAAAGGATCTTCTTCATCTGAAGGTTCTCTCACTAAAGACTTAAGTGATTCCAATTCTTTCCTCATTGCAATATTTTCCTCCAGTACCTTCTTGTACATTTCCTCTAGCCTTGTAAATCCTTCCCAACTTATTTCTGTTTGGCACCCTGTTCCAGGCACATCGTTACTAGTGAAATTTAATATATTTTCTTCAATGTCCTCCTCTATTGGTTCAATTTTGATTTCACAGGATAACTCTGGACCTTCATCCCTCTCCTGTTTCTTGCGCCTCATTTTACTTTGTTTCTGATAGCCTTTTCCTTTACTTCTTGTCAAACATGATGAGGTCTCACCTAGATTGAGACTAGGTGCCCAGTCTGCATTTGCAACATCAAATAAGGCTGAGGGCTTTCCTAAAGACAAAGATAGGGACAGAAACAAAATGATGAAAAAATGTTTGCTTGAAATGATGATTATAAATTTGAAGTGACAAATGACTCAAAACTTGAGCTTCATATTTTAAACTGACATATATGTTTTTTCATGTGCACATAACCCAACAGTTGAGTAACTAATGACATTTAAAGTTAGAGAAAACGGGTGGACTACTGAGACCTACCGGTAACAAAATGATTTGCACACACACGCGTATAGCGTGGGAGATTTGCTTCATCGAAGCTAGATCGATAAATGCGTTCAAACCAACATTTTCTTCGCCGTTCTGACAGCTCCATTGTCAACTCACATTGTCTAGTCAGCACCGCAGGTATTCCATAGAAACTAATTTTGTCGCGACCCACCCTCGATTTACAGCCATCGATAGAGCAGTTCACCATGGCTGAATAGCACTAGAAATTTTGATGAACTAAAAGAAGAGGGAATTACAATTAGCAGAAACCTCACGACTGTCTTAGAATGTAAACAAACAAAACACTACTGGATCGCACACTACGCATGCGCCTGTGGCTTTTCATGTTACGTCATTGTGAATCTCTCCTTTTCCTCCCAAAAACACTTATAATTGGGTATGACGACTTCAGGAGAGCACACTGATCAAGCATATGCCAATGAGTGATCTTCATCGTGAATGTATAGTAGGTTTCTGACTAATTTAAAT
This sequence comes from Frankliniella fusca, assembly GCA_029379305.1. Taxonomy (NCBI): domain Eukaryota; kingdom Metazoa; phylum Arthropoda; class Insecta; order Thysanoptera; family Thripidae; genus Frankliniella; species Frankliniella fusca. Next base: position 379,534 of record JAHWGI010000321.1, on the reverse strand, counting down.
CTTCAGCATTCCGAGTCCTTTGAAGACTTTCCCTTCTGTGCTCACAACTCCTCGAACATTTTCGCTACAAAATAGTTTGACATGTATATTTCTCATAGACAGGTGATGCGTTTTGCCTAACCTTGGCTGAATGGATCCATCCGAGTCAGCACAGCAGCCAGCGAACTAAAGCCTAGGCCTAGGCTCGTCAATCTTGTCGTTGAAAATTCTTGATGAGCAAGAAGATAGTAATTTGAGAAAATTGGACAGCTTTTGGTCTAAACACGATGTCTTCTTCACCATCCGAGGAGGAGGACAGTCTCCTGGCGGAGATACGCAACGTCCGCAGTGTGATTCAATTAACTAGAGAAAATATCGACGCGTTGAACGCAAAATTTGCAGATTATCCGAACCCTCCACAAATGTATGTGAATGAATATGAGGAACTAACGGGGAAACTGCATGAGCTTAACAACAAAGAACAAGAACTTTTGGATAGACGTAGCCATCGAGAAGAGGAGTTGTTGAGGCAAGATGGGGCCTTTGAGGACAGGTCTCTATCCGATCCTGTCGGCGAGGGGCCAACTGCACAGAGTATGTCTATGATCAAAGCCTATTTGCCAAATCAACAGAGGACTGTGGTGCATTGCAGACCAGGTCTTACTTTACGAGAAGCTCTCAATAAAGGTCTGAGCCGTAGAAACCTTTCACCAGAAATGTGCACCGTAGTCACTGTTGCTCAGCGCATTCCCTTGTCATGGGACACAGAAATCACATCAATCATTGGAGAAGAGATTCGTGTGGAGATCCTAGAAATGTTTCCTGTCACGTCTAGTATTTCACACAATTTCCAGCGAAAAACATTCTTTTCGCTGGCGTTTTGTGAGTTCTGCAGAAGACTGTTGTTCCAGGGATTCTGTTGCCGGACTTGTGGGTATAGATTTCACCAAAGATGCGCATCAGGTGTGCCAGCTATTTGCCAATTATCTCATATGGAAGATAATTATTATCAAATGTTATTGGCACAGAATACTGAAACACCTGCTGGTATCTTGCATATGCCTACTGGATACAATAACACTGGAAGAGTCCAACAGCCTGTCAGGAGATCAAACCGAAGTTTAGGTCATGGGGAGCGATCAAGCTCAGCACCAAATGTCAGCTACAACCTAGTGCATGTCGGAAATGATGTGCAGTCATTAGAAGAAATGGTTAATGCACAGGCGGCAGGGTCCGTTGTAGTGACCACTAGCTCTAGTAAACTATCACACAGTCAGAGTGCGCAAGCATCACCAACAAACGCTTTAAGACCTTGGAGGCCAAGAGCGAGGAGTGCTGATGAAAGTGCCAATAAAAGAATTCACACACCACGTGAATCAATTGAAGATTGGGAAATTCCAGCAGATGAAATACTCATTGGCACTCGTATTGGATCTGGTTCATTTGGAACTGTCTACAAAGGTCACTGGCACGGTTCTGTAGCAGTAAAAACATTGAATGTGAAGGATCCTACCCCAGCACAACTTCAGGCATTCAAGAATGAAGTGGCAGTTCTTCGTAAGACAAGACATGTAAACATTTTACTTTTTATGGGCTGTGTCAGCAAACCTCAGCTTGCCATAGTGACCCAGTGGTGTGAAGGTTCAAGTCTCTATCGCCATGTTCATGTTTTAGAGACAAAGTTCGAACTTTTAACATTGATTGAAATCAGCCGTCAAATTGCACAGGGTATGGATTATCTTCATGCTAAAAACATTATTCACAGAGATTTAAAGAGTAATAATATCTTCCTTCACGATTTGACTGTGAAAATTGGTGATTTTGGTTTGGCAACTGTTAAAACCAGATGGTCTGGTGGTCAGCAGTTTCAACAACCCTCTGGCTCAATCCTGTGGATGGCTCCTGAAGTTATACGAATGCAGGAAGAAAACCCATACTCGTTTCAGTCTGATGTGTATGCATTTGGTGTAGTGCTTTATGAATTATTTGCATCTCAACTACCATATTCCAATATCAACAACAAGGACCAAATTTTGTTCATGGTCGGAAGAGGCTACTTGAGGCCTGATCTTTCCAACCTAATGACCACAACACCAAAGGTTTTGAAAAGGCTAGTTGAAGATTGTCTGAAAGTAAATAGAGAAGATCGTCCACTCTTCCGACAAATTTTAGCATCACTTGAGGGCCTAATAAGGACACTACCTAAAATACATAGATCGACATCAGAACCCTTTCTCAATAGAACTCCTCTTCAGTCCGATGATTTTGTGTATCAGTGTGCCTCTCCTAAAACCCCTATTCATGCTCAATATGGGAACTTTCCCTTTTATTCCATGGGAGGTGTCATTTGACAGCAGCCTGTAATCAAAGTGTGCTGAAAAGACTCTAGACATCTTTCAAATTTTGGAATACTTCTTATTAATTATCATCCTAATAGGTGATGTGCTTGGTGTGTTAAATATTTCTGTTCTTCTTGTAGATGGTTGAGGTACTGAGCCACTCAGCTTTAATGCTGATGTGCAAATGTGGACCATTGCTTTAAAAATATTTTGCATCTAAAATTGATCTGCATTCCCCATGGGTGCTTGAAAATAATGTTTCTTAAAAGCTTTTTCCTTTTCTAACAAAAGATTAGCTATGTAATCTTTCCTGACTGCTTCATTTTCACAAAAACGAAAAATTTTTCAAAAAAAAAAAAAAAAAAAAAAAAAAAAAAACTGTTAGAGGCTTTTAATTTTGTTGGCCTTGTCTGTTTTCCCATGTTAGTGTCATAAAAAAACAAAGTTCAGCTTCTTCTGTTAGGACAAACTTGTAGTGCTCCAACACATGCATCAATTGTTTTATCAAATATATATTTATGTACATAGAATTGGAAGTAATGAAATGTTTTGCACTGTTTTAAACTAGAAAACCTAATTATTTGCTCTTAAAAATTTTTCCTTCCGTGAAAAAATGCCCTTTTTCTCTGGGCTTTTTTTCTGAAAAATAATTTATATACTGTACCATCCTACTTTGTTACCAAACAGTGATTAACTACTCGTAGAATTTCATCACCTCACTTAAGTGAAACTGGTTTAATTTTCCTGAGGTACATTACACACTGCTCAATCAATCCAATGTCACAGGAAAATAGGCAATGTCTAGCATTACTTTTTATCTTTGGTAGTTACTGTCAGAAGGTTGTTTGAATTGTGATACAATCATTCATTTGTATTGATTGCTTAAGTATGTGACTTGTTCTAAGTAAGTTATTGATTTATGGATTCTAGTGAATTTCCCTCTTGTGTCATGTGGAAGAAATGGTCAGAAATCTTGGATACTTATTGTGTAAGGAAAAGTTTTAAAAAACCTCTTATTAATTTAGATATGTATGCTCCATGGGAGAGAAATGATTGAATTATTTTCCGTGTTGCTCTGAAGTGGCTTTTCCACTGAATCTCTGTGTTTTGGTGATATTCCGTAATAACACGTCTCAATATCACACGCAACCAAATTATTATTTCAAAATCATGTTCCTCTGGCCTTTCTGAGAGGTTGTTAATAGCTTTCTTGTTTTGTTACTCTTTTTGTTTTGTAAATATATGGGAGTTTCTATCACATTATGAATGTCAGGCTGTTGTGTTGCAAAATTAGAATTTCGGACCTATGAAGCCATAGTTCATAGTATTCATGACAATGAAAAGGAGAAAACAGATCTAAAGGCAAAAATTTATTCAGTTGGCTCTGAATCACCTTTGAATTCATAGACTTTAACTACAGCAGTCTTCTGAAACTTTTTTCCATTTGTTGGATTTGCATTAGCTGCATTTCATCAAGAGGACTCGATAAAATTTTTCTCTTCATATCTTCAGCTAATTTTATCCATGTTACACATCAGGCATGCGCATATGCTTTGTTAAACAGTCTTGGCTAGTTAAATATGATTTTTAAATGTTACCAGTTAATTATTGTTTTAAGAAGATATAGAGAGATCTCATGTTTTATGTTATCAATTTTGCTGTCAATGCAAGATGATTGAAGTGCTTGTATTCAGTTTATTCCTTGTTAATAAAAAAAACAATGTGATGTACTTTAATTTAAAGTTTCTGATCTACTTTTAAGATGATTTGCTATCTTTTAAAACTGAAATGAGAAATGAAGAGAGGCAAACAAGGAGGTATGTAAAAGTAACGACTGATGATGTAGTATAGATGTACAATGTAATTAATGAGAAAAGTAATAGTAATAACTCTTTATTTACCTTTAGCCTAGTGTACATACTTAAAATAGGCAGCTTTTAAAATTTGACTCTCTCATTTGTGCTCTCTTTATAAGAAAGCCTGTATTTAAGTACAAAGTATAAATGTTACTCTGATGCAATATCCAGATCATGCTGGTATAATCTGCAAATGGCAAGGAAAAGTATTTCTTTATTTAATACAGTTGACAGTTCATAGGAATCAAGCTGAGTGACAACCTATTGTAAATATTTATTAGTAATGTGTATTTATTCATTGTATTGAATGACTTTTTAAATGCAAGCGCTAATTTACGGCTTCTCTGTGATTGCCAGATCCTTAAAATGAGAAAAATAAACGTCTTTGAAACTGACTGAAAACAAACTGCTCTGTCTATTGACTCCCTTTGTGGCCTTAAAAGCCATCTGGCTGGTTGTTATTCTCAACGGAAAATACACGTGAACAGCAGAACTTTGGTGATCGTTGTTGGATTAAGACGAAACTCAGCTGATACAACCTCAACGAACTTGGAGGTGAAACACTGGCAGAATTCAAGGACAAAACTACAATTTTTTTTTTTTTTTACCTACCTCCTTTTTTTTTTTTTTTTCTTTTTTTTTCCCGTAATAGCCTTTCCCCTTTTGGCCTTCTTGCTCGCTCCTACTTTGCAGTGCACTTTCCAGGAACAGGCGCCTCGCCGGCTAGCGCCTCCGGCCCAATGAGCCGTGTCGGCGCGGCCGCCCCTGCCCTGCCGTCTGATTCCGAAGATAGCTCTCGTGCCTCCATCCTTGTCGCACCCATTGCGGTGCCCGATGTTGGGGATGGCGGGGCCCCATGAGTGCGACAAGGACGGAGGCGGCGCGTGAGCGATCTTCGGAGTGAGACGGCCGGAGGGTAGCGCAGGGCACCCGCAGCGCGGGGCGGGCGCGGGGCAGTACCGTGGCGGCCTAGCTGCCAGGCGACATGCTGCCGCTGCACGGGCCGCTGCACGGGCCGCTGCACGGGGGCGGGAGGGGCCGGCTGCGCAGGGCGCTCTGCTTCCTCGCGGTGCACTGCGAGCGCAGCGATCCGCTGTGGGAAGCCTACAACGAGGCCAGGTCGGTGTACCAGCAGCCGAGCGATTCAGGAGATCGTTCAAGAGAGGCTCTCCTATACCTACCGTATAGCTCCGTCCTTGTTGCACTCATAAGGCAGGTATAGGAGAGCCTCTCTTGAACGAACGATCTCCTGAATCGCTCGGCAGAACGATTCCGCTGCTCGCACTCATAGGCAAGGCCCATACTTCTTGAGTGTGAGAGAGCCAAGCACCACACTCGGCCGACTCCTTGAGAGCGACAGAGACAGAGCGAGGAATCGCTCTGCAGGCAGTCCGTGCGGGGAATAAATCTCAACTTTCACATACAAATTGTTTTTTTTTCCCCTTTCCTTTTAAGAACTATTGGTTTTTCTGATCTTTTCTCTTATTTTTCTCTGAGTGACATTCCCCGCCCTGCTCGCTCTGCTGGTGCAGGCCGTCGCTGGTGCGCTGGATGCTGCGGCCCGTGCTCCGCGCGGCGCAGGCGGCCGCCATCCTCCCGCCGCCGCCCGGCAGGCTGCGAGCGCTGCAGGTAGAGAGAGAGGGAAGCACCGCGCGACCCCGGGCAGCAGCGCTCCAGAGTGAGAGGGAAGTCTCTAGGCTCCAGGGAGCGTCGCCTTAGAGGGAAGTTATTCCGGCCGACTTCCCTACCACTCTAGAGCGCTGCTCGCGCCAGGCCCACCCGGGACTTCCCTCTAGAGTGGCTCTCCCGGGTGACCAGGGACTTCCCTACCACTCTAGAGCGCTGCTTCCCGAACTCAATTATCTATAGAGTGACGCTCCCGGGTGCCCAAGACTTCCCTCTCACTCTTGAGCGATGCTCCCCGGTGACACCTGGGACTTCTCTCTTGAGCCCGACAGGCTGCGAGCGCTGCAGGTAGAAGTCCCTGGAGAGGCGCTATATAGGGTGATTCCGCACATTGGGTTCGTCTCTCTATCCTTGTTGCACTCATGGGGCATGGCTATAAGGTGCAGGAGAGAGAATACTACTGAAGGCTGTTCGGAATCACCCTGCTTAAGTGAGAGGGAAGTCCCGGGCGACCCCGAGGAGCAGCGCTCTAGAGTGAGGGGGAAGTCCCCGGGGAAAGCGCTCAAGAGGGGGAGCTAAGTCCATGCGCAACCCGTAGCGTTGCTTTAGAGCTCTTAGACAGATGTCCCGGGTGACCCCGAGGAGCAGCGCTCTAGAGTGAGAGGGAAGTCCCCGAGCAGCGCTCTAGTCCCTGGTGCCCGCAGGCCCTGGCGGCGCTCGCCTTGGCGTGCTGGGCGAACGTTGTGGCCTGGCTGGTGTACCTGCAGCACGCACTCGACGTCCTGGACGCCGGCTTCCACCTCGCGCTCCACGCCTACCTGGTGGAGAACCTCCTCGAGACCCTGCAGCCGCCCATCATCCTGGTGGCGATGTGGTGCAACCTGCACCGCGTGGCGCCCAGCCTGGGCCGCGTGGTGGCGGCGTCCGGAGCGGTGGGGCCCAGGGTACGGAGAGGAAATCAATTCAGCAAAATTTAGAATACTGGTTTTGAAATCAATACCAATTTTCTGTATTGGACTATTTCTTGCGGCTTTCCAATATACTGGTCGACCAAGACAAATATTGGAATATTAGTCTCTAATACAGCAATCAACCAATACCAATATTGCAGGATTGATTTCTCACTACATTTTTCGACCGATACAAATACACAGGAAGGGTCGTCGGTGTATATTATCACCGCTAGACTACAGACAAGTCTCGGTGGACTAAGAATATTTTAAATATAAGGGGCTCTTATTCAATATTGGACACTGGGGCCAATATTCAGTACTTAAATTGGTTGCAATATTGGATCTTGGGACCAATATCTTGTACAGGATCTTGGGGTGTTGGTCGATTCAAAATGTTGGTATTTAAAATAAAATAAAATTTAAAAAAGAAAAAAAAGGACAGCATAGCGAAAGTGAACGTTCCAATATTTTAAATATCGATTATTTTTTATAAATTGTTTGGTGCATTGAAATGCTGGTGACGGCCATGCAGCCCGGGGCTGCGCGCTCCTTCCTGGCCCTCACCGCCCTGCTGTACGGCGCGCACGCCGCCGGCCAGGCCCTGTTCCACGTGACCATCCTGCAGCACCACGAGGACTACCTCTGCTACTCGGTGGCCGCCGCCTGGTCGGCGTGCTCCGCGCTCATCATGGACCGCGTGGTGGCGCTCGCGCTCACCCTGGCCGCGCTGCAGATCCAGGCCGTGAACCAGCGCCTCGGCGCCCTGGGGGTCCCCGCCAAGGTCCCCGCCAAGGTCCCCGCCAAGGTCCCCGCGCAGGAGCCGGCGGCGGCCGCGGCGGCCCTGGACCCGGCGGTGCAGCGCGGCCTGCTGCAGACCGTGGCCAGGCGCTGGGAGTCCACCGTGCAGCAGGTGAGCAGCAAGGCGATTCCGAACACCGTTTTGTAGTGCCCTCTCTCTCTCTTGCACTTCATTGCCGTGCCCCACGAGTGCGATAAGGAGAGAGCGACGAGACCAGGGTGCGGGAATCACCCTGCAAGTGCACTGGGACCACTGCTGGGACTCCTCTTCACGGTTCGAGGTCGAGACTATCGCGGGGAGCCATTGGCGCCATGAGGTTTTCGGGGCGTGGCTTCAAGCCCCCTTTTCGTGACCCCCTTTCACTAAGTTTTACCTCCTTTATCGCGACCTCCCTCATGGCACCACTCCGGAGAAGTTCCCGCAGGGAAGCTCCCTAATGACCCTGCTGACGCTCGGCTCCGGTCGCTATGGCCAGGTGGACGCCCTCCTCGGGCACGGCATGCTCGGGCTGCCGCTGCTCTACAGCCTGCTGCACATCACCATCGGCCTCATCACGGCCTTCTCCCTGGTCATCCGGGACGAGACGCAGTCGGACGTGCGCCACGTGAAGCTCATCCACGTCGTCATCTACCTGAGCAGGGTGGCCTCGCTGGCTCTTACCGCGGGCTGGCTCTTCAGGGAGGTGCGTGCGCGGGGCTCGGAGGAGGGGGAGAGGGGAATATAGGAATATAGTCTGCTCGCGGGAGCCTTGTCCAGTCAGGAGGGAAAGCCCACCCTCATTGGTCAAGGCTTCGAGCGGGCCCGCGAGCAGGTGATATCGAGGGTGATATTCACCCTCTTCCTCTTCACTATCGTAAAGTACCTCCGAATCCCGGTCACCGCTCTGATTTTCCCGCAACCTCCTGCAGGCGAAGATGACCGAAGCGGTGATCGGCGCCCTGGACACGACCGCTTGGCCCATTCGGGAGAGACAGCGGGTGAGTGCCTGGCACACTCGCGATAGTGTGCTGCCCCCGCCTTATGGATCTAGCATCAGCGAGAAACTCGTCAATTCTAGATCCATGCCCTGCCTGCCCCCGGCCCCCGCCTACCTCCGCCGTGACAGCCCCCCCTCACCCCCGCCGCTGAGAAACCTCCTGCTCACTAATTGCTTGTCCGGTCGCAGGTTAGCCACCTGCTCCACCTGAGTCGGGAAACGGAGCGATTTCGCGTGTGCGGAATCGTCAGCATCGACCACAGTTTCCTCTTCACGGTCAGTATGACACGTTTCACAGTGTACCACACCCAGGACGCCGCACTGTCGTGAACTGTACCCTCCTGTACCGCATGCCCGTGGGCGCGGCGGGTTGCCTACTCACGAGCGCAGGAGGGGTGCAGGGGGCACGAAGAGTAGCTCGGGTGTAACCAGGGGCGTAGGAGCCTATGGGGCCGGGGGGCACGTGCCCCCCCCCCCCCACCGTAGGCTGGGCCCTAGTTCAAAAATTATGCTATTTCAGGTCCAATTTTATATCTCGGGGACCATCCAGCGAACCCTTCTCTAACTGTTGAACCAATAAATTGCCTCCCTATGAAGAACGCCAGATTTTCGCCCCTTTTCAATGCCAATATTTCGCATTCTTGTTGTAAGAGGGCAAACTTTGTCATGAAATATGGCCTAAATTTGGCATTCGTGAAAAAAATACCTAGACCTAGGCCTTCAAGTGGGATAAATTTGGGTGTTCAAAAATAGCGCCAAAGCCACAGCGTTAACAGTGCGATTCGCCCCTGTAAGGTAGGCAAACCACGTTACGTGCCACCCCACTTTGCAGGACCTTCCTACGCTCCTGGGTGTAACGGCGAGCACAGCACACCCCACTAAAATCTAGAGCGTGCGCAGCACACCTAATAATGCTCCGCGCACACCCTTCAATTTGGAGGTAAAAATGTTAAAAATCGATTTTTCCCCTTTTTCTTTCTCACCGGTCGATGGGAGGGAGGTGCGCGAGCGCACTGTGCCTCTGTGCTCAGAGTGCACTTGGCCCCGTTGAATCCCCGTACCGCATAAATTACGTCCGCGTCACATGTATCGCAGTCTTTCTCCTCGCAGGTCATGGGCAACACGGCGACCTACATGATGATGCTCGTCCAGTACCCTATCCTCACTCCGGGGAAGGCTGCCGCCGTCCTCAACCAGACCGAGTCGAAGGCGGCGGCGGCGGCTGCCGCGGCGGGCACCCCTTGATTCGCAGTCGCACCCCAAGAGTCGCACCCGGACCCGGAGTCGTTTAAGCGCTTTCCTCGCCCTCGCTGTCTCTCTCGCACGCACTGGGATTCACCGAAGAGGTGCGAGAGAGACAGAGCGAGGAGAGGGCTCTCCTGAATAAGTCTGCTTGTGGAAAAACCACTTTTTGCAGTGAGGTTGTATCGAATAACCGAATGAAATACAAAGAAACCTGCAGTTCTTGTCATTTTTCTAGTTCTGATGTAAGCGCAAAAGACAGCGCGAAAGTTGAGACGTCTGTAAAAGTAAAGGTGCCCCCACAATCAACTCATCGGGAGGTGACGGAACGAAATTTTGGGTACCAGGAATTTCATTCCTGCTTCCCCCTGCGCTTGTGCTCTCCGGGTAGGCCGCCACTTTCACACGAGTGCTTGGCGGGTTGGCCTATCCAGTCTGTCGCAGGCGTTCCGCCTCGGTAACGGCCATTGTGGGGGCGCCATAAAAGACGAGAAATCGCAGAGCGACAATAATTGACGCAAATAGTTGTGTTATCTTTAGAATCAGAAATTCTCTACTTTACATACCATACTCCAGGAGACGACTAAAATAGTCAATTCTTTAAAACATCTTCGCATTTCATTTTCTTCCTAAGGGAGTGGTGGATAACCTGAGCAAAGGCACCTCTTCCCCCCTCCCCAACCCCACCCCATCCGCAAGATCGAGCAGAACATCACGGCTAGCAAACATGGCGGTCGTGCTGAGCTCGGTTTTTCGACAAATTCCTGGAAAGTTTCAAAGTGGGAAAATATTTTTGAAGAATGGAGGATCATTGTACTACGCCGGGTAAGTGCATAGTGCTGGTTGGGGCTGTAATCAACCTAGGTCATAGAAGCTCGCAGATGACACTTGTCACCTTAACTACGATGGTTCTCAGATTTCATTTATCTTTTCATGTTATTCCTTTACTTATCCTTATCAGAACTTCAATTCGATTGATATATTAATTTTACGAAATACTGCTTGAGATACTTTAGATAATATTCTTCCTTGCGATCATTCATTGTGCAAGACCCACCTTACATAACCTGAAGTTCAGTTTGATGCAAAGTCTTGGATACCAATAACAAGATTTCTCTCAATTTTTCTCGGGTATTGTTTCCTTGACTTCTTAAAAATATGGAAAGCCAGGCTCCCTTCTGCACCTTCAGTGAATGTTTTTGTTTTATATACATTTCTAGCTACTTAAATTACAATTCTTAATAATAACAAAGATTATTTTCTGCCAAAGCAATGACACCCAGAAGAGGAATGCTGCTAGATGGATGCCGGATGCCAGATGGATAAAGCAGTTTGAAGGTCCTTGGGAAGGAGCAGCGAAGGAAGATTATGCCCTTATGGCACCAAATCACCGTCTAATGTTACCATCTGAGAGGAAAGTTCGCAATGCAATGCTCAACTTCGGTCCTCAGCACCCTGCTGCTCACGGAGTATTGCGACTTGTCTTGGAACTTGATGGAGAGGTATTTTCGACTTTTAATCAGAGCTCTGCATGAAACAAGGTTTTCGTTTTTGAAGTATTCTCATAAATGACTTTGTAGGTGGTGATTCGAGCGGATCCTCACATTGGCCTGTTACATCGTGGCACTGAGAAACTTATTGAGTACAAAACCTATACCCAAGCTCTCCCTTATTTTGATCGATTAGACTATGTCTCAATGATGTGCAATGAGCAATGCTACTCCATTGCTGTTGAAAAACTATTAAATATTGAAGTTCCTCTGCGAGCAAAGTACATCAGAGGTAAATTATTTATTCAAGTATTATAAGTATTTTTAGGAAGAAATTTGTATAACAGTTTTGGTTTAATAAGATTTTTTTTCCAGTGCTCTTTGCGGAAATTACTCGAATCCTTAACCATATTATGGGTATTGGTACACATGCCCTTGACATTGGAGCTCTCACTCCTTTCTTCTGGCTGTTTGAAGAACGTGAAAAGATGATGGAATTCTATGAAAGGGTGTCAGGAGCTCGTATGCATGCAGCCTATGTGAGACCTGGAGGAGTAGCATTGGTTAGTTCATTCATTTAATATATTCAGAATTGTTTAGTTTTACATGTTAATATTGTCTCATTCCTCACTGTATTCTTCAACCATAGGATCTTCCTTTGGGTCTAATGGAAGATATCTATGAGTTTGCAACAAAGTTTGGGGAACGTCTTGATGAAGTTGACGATCTCTTAACCAATAATCCCATTTGGTTAGCACGAACAGTCAATATTGGTGTAATCAGTGCTGAAGATGCTCTCAATTATGGATTTAGGTAATTTTACTTTCTTAGAACAGTTTTTCACATTGGGTCTCCAGGGGACTGATCTAATCTACAACAGAAATGTCTCAAGTATAGAATGGCATAAGGTCAATGTGGGACAATGTTGTTGTGAAAATTCAAATTAAGATGTTATTTCATTTTCAATTTTTTAGTGGAGTTATGCTTCGCGGATCTGGTATAAAGTGGGATATAAGAAAGACTCAACCTTATGATGCATATGACCGTGTTGAATTTGATGTACCAATTGGAACAAATGGAGATTGTTATGACAGGTAATGTGATCCTATGTAAATAAAAGTATTCTTTTCATTTTTATTTGTTGTATGTAATGAAGAAATAAAATTTCTTTTCAATAGGTACCTTATCCGAATGGAGGAAATGAGACAGTCACTGCGAATCATTGAGCAGTGCCTTAACCAGATGCCCCCAGGAGAAATTAAAACTGATGATGCTAAAGTTGCTCCTCCTAGTAGAGCTGAGATGAAGGTCAGTGTTTGACTCTTAACTTCTTTAATATTGTATTCCTTGTACTTGCATGGAATTATGTTTCTTCTTTCACCTTTTCCTAGACTTCAATGGAAGCACTCATTCATCACTTCAAGCTCTTTACCCAAGGCTACAGTGTTCCTCCTGGTTGCACTTACACAGCTATTGAAGCTCCAAAAGGTCAGACACTGCACCAAGGATATCAATAAAAATTTTATTACTTGTCTTGAGTTATCAAAATTGGTTGTTTACAGGTGAATTCGGCGTATATTTGATTTCTGATGGAAGTTCAAAACCATACCGTTGCAAGATCAAAGCTCCTGGATTTGCCCACCTTGCAGCTATAGATAAGCTAGGAAAGAATTTGATGTTGGCAGACATTGTTGCTATCATTGGTAAGTATTATTTTCACCCAACAGTAATGAAATATTTGAGAACACAGTGATTATTCTTTTCCATTTCCTTGTTTAGGTACCCTTGATGTTGTGTTTGGAGAAATTGATCGTTAACATTTGTAAGCTGCCGTAAATAATAATATTTGTACAGGGCTGTCAAAGTGATTCATCATTTTAGAATGTAAATAAAGTGTAATATATCTTATTACTGTTTTTATTTGAAAAGAACAAACTATTGACATTTTTAGTTGACAAAATGAAAAAAGGCATGAAAAAATGGACATATTTCTGTCCTGATGAACAATATACAAATATATTATCCTTAATACAATGTGAAAGACAGTCAAACAGAAGAACGGTTCCAGAGGATCTAGCTTATAGCTTCTTGCGTATAAAACTATTCTGATACAAGGATGAAACAAATTTTATAGCTCTCTGGTTGGGACTGGCACTCCTAGATTTCAATACTTTCTTGGGAGTATTGACCTTTAAATAATGTTTGGTGACTCTACCAACCTTCACATGATGAATGGAAGGCACTTCATCATCACATTTCCCTCTAGTTGAACAGTCTTCAACCTTAGAGTGATTGATCCAGTTGCCAAGCAAAAGAGCCTCAGGCACAGCACAGTACTTGACTTTCTCTCGCTGCCATGGTAAAACACCAAGAGGACACTTGTCCCACTCCAAGTGACCTAAAAATGTTATGATCAAATTTAAATTATAATGTATTTTTTATTTTTAACCACAGAAACAAAATTATCAAAACATACAAAAAATAAGGAAAGTAAACCTTCCTCCTACCAACCTGGACTAAGGGACCACGGAGACTTTTTCTGGTCTTCAGCTGTTACTGATGGTAATAGTTCATCTCCATGAGTATTTACATTGCCATTTGGGAGCTCCTTACATGACAAAATAGATCCATCACAGAATTGTTCTTCCACTGATTTCTCATCAGAGTGGTTATTGATTAAATCAAAAAGCAGCATCCTTGATTTTATAGGCATAGGAGGTGTCACAAGTTCCACAGCACTGTAAGTTAAAAATTATTATTATTATTATTATTATTATTATTATTATTATTATTATTATTTTTTTTTTGAAAGTAGAAATTACTTCTAAGTTTGAGTAGTTAAAATACAAACCACGCAATGAAAAACTTGCTAAATTTAGAGGGTGGGAAGACAGCTTGTCTTGCTTTTTCCACTTGTGTAAAAACACTAGGTATTTGCAGTATCTTCCAAGAATAGCCTTTTTTCAAATCTGGTCTCTGATTTTCAACAGCAGCAAAAGCAAGAGAAGTTAAAATTGCATTCCTATTTGAACCAGGCAGTGAAGGTTTGTAATGTTGAGCAATAGCCTTGTAGTCCAAATTATCACGAATGGCCAATCGAACCTTCCTTGCTTCTCTCACCTAAAACAAATGTACAATACAATAAATTAGCATGAAATTATCCATTATGAAGCCATTTAATATGATGGACAGTGCCAAACCACGGACACACCTTAATACAAGATGCTAAAATTTTTTGCACCCATAACGCTGCTACATTTCTCCTCAGATCTGTCTCATTCCGGTTCGTAGAGACAGATATCAGCTTACATGACAGAGCAGGTATAGCACCTAAAGTCCACAGAGTATTCAGCAAATCTGAACAGCACGTAGTAAGCTGCAGAGGAAGTTCCAGCAAAACATCTGTTCAAAAACAAAGATCATTGTTACAGCAGCAAAAAGGTGCTTTTCCTATTTCTAAATACTGTAATGTTTAATACTCATATAAAATTTACTAATACCTTGCTGTTCAATTTCATCTGACTTGAGTATCTGCATCAGGCTCTCAGAGGGTAGAAAGAAATCTCCCCCTATGACTATATCAGCCAAAAGGGTAGCCTTATCAATAGTGCCAGATCTACTCTTGAAGAAACGTACAAGCTTGCGAAGTATAAGTGATAGGGCAGTTGATACTTTGGCTCGGCTCACTTTTACCTGGGGCAGAAAAATTATCTTTCGAACTTGTTGTCTATTTTTTCACAAAAATCTTAAATTTTTAAAATGACATACTTCAGTTTCTTGCCTATCCCCTTTCCTTAACATTTCATGAATAGATTTTACTGAGCTCCTGTTGACAAGATAATTCCATTACTTCAAAAAGTTAAAATAAGTCTGTAGTTAAATAGGGAAAAGGAAGTAAGACATACTTCAAATCATTGTCTGGAATTTGACTCATGTTTTCAAAACCTGCTATATTGTACAGGCTGAGCGCTTCCCATGATTCAATGATATCACGGAGTTCGCTCTCCTCAGCTGACAACGTGAATATTTCATTCTGTGTGACATGCCAGTCACTTACAATCAGGCTTTCCTGCTCCCAATAATGCTCCTTCAAAAATTAAGACAAATACTGTAATAATGAAATAATACTAAATGCACAGGTATTTATAGGGTTAGTCTACTGACGCACATTCAACCACTTAGCAATAAAAACAGATGCAGCACGAAGTAAGCTAAGATCTGGGAGGGATACACCATGAGCAGCATCATGACGGAGATTCACAATCCATTCCGGGATTCCAAGCCTTTCGGCTTTGCTGTACATTGTTCCACCCAGATCTTCCTGATTAGGAACTTCAAGCATTAAGTTGAGGAACCTGATCAGAATTTAAAAAAGGAAGGACCATAGCATCATAAGGGAAGTAAAGATACTTCACATCAATAAGCATGTCAAAAATGACTAACCGCATAACAGCAGTTGAGTACATAAGCCGCAACTGTTGCTCTGTTGCTGCAGACAAACATTTCTCAGAGAGATGGTGGGGATCTCCAGTAAGCACTTGAAAAATACAAAAGGTACATTCCACAGCAGGAGGGAGAGATCGGCACCTGTGCAGAACATAGATAAAGTCATGGAAAGCATGAGAAAAGATTATTTTTCTTATCCCATACAGAAAAATAAAGAACCAACCTTGCTTTCCAGCCAATTAAATGGTCCAATCCACATTTCTGGTCTTCTTGACATTCGGAGTAGACCAAGTTATAAACCAATTTCCATTCATCCCTGAGAAGATAGAAGATAGAAGTCAAAATATTTGGCTATCAGTGTCAGATATTATTTTTGCCAGAGAGAAAAGCCTGATTTACTTAAAAATTATATTGATAAATCAATACATATTTCATACACACAAACACACAAAAAAAATCTGCAATTGCGGGAAGGCTATTATTCCCGCAACATTCAGCAGAAAAGCTATTCCATCAACTTACATAGAAAACCATGGTACAATCCTCTTGTACACAGTAGAATCCATATTTTCGGGGAGCCCTTTCATTTGTGAGGGTCAAATTACAAAACACTTTGTCAACGGTTAACGCGACGTGGGAACTGGCCGTGGCCGGTTTGGAGCCGCCTAACTGCGCCTAACCTTACTGTGCATGTGGGCGGGCTGGACAGAATGCGAATAGTTGGCTATTTGCAGTGCGAGTTATGATATCGGCAGTCGGTGTTGTTGGTGCACTGACATCTGGAGTTATTATTTATCCATCCACACGATTAGCACACTCCTTGGTAACATTTTAGATAGTTTTAGGGAGATTTGGGGAGATTTTGCTTCAGCGTGATGGTTGGCACTTCCAGATATTTTGTCGGTATGTTGGCAGCACCGACAAGCTGAAAGAGAAAAAGCATAGCGCGCTTTCTCCATGTTTTTTTTGAAAACGATGTCCTTTGGTCATTTTTCAACGGTGGACAGTGGACAATTATTGCCCGGATCAACCTTGGCTCAAAGAGTACACTAGAGATAGGACATGAGCGCCACTACTTCCGACCCAGCCTTACTTTGGGGCTTTTGACATAGTTTCGATTTTTGGGTTGCCTTATATAAGTGTAACTAGCGGAGCTGCGGAGCTACCGGTAGCGGTAAACCTATCCCGGTTTACGCCGCTACCGCCAGCGCCACCGGCTTTTCCTCCACGCTCCTCCAATTTCTACATGTTTTTTGTTTTCTGCTTCAATCTGAGTGGGGTCAACGCACGAATTTTCGCCTCCGTGTTGCCATACCTGCGCCCCCCAGCCGTCAGACAGACGTCGCTCTAGACGTCGCCCGTCGCCCGCGTCCCGCGTCGCCCCCGCTCCGCTCACTCGCCCCGCGCCCCCGCGCCACCCTTGGACTTATCTCTAACCTTCTTCCTCCTCCACGACTATCTCTCTCTATCCCTTCAATTGCGTCCGTCTGCGTCCGTCAATCCGTGCGTGATAGATGGATAGATGATAAAGGCCAGCCGCCGATGACCGCAGCGCAGCGGGCCGAGGCGGGGCGCCCCGGACTCAGGTTGGACTCGGCTGCAGCAGGGCAATAAATAAGCCTGCTTGGTCAGCTAAACAGAGGCCCTGCTTGGGCTGCTCGCGGATCGGATAAGGTGACAGACACCTTTCATCCCATCGCTCCCTGCCCTGTCCTGTCTGGACCCGGGGCTACGACGCCGCTACGCGCTTGCCCGGCGCTCAAAGGACTTTTGGGACTGGGTTATTGCCTCAAGCAATAATGCGACTGATACTGATATGATATCGCGGACGAGTGTTCGATTATTTCCATACCAAAACATATCGTTCAATTGGCGATATTGAAGCACATGACTCACTCCTTCCAATGTAATTGTTTTTTTCTGTTTCTGTGTATTAGGCGCCTGCGTGCGCTTGGGTTTTTGACATTCTAGTATTGTGATGGTTTTGTTCTGATTGCATGGCTTATTTTGATTATTTTGATTACAGAAAAAATGGAAAGCAGTGAGAGGAAACAAAATTTACATAGGAGTGAGAGGGGTGTTGACCATACTTCTGGCAGGAGATCACGGTCTAAAAAGCGAAAAATTTCATTCACTTCCCAGCCCAGACCATACGCCAGAAGCCTCTCCCTTTCTACTCATCAACTTAATCAGAATCACAGACATGAGGTATATAGTGCCATGTGCAACTATAACTTGTGATAAATTTTCACATAGCGGGCTTTATCATCTGATAGCTATTTATTTATCATAATTGTCAACGTCCCCAGATTTTCCAGTATCATTTGAAGGCCCCAGCAGCTCAGGCTAATGATGCCACAACATCAATCCGAAATTTTTCTTACCAACAGAAACTTGCTTTAACATCTCTTGTTTTAGTAGATTTCATAAGCTTCTGTTCAATGTCTATAATGGCACCTTTTTTTCCAAAAGAAGTAAGTATTTTGTGGTCTTCTATCAGTCAGGGGCTTGATTTGTGTAATTAAGAATGTTCTTCTTTATTCAGGCCTCTTTGAAAGGTATGAGTGAATCACTTTCTGGCTTGGTATTTGGATTTTATGCTCTAGTAATATTCATTTCATCACCCTTTTTTGGAAAAATAGTAGGTATTATTTCATTTGATGTTCACATATGTTCTGTATGTTTCATATATTAAGAAGCTAAAATTATCTTTTTCGAAATGAAGCAAATAATCTTTGTTTGTCTGTAGCTTCCTACTGTTGGTGCAAGGTTTCTGTTTATGACAGGCATGTTTTTGGCTGGAAGTTGTTCCATTCTCTTTGGGTAAGTATTGTAGAAATCTCTATTCAGTTTATTTTTGAAAGTTTTTTACACTTCAATTCTTTTTCAGCGCTTTAATCCACATAGTTGATCAAAATACTTTTGTAGTGTTTTGCTTTCTTGTTCGAGGCATGGAAGCAATTGGAGCAAGTGCATTTACAACAGCATCATATGTTTTTGTTGCTCAAATTTTTCCAGACAACATTGGAGCAGTAATGGTTTGTTTTGACAGTTACTTGGTGGAGCCAGTAATTTTGTATCTATGACTTAACTTTTTTCTTTTTTTTTTTTTTTCAAAACTGTTTCAGGGCATTTTAGAAACCTTTGTTGGGTTGGGTATGAGCACAGGGCCTGCCATAGGAGGACTATTGTATACAGTAAGTGCGACTTTTACTCAAAATATCCTACAACAGTGAAGTCAACAATATCAAGGGGTTTTTATGTTATTCCCTGTTTTGTTTCTCCATACAAGATGGATTAATTTATTGGTGGAAAATAGCACCAAGCAGTTTAGGATTTCTTAAAGTTTGTTCTTTCTCCAGTCTTTGAGTCGTTTGTTTTTAGAACAAAGAACATGTGTCAGGTTTCTTATTAGAAACATTTCTTCAAAGGCAAACTTCAAAGACAGTAGCCTCAAAGCTTCTTTTTTTATTTTTTCCATTTAGAATGCAAATTTGCTGTTTCTTGAAAACAGTTGATGAATAAATTATTCCTGATAATGTTGACATTGCTATACTTTTCCATCTACTATTGCAAGATGTGAGTTCTTTTAACTCTCTGCACTTCACACTCAATAGTCAGTTGTTTATCTCAATATTTCCTTTTCTCTTTCTTCCTGCTGTAACATCCAAGCAATTTTGTGAATTCCCCCCACTCCCCCTCCCCACTTTACGAAATTTTCTGTAGACTGGCTGCATGGTATTATGATGACACAATGCCAGCATAGGGTCTCTAATGAATATCTGCTAATGTAATTAACTTGCATGCTCTAAAGCAGAGGAAGTATGCAGACACTTATTTGTACTGTGTAACTTTCAATTTGAATCTATTTGGTTGTTATTGGTGAAATGTTTCCTGTTGAACGCTTTGTTTAGTTGGGAGGCTTTGGCTTGCCGTTCTACTCTCTCGGGGTTTTTATGGTGATTTTTGTGCCAATCAACTTCTGCTTGCTCCCTTCAGAATCAGGTAAAGTTCCTAGTACTCTTTAACATTTTCTCAGAGGTATTGTTTATTTTAAAAACTCCTCCTTTATTTTTCAGGATTTGGTGTTAACCACACCAGTGGTTCCTTATGGCAACTTTTAAAAGTTCCATCTGTGATGGTGACAGGTCTAGTAATTGTAGTGGGTTCAAATACTTGGGGATTTCTTGATCCAACATTAGAGCCTCATCTGCGTCAGGTATGTTTGATTAGTTGTCCCTACATTTTTTCCTGTTTCCCGATTACTTTCAGAAAACTAATTATTTTCAGTTCTCTTTGAGTGCTGACCAACTTGGCTTGGTGTTCCTCCTCACCTCGGGACTGTACGCTATCTTTAGTCCAATATGGGGTCTAATCTCTGACCGAGTAAACCACCATTGGAGCCTTATGGTGGTGGGTCTCCTAATGTGCACGTTCGGCCTTGTTTTGTTAGGGCCTTTTCCACTCTTTGCCTTTCTACCAAATACTTTGTGGTTGAATCTTCTGGCTCTCTCCATCCTTGGCGTGGCTATGGCGCTTACTCTTCTCCCTACATTCCAAGGCCTCCTTGACTCAGCTGTGTAAGTGCAATCAATCAAACTTTCAAATGCTATTGATTTTCTTCGATTAATTAATGTTAATATTAATTTGTTGAATATTGTTTGTTGGGATTTTTTTAATGCTCAATGGTCTGGACTTAGTTCATCCAATTTTACTTTTCCTGTAATTTTAGAGATGGAGGATGTGTTGACGAGCTATCCACACACAGTTTGGTGGCAGGCCTATGGGCATGCATGTACTCATTGGGGTGAGTATGTCAACTATCAAAAACATTTACTTTCTTATGCGATTCGATTTCTACAACTTGTTTATCTTTGATATCTGTAGAGAAGTAACTGGCCCTTTATTAGGAGGATTTCTCTTAGAAATATATGGATTTCCGGTCTGTGCTACTGTCATGGCCGGAGCGACATTCTTCACAGTAAGTCATTAGGACTTGGTTCATACATTTGTTTAGTAACAAATTATAAATAGCAGTATTGACTGTCTTATGTTTTTTCCAGGCCGTTTTTATTCTTGTCTTCTTCTCTACTCGCGATGCCTTTTCACACATTCACTTGAGGGGTTCTGATTCTAAATGCTGTAGTCGTGACAGTGGTGTCAGTTCTGGTGGACTCGGTGACTTGGAGGTTTTGCATGATGCAGATGAAGACAGCCTCCTCTCCAGTGGAAGGCAATCTTACGGAACAATTTTCCCATCATTCCAGTACACCCAGGAAAAGCTTGAATTCTATGCTGCGCTCAGCAAAGAAGAGATGGATAGTGGAAAAGACATGGACCAGGTTACTGATGTAAAGCGGACAATAGCAATGACTGCTTCAGGTGCTTGTGAGGTATAGGACCCTTCTCAAGGTAGCACTATAGTAAGACATTTTAGTTGTTTCCAATAAGACAATTTTTATTAAATTTTACATTTATTGTGATAGTTATATGCCAAAGAATTTCTTATTCAGCTGAAGCAAAAGTGAAGAAAATTGGAAGCAACGCAACCTGTTTTAAGACAATTTGATCAATATAATAATTATTGAACCTGTAATGTTGGTTTTGTATTCCTCCCTTTGATGATTCACATAATGAAATACTGGAAAAACCTTTCATTCATGAACGGTTCTGGGTCTTTGAATTGTGAATTAGTGCAAAAATAACAGGTAGTTCACTGTCTGTAGGACTTGATTTCAACCTCTCTCTTATCAGATTGGATAAATAATGGCCCTTGCTTGTCAGAACAGAGTGAGGTATACCTGTCTCTTTTTTAAATATGTTTGCAGTATGTCTCAAACCCATCCACTCCAAGTATTCCATGATGATGACATTTACTGCTACATCCTCCAATGTAGGGCTAACAATTCCTGATGGTGCCTCACTCAACTTTTTTGAGAGAATTCTTAGTACAATAGACCGTATCTTTGGGTTGAGAACCTCTTTCTTTGGTGCTGTTTGAGCCACTGCAGCCATTTTATGGAGTTTTGTGGTTGATACTGCAACTAAACCGACGAAGGTTGAGCAAGTTACTATGTACACAACATTGTTGCCATGGTTACGGGATGGGGGAAGGGAGGATGCCCGCGCGGGGTACCTCAATCATGCTGCTTTTCTTGTAATAATAATGATAGCGTGCATTAAACAGTCAAGTAACAAACTTTGGATGGAAATTGTTTTTAGGTTTCAGAAGCACGGTTCAACCAGAAATCTGGAAATTTATTTAAACTTTGTTTTTTAAATGAATTTCTATGAAAGTTCTGGTACTCTAATTTAAATGCAGTGTTCTCAAATTAATACCAAACAATTAAGTAATAATCTCATTTTAAATAGCCACCACATTTTAAACCTAATCAAGGCATTATTATTTTTAGATGTTCTGTATTCAAAGATGTGGATCCGAATCGATAAATAAGTTACAATCCTAAAATACAGCTGCAAGGTACAAATCAACAACTCCAAATTTACATATCGTATCAATAACATTTATTTACCACTGTAAAAAATTACAGAATTTTACACACTCCTCAATCTATCATGACAGACAATGGTGACAAACAGTTACAGACACCATTAACCCTCATTCCCAAAATTAATAGATAATAAAATCATAGATCTTAGTTTAGATGAGTTTATTATTGATTACCTATATCAGTTATTGCCTTAGCAAAGAAAACCGATTTACAGTACATGGTAAATATTTAAATCACGCAATTCTCATATTTTAGTCCCATAGATGATTTATTGAGAAAATGCAGCATTAGCAGCAATACTAGGGTTGTTTACTACCTCTCCTAAGCTTTCTAGAAGTTCCTTACGATAATCATCAAAATCTCCATCTACTTCATTAATAGTCTGATCTTCAATGACCCACAAGGTACACTCAGTGTCACGAATGAGGCGCTCGTCGTGGGAGACAATGATAACACCTAAAATCAATATCAGTTGATTAGGATAGAAATCATACCAGAAGTAACAAAGTTTTAAGGAAACCAACACACCTCCTTGGTATTCATTAATAGCATCGGCAAGAGCATCAATAGACTCAATATCCAAGTTATTGGTGGGTTCATCCTAGACCAAAAAAATTCGTGAGTACTGTTACAGAAATATTTAGCTGTCATCTTCTCCATTATATTTTGGCTAGATGGGATCCACTTACAAGAATGACGACATCAGGAGCATTTAAACAAAGCTCGGCCAAAGCAACTCGAGCTTTCTGACCTCCAGATAAATCTTTCATTTTAATAGTATGAGCATGGCTTGAAAGCCCAAAAGTACCAAGCTGCTTGCGAGCTTTTTCATAGGGCAAATCAAACAGTCTCATTAGATATTCCGATGGTGTTTCCTCTGCAGTGAGATGCTCTCCGGAGTGCTGGTCAAAGCGACCAATATGCTGTAAACAAGATTGATTGAAATTGTAACACAACAACCAATTTTAATAAGAGAGGGATGGATAGCTAAATATATTTCTGGCTTACTAATCTATGGTTTCTCTTAACATCGCCTTTCAGCGGCTCAAGATCACCAGTCAAAAGTTTTAAGAATGTTGATTTTCCAACACCATTGGGTCCAACAATTGCAACTCTGGAATTCAAATCAATACCAAATTCGCAATTGACAAAGAGTGGTTTTTGCCCTGGGTAGGCAAAAGTTACATCTGGAATAAAAGCATATTTAGTGTTATAAAACAAGCAGATTACGTAATAAAAAATGAATTTAATAGGTCACATCTATCAACTTACTATGAAGACCAAGAATTGGGGGCTGTAGAGGAGGAGGTTCAGGGAAGGAGAATTTCACTATGTACTCTCTAGGCTTTTGTAGAAGCTCAACAGGGGCATTTTCATCCTCAAGTTTCTGCACTTTGGTTCTATTCTTTTCTTGCTTGCGTGTAAGGGCCTCCTTTTGTTTCTTTTCCTATTGAAAATTTGAGTTATGGAGCCATGAGAACTGCAAGGGAGACGACGCAGAAAAGAGGAGGGGAAAACAAATCTTACCGCAGCTTTTTTAGATGTACCATGAGCTTTAAGTTCTTTGATACGCTTTTCTTGCTTTTCATATTCTTTGATCATTTCTTTACGTTTCTGAACATACATTTTTTTGAACATTGAATAGTTGCCTTTGTAATAATGTAGCTTGTGCTGGTCTAGGTGAATAATATCTGAGCACACATTATCCAGGAAACTCTGGTCATGCGAAACAATCAGGAGTGTTTTTTTCCAGCCCTGCAGATAACTAGAAATAAAAATTTGACAAAATATGTCAGATGAATTGAAAAAAAATTAGCAAGTGAGGGAAGTAAATGATTACTTACTTATCAAGCCAAATAACTGCATTCAGATCCAAGTGGTTTGTCGGTTCATCCAGCAGCAATAATGTGGGTTCTACGTAAAGTGCTCTGGCTAAGGATACTCTCATACGCCAACCACCAGAGAAACTATTTGTTGGTCTATCCTGCATCGATCTAGAAAATCCTAAACCTGCTAAAATCCGACGAGCTCTGGGTTCAGCTGAATCAGCACCAATAGCTTTAAGTTCCTCATAGATCTGAAAGTGAGTGGAGCAGAGCATGTGAAGTGACTGAAGTTCAAACTTTCAGTACAATACTGAGTAGTGCAATACCCACACATACCTCTTTCAGCCTTTCTTGACCAGCTAGAGTGCCAGCTTCAGGTGACTCCTCAAGTTTCTTCAGCTCCTCTAATAAAGAAGTTCTTTTTGTGTCTGCTTTCAACACCACTTCCACAGCAGTTGCATCCTCTGCTATAACCTCTTGTTCACAGTAAAGTATATCTATGTTAGGGGGTATAGCAAAAGCTCGTGAAGCAATGTGTCGCAGAAGTGTGGTCTTTCCATGTCTGCAACACGCACAAAAAAAAAAATACACATTACAAAATATCGAGGATTAATTAATTAATTAATTGTATTTGCATTCAAAAATAATTTTGAAGTCATGATTCTTAGCCGCAATGTTTGTCCTTAGGAATTTCTAAAATTCTTTTGAAATTAAAATACAAGAAATCAGTAACATACCCATTTGGTCCAACGAGACCATAGCGACGACCCTGAGCAATGAGCAGATTGGCATTGACAAATAAATCATTGCCCTTAGCTGAAATACTGAAATTCTCAACCTTGATGTCAACTGAATTTTCCATGGCAGCCAATTGACCAATTGACTTTTGTGCTTGAGAAACAGTGAAATTTTCAGTGAGGTCGCTATGTCCTTGTCCACCTTTTTTAGTGATGTGTTCTATCTGCTTCTCAAACTCCATCTGCACAAACCAGGAAAATTAAATCATGCAACATGAACAAAAAAAAAAAAATTTCAGTGTCTTAGACTGTGTAAATAATAAGTATTGAAGAATGCGAACCTTCTTTTTAAGTTTCTTCTTTTCTTTGCTTGTCATTTTCTTTTCTGTAAATAGATTAGAATGTTAGTTTAGATATTTTAGCTTTAAACTCTAAATCTTGAAGTGAGAGAAAAATCCTTCTCTTAATTAACAAATGTAGGTCACTTACCAGCTGGCTTAGCACTATCTTCAGTTTTCTTATTTCCTTCGCTTTCAGCTCCATCCTCCCCAGCATCCAAGTCCATTTCAACAGGAGAGGTAGCATTTTGGGAGCTATCTTTTACGGACAGCTCCGCAACTCTGTCAGCAAGTTCCTCCTCATCATCATCAACCTCACTGCCCGCATCTTTTTTCAGAGAGGCTGATGATTGACTGGAACTTGCTTTCTTGACAGACTGGGGTTCAGGATCAGAATTGTTTTCTTCATATTCAACCTCATCAGCGCCTTCACTTTCACTTTCTACCTTCGCCTTAAGTTTTTTCCGTGTCTTGGACACAGGCTTAGGCACTTCTTCCGCACAGTTGTCAAGGTCCATCTCATTATCACTATTTTCATTCCACTCATCCTTCTTACCTTTCTTGCCTTTTTTCTTAACATTGGATTTAGGTGCAGCTTTAGACGGTTTGTTGCTCTGTTCTGAATCATCGTCACTCTCCTCACTGGAGCTGTCAGCCTTCTTCTTTAACTGTTTACTGGATTTCTTCTTGGACGGCTGAGCTATGTTCATCACTTCATCTTCATCTGAGACCTGTCCAAGTTTCGACAAGTTCTCCATTTTTTCATCGTCATCGCTCCAGTCATCATTTTTCTTGGATTTCCCTTTACCTTTCTTCTTGGGTGCAGGAACAGATTGTTTCGATTTGGAGGTTATCTCTTCTACTTCTACACCGGCTGCCGACTTTCCTTTCGCTGTCGTCTTCTTTGGCTTGTCGTCTTCACTGTCAAAGTCGAGGTCCTTCTTATTTCCCTTCCCTTTCTTGGGGGCCATGCTGAAAACTGCTTATTACAATGAAATATTTAGGAATGAGGGTTAAGTCATGAGCAGTAGGGTGAACAGCTGCTCCGCGCGTGCGCGTAGGTCTGCACACTGCAGCGTCAACAGTTGCGTAAGGTTAAGGCTGGCCAACTGCACATCTGTATGCCCCAGAGCCCTGTGCGAATGAATCTCTAGTGTGGGAACGTGGGAACTCAGAAGGGCTGGTACCAGTCTGAAAGGGATGGTGGCACTACGCAAAGTGGGCTGGTGCCAAGGGGGTTGCGGGTATATTTTTGATGGTACCAGGGTATTTTCTGAGAGTCCAAAGCCCGTAAGTATCACTTACGACATAGTATCAGGCAGATACCTGCCAGAAGGGGACTGATCCAGGTAGAAAGGAATACGGCGGAGGGGGAAGTCCAGTCGGTGTTAAGCAAAAGGGGGTACAAGGGGGTTACGGGTGTATTTTTGCTGGTACCAGGCTTTTTTTTTCTCTTTTTTTTCCCTTGAAGCAAGAACTCACATGACCCAAAGGTGTTTTGTGTTTTATATGGGAGCAACTAAGGCGCAGTTGGCGAAGGCTCGCGCCAATGTGTACCATTTTTGGAGGCAAGCGACTAAGTCGTGCTCAAAGGGAACACCCTGGTTCTTACAGTGTAGTGCTTAACTCACTGCCGTCGAGGCAGGGGAAGGAAGGCACCGTAGCGCTATTTGGTTTGCCTATCTCACAGGGGTGGAGAAAAAGGGGCAACAGATGGTTCCCGCTCCAGGGATTTAGAGAAGAAGTAAGGAAATCAGGACCGGAACCAGTAACAAAATCTCAGTAAATACGCGGTCAAATCTGATTTGAAATTTGTACCAGGTGGCTGATCAGCCCCGGTCACTTTTTGTACAATGCAACCCGTCCACACCGCTCCATCCGGGACTGCATACCCATCAAGGTGCCCGAGGTGCCCCCACAATCAACTCATCGGGAGGTGACGGAACGAAATTTTGGGTTCCGAGGAATTTAATTTGTGCTTCCTCCTGCGCTTGTAGTCTCCGGGTAGGCCGCCACCTTCACACGAGTGCTTGGCGGGTTGGCCTATCCAGTTTATCGCAGGCGCTCCGCCTCAGTAACGGCCATTGTGGGGGCGGCATCAGTCGCCAGGGACCGGCACCAGGCGCGGACGCTCCGCTCCGCTCCGCTCCGCTCCGCTCCGCTCCGCTCCGCCGCTGTTGTTGCAGCCAACGAACGCCCCCATACGGCCCTCTCGCGGTTCAATTATTGTGAAACCACGTTCTTTTTCATGTGAAAATTGTCACATTGTTTAAAATGTAATGTCACATTCTTTCCAACGTGAATCACCCAGAATATGCGGGCTAAATTTTATTGTCGCATTCAAAAGAATGTGACATTAATATTAAAAGGAATGTGAGTTTTCACATGAAAAAGAATGTGACGTCACAGTGATTGAATAACAGTGACGGCCCTCTCGCGCGGGTCGCGCGGTCTACGGCGGGGCATTACAGGGGGGAGGTTCGCGGTTTCGCGGGGGTACACCGCGAGTCCGCGGGAAAAGCTCGTGGTCCGTGGGTCCCCTGTCGCGGGGGTTTCTCGCGAACCGCGGATCCTACGCGGGGGAAGGTCGCAGTCCGAGGATCCTCTTTCGGGTAACTCGCAGTCCACGAATGACCCGAGGAGGATCCGCGGCACGCGCAATTCCCTCGCGGCAGGACCCGCGGACCGCGATCGAGCTTTCCCCGAGGACTCGCGGTGTACCCCCGTGACACCGCGCACCTCCCCCCTGTAACGCCCCGCCGTAGGCAGCGCGAACCGCGAGAGGGTCGTATCGGGGCGTTCGTTGGCTGCAACAACAGCGGCGGAGCGGAGCGTCCGCGCTTGGAGCCGGTCCCCGGCGCCTGATGGGTATGCAGTCCCGGATGGAGCGGTGCGGGCGGGTTGCATAGTACAAAAAGTGCACGGGGTCCGTCAGCCACCTGTTACATGCGATTCTCGACGACAAATGAGCATAGAAATATGGTTTACAATTTGAGAAAAGCGTAAAGAGAGTACTTGGGGTTCCGAGGGGGTCCGCCCGGAAAACTGAAAAGACCGGGAAGACCACCAGGGGCGGGATTGGCGAGCTCACCGTGAATTCACTCACTCACTCACTCACTCACGCGACCTAGGGACTCCCTCGTGCCTGACCCACTAAATTGTGGATTGTTTCTAGGAAAAAGGGACATGTACCATAGCTGGGGAGCAAATCTCAGTTCACTTGGTTACTTTAAGTTCAATAATTAAAATAAATTACTTGATATACTGTCACTTCTCCTTCCTGGAACATGGAATAAGTTGGGGTGGTTGAGGAGGCACGAGGGAGTCCCTAGGTCGCGTGAGTGAGTGAGTGAGTGAGTGAGTGAACTCACGGTGAGCTCGCCAATCCCGCCCCAGGAAGACCCGAGGGGGTATGCACTCGCGTATTAGTCGGGTCACTCCAGCCGTAATAAAGGCGTAAAAGTGTGCGTAATAGAAGCGTAATGGCCAAAATTCTCCATTTATTTATTTGTTGGTCATTTTAGGCTGTTTTTGTCGTTTTTGCCTCACTTCAGCCAAATCTGTAATTTTTTGGAGCGTAATACAGCGTAATAGACGTAGTAGTCGGTCACAGATTTTAAGAGTGAATGCCCCCTCAGGAAGACCAAAACAAGAAGCAAAGGTGTGAGGAAAAGGCATAAACCATCACTAATATCAAACTTGTTTGATATTAAGACTAAAACTCGTTCTTTACACTTAAGTTTATCACCAAATATACAATACACCATAAAAGTTCATCGCCAAATATGTTATACATTTATATTGGCAATAATTTACTTGGGAGACACTATTTGAGTATTCTAACCTATACAATGTTACCCAGTTATGAGTTCGTTAAGAAAGTGTAAAGGACTTTCAGGAAACGATTAATCCACTGATTTGGTGAAAAATATTATTATTCCTTTTCATGAATAAGTTTTAGGACGCAGTCATGGTTTTACAATCAAAATAAATGAGTTCAGATTACAGTTGAGATGGGCAGTGAGTTTGTGCTCTGCCATTTTCAATTTTGATTTTCTTACAACTTTTATCATAAAGAGATTCAGTTCTATTCATAAAATTGTTTATAATTGTTCAAATAATTGATATTTAAACGGATATAAGAAGTTTTAGCTTTAAAGTACAAATTTTCTAACCTATAACCCATAACCTAAAAGTACTATTTTCTCAAGATTTTAAACATAAAGTTAAAAAAAACCTCATAGTAATTCAACTAAGAAATTTATGATCTTTCAAAATATAACTTTGGTTTTTTTGTGTGTATTGTATATTCGGAGATGAACCCGGTCACACCGTTACAGCGGTGAGCACAATACTCGTTCTGAACACAGTATCTGCAAAGAGTTACTGTGTGTGTAAAGAACGAGTAAAAAACGTAGGCCACAAATGGCGAGGGAAAACTGAAAAATATTAGGGAAGACCGGAAAACTTGAGAGAAGACCGTGAAATTTTAATGAAGCTTGGAAAATGTAAGGGAAGACCAATGAAAATGAGGGAAAACCACAGAAAACGGTACCGTAGAGGAAGCTAATATGGACCACATTTTGAGGTTTTTTTGAGATAGCTCTGCACATTGGTGGAGGGTCGAAAAGGGGCCTCATATTTAAGTTCTGGCAACCTTAGGGCATGTTTCCCCGTCAAGAACATAATTTTAGTCCCGTTGGATCCCGAGATATGGAGCAGCAAAGAGGGATCCGTATTACCTCGCGATATGAGGTAATACGGACCACGGACCACCCCGGTATTTCATGTATATTTGGGCTAATATGGACCAGATATTGCAAGTTCATACAGTATTTAGTAATTTTACGATAAAGTTCTTCAGATTTTTCTTCATCATTAGTATGTGCTGACAGGTAAACGTTCTTTAAATCAATTTTTTAATGTTGAAAGGTTGAACCATTTTTGAAAAATAACTGAAATAAAAGTTCCTAAATATTTTATTTGGCCTAGAGAATGATCACATAAAAGCACTATAAATTATCACATAAGAATCACATATTGCAAAAAAAATATGTTGCAACTAAGCTGGAGCTCTTTTTTGTAGAGCTACTTTGGAATACTTTATGCGCTGTCGCTCGGCGTACCCAGCTGTGCGAGCCATCCTGGGTGGTCCGAATTACCATGTAGAGCTGCATTTTTCTAGTTAAAGTGCTATAAAATCTGAAATTTATGTTCCTCGAAGCTCCCATTTGAATGAGTTCACCTCAAAATATGTCATTGCAAGAAAATATAAGCGTCTGTCGGCTAACATGTGTAGTTTTATATCTACCAAGGAAGTTAGTACGCCAATCTTACGAATTTACTAAAAAGTTGTTTTTAAAAATTTTTGAAAAATAAACTTTTACCTTGAAAATAACAATGTTTTCGACCTTCCCACCAGTCAGCCGTTGGCTCTCGATCTTGTGTTTGAGATTTTCGTGGCGCGAAATAGTTATAACGGCCACATATAGGTGGCAGCTCGAGTCGAGACGGAGAGGGACAGGGGGGGAAGTGAGTGGTCCAAATTACCTCGCATGGTCCATATTAGCTTCTTTTACGGTAGGTAGCCTTCAGAAGATCACTGAAAAAAACAGATATTAGGAAAACCAAGAAAAAATTAGGAAGACCGGGAAAACCAAAAGGAAAACCTAGGAAAATCAGGCGGAAGCCCACAGCATGTGGACACCGGCAGACCGTACTTGCTTGCGGACCCCTCGACTGGTTCCGGTCTTGATGTCCTTCCTTCTTCTCTAAACGCGCCGAGAGCGGAAACCAATCTATACTAGGGCGTCACATCTGCTGCTACACTTATCAAAAAGTGTTCGCTGAGGGCCGGCGTGTAACTCCTAAAGAGGGTCATAGGCAAAGAGTTTAGTAACTCCCCACTGAAGCCTACCATATACGTAACAACCCCTGGGAAAAAGTTTAAGAGGCAAAGTGGTATTAAAGTGGATTTCGACACTTTAAGTGGCATGTTGTCACTTAAAATGTCAAAATCCACTTTAATGCCACTCTGCTACTTAAAATTTTCCCCAGGGACGGCTTGAGTACCCCTATTCCCTTTGGCCTGGTAAGACTGGTAAGACCAGCTCCCTCTGGCAGGTACCTGCTTATTACAATGTAGTGGATGAGGGATGAGACCTTAATACTGCTATTTCTATAAAATAAATAAATAAATAAATAAATAAATAAATAAATAAATAAATAAATAAATAAATAAATAAATAAATAAATAAATAAATAAGCACTTTGGTTCCTGCAAAAATCCGTAATCCCCTGGGACCAGCCCTCTTTGCGTCATAACAACCTATCCCTTTCTGCCTTATTTCTGCCTGGTACCACCCCTTTCACTTTCTACACACACCTCCATGCACAAAGGGAAGTGCTCTTTTTACAGCAACTGCAAACTGCGATTGCGATTCTCAGCAACTGCGGAAGACGCGCTG
Organism: Frankliniella fusca; assembly: GCA_029379305.1. NCBI lineage: Eukaryota > Metazoa > Arthropoda > Insecta > Thysanoptera > Thripidae > Frankliniella > Frankliniella fusca. The sequence goes on along the minus strand of JAHWGI010000321.1, from coordinate 347,948 downwards.
GCTTTCATCCGTGCCGCTTGGATTTCGGACACAAACAAAAGAAAAGCGTCAAATCAGTGCAACCAACGTGCATTTATTGAATTTCGTGTGCGGTAAGGCGTTTCCGATATTGATTCCGTCGAGGATTTTTTGGTGAAGGTCTATACGTAATGATCAAGAAATCTTGATGAAAGGTAAGGCGTTTTCGGGAAAACTTTGTTTGAAAGAAATGTGATGAGGTAATAGCAGAAGTACCACGTCACTTGTTGGCTGCAGTGTTTCTTCTCCTATCCTGATGTCAGGGTTTTGTCGTCTTGGATTTGGATTTAATTCTTAGGGTTCTTTCAAAATGTCTTTGACTCAGGAGCAGGCTGGTAAAAGAATGGATAAGTTGATAACAAGCTCCATCTCGCAAGTTGGTAAGTCATTTTGATGGGAGGGGTGAATGACTAAATTCTGTATCTTAATTTAGGTTATCTTTTGCCTCTATTCGTGGATTTGATGTTCTTTGCTATCTGAGTCAACGATTGAAATGTTTTCCAATTTGGGATGATGGCTCTGTCATGGTGTATGTCCGCCTTACTTAAAATTGAAATGTTGCGCGGTGTTATTGAAGCATATTTAAGTGATTCCTGAACCCGCATTTTGGTTTTCCAGGTACCAGTTTAGCTTGGGGTCTAGTAGCATCTCTAATTTTCTTCAAAAGTAAGTTTTGTTTGAATATTGATTTTACTATTGCCTTTCTCCAATATGGTGCTATAAAGCACATTGTCATCTGCAGGAAAAAGCTGGCCTGTCATTGTTGGAGGGGGCTTTGGTGTAGGAGCAGCATTTGCAGATATTTCAAATGAAGTCAATCTGAACTCGTAGAACTCAGAAGATTGTTAAAGACAGGTCAGATGAGTTCCCACTATGAGTAGGAGCAAATTGGCACTGCCATCTTTTCTGACATTATTCTTAATTTTTCAGATTGGATGCAATAGCATAGTTTCTTCTATTAGTGCAATGTACACGTCAAATTCTTGAGATTTTGTGCTATGGCATTCGCTCACATTTCTATTAAATCTTTCACTTGAACTCCTTCCTAAGAAATGGTAGCTGTGATGCTCAGAGATTGAACTGCTGTAAGATTTTTATGTTTTGTGGTTATCATTGTTTTAAATTTTCAGCATGCAACATGTAATCATATTAAAATAACAGTTATATTTTGTTTGAAAATGTAATCTATTGAATTTCCTTTATATCCAAGAAAGATGGGTGAACATAGGAAGACTCTTGATTTTTCAACAATAACTTGACTGAGTTAGATAAGTAAATTTGTTAATGGCTTCAGAATGTTGACAATTATTACATCACATCACAGACTGCTTCAATTAAAGATCCACAATTATCAAAATATTGAAGGAAAATGATAATCCTAAATTCTACAAACATTTCAAAATAACTTTATATAAAAAATGCTCATCACAAAGGTAAAAGATTTCCTCAAGGCACATTTCAAGAAAATACATTGTTTACAGTAATATAATCAGTCAATGATCTCATTAAAAAAGTTAATACCCAGTAAACCAGACATTAGCCTGTTAGACCAGCATTGGTTGTGCTGTGCAGTGAGTTTCAAGTTAATTTATGAAATTATGAAATAACAGAAGTGCTGCTTTTCTTTTGCACTACTTTTGGTGGAGGAATACCCATGTGCTGGCAAATTTCATTTCTAATTGGGCGCACAGTATCAATAGCTTGATCCCAGTCAGTATCAGAAATAAGAGCCATAGCTTGTTCAACGCCTGCGGGGTCCAAACCTGCATCATCCCCATACAGCATGAGTGCTTCATAAAGCCTCCCTGCCGTTGACGTTCTAACAGTAGGAAATCGGTGACATAAGAATATTAAAAGTTGGGTCAATGCACGGCGAGACACTTCACCTGGAACCTGAAAAATAATTTAAAACATCAGTGACAAGGTGGATACTGATTTGTAGCAAAGATCTTGCATCATACCCTACCTGAACTAACTGACAAAGAACATCTACTCCACGATTGAGTTTGTGAACATCTTTAGATCTGGTCACTTCTCCTTTAACCACTCTCAATATCTCTGAGGAAAAAGGTACCTCTGGATCAACTAGGACTGGGTGCACAGATCCACTGCCAAGAAGGCGATCCAGGAAAGTGAGGAGAGAGTCTGATAATCTCTCAGAGTTAATCCACTCCACTAATACTTCAATGATAATTCCGCAAAGGCGTTGCATCTCTTGAGGCGTAGAGTGCAATTGTTTGAGGTAGGAAAATAAAGCTGAACTTGAATGTTTCACCTGTAGAAAAGTTATTTAATCAACAAAAAATGCTCGAGGAAAACCGAGATCTTCATTGTGAAGGAGGCGAGCTACATTTTAGAGTGGAAGTAAAGCCCATACATACCAAACTCTCAGTCAATCCTCCAACACTAGCAACAAGTCCCAGCATAAGGCTAGCAGAGTAAGACTCTAGCTTTAATAGTTGGATAAATAGGGGGAATGTATCGGCAGCTGAGTTCCAATTTAATTCTTCTTGACAAAGATTCAGAGTGAAAATTTGAAGGATTTCTGAGTGATGAGGAATATGTGGCACAACAGGGTCACTGAAAAAAAATATTTAGTATTAACTTGAAAAACAATTATAAAATAGAATCTGGAAATAATTACCTGTGCAATAGGCTACTGAAGACCCTGCCAGCATGAGAGCGAGTCCTATCAATTCTTTCTACAGCTTGCTGAGACACATCTGCCATCATTTTCTTGATAACAGAGGCATCCAGGAGGGTTGGATCTTGCTTGACAACCAATGCTGTTAAAACCTGTAGTGCTGTCATGGCTGCCTCTCGGACCCATGCTCCAACATCTCCCCTACTATCCATTGTGTACTCGGAAAGACAACGGAGAAAACAAGAGTACATTGCGTCCACTAGGCTTTTTCCTACTTTACCTGGATCTGAAGAATGAATTTTATTTTCCAATTGATAAGGTCATAATGAATTATGCTTCAATTAAAACTGAAAGAACATTTTCCTACCAGACTGTTTGTTACTGTGTGCAACTCCAATAGTAGTGGCAATGGTGTGAAGAGCCTTAACTGCATCACGTCGACTTTCAGCCCATTTTAAAGTGCTTTCAGTAATTTCTGTGCAATGAATTAGTGCTTCTATTACTAAAGAAACACGACCTTGAAGCATAAAACCCGGTAAAGAACCTAAATGGGATCAGACCAGAATGCATGATTTTAAACTTGTATTCGTCAACATTAACCAGCTTTGTGCCTAAAATACAGTATTACTCTTCTCACCAATTGCAAGGCAAAAGCCCATGCGAGTAGCTTTGTTCACAGCCTTCAACTTGTTGGTGTAGCAGCTAATGACAGCTTGCTGTCTTCGTAAACACTTTTCAGCATTTCCATGCTGATAGTATTCTGTGAGGAATGCAGGAAGGGCATGAACTGCTCTTGTCCTGACTGTGGCAACTTCATGAGATAGGCAATCATCCAAAAGAGACTGCCATTCATCTAAAACAATTTACACAAAAAGAAATTAATAAACATTCTGCAAGCTATTATTCAAAAATTTAGAGATAACACAAAGAAAAATGAATGCTTACCAATTATTGACATGTCATGGAATGGCATTTGGGCAAGAGATGCTTTTTCAACGAGGAGGCAACAAGCCTGTTTCATTAACTCGCCTCCCATTCCCCGGAATTGACCCCTTTCTTTAAACTTTGGTACCAGAGAGCAGACTTCCTGAACAAATTTCTCACCAATAATATCTTGAATGGTTTGGTTTTTTTCTTTACCAACAATTGCAAGAGCATGTAGAAGTTCAGCAATAGCAAGAACAGCACCATGTCGAGCATTCAAATCAATTGATGTGGTTCTGCTCAAGAGTTGCGGCAAGACAGATGTAGCAATATAATCTGGTGATTTTGGTGTAAGGTTGTGCAAAGCCTTTCCAGCTAGCTCACGTATGGCAACATCCCAGTGATCCACTTTGAATTTTACAAGATGATCTATGAGGGGATGAGTATACTCTTCAAACTGGGCTATATATGTACTGTGTATAGAACATGATCCAATGAAAAACAAAAATACATACATTTGCTGCAATGAGAAACAAAAACTATACTACTAATTTTACTTCACCTGATGTTAAGATATGCATTTGAACGCACTCCAACAGCAAAATAGTCAGCATTGGTTAAGATCTCAATGCCATACGGAAACGACCCCTGACGACCAACATTTTCTTGGAAAGCAGCAGAAGCTGCTCGACGACAGTTGATTTCTCGATCAAACACTGTCACAACAACCAAAGCCCCTGCAATGTCTTTGACGTATGGTTTTAAAACTTCTGTATCATATGCTCGAGCAAATGACCAACAGACATAGCAGGCTGCGTCACGAATGTGTGCTCCAACAGAGACGTATCCTCTTGCTTCATCATAATACAAGGCCTTCAGAACAACTGGCACAACTTCACCCAAGCGTTGTGGTAACAAAAGACCACGCTTGCCTAAAATTTTAATAGGTAGATTTGAATTTTTAAAATTTTCTATAAATTTTTATGGAAACTGAGAAGAAGAAAAGTATAAGATCTCACCAAGTTCTGCAAGAGCCAAACAGCCTCCATGCCAAGCTGAATCAGAATTCTGCTCACTGAACAACTCTAAAACAGAACCAACAACTTCATCTGCCAACTCCTTGGGCAGTCTCCCTGTGACTCTACCAATGCCTTTAGCAGCTGACCACCTGAAACACAATTATATATCACTGAAGAAAAATGACCATCAAGATAGATTGATTCAGTTTGCTAAGAGATGAATGACACATACCTTACAATGGTGTTACTGTCTTGTAATCCTTGAATAAGTTCTTCTATAACCTCCTCTATTTCCTCTGGAATGTCAAAGTCCTCTCCTACTTCTTCAGTTTCACTCTCTGAGGGATACTGTGCACCACTTTGACGGGTGACATCACCAGCATTTAGGTTGACAGTTAATGATCGACAGCCGCGATTGTATCGCCAAGCAGCCACCCTCAATTTCAAGAATGTTAGTCCTTTAAACCAGGAAAAGAAAATATTGGCTTCCTTGAAAGTGCAACACAGAGAAGATGATATTACCCTTAACTTACCTATCCGCTGGATAACTTTCATCCCAAGTTGCCTTATAAGGGGAATATCCTTTTTTCTATAGTTACTGTTTACCAACCACTTTAAGAGTTGTGGTGCATGGGGAAGTAAGTCTTCCCGGCTACCATGCTTGAGAATAGCAGCTAGTGCAGCCAGGGCTCCACACTCAGCACTCATATCACTTCTCGGGGAGCCCACTACCTGAAAATGTTGCAAAGAAATGATTGCATTAAGAAAAGAAAAAAAAAAGAAAAAGAATGGAAAAGGAAAAATTATTCCCAAAAAGTAAGTGGGAGTGGGGCCAGTGCCAACTATGGAAATGGGGGGAAACAAAGAGCATTCATGTCCCTCCATGTTACATGTTGTACCTCATTAAAGAGAAAGTGAAGACCTCCTTTCCTTTTACACCTCCTCCTCCAGCAGATAAAGGACACTCAAAACAAGGGCCAGGGTGCTGTTCGTGATAAGGCCAGGGCTGGCATTGGTATTCAGAGGAGCACACTTATCTTCCATTACCCTCCACCCCCCGTGCCGCCAGAGCCCGCCCCTTCCCCTCCCTTCCCTACTGCAAGGAGCACATTTGGGTTGGGTACCCAGGTCAGTGCACAAACAGCAGCTGGCCACATCACTTGGTCCCAGGTAGAAATCAGCACTGAGGTCTGTAACTGCATTTAATTTTGCATCTGCTCCACAATAGCCAGTCTTGTGTTGAACATCATAATTAGAAACTTGGATTGTGATTGACAGGCAAACAACGAGAATGATCCTTGCAGTCTGGGCCTTTGCAACAATACTTGTTGCATGCAAAGCCAAGCCAGCTCCAGAATTTGGTAAGTCAGTGAGGTAAAGCAACATCACTTGTAATAAGCAAACATTAATAATTTAAATATTTACGAACAGACTTTCTAACGGACTTTCTGACAGATTGGATTGATGACAGTGACATTTTTGGCACCTCAGGTAGTGTGGACTGATGCTTGACATGACTAATATCAAAAATGAAACATTTTCTGAATAATTTGCATTTACTAACAATCTGTTGCAGAGAAATCCTATGAACTGGGGAACCCATGGGAAAAAAGTGGCGAGTTTGAAGGTGATATAATTCTGGGCCCAGATGACAGCATTAGAAATGGGCTTGTTAATGAAGTCTTCTATTGGCCAAACAAGACATTGGTATATAAAATAGACACAGATTCTCTAGGTGAGTTTTGCCATAGAAAATACTGTGTGTTCTTCTTTTTACGAATATATGCAATACATAAATTCTTTTATGTTGTAGATGAGAGCCAAAGAAGCACAATAGAGCGGGCAATAGCTGAGTTCCATAAGAAGACATGCATACGCATGCGGGAGAAAAATCATCATGACCTGGATTATGTGTTCATTACGGTAAGAAAACTAAAAGTTGTTCTGAACTCTGCCAGATAAAACATTTCGACTGAAGGCACAATTTTTAGGGAAAAGGAGCACATGGCTGTTCATCTCATGTAGGGCGGCAAGGGGGCAAACAAGCTTTGTTTCTGAAGCCCAATCAACCAGGAAAAGGTTGCTTCAAGAAAGGGACAATTATTCATGAGCTCCTTCATGCCCTGGGATTTTACCATCAGCAAAGTGCACCAGAACGAGACCAATATGTCAAGATACTTTGGGATAACATTCAACCAGGTCAGAGCAAGAGTTTGGGTTATCACTGTTTGAAATTAAGTATTAGCATATGAAAATTAAGCTTGATAAATTGAACTAAGAGAATTACCTTCATTCCTAGGAAGAGAACATAATTTTAGGAAATATGATAGAGATTCTGTCTCTGATTTTAATGTGTCATACGATTATCAAAGCATTATGCACTACAGCGCCTATGCCTTCTCTCAAAATGAAAAGAAGACAATAGTTCCCTTGGTAAAATCAATAAGCACCATAATTAAATTAATAATTGTAGACTTCCTAATCATGCAAATTCTAACCCCACAGGAAAATGGTGCCACTATTGGTCAAAGAAAAACTCTCAGTGAAAAGGATATAGCAAAACTTCATAACATGTACAAGTGCAAAACAACATATACAGAAGAGCCTGATTTTGGGAGTACTCATGGTCCTGACACTGATACTGATGATATTGGTGACTTTGAAACCATACTTGAGGAATAGAAATTTAAATGGTTAATTGTAACCCTACTCCGAATCTCTTTCAGAAATAAATTTATTCATAGAAGTAAATGAGTTTAAATTTAATGGTAATCTGAAGATTTCCACTTACCTCACAAGCAAATGCAATAAATGGTCCAAGATGTTCCTCCTTGACATCAGAACGTGTGAAAAAGTGAGAGGCCAAAAAAGCTGCAGGGAACCGTGAACAATCCGCCACTAGGACATACAGCTTGCAGATATCAACTAGTCTGAAACAGGTAGCATAACAGAAATTACAAGAAGGGTCTTATCTACATTGTAAGCAACCTCACATATATATCACACCTTTGAATAACCGTCTTCCTATTTTCACTGTCACTCGCAATTGATGGGCCAGGAGTTGCTTGGAAACTATCTAGTCTTGTCATGTGGAAAGGTATTTTGACGATAATCGACAGCCATAACAAAAGGGCATATCTTGTTTCCCAAGTATCTGTGCTCTTAGGGTTTTGTCTTTCCAGCATGCTCAACACAGGTTCCAAATCTGAAACCTGAAAATACCATTACATGTTTCACAATTTTACAACAAGGTTTCTCTTTTCCATGACCCCCACTGGGAGATTGAACGTTCTCAAAAAAAATCAACATCCCACTTTTACTGTTCTGATAACTTTTAATAGCCTGTCAAATTCCGATGTAAGGAAATTAAAGGGAACCAACACTAGTTTTCGGGCACAAATTACTCAATTCAGCCGCAAGTAAGACTTTCTCGAAAAATATATACTACTAAAATCAGCCGCAAGTAAAACCCTCTCAGAAAAATCATAGACAAGTCCTGAGGAAACATAACCCGTCCAGAATACTATGACAACAACTGTCACTGTCGCCCAGCTGCGCTCTGCTTACCTCATGCGGCAGGTGCCGGACCACCACCTTGTATCCCCTGACCTTGACAATCACGTGTAAGTATTTGAAAGCTTCATGCTTTAATTCTATCGGCTCATCCTTGTTCCGGATGATCAAAATTATCCTTTCTAGTATGTTGTCCAAATGCGGGTCGAGGAGGTGGGGTTGCTCCTGATAGAGGGTTAGGACGCAGCGGAACTTCTCGTAAGCGCACTCGGTAGCCTTCTTGGTTGTGTAAATGGATTTGAGCTGGTCTATCATGCCCAACACTTCGTCCAATTCGGAAAATAACTCCAGGGCACAGCCCAGGCCCACAAATTCGCTGCTCTCATCCTCCCGGCCAGACTCGTCCATGTCTGCTTGGACAACCATCTTCATCAACAAACAGGCTGCGCCAGTCTGGCCAACACCAACCAACGATAGGAGGCTGTGATCTTGTCACCTGTCGCGTGCCTCCGGATCCCTTCTAGCCATTAGCATCCTCTCTTCACAATTCATTCGGAACAAAGAATCTTTGCTTCAATATTACAGCACGTCCTGGACGCTGTCCAGAAGTTGTGCTTCGTATCAATGGGGCTGGCGCTTGGTCAAGCTAAGCGCAGAGTGCGCTAGTGAGCGAACAGATCAACTTTAGGCGGGCCGGTTCAAACTGCGTTTCGGGTGTGGGCGGTGGGCGAGCAGCATAGCAGCTACATCCGAATTACAAAGACTGCTTACAACCTGCAACACCAAAATAACTCGGATTTCATTGTAATTACCTGTGTGACACCGCTCAGAGACAATCCGAGGGTAAGAAATGATCCTTGCAAACCAGGGAGAACGGGTAGGTTTGAAGAACTCTCTCTTAATGGCGATGATCCATTTCTTCCGCCTTTCTTCGTCTTTAGAAAACTTGTGTGCATGCGTCCTTTTCTTACACCCGAATGCAGCGCATTGACTGCTCATTTCCAAGTAATCGCCCGTTTTATATGCCGCTGTTTGACATCTGTCACTACGGGAAAACGCGGTCTCGACATTCAAATTGGTCTGCTGGCTCACTAGCGCTCCATGCGGCCGCAACTTGCAAGCGCCAGCCCCATGCAAGCGTTGCACGCCCTGTTCCGACTCCGCTAGGAAGGAAGGAGAAGCGTTGCGGGGAGATTTGAACCTCTTCGCCTCGTTGGCAGCTGGAGCTGGAGAGACACGAAGTCGCACACTGCAGCTGCAGGCTGATTCAGAGGAGCGCTCTCCTCGCTCGGTCTCTCTCGCACCGAAACAGCACACTCTATGAGTGCAAGAGAGACAGAGCGAGGAAAGCGCTCTTTTGAATCAGTCTGCTGTTGCAGGACCAGGCGCGGATTAAGGTCCGACTGGACTGGAAAGCACCCCAGGTTGCCTACATTCAGGGGTTTTGTCATGCTGTTTGCCTTCTTTCCAGGCGGCAATCTAGTGACCGAGGGGCACCGCCCTGTGCAGGACCCACCGCCACCATACCTGAACACTATGGTCAATCATTTGCCTGGCGGGGCGGGACCGTATCTACTGGCTGGGGTACGGTGTTTTTGACTACACAGTTAAATTTATCCTTAATTTTAAGAATTTGTTTGGCAACGAATTATTTTTTTAATTAGATGAACGAATTATTCGTAAAAAAAAAAATACTGTAATCTACAATTGTTCATATTTTTGTTACGAATGATCCGTAATTGCTACGTGACGAGAAAATCCGCTGGCCAGCTTTGCTTAATGATTCCTTAGTGTAGAAATAGTTTACGTAATTTTGAAAATGATTTGTACATGACGTAATTGTTGACAATAATTTGAAAGTAATGATTTTCTTTGTTGTTTCCCGTATTTTGAATTCAAATTAAAGAGGCAAAAAGGTTTTATTATTATTATTTTATTTTAATAAATTCAAGCGCATTGCAACGAATCATTCGTAAAATTACGAATCATTCGTTAATTGAATCTAACGAGTCATCCATTCCTTGCGGAAATCTGACGAATTATCCGTGAAAGAAATTTTCCCGGATCATTCGTGAAAGAACGGAAAGTTTTTTTACAGTGTGCGGATAGGATATGGGCGGATATGGACGAGATTGGTCATCAGACGTCGCTTGCCCGAATGAATTGCGAATCTAAAGAGGTCTATAAAGTTCGTGATGCGCCCAGGCGCGTTCACGCACGCACGTACGCTCGAAGCAGAAGGGTCATGTATTTTAGCTCGTAGAGCCGTAATAGCCGCAATAGATGCTTGAACCTTTATCGGAGTAAAGAGGAGAGATCGGGGGATCCAGTGAAGTTGTTCATGACTCTTTTATTTGCCGCCCAATCTATAGCTCGACAGCTATGCGAGTGTTCTCAATCTTTTAGGAATTAGGCGGCAAAAAGTGTCATTGGACAACTTCACCCGACCCCTCCTCTTTCTCCGATATAAGGTTCAAGCACCTATTGCGGCTACTAGGGGCTGTACAGTTAGCAGCCTCGCGTAGTACGCGCGTAGCGAGCGTGCGAGCGAACGAGCGAACGGGCGAGTGAACATGGGCGGCGCGTGGTTTTTCGCCTCTATCTCGCTTCCCGTTCGTTTTAGAGGGTGGGTGTAAGCGAGCCGAATGTGTAAAACGACCGGATCTTTCGATTGGCGTTGAGTTTTTGAAGATCCGACGAACCCACGACGAGTTATAGCGGAAAATGTTCTAGACCGCCCGGCCCGGCGCGCCCGGCGCTCCGGTTTTTCGCCTCTATCTCGCTTCCCGTTCGTTTTAGAGGGTGGGTGTAAGCGAGCCGAATATGTAAAACGACCGGATCTTTCGAATGGCGTTGAGTTTTTGAAGATCCGACGAACCTGCAACGGCACATGACCACACTAACTGGATTTGTAGCTTTCATTTGCACAAAGTTAAACCTACGCTTTATTTGCACAAATTTATGCACAAACTTGCACCTTTTTATGCAAGTCTATGCACGAAAAAGTACATTTCTTCGCACAAATTTCTGCGAATCGAATTGTATGTTTAACTTTGTGCGAAGGTTTGCACAAAAACCTTCAAATACAGTTAGCGTGACCGCTCTGCTTCGTGTGTGCGTGCGTGCATGCGGGCGCCTGTGCGCATCGCTACACTCTCAGAAAAATTACAGATTTCTGTATCAAGTTTGTTACAGTTTTCTGTATCCGGGCACTGTGTGTTGTATTATGGGGATTGTCTCTTTGACGGCTAGCCCAAGGGCCGGTGGTGCGACAGGTTGCTGATGTCTGAAGACAGGGTGTGATAGAGGCCGAAGTAACGATCAAGACGACAGGTGGATTCCACTGAAGACTGACTTTATTTAGACAGCACAGGTGTATTTATTAACAAGAACAAGTGAAGGTCGGCAGGTTTGCCAACTGCAATACACAACATCTCCCTTTCCAAAAAGAGTAAAGTGTTTTTTAAACTTTCAAAAAATTAATAACAGTTCTTAAAAATACAGTAACAAATTACAATATAGCAATAGCAAAATGTTTAACATAACATGAATTAACAATAAATTAACTAACATGCATTCTTCCTCTTTTTAAAGAAAAGAAAAACTGAAGATTAAAATATTAACAGGCAATATGAAAAAATATCACAAGAAAGACAAAGCCACAATGATAAAAAAAAATAAATAAATAAAAGATCACAGGTTTAGACGATCAGGTTTGTTTACAACACGACCTGATCGGGTTTGTACAGGAGGACGCTCTTGTCGAGCCCCTTGAGCAAATCGCTCTCTAAGTTGTTCTCGCCATCTATTTAAATTTTCATTCACTTCCTGTAGAGGTATTACAATTTGATTATTGTTGTTATTTTGAACATCATGATTATTAGGAATTTCAACATTAGTTCTACTTGGCAACAAATACACTGGTGTTCTAAAGGGAGCACTCACACTTCTGGGTTTCAAGAATGTACAATTTCTTCTAAGAACATTATTTGATGAATTAGTTTTTACCAAGTAAGATCTAGGTTCAGCACAAACATTAATTACCATTCCAGGCTCCCATTTACCTGTTAGGAGATTTTTTATGAAAACATAATCTGATGGAGAATACTGAATTTCTTTTGCATTTGCTGAGCTGTCATAATAGGCTTTTGCTTTTAGAGATTTTTTGGTTAGTTTATCTACTACATTGGGAATTACAGAGGGCCTGAGCCGAGAAGTTAAAATAGGCAAGGTAGTTCTTAATTGTCTACTCATAAGAAGTTGAGCAGGCGAAGCATCAAGACCAGATATTGGAGTCACACGATATTGCAATAGACAGTTTTGAAGAGTACATTTTGGATCTTTAGTGCATTTCCTAAGAAATTGTTTAACAATTCTAACAGCTCTTTCGGCCAACCCATTGGACTGATGGTAATGGGGGCTACAAGATATAATGGTAAAGTTTAGCTCTTTGGCAAAATCACTACATTTAAAAGATTTAAATGGGTTATTGTCAGCTAATACAACCATTGGGATTCCGTGGATGGAAAACAAAAATGTTAGCACATCAATTACACATTCTGAAGTTTTGTTAGGCATTCTGATTGCATCAATCCATTTGCTGTAAGTATCAATAACAACCAAATAATATTCCCCATGGAAATCAAGGATGTCAGCAGCCACCTGTTCATAAGGTAAAGAAGGGATTTCATGAGGTAACATAGGTGGTTTCTTTTGAGCAGGGGCAAACTCAGAACAAATCAGACAATCGCTGATGTACGATTCGATGTCCTTGTTTATACCCGGCCAAAAGATTGATTGAGATGCAAGAGATTTGCACTTCACCATTCCCTGATGTCCAGAATGCAATTGCTGCAAAAGCTGAGGTCTTAACGTATAAGGAATTACAAGTCTAATTTGAAAATAGAGTAGCTCATTCTCACAATACAATTCAGCTCTTAAATTAAAGAAATCTTTAACACCATTATCTAATCCATATGCCTGCTTAGGCCTGAGCAATCCAGTCCAATTAAGTGCATCAAAACGTAAGCTTGCTTCTCTTTATTCCACGCGGCCCGTGTTTCGTCGAACATTATATACCCGTCGAACTGCCATTGGAACATTTTCCACTGCTTTTCCATATCATCCCCGGGTACTAATGGTTTCACAGACACGCCCGCCATGGTAATGTCAACTGTCCTAACCCTCTTGCCACGTGGTTTTAGTACACTGTCTCAGGACCACGAAATCGAACTTGAACGGTCGAGGACCCGACTCTAAGACGAGTAACTTCCTTGGACTTTCCTTCCAACGGTCGAGTATACTTCGTCTAAGCGGTTTTTTGCTGCCGCCCGAGAGAAGCCTGACGACGAACTTACTTCTGACTCTCTTCACCACCCTGCCACTATGCCGACTGCGCCATGTTGTATTATGGGGATTGTCTCTTTGACGGCTAGCCCAAGGGCCGGTGGTGCGACAGGTTGCTGATGTCTGAAGACAGGGTGTGATAGAGGCCGAAGTAACGATCAAGACGACAGGTGGATTCCACTGAAGACTGACTTTATTTAGACAGCACAGGTGTATTTATTAACAAGAACAAGTGAAGGTCGGCAGGTTTGCCAACTGCAATACACAACACTGTGATACAGCAATTTGCATCGGTGATACAAAATCTTGTAATAGTTTATAAAAATTTGTAAACATGACAATTTTTTAAATTAATTTAAAAATCTTATATTCATCTTCTAATTTTCTGTAATCTGATTATAAATTCCTGTAAACGGGATACAAATTTCTGTAACAGAGAAACAGAAATCTGTATGTGCGTTCAAAACGTCGCTGTTTTAACGTTCAATTTGAACACGATTTGAGCAGCTGTTAGACTGACTCTAGCACTACTTACCATGAAATCAATTTCCAAAGCATTCACATATAAATTTCATCTGAAAGCGTGATAGCAAAGGGAAAGGCTCAGGGGCCAACCAACACATGAGAAAGAATGACAACGGGTCGGAGCACGGCTACTCATAAGTAGTTGCCTTGGCCGCGTTGGCTTAGGCGTCGAATCGCACCCTAGAGGATCAGGGTTCAAATCCCGGTTAGGGAAGGTACAAATGTAAAGTTAATTGCCTGTCATGTGTGAGCAACATCTCGAATGGGACAGCCGGCAGGGAAACAAATTTTCTTTCATATCCGAGCTTGAACAGCAACATATTTTCTTCTTTATTGATGGATACAAATTTCTGTATCCGTATTACAGATTTGTTTTTGTATCCGAAAGAATACAATTTTTTGTATCATGGATGCTGAAAAAACTGCATATCCAAATTACAGATTTTTGTATTAATTTTTTTAAGAGTGTATAACTTTACAGACCTCAGTGTGCACGGGAAACAAAACACTCAGCTGGAGTTAGATGTGAAAAATTAGCACTACGGCTACAAACTTAATACAGTGGAAAAATAAATAGTAGGGTAACTTAAAAAATAAGTACGGTATAGCTTAAAAATTAGCTGCGCTTATGAAGCTTAGCAATTAGTACACCTGCCAATTTTTTTTTTCCTCAGACACAAAATTGACACTGTAAAAATTTCTGTCGGTTTTCACGGAGAAGTACGGACGGGCCATTACGGACTACACCCGTACTATAATTTTGTCTGTACCTTTGTACGGAAAGGTACGGAGATTTTCCGTGCTTACATACGGGCAATTGCAATAATCAGTGCTTGTAAAGAGTATCGGAGGCAAAAAAAAAAAAAAAAAGTGTACGGGAAATCTCTGTACCTTTCCGTACAAAGGTACAGAAAAAGCACGGACGCTCCGGATAATATAATTGACCAGAATTATCCGTGTTTTTTTCTCTACATTTTTTGAACCGTGTAGTTTTTTTTAGTCTGCTTCATGTCTGTTCATTCGGGCCAAAATTGCGGGGTGGGTAGAGCGTGACTAGATGTCCATTTTTCACCAGTACACCGGTGGCCCCCAAGACGTCACATAACGCGAAACCCCATGACATACCAGGTGGCTGATTAACACCGGGCACTTTTGGTACTATGCAACCCGCCCGCACCGCTCCATCCGGGACTGCATACCTATCAGGCGCCGGGGACCGGCACCAAGCGCGGACGCTCCGCTCCGCCGCTGTTGTTGTCGCGGTTTCGCGGGGGTGAACCGCGAGTGCGCGGGGAAAGCTCGCGGTCGGCGGGTCCTGCCGCGGATCCTCCGTGCATACTTTACCCGTCCTAATTCTGGCCCAAATGAGCACATACCTTGTATCCTTGGCACTCAAAGTAGTCCAGGAAGATTAGCATTTGAGCTTGACAAAATTGGAGAACAAGGTTTGAATAGTGGACTTTGTTCGTCTCGTTGAGTACTATAACATATCAAAAATCCCCGTTTGTACATGTTGAGCATTTTGAACAGGGGGTGTTCAAAGTTCAAAATGCAGGGGTTTGGTAAAATAGCTGTAAAACTTGAACGGATAAAGCTAGCGGAATGCGGTTTAATGGGATCGACGCGAAAAGACTTGGCCTACAACATTTATTTTATAATTATTTTGCATTAGGCTGATAGTTTCGAACAGAAATGCGATCAAAGTTAAAAAATAGGTGTTCCAAAAGTGTTCAACTCTGTTCAATGGCAATTTGTGACTTTCCCTGCCGGGGGATTCCAAAATGCTCCGTAGAAACGTTGTAGCCCGTACTTTAACGAACAATTTGATATAAGTATGATGAAAATCGGACAATAAATGTGGCCTCCACGGCCCGCGGCGCAAGGCCGTGCGCGGCCCTGCTGGGCCCGGCGGGCCGGCCCCGCCCCGCCCGGCCCGGCCCGGCCCGGCCGTGTTTCGCCTCTTTCGTCTGGCTGTACGCAACAAGTATCACGCTTTCTCAGTGCACTATCATACATGAGAACGTGATCAGCTTTATGACAAGTGTTCGAACAACCTTGGACCCCAAATCCAAGATGGCGGACGCCCTGGGGCCTATGTACCACCCCGTTCACCCCGTTCTATTTCGCAACCGTTTTTCGCTGGGAAAAATCTCATTCGCATATTTTTGGGGTCACGGAGCCCAAAATAGACCACATTAGTTTCAATCACTTTATATTGCCGCTTGTGTAGCCCCCCCCCCTCCTACACACACAGACACACACACAGACACACACAATAGCTGATATGTTACATATATATGCATTCTCGCGCCGCTGCTGCCCTCAGCCTGGTGCTCCCGGCCGCTGCCTTTTCTGCGGCGTGCAGGTTTCCGCGTTCTTTTGAAGACATAAAATTGATTTTTAAAAGAGCCTAAACTTTTAATTTGATTTGCTGATTTGCTGGCGGCTTACTACGCTGGCGGGGGGTCATCGGGGTCGTCCAGGTCGTCCTCGTCGTGCTCAGCGCTGCGGTTGGTGCACGCGTGGCCTGCACACATGCGGCACATTGACGTGCAGGGAAGTCCCGCTCTGCGGCACTGGCACCGCGAGGTGCACGTGCTCCGGCAGCCGCAGAACACCAGCACCAGCAGGTGGGCCGGTGCAGGCGCCTCCAGCGTGGGCACGGCCCTCAGGATACGCCCCTCGACTCTCCAGCCCCACTCCGCTGCCTCCAGGTCCCTTCCAAGCCATTGCTGGACCTGAACGATTGCACACATGCGGATTGTTTCGTAGATCACAAAACATTACGCATATCAGTCGGTGACGTATTTTCCCACCTGATGGTATACACGGAGGCAGTGCTGCAAAGTGGAGGCCGAGGTCGGTGGCAACACAGCCAGGTCAAAATTCGCTGTAAGAGGCTGCTTGGCGATGGTCCTCTGATACAGCTGGTAGCGCACTTGGTTGAGAGGCGTGCGCTCCTTCACGCCGTACAGCATCCGCACGAACTGCTCGCCGACCTCCGAGAGGTTTTCTGCCGAAACACTCTCGGCATAAAATTTTTCAATGCTTTGAAGAAAGTCATTTCCACATTTCTTCAGAGTGTTCCAAGCAATTTTTTTCCCCTTTCGAAAGAAAGCGGCAGTTGTGTCACACCCGGAGAAGGCGTGCAAAAACAGGAGGTACTTGTGCAAGCCCTTAAGCGTTTCCTGAGCTATCTTTACGTTAAAAAAGGTTCCTTGTGTGCCGACACGGCCGGGCTTAAGCATGAACACACACTCATCAGCAACGTGATGCAGCAGCAGTATGAGGAGGTCGGTGTCCTCGCCCACGACGACCGCGCAGCCTGCTCGCCTTTCCCCTCTCGATAAAATCGATAAAATACCTGTTTCGCCCATTCATCAGCAGAGCGCCCGCTGATTGCCGCTTTCACGGTCGCCTCTGCCTCTGAAGTCTGGATGCACTTCACGTCCAGGTATCTTAAATGAAAAATAAAAACACCCCTTAAGCTGGGGCGCGCGCGCGCCTACACACACACACACACACACACACACACACACACACACACGCACACACGAACGCACATACGCGAGTTCACACACGCATACCTTGAGGGATTCTTTTTAATATCCCGCGGGGTAGGCAATGCCTGAGCACAGAAGAAGCAGTGCGCGTCGAATGCGAAGGGCGGCTGGTCGGAGCGCAGCAGTGGGCGATTCTCCTTGCTGTCCTCCTTCTTGAGCTGGTCAACTTTCCGCTTGTCCGTGAAGGCTTTGCGGCACTGCGCGTGAACTAAAACCTCATTGTTGGTTTTCTTGTCCGCCGATATGCGGTCCAAGACGTCTCGCCGCTTGCGTGAGTGGGCACAGTTTCGGAGCGTCACTAGCCCACTGGGCCCGACAAAGACAGGCGAAGACGTCTCAAAACCGCAGTTGCATATCACACAAGACATCGTGTTCAATATTCTCCCGTACTAGCCTGTATCGCCATGACGACTTGAAAGAGCAACAATAATGACACTCGCAGGTCCGGCGGCGCAAAGGCGCGGACCCGCGCCACAGTGCCACCGCAACAACTCCCACAAGTAGAAATTTTGTATTGCTGGGGGGGGGGGGGGACACAAGCGGCAGTATAAAGTGATTAAAACTAATGTGGTCTATTTTGGGCTCCGTGACCCCAAAAATATGCGAATGAGATTTTTCCCAGCGAAAAACGGTTGCGAAATAGAACGGGGTGAACGGGGTGGTACATAGGCCCCAGGGCGTCCGCCATCTTGGATTTGGGGTCCAAGGTTGTTCGAACACTTGTCATAAAGCTGATCACGTTCTCATGTATGATAGTGCACTGAGAAAGCGCGATACTTGTTGCGTACAGCCAGACGAAAGAGGCGAAACACGGCCGGGCCGGGCCGGGCCGGGCGGGGCGGGGCCGGCCCGCCGGGCCCAGCAGGGCCGCGCACGGCCTTGCGCCGCGGGCCGTGGAGGCCACATTTATTGTCCGATTTTCATCATACTTATATCAAATTGTTCGTTAAAGTACGGGCTACAACGTTTCTACGGAGCATTTTGGAATCCCCCGGCAGGGAAAGTCACAAATTGCCATTGAACAGAGTTGAACACTTTTGGAACACCTATTTTTTAACTTTGATCGCATTTCTGTTCGAAACTATCAGCCTAATGCAAAATAATTATAAAATAAATGTTGTAGGCCAAGTCTTTTCGCGTCGATCCCATTAAACCGCATTCCGCTAGCTTTATCCGTTCAAGTTTTACAGCTATTTTACCAAACCCCTGCATTTTGAACTTTGAACACCCCGTGTTCAAAATGCTCAACATGTACAAACAGGGATTTTTGATATGTTATAGTACTCAACGAGACGAACAAAGTCCACTATTCAAACCTTGTTCTCCAATTTTGTCAAGCTTTTGCCTCTCAGAAGCTTAATCTTCCTGGGCTAAAGGGGACGAGTGTGAAGTTGGCCACCAAAAAAGTGGCCACCGATTTGAGCTCACATCACATTGACTATGCAGCCACCAGTCTGGCACCAGAACGATTGCCAGCCACCAAACAGCCACCAGTAAGCCACCGGTCCAGGGCAGACCGGGTATGTATTTCTTAGTCTGGTCACGGACAGCATTATTAACAGTATCGTACTGCATGCATATAGTACCGTTGGTCCCGAGGGGGCCACCACTTCAGCTTAGGATGTACACAGGATTACGTGATTACAGGGATTACACATGAATTTTGTGGGATTGCACATGAATTTCCGGGGCTCAAACCAATAAATAAGAACAATTAGGTGAAATTTAGTGATAATTCTTCAACATTTGGTTAAGGATTACACGGATTACACAGGGATTACACTTGCAACTGTACACAGGATTACAAGAGTGGTGGCCGATGGTTCTGGTGCCAGACTGGTGGCTGCATAGTCAATGTGATGTGAGCTCAAATCGGTGGCCACTTTTTTGGTGGCCAACTTCACACTCGTCCCCTTTGAGTGCCCCGTAGGTGGTACTCGACTACAGAGCCCCTGTCTCGGCGCACAACGCCGACGCCCTAGCGCAACACTTGCTAGCCGCGCAACACCTTCTAGTTTCGGCCTTTTGTCGCGAAAATTCGCGCTCGGTTCAGCAGCGCCGCGCTCTCTCCGCCTTCCAAATTTTAGAAAAATCTCGTTGCCCCATTAAATTTATTCTAATTTGTTCTGGTTGTCATTTTGATCTAAATTCCGTGCGGCTCTACCTTTCCGATTTCAGGCTTATCCTTCAACATTTAACTTCCCTCCATTTTTCGACTACTGAAATTAAGCAAGCACTCGGGCTCTTAATCCAGGAGTTGCACTTGTGTTTCGCGGATTATACTTTCACTCGCCCGCCGCTTCTGTCTGCACGCTTGTGTGTGCCGCCGCGCCGTCCCGACAAGGGGTCAGCCCCACCGCCGCCGCCAACCCCCCCCCTCCTCATGCTTTCGACCACGACTTTCTGGTGGTAACGAACGAGTGCTTGCCGGCCGACATCGATGGTGTGGTCGGTCTGGGCATGTATGCCCTCGTCCGCGCCCATCGCCCTGCACCGCCCGCGCCTCGCTGTTAGTCGGCACAACACAACTCAGCCCGTCGTCGCCTTCCCTCTCGCCTTTTGTCGGTGCTGCCCCCCCGTCGGCGGGACCGCCGGCAAAACTACGGCCCCGCTCCGGCCCTCGCAGCGACGAGCGCCACCCGCCGCCGCCGCCGAAGCAGACAACCATCGTGGTCATGGGGCCATTCTCGCGGCGCCCCGGCCCCCTCGCTCCCGCCCGGGGGTCTCGCCCTCCCGGGTCGCCGGCCCAATGACTCCGACGCTGGCACGCATCACCGCAGCCGTCGCCGACCCGCGGACGTTCAACATCACGTTTGCTGTTGTGCCCTGCCTTGGGCCTAGCCGAGGCAGCTGCACATCTCGCCTGCATCCGGGACGCACACGCCCACTCACTCGTTCGAAGGCTCAGATTATTCTAGAACTCGGTCCCTTTCTCCCACGATGGCCCTTATCAAACTCCCCCTACCCGACCTAGGACGGCTAGGGCGAGGTTCCATGAGCTCGCGGGGTCAGGACCGAGGGCAGTTGTAAGCGAGGAGCCAAAGGACCAGCAACGAGTGGTAACGGGTGCCTGCCGGCAGCAAGCGAGTCTAGGAGTCGTCACCGGTGAGCATCGTATAGGGAGTGACTTAGTGTAAGGGGTGTGGCTGCCCCCTGTATAAATATATCTGGAATAAACCGTGCTGTAATCAGTGATCCGTTTCTGTGTACTCAAACGCGTTGCCAGTGATTACCCCGTCGCCCTGGATATCCGGGCATAACATTGCAAGTTAAGTGTATTGGACTTTTGTGTTGGGGGCCTTGTCATTCTTCAAATCCAAGGCACCACCAACCTTACTCGGCTTGCGAGTAATGCTGTACTGTTGACTTAGCACTTTAATTTTGTTTTAGATTAGAATACCGCCGTCGTCCGAGCGCCTGCTCTGTCACGTGGACGGCGCCTGCCCGCTGGCCTCCGGCACCCGGCCGACCTGGACACCAAGCTGGGGGGAGCTCGCAGCGAAAACCTGGGCGTGATGGCGGACTTCCGAGCCCTATGGAGGAGGCCCTCGAGGAGGCCCCACCACCTGTGGCGGGCTGACCATTAAGCCCAGCCGATAACCTCCTCAAACGACGCCGCCTTCAAGAATTTTTTTTCCTACCCCGCACCTCGTCGCTGCCCCCCCCCCCCCCCCCAAAATCAACAATCAAAGACTTTCTTGGTGTCCCGTTCGCCCGCTGCCGTGCCACGCGGGCAACAAGACTCTGTCGCTCGCCCACATCGTCTGTGTTGCCATCGAGCACTTCTTCGCGGGTGGCAAAGGTCTGGTGGAACGCGTGCGATTGTTGGCACGCTTTCTGGACCATTACGTTGCCACCCTGCGCCACGACCTGAGTGCCCTGTGGCTGCAAATCGTCACCGAGGACGACAAGTCCGACTGGGAGGCGACGTTCCCGGACGTCATCGACGAGGCGGAGCTATGGCGTCTGGCTCTCCTCCACTACCGCCTATTGCAAGGTATGAGGCGGTCCTCTATCCGATTCGTCCCGAAGTTCTGATGCTGAATCAGGCTCAGGAACGGGAGATAGCCATTCTGCGGGAGAAGCTGTTGCATCTCCCGTTGCAGATGAAGGCTTTCCCGGCCCAGTACAAGGACCAGTCCTTGGTGATACTGGGAGTGGGGCTCATCGAGTACCTGATGATCTCCCTGAACTAGCGCCGGGAATCGGAGAAGCCCTGGTGAGACAGACCGACCGTCGAAATGTACCGACGCGTCGGTTTTGCGTCGAATCCGACCAAAAACCGACCATAGTTGTCGTATTTCCGTCGTAATTGACGGAAATATGACGTCGGTCACGTGTCGACGTCAAAAATTTGTCGGCTGGAACCGACAAAAGGTCCGATAGACGTCGGTCGCTACGAGATTACGACGTCGACGTACATTCGACGCAAATAAAAGGGTCGTCAGCTAGCCATCACACGTCGACGTCAATAACCGACGACGGTCGTGTCAGGCCGATGTCGCACGGGTGGGACGAGACGCGGGACAGACAGTCGTCGGGGTGGACCGACGTCGGCAGACTCCGACGTCGTGTCAGGCCGATGTCGCACGGGTGGGACGAGACGCGGGACAGACAGTCGTCGGGGTGGACCGACGTCGGTAGACTCCGACGTCGTGTCAGGCCGATGTCGCACGGGTGGGACGAGACGCGGGACAGACAGTCGTCGGGGTGGACCGACGTCGGCAGACTCCGACGTCGTGTCAGGCCGATGTCGCACGGGTGAGACGAGACGCGGGACAGACAGTCGTCGGGGTGGACCGACGTCGGCAGACTCCGACGTCGTGTCAGGCCGATGTCGCACGGGTGAGACGAGACGCGGGACAGACAGTCGTCGGGGTGGACCGACGTCGGCAGACTCCGACGTCGTGTCAGGCCGATGTCGCACGGGTGGGACGAGACGCGGGACAGACAGTCGTCGGGGTGGACCGACGTCGGCAGACTCCGACGTCGTGTCAGGCCGATGTCGCACGGGTGGGACGAGACGCGGGACAGACAGTCGTCGGGGTGGACCGACGTCGGCAGACTCCGACGTCGTGTCAGGCCGATGTCGCACGGGTGGGACGAGACGCGGGACAGACAGTCGTCGGGGTGGACCAACGTCGGCACTCCCACGTCGTGTCAAAATTTAGAATTGTTTTCTTTACCTCCTAAAGGTTTATCACAGTTAAAGTTCAATAAAAGCTACCCTTTCTCAACAAAAAATAGAATTTATTATCTCTGAACTGACTCATCAGAAATAACTTAAAACACAAAAGCACTAAATAACTTTAAAATGATCACACTTTTTAGTCTATTTCAAGACCATTTGGCAAGGAGGACACATACGTAACACCAAGGACTTGATGTCTCACAACAGGGCAACGAACTTCAGCTATTCTTATAAAATGATGTAAGTTTCCTTCTGGTCTGACCCTACAAATGTGGGGAGCTAGTTGCAATGGCAATACATCTAGTTCTGTTACAAACATTCCACAAAAATCTGGGCGACCCTGAGCACTGATAATCACAATTGCGGAACAAATGCAAAAAGTATCCTGTTTGGTTAAGATCACAGTGTTGTCATGCAGTTTTTGACGGTTCACTCGAGCAGAGTGAAATTCACAGCTGCCAATAATGACCCGCTGAAATTCTTGGATGCTGTCACATTGGTGTCCCTCACGAGTCAAGCATTCAAGTTCTTGGGGACTTGGACATCGTTGAAGAGGATTACCTAAAAGATGAACACCATCTATATCTGTCCGACTCAAGTGCTTGTCCTTGGACATTAAGAGAACAATGTAGTCTCGGATATCATTAGATATACCATTCTGATGATAAGTGGCTGAAAGGACATGTTGCTCCATTAAATGACGTGTAGCTATTTGAATAAGGGAGCCTTTTGGAGATGTAACTCTGGACAGAATTTTCTGATTATATGATTCGAAGTAAAACATTGAGTAGCAATGAAGTGGTCCCCAGAGACGAACAATTCTAGCTAAGTGCGTCATGAGATGAACAGAGGGTGTCACCTCTTCGAGTCCATAAAATTCTTCATACTGCTCAACGTATCGGTGCAATATTCTTTCAGCCAGGTCAACTTCTTCTGCCGTAATACTGTCTTGTGTGAGGAGGAATGTGGGATATGAGAACTGTTGCCAGTGGTCCAGTTGAGGTCGAGGAATACGCAATCCTTCCAAACATGGCACTGAATAGTGAAAAACCCAATTTCTCCATTCAGAGGCCTTGTAACTTCCTCGCTTTCCAAAATCGAAGGGAGTTCTTGAAATTTTGGAAGGTGGCTTTGCCTGGAGAAATCTTGCATTAATTCTTCTAACTTTTTCAGCGACAGGCATGTTACCGAGATGTAGCAGAAGTTCAGTATGAGCAGGGGCCACTCGTTAAAAAATGGCATGAAGATTGTCTATGACGTTGCCTGTTGCAATACGATAATGTTGAAGGAATAAAAGCCTTGATATTCCTCTAAAACCTCTCACTGGCTCTCTTGCCTGTGCAGCAGCTATCATATCTGCCCTGCAATTTTCATTTGTCCTTATTTGGGGGGGTGGCACTGCAGGATGAGGCTGGGAAGGGTACCTCATACTACCACCTGCATACACTCCTCGATGGTCACAAATAAAACAACCATGATGGCTATTGTATTGAACCATATTGAGCATGGGAAATCTAGCTTTGTAGTCCACGCACAGGCACAGAGGCACAAACTTACTGGTCACATTATTGACACCATCAAAACAAATCCTTCCTGAGACAATTTGCTGCACTGTTTCACAAAGGGACGGAGAAATGTGTTCATAGCTGGTGGTTTTGTGTCAATCCATATCCCACCCAGTATGGTGTGTTTTTGGCGAATCTTGGGAGGTAGATCCATAAGACGGAGAAGTAAAGGCCATGCTTCTGCTTTCGGGTTTTTTCCTAATCTCAGTCCATCTAAATTAATGACATATGAAAAATTGAAATTTGATGACAAAATACCATTTGCAGCCTGCAGTTCTAAAAAGGCTGACCCATCAAATATGTCCTCATAGGCATCAACATTGATTTTCACCCGAGTATTTCTGTACTGAAGATGATCTCTCATCTCAGGTATAGATACAAGATGCAAGAGTTGTTTTTTTTATGCTTACACTGACAAACCACTTTAACTTTGACTTTGGTATGTTCCGTCGACAGGTGATGCACCTCTTTTCTTCATTATCTGGTACACTGTCATAACGTCCCAAATATCTAGCAAAAACTGGACAATATGCAAATTTGGTTATACCTTGACCACTATGAGAGAGTAATCTCCAAAGACCTTTCGTGCAAGTAGGGAACAGAACAGAGCCAAGCAAAATATTCTCTGCCTTCAAGGTGTCAATTAGGGACTTGTAGGTCCACTTATTGGCTGAAGCTAATGCAAGAAATATGAGGAGTCCCTCTCTCACAGTCCTATATCGGTTGAAGTGGGCAGCTCTATTAAGAGCAGGCTTGTTATTGAAGTTGAAAAAGGGCTCATTGTCACTATCTTCATCGGATGAGGAGGAGGAGGAGGAGGAAGAGGAAAAAGATGCTGCTGATGATGGTGATGATGGTTCATCAGGGTCACTTGAACCATCATCTGATGACAATGAAGTCTCTAAATCTGATTCTGGATCCTCAGGAAATGGAGGATCATCACCGTCTTGCATGTCCATATTCTCATTAAGAAACAGAACTTCCAAGTCAGAGCAATCATGATAGTCTGAGTCCTCAGACTCTTCCTCATCTGAAGTGACGTACGATAATATCTGAAAGCAGTAAGAAAAGGATAAATAACACAATTTAATCACCCCCTTCTTTCATAAACATACAACAATTGTATAGACAGGAGTAAAATAGTTATACTCACATCGTCATGTACTTCAAACGACTGCATGTCATCTTCCAAGTAGTGACAGTTCATTTCACCATCAGATCCTTGTAGTACCTAAAAAGCAAACATTCATGCCACGTAATTTAGCAGTCTATAATTTACATTTAAACCATAACATTTATTTTTTACTATGGAGTGTGATTGTTGTAATACCAGAAGAATTAAGCAAAGCTTAGTTTGCAGTCTCAAGTTAGAGCAGTTCACATAACATTAAGATTGTGGCGTAAACTGTTATTTTGATAGTTTGAAACGAAAATTGACCCAAAACAGAATTGACACATGAGTCAGAACAGTAAAGTGTAGCTTACATTCACTGTAGGTGGGGACTGGGACTGGAACTTCTTTTCTTCAATATTACATTCCACCTCATCATTTCCTGTGAGACCTTCACGATAACTATCTTCGCCATCTTGCTCTTGCAGAAACTACAGACAAAACAGTAAATGAAAGGAATAGCTAATAAACAAGTATTGAGAGGATTCATTCATGAAACATTTGTCATAACACTGTCGTTCAACTTACATTAGAATCTGGTTCAGTATTATTGTCACTTTCCAAATCACTTTTGTCACTGTGCCCTTGAAGTTCCTAACAATAACAGAGATATAGAAATATTAGTAAAGTCGTCTGCTCGTTCAAACCTCAAGATTAACCTCTCCTAACGCATTAAACGTCGACAAAAGCAAGCAAAACATCATTAAATCCGTAATTCATAACAGGGAATGCAATGAAAGAGTACAAAAAATCCAAACTGCTTCATTACAATTGTTATTAGCACTTGCAAATGAAAATGAAAAGGTTATGAAGATGGTGTAAACTCACATCTTGAAATCCTTGTTTTACTCCACTGTAAGCCAAGACCAACTTTTTCTTCCGTCTGCGATACTCAGTAGACGTAGACACTGTTGAAACACGTTTACTCATATTTTGAGAAGGAAATATGATTCCAAACACAATGAGTTGTTCTTGTTTTCCATCATTTCTGATGTTCAGGCCCAGCCAACGGCCATAGGCGTTTCCGGTGGCCTGCTGCCTCCCCGCTTCCCCCGCACCTCAGGTCGTCTTCCAATACTGCCACCAACACAGACTTGAAATTTCACATGTTGTTGTACACTTTTCTCATAGTAAGGTTCCATGACAGCCCCCCAAACTGATGTGATTTGTTAGATAGTGTACACACATATCACGTAGTATAGATTTTAAGCAAATTAATAGGTATAAGTTATAAATTGTTCATGTAGGATTTTAAGTATGTTGTGGTGGTACATAAACAAAAACACAGCTGTTGGTCGTCTGCTTGAGGAGCAGCATGGCTTCATGACAACCATGCAAAATGGGCATCAAAATTAAAAAATGCTGTGCGTTTGGGTGTGTATTCACCAAAAAACCCAGAGATGGGAAAAACATATTTGTTTTCCCAAAAGATAAAGATCGGTAGGTTCGGATTCTATTCTTTATTCTGAAGATGTCAGGATTATCATGACTAACATAACCAATCCCCATGTTCATGTAGGTGTTTAAAATGGATTCAAAATTCTAGCAACTGTAATTTAATTAAAACAAGTTTAAAATCCATTCAAAATCTTATGTTCCTCTGCCCTGGCCATTTTACCAGTGATCAATTTTTTAGTCCTATAGAGAGGAAATCTCTAAAGAGATTTGCTGTTCCAACAGTATTTGATGTTCAGCCGCTATCTGAAACACAGATGAACATTTACAAAACACATTGTGGTATGTTCTCTTTTGAAATAATATGTTAAAGGACTCCGTCAATAGCATTTGTTGGAATATCTCACATTTAAATCCTTCTGCAGATAATACGTGCACTGAAACATCCTGTGGATATTCTGAACATGGCATTGATCTTGAACCCTTAGGTAAGTTTGCATGATTTGGACATTTGAAAGCGAGGGGGAAAGAACTTGAGCTATTGTCAATCTTCTTTGGCCAGTTGTTATCCGTCATCTGCATTTGCAATACATTTGCATTCACAATAATTGTACACCATTTTCACCACTTAAGTCCCCCTCTTCTGAAAAAGTTGGAAACAAATCTAGAATGAATCTGAATGCTTTCAGGCAAGCACAAGCTGAGTGATGAGGAGGAAGATGCTGATGAAGTGGCCAGCAAAGTGTTTGTTCTGGATGCGGAGAATTGGGAGGATGAAATCCCTACCACCACACCTGTTGGTACAAATGAGGATTCTGGAGAACCAGTACCAGAAATCTTGGATAGTCCAGATGATACTTCTCCTTCTCCTCCTCTTACAGAAGTGAAAGCTCCCCGCATAGGAAGTATGTATTGCTTTTTTGAAATTACCATGCAGCAAAACCCAATACTCACTTACAGCCTAGTAGCAATTATAATATAATCAAAATAAATTAATAAATTTAATAAAATAAAATATTTTGTAATAAATTTAATACAAAAAAAAAAATTTTTTTTTGTAGGAACCCTGATACCAAATGGCAGTAAGCTTCGAAGTAAGACGTGCACCAGAGCCAGAGTAAGTGCAAATCGCCTTCTTCAAATGAGTGGTGTTCAGAAACCCAAATCTGCCATCTCAGCTGACTGTGCCAAAGTCCTGCGCACAGCACAACAATATCGGACTATGGCACAGGATGTTGTTAGAAGACTGAAACTTTGCCAAAGACAGAAAACATCAATGGAGAAGTTGTGCAAACGTAAATTTATTAATCAAGTGGAAGAGCTCCTTATTTCGCCTACATCCAGGCAAATTTTGAGAGGGGAGCTGAGGAACTTCCGAAAAAAACCAAGGGGTAGGAATTGGACTTTAGACGATAAATTATTCTGGCTTGCTGTATTCAAAAGAAGTCCCAGAAGCTACAGGTTTCTAAGACAGCACCTCACGTTACCTTGTGAAAAAAGTTTAAAGACCATTTTGAATCAGGTCCCACTGCAAGCTGGTATATCAGATGTGCTCCTCTCTCTCATAAAATCCTCTGTGTCTCGTATGAGCCCCCTTGAAAGACAATGCACCATAATGTTTGATGAACTGTTCTTGAGCAGCCACTTGCAGCTCAACAAGAAGAGGGGTTGTGTTGATGGATTTGAGGATTTTGGGAACAGAGGGCGCACTCACCTACCTGCAGATCATGCCTTGGTTTTTATGGTGCAAGGGCTATACACTAAATGGGTTCATCCAGTGGCCTTCTACTTTGTTCATAAGACCTGTCCTTCTGAAACATTGAAGATCTTGATCCAAGACGTTATCAAAGCATGTTGTGGAATTGGCTTGAATGTGCTTGCTACAGTGTCAGACCAAGGGCCTACAAACAGAGGTGCTGTCCAACTTTTGAAAGATGACTCCCCTGTACCAGATAATATTATTTACTCTGTTGGCAACAAAAAACTGGTCCATATATGGGATGTTCCTCATAGTTTAAAAAATATCCGGAATAATTTATTGACAAGTGATCTTAAATTTGACAATGGGAAGGTTGCCAAATTTAGACATATTATAGAGTACTTTAAATTGGACGAGGCTGCATCTCAGCTTAGCAAACTTACTAGGAAGCATCTTAATCCGAATGGGAAAACTAAAATGAGAGTGAAATATGCTGCTGAAACCTTAAGTGAGACTGTCAGTAGGAGTATGGAGGGTTATTACAAAGTGTCTGGAGGAATGTACTTAAATGGTTGCATGCTAACAGTAGAGCTCTTAAGAAATGTAGACAAATATTTTGATCTCATGAATGGCCCCAGATGTTCTACCGAAGAGAAACCCAAACACTTCAGAAAAAATGTCACATTGAAGTCAGTACACCATACAGAATGGCCAAAAATGAGTGAAGCCCTGAAAAAATGGGTGTTCATCAGGAAATCAAATGGTGAAGAACACAAGCCTCCCTGTCTTAAAGGACTGATTACAAACATACAGTCAATGCAGTGGTTGTGGCTGCAGATTTTGAAAGCAGCAAAGGATCCAAAACAGGCTGTTTTAAAGCTTCGCCATCTCAACCAGGATCCACTGGAAAATTTATTTGCCTGTATTCGCCAATGTGTGGGTTCTGGTACAGATCTTACCTGCACCTCATTCATTTCAGCCTTAAAAACCTAGCCTTAAAAACCTGTATCATAACAAAATTTGTTGGTATTGTGAAAGATAAAAACTGTGCAGATGATGGATCCCACTACCTCAGTGACATGAGGAGCCTGCTGACCGAAGGGCATGGTCAGGACATGGCCAACAATGGTGTGGAGACAGAAACTTTGTTACGAGGTGCTCGTCCTGTCCCACCCGAAGTTCAGTCTGGTGTTACTAGAATTGTCCAGCAGGCCCCCTCCTTCCTGAGTGCAGTGTTGCTCAATGAGCTCATTGACAGCACATGCAAAACATGTGTCAATGTCTTGACCACATCCCAGAAGAATGCCAACTTTCAGTTTTGTCTGAGTGCTACTCATGCTGCTATGCGCCCGTTCATCAAGTTCTACTCAACATCACTGTTCATTGCTTCATTCAAAAAA
The DNA here is from genome assembly GCA_029379305.1 of Frankliniella fusca. NCBI lineage: Eukaryota > Metazoa > Arthropoda > Insecta > Thysanoptera > Thripidae > Frankliniella > Frankliniella fusca. The sequence continues at coordinate 317,975 of JAHWGI010000321.1, read as the reverse complement.
TGCCAAGATATGTTTCTCCGGGAGTATAAGAAGATCATGCACTTAAAATCCTTTAAAAGGCGAATTGAAGAACTGTGCTCTCAAAATTCAGGAGATTGGTCCTGGTATTCTTGTGAACAGCATGCACCAGGTTTTTTGATAAAGCTGCATGACCGTATTGCTGTGACACTCATTTCCAGGAAATGCAAACAATTAAATGTAGCAGCAAAGAGTGGTATTTTTAAGCGTACCAGACAAATTTTGGCTGGAGCCTGTAAAGGTCAAGAGGGGCTGCTTGCCGAGGAGGAAGAAATGGTGTTAGATCCCCAGGATCTCAACTTCCTAGAGGGTCCCCAAACCCAACTCTTGCTTCCACCACCAGGTGCATTTCAATTTCTGGTCTCCTTCCTGAATGTTGTGTTTGGTCACATCATAAGTAGATCCTGTGTCATTATCAAAGTCTGGTAACCAGAGAGTGTTCTGTCTCAATTCCACTGTTAGCTGTCTTTTCACATGTGCTTGCAAGCCCTTCTCTCATGTTGCAAGGAAGGTCTCAAAGTCATCTTCATAGTTTCCATTTTCATCAAAAACCCTGGTGTAGGCTGGTGACCTACCACAACCAATCTCCTGAATTTTAAGGGCACATATCTCCAATTTCACTTTTAATTGGTTGGAAGTTCATTATCATTTTTAACAATTCCAATGAATGCTATTACTGTACATAGTGAACCCACTGTTGAAGGAACCACATACCGGTTCTCAAGTGCATCCCGGAGAAAAACTTCTTTGACATTTTGTAAATGAAGAAATGAACAGTTGTGTTGGGTAGAACTTCATAAAAGGGTGCATAGCAGCATGAGTAGCACTGAGTCAAAATTGCATTCATTGCATTCTTCTGTAAGGTGGTCAATAGAATTGAACATTTTGTTAAAGTTTGTTCTGAACCCTTTGGGTCTCTGTGACAAATAATCTGGGTCCGTTCGTCACATCAGCATATTGGCCTGTATCACTTCTGAGCTCCACTGTTAGCATGCCTCTGTTAGAAGTAACTGCATTTCATTCATTTCAGCGATTTACTGTGTTGTTTCAGTTTTGATTATTTGGAGTAGCTGGGATTATTCTTGTATTTGGTCTTCTGCTGCTGGACGCCTGAATAAGGATAAGTATGATTCCTCAACTCCTCAATCTATCTTTTAAGTCACCATTCGTGGTATTTTCATTTTGGGAAATAACATCTGTCATCACACCTCAAAATTCTACTCTCAGTTTCTGGAAGCCTTTCATTTAGCTATTTGTAGAAATGTCGGATGTTGCACAATTTGAGATGACTTACTTCTGCCAGAATAAAATGAACAGTGATTTTTCTAAAATTAAATCAATACATATGTCTTTTCCCAGTATAGTAAGGCATTTATAGTTGCAAAAATAAAATCAATACTATAACACAACTGAAATTAATTTTACTGGGGAAATAGATTCATTTTATACTTGCACAAGTGTCATCTGCAACCAAGAAAGTTGATGATCTCGTGTACTCTAGAAAAGGAGTTCTCACATTATTGAACTTTTTCAGGTCCACCTACAACGCCTGCTCCAGCTTCAACACCAGTGAGGAGACTTGTGACACCTGCTAGCAGCAGGAGAGGAAATGTCCCTCTCACAGTGACTGTATGTTTGTGCTTGCCTGTTCTTGAAATTATATCATATGACAGTCAGAGAATCATTTTCTAACTTTTCCAGCCTACTGCACTTTCCTTTCAATCCCCTGGAATTTTTCCCATCTCTGGGACGCCCAAGCTAGGGCTTAATGGGACATCAATGACCAGTGCTTCCAGATCCTGTAGCTCACCAGTAAGTAAATAAATGTTCCATCGTTGTAAATATATATAATTTGATCTTAGTAAATCATATACCAGTATTTTCCCTGCACAGATGAACGTAGGATCTCTGGAAGGGAAGAAGAAGGTGATGGCTGCCTGGGCCTCATCTTCCTCCTGTACTCCAGTGCAGCCATTGCCTACTCCTGAGGCTCCTATAGACATGGAGCAGCTGGCTAGAGCTGGGAAGGTTCGAAAGTGTTAATTGTTGTGCTATGCTTCTATTGTTGGAAATATTATTTTGACCAAGTTGAACTTCTTATCCATTTTTCTGAACAGGTTGAGACACTCACTAGGCCTGTCATAGCTAAATTTTTAAAAGGAAAGTGCAAGGTTAGCAATATCAAAAAGCAAGATCTGTGTGCAGCTGTCTACAGCTTCTTTAACATTCAGCGTAAGTAATTTCAATTTCAATTTCAAGGTTTTGCTTTTTGACGCCTGTTATTTAGTTATGTTTTTGATACAAGCTTGTATACAAGCACTCTGTTGTTTTTATTTATGTACATGTTACATAATGATATTTTTGTTTTTCAATTTCATATTTTTTCTAATAAATGTGACTTGTAACGATATTTTTGTTTCAATTCATTATTTTTTCAAATGAATACCATTTTGTCCTGTATATTTCGAACATTCATTCTCCATATGGAATCGTAAGCACGCCGTAGGCTTTGAATAAACGCGGAGTCACCAGCTTGACCAACATACAAATCACAAAGGACGCTCACCCAAGCTCACGCTTCGGAAATGTAGGGTTATTTCGCAGTTGTAATGTTGGCAGTACTGGAAGACGATCTGTGACGTCACGCGCCACAAGCGTCCGTCCCGCAGCCCTGAGTTGCCTGGGCTTGCTGATGTTGGTGATGAGCAGTAACGGCTACCCTGAGCTGACCGCTGACCGGCTCCCTGCTGGGGGGAGGGGGAGGGAGGATGGGAGAGGGCTGGGAGGGGAAGAGAGGGGGGGGGGAAGTGCGCTACCTGTAATTAATGTTCTAATGGCTCGGTGAAGTTTATTTTGCCAAAAAAATGAAAAAATAAATTCATAATATTTTTAAAACAACGCTTATTTTGGTAACGCTCGTGCATCTTATAGCCAATTCAATACAAAATAGACGTTGTGTTGACTACTGACTTCTATTCTTTCCTGTAGTCAGGGCAGCCAGCAACGACACACGTCGTGGTATGTAACGGCCATTTGTTAGCGTACGTAGAAATTACTTGGATCACTTTATACGTACAAGTTCATACTGTCAAAAAGTAAAAATTTATTATGAAACTTTTTGTTTCCAAGCTCTAGTACGTTTTGAAACAAAAAATATTTGCGTGCTTTCCTTTTACTGTGCAGGTGTTGGAAATAGTTCTCACACAGTTGTCACACTTGGCGCCCGACCGTTAAAACATTCAGGTTGGGGAAGATGAGGTGAGTAATCCTCTAATATTCAACTTAAAAATTATGTGATTTGTATTTATTTTAATCTTATATTTTATCAATGTTGGAAATGAAATCTTTGTTCTAGATCTACTGTGGCAATGGCATTGTAGTCAAGAAATTTGACATTTATGATGTCCCTGAGGAGACCACATTTGGTCGTAGAGTCAACAAACTGTGTGACATTTTTTGGAAAGACAAGGCATACTGCCACTTCCTCTCAGGAAAGTGTCTCAGGGCTCCCCAAGACATGGTAATATATAAAATAACAGATGAGGAAATCAAGGCTATGAAACGTAAGTGTTCTGAAGGAAGGAAAATTTCCTATGGGCAAGTGTGAAAGTAGGTACACTAACGTACAGGAAGTAATTTTTATGATTCTTTTTTTTGGTTCACTTAAGGAATTTTAAAGAAAATGTCTTGGGAAGGTGTGCCATGCGGCTCAACTGACCTGTCTGGTCATTCTATTCGTGAAGTTGTCAAGCATTACACCAGCGAATGCCTGACAAGAAAATTGGGTGGCAAAAAACGCCCAAAGCAACAGCAAAAACAGCAACTTAGGAAGAAGAAGATGAGTAGTGACAGTTCAGATGAAGGCTCATTGATTCAGAAGGCAAACAAGAAAAAAAGAGCACGAAAGACTGCTATCTCTGAAACTGAAAATAGTAGTACCAGTGAAAATGGAAGTGGGAGCGAAAACTAAATTTACATTTATTTTTTAAAGTAATACTTGACTCTGAAAGTTTATTTTGTTTTTATGAAGGATTTCATTTGTATTGAATACTGTTACAACAGATGAATCCACAAATGTGTTTTAAAGTTGTTGCATGTTTGACTTTAAATTTTGAAGTTTCATTTTATTTTTTCTAATGAAGAATTTTATTAGTAACAAATGTTACAATCAATCAAACTATTTTATGTCATATATTTCACTTAAAAGGTTGTTTGTTGTTTTTTAATTTTTTAATGAATATTTATTTCATTTGTAACAGACAACTAATCAACCTTTAAATTTTGTTTGTAGACTGTCTGGCAATCAATGTGAAACTGTGCGATTTTATTCCTGTACCATCTTGGTCTAATTATAATCCATTATCTCAAGGGTTACACTTCCAATGGTGTTGACATTTTAAAATAGTACTTTAAGGCCAATTCCCTTAGTGAAGTACTAGCTGATTTCACATTATTCTTCTTATACTCCAGATGTTGCCATGAAAGCATGAAAGGACTAAATGACCCAGTGAGAAATCATCATTCACAAATACATCAATTTGACCTCATAAACGAGTATTTGATGATAACATGCCCCATAATTTGATGATAATTTGACGAATTTTCGTCAAAGTAAAGTAATTTTGATTGATCATTTCTCACTGGGTAAGTGGCACAAGTGAATTTGAGAAACTGGTGTGCGAGGTAAGCGGAGGGCGTGCGGGTGCAGCCCTCTGCTGCACTCCGGGAATCGGGGGAGTGGTGGGGGTAATGCTGTTGTCTCTCTCGCACCGCCTGCTTTCTAATGGGTAAAAAGGGATGGAGATAGCCTTGGATATAGCACAATAGTGTGTTTCGATTAGAAAAGGCAGAAGACTAGCGGATAGAACAAAAAGCGTCCTCATTGGCTGAGCCCCCCACCACCACTAGCGCGCTCACATGGCGCGAAGCGTTCAGCCAATCAGGACGCTTTTGTTCTATCCGCTATTCTTCTCCCTTTTCTAATTGAAACACACTATAAGTGAACACCCGCCCCGATCTCGAATCTCGAAGTGATAGGGCCCTGGTGCAGCTTGCAGCGGTGCCTCGAGAGCGGATTGTGTGCGATTTTTCAATCGTATCGCTACGAATCGGTTGGTAATGGCGAAGGAAGGGGCGGGAGTAGGTGGATTCGTAGCGATACGATTGCGTACTAAAGCGCCCTCCGCTGCGCTTGCGTACGTGCGTCTAAACGACGTCATCGCGACGTCGTCGCCGCCGCCGCGGTAGCGCGATGACCCTCCCGTCTGACGACGCAGCGACGTCCGTCCAACGTCGTAACGACGTCCGTCCGACGTCGTAGCGACGTCCGTCCGACAGACGTCGGAACGATGGACGTCATTGTTGACGTCGGACAGTAGGACGTCAAGTACGGGCATGAACTGCGGTCAAAAGAGTCTACGACAACCGCCAGGGTCGGGATTGGTCGGTCAGTCGGTCGTATTTCGACCATCACCGTCGATAGTCGATATGTGTCGGTCGGTCGAAAGCTACGTCATGAAGTCGTCGGATACGACAGTGATCCGACGTCAGAGAGACGTCCTCTTCGGTCAAAACAGGACGTTTATCCGACGTCGGTTGTCGGTCGTAGTATCGTCCGTCTGTCTCACCAGGGAGAGAAAGTCCAAGCGGGGCGAGCAGGCGGACGTGCTCTTCGAGAAGCTGCCGGAGGAGATGGAGCCAACCGGCTTGTACAGTTCGGATTCCACTGGCCTCCTGCGGATGAATATCGGAACCTGGATGTCGCAGGACAAACGCGACTTCTAATCGGGTCTCTCCGACATTTTCTCCGGGAGAGTCAGCAGCGTCCTGGAGGAGTTTCGTCGCTCCCGACAGAACGCGAACGTGGGACGTTTCTGCGCCTTCATCCTGAATTCGCTCCACGAATCTCTGGTATCGAAGAACGACTACACGCCCTTATGCCCCGAACTTTTGGAGCCACACGAGGACGTACTGCGTATGTGGTCGACGCCCTCGTCTTCGAGGCCGCCTGCCTCCTCCAGTAGGGCTACGGAGCGACTTCCAGGCACGGACGACGACCTGGATCTCCTACTGGCAGCAGCGGAAGCCGACGATACACTACAGGTATGTACAGATCTAGACCGTATTACGCATTGCTATGTCTTCGTTTGCGAATCTGATATGGACATGGAAATGTTACTTTTCTACGTTTTACAAGTTGTACTGTCTCTTGCGATTCTGTGACGGGTATTTTGTTTGTCTGCACCAAGGAGCCGTCGGAGACACTGCTAGTGGAGTCCTCGCCGCCGTCGGAGCAGTCGCCGTTATGCTGCCTTCCCTGAGGCTAGCTCAATCTGCCATACTGCCGCCTTGAGGCTATCTCCCCCCTCCTGGTTCATGAATATTGGCCCTCCGTCTAGACTCCTGTTATCTCCCTATTCTCTGGAATAAGGGGAAAAGCGTCTGTCCCTAATCCCTGGAATTGAGGGAGCAGTTGGTGTCATACCGAGTCCTTAAAAAGGCACGGTCCTCTCTGGCAGGCTCTCAGTAGTCCTCCATCCAGCAGCCAGAGCGTATCGTTCCAACCAGTGTGTCGTGTGTGCCTGTTATACGAGCTGTTCTACTCTCAGGTGTTGTGAAAGTAAGTGTACCACTGCCCACTTGTACTGTGAACATTGACTACTGTGCGACCTATTGAATAAACCTCTGGCTCATATGATATTGTGGCATCTCTCAATCAAACCCACTGCAAACAGAAGGATTTAGTGAATCGATACCCTGAGTGCGTGCTCTTGGTGTGAGGCAAGGCGCGCACTCACGCCTGCCTGTTCAAAGCAGAGAAAGTCAAGAAAATATATATTGTCTGGTAGACTAGCTAACTCCGTGAGAGAAGGGACTTCCAAAACAAAAGAGAGATATCGACTTGTACTTGTTCTCGAAAACTATCGAAGAACCCACGGAGAAAAGCTCTCGTCCTCACAACGTCGCCGCCGTCCCCCTTATCGCCGCGGGCATCGTCACCGGAGGAGGAGCCGGAGGAGAGGCAGCCGTCGACGTCGCGGAGGCGGCAGAGGCCATCGAAGAAGGCGTCGGAGCAGGGGAAGAGGGCCAAGAAAGTAGCCGAGAAGAAAGCTCCAGCGAGCAAGAAAGCCGGTCCGAAACTGATCCAAGCCCGTCTGGATCAGATGGGAATGGGACCGAAGGAGTCGCTGGCGACGATTGTGGGCCGCCTTATCCACACCTCGTCCGTATGCTTCGCTGTCCACATCTTCAGCGGAGGATACTGCACGATATCGCCGTCCCCAGCCCTGGCTCTACTTTTAGTGAGCTTGGTAAGGAACTGCGATGCCGCATGGATGCCCACATCAAAGGGAACGCGGGAAATTCATATTTTTTTGGTTATTTCTGTCTATTCATTTAATTACTATTCTTTATATAACATTCTCGATTTTTTTTCATGTTTAATTGTGCAGGAAGCCTTGTCTGGGGGGCAGTATGCCATCGAAAGAAGAGCGGCGTCGGCGGCGCTGTTCATGGATAGGATCGACGGGGAGCAGGTGGACCTTTTGCCAAATTTTAATGCATCATAAACTTAATTTGTTTTTCACGTAAAATTTTAACTTCATTTGTTTTATTAATTTCTTTTAACCTTTTAATTATTTTTTTTGCGATGACTTCTGCCTTTGAGACGAGGACGTCTCATTTGTACAGGTAAGGGATGTTGTGTTCTTCCCTCGGTTATCCGTGGGAGCGCACACATCGCTCCGCCGACCGCCGCACGTAACTTTCCTGCAAATCACGAGCTCTGGTTTTTTCCCTCGCTGGCGCGTTTCGTCGCCGGCCGCCTGTTTACAGACCCAATAGGGGAGGTTTTAGGGCGGCCGTTTCAAGCGCACCGGCCTAGGCACGGTCTTGTGGGGGAGTGCGTAATGGTCACATGGTGACCTCGTGACTTCCACCCCCCACGCCAGCCTACCTCTCCGCACTTGACGCGGAGAGGAGCTGGGACCGTGCACCAGTTTTACGAATCAGTCGCACGGAGCCAGCTGGAGGGTAGACACCAGGAGCAGAAAGAGTGTGCGAGCGATCAGCGGAGACGGACGATCCGGTGAGTGTCGGCAGGGAGATCATCCTTACAAACTGAGGTGCCCAACCTATTGCCTATGCTACACTCCTGAACTAAACTACTGCTATTCCTGTGAGAAACCCTTAATAAACCTATAGTTAAGCCTGTCAAACGCTTCCCTGTATTCAAGACTACTCGCCAGTATTTTCCCCGCTACCAATTCAAGACTTCGGTCATAACAGTGGGGCGAGAAACTTAATGACGTAGTGACTAATCTGACACTCACTGAGAAATTTCTGGAAATGTACTTAAGACAGTCAGATGTTTCAAAGTATGACGTGCTTGCTATGTTGTCATCTCAAGTAGGAACTTCAACATTGCGAATTGTTGCTGTGGCATGGTGTTCGGGAGTGGCGAATTCTGACAGACTGTGCTAGAGGAAACATACCGTTCCAGGCGATCCGAATATCACAGTTTCAGAAATTACTGGTGAATATCTCCGAAGATTTTGGGAAGAAGGAAAACTGTCCATTAGTCCACAGTCAATTCATGCATATGCGAACCACCGGCTTGCAGAATTTGCAATGTCTGAAGGTATTCTGAAAGCCCGCGTAAATTTACCGGTGCTGTATTCTACTGATCGCGCTCTCAAACTTTTCTATGCAATTCCAATAGATTTTATGTGGCAAAATATGCAGTGTAGAGTTTTGTCAGACAACCAATTAGTAATTTTTTAAAACGACGGACCACAAGACGAACATGTCGTATTGCTTTCACCAATCCAAACCAAACCATGCATTACAGAGCACTATGTTCAATTGTGCAGGAAGCCTTGTCTGGGAGGCAGTATGCCATCGAAAGAAGAGCGGCGTCGGCGGCGCTGTTCATGGACAGGATCGACGGGGAGCAGGTGGAGGCAGCCGACGCCCTCCTGGAGATGGCGGACCTGCCCCCATTGCTATCTCCGCTCTCGCCCACGCCGCCCAACATCCGCCCCACCCTTCCTCCTCCACCTGTGTCCGCCACTCTGGAGGACGCCGACGGCGGGTTGGTGGCTCAGCTCACCCTGCAGCTGCCGGAGATGCCACCAGCCCTCACCCCCATGAGGGCCCCTAATGCCGGCGACGCCGGTGATGTGAGTGTTTTGTCAGCACCCTCCTGGTTGTGCTGATTTTATGTTTCTACAGACATGATATCGAAATATTTTTATTTTTTTTATTTTCCAGGACGATGTGAACCTTATGTTCAATTTGGCAGGAAGCCTTGTCTGGGAGGCAGTATGCCATCGAAAGAAGAGCGGCGTCGGCGGCGCTGTTCATGGACAGGATCGACGGGGAGCAGGTGGAGGCCGCCGACGCCCTCCTGGAGATGGCGGACCTGACCTGCCCCCATTGCTTTCTCCGCTCTCGCCCACGCCGCCCAACATCCGCCCCACCCTTTCTCCTCCACCTGTGTCCGCCACTCTGGGGCGCGTTCGGATAAGAAAAGTCGAGCGGCGGGGCGAGCGAGCGGCGCACGGCGTCGAGCGCAGATATGCAGTATCCCCTAATCGCCTTGAAAGTAGATAAACCCACAACATTTTGGAAAGGGGAAAGAACATAGAACATTATTCTGTAAAAATATCGGCACTCATTCCAAACCGCTCTCCTTGTAACCGTCTCATCAAGCGCCGATATTTTTACAGAATAATGTTCTATGTTCTTTCCCCTTCCCAAAATGTTGTGGGTTTATCTACTTTCAAGGTGATTAGGGGATGCGGCAGCAGATTTCCTGCATATCTGCGCTCGACGCCGTGCGCCGCTCGCTCGATCGCTCGCTCGCTTGCTCGCCCCGCCGCTCGACTTTTCTTATCCGAACGCGCCCCTGGAGGACGCCGACGGCGGGTTGGTGGCTCAGCTCACCCTGCAGCTGCCGGAGATGCCACCAGCCCTCACCCCCATGAGGGCCCCTAATGCCGGCGACGCCGGTGATGTGAGTGTTTTGTCAGCACCCTCCTGGTTGTGCTGATTTTATGTTTCTACAGACATGATATCGGAATATTTTTTTTATTTTTATTTTCGAGGACGATGTGAACCTTATGTTTAATTGTGCAGGAAGCCTTGTCTGGGGGGCAGTATGCCATCGAAAGAAGAGCGGCGTCGGCGGCGCTGTTCATGGACAGGATCGACGGGGAGCAGGTGGAGGCCGCCGACGCCCTCCTGGAGTTGGCGGACCTGACCTGTCCCCCATTGCTTTCTCCGCTCTCGCCCACGCCGCCCAACATCCGCCCCACCCTTCCTCCTCCACCTGTGTCCGCCACTCTGGAGGACGCCGACGGCGGGTTGGTGGCTCAGCTCACCCTGCAGCTGCCGGAGATGCCACCAGCCCTCACCCCCATGAGGGCCCCTAATGCCGGCGACGCCGGTGATGTGAGTGTTTTGTCAGCACCCTCCTGGTTGTGCTGATTTTATGTTTCTACAGACATGATATCGGAATATTTTTTTTATTTTTATTTTCGAGGACGATGTGAACCTTATGTTTAATTGTGCAGGAAGCCTTGTCTGGGGGGCAGTATGCCATCGAAAGAAGAGCGGCGTCGGCGGCGCTGTTCATGGACAGGATCGACGGGGAGCAGGTGGAGGCCGCCGACGCCCTCCTGGAGTTGGCGGACCTGACCTGTCCCCATTGCTTTCTCCGCTCTCGCCCACGCCGCCCAACATCCGCCCCACCCTTCCTCCTCCACCTGTGTCCGCCACTCTGGAGGACGCCGACGGCGGGTTGGTGGCTCAGCTCACCCTGCAGCTGCCGGAGATGCCACCAGCCCTCACCCCCATGAGGGCCCCTAATGCCGGCGACGCCGGTGATGTGAGTGTTTTGTCAGCACCCTCCTGGTTGTGCTGATTTTATGTTTCTACAGACATGATATCGAAATATATATATATTATTTTTATTTTCCAGGACGATGTGAACCTTATGTTCAATTGTGCTGGAAGCCTTGTCTGGGGGGCAGTATGCTATCGAAAGAAGAGCGGCGTCGGCGGCGCTGTTCATGGACAGGATCGACGGGGAGCAGGTGGAGGCCGCCGACGCCCTCCTGGAGATGGCGGACCTGACCTGCCCCCATTGCTTTCTCCGCTCTCGCCCACGCCGCCCAACATCCGCCCCATCCTTCCTCCTCCACCTGTGTCCGCCACTCTGGAGGACGCCGACGGCGGGCTGGTGGCTCAGCTCACCCTGCAGCTGCCGGAGATGCCACCAGCCCTCACCCCCATGAGGGCCCCTAATGCCGGCGACGCCGGTGATGTGAGTGTTTTGTCAGCACCCTCCTGGTTGTGCTGATTTTATGTTTCTACAGACATGATATCGAATTTTTTTTTTTTAAAAAAAATTTCCAGGACGATGTGCTTCGAGAGGCCCGACATGCCGTCGCAGAGGAGTGTCGCCGGCGTGGGGGCCATCGGGGCGGCCCGTCGGCGCCCTCAAGACGCCAGAGGAGGAGGAGGCGTGCTGCCGTGGAGCAGGAGGGTGCGGCGTGGGCAGTCCCTCTCTTACCCCTGGTGCAGCCCATCCGCCCGGAAGCGAGGGTTCGGGCTGTGCCCCGCACCGCGACCGCCCCCGCCGCTGTGCCCCGTGCCGCGACCGCCCCCGCCGCTGTAACGGAGCAGGCCAGGACATCGCGCCCCATGATGGCAGTGTGCCCCAAAAAAGTAAGTTCTATTTCTCTGTATAAAGTTTTCCTAGAGCGGTTTTTTCTTTTCATTTTTTACATGTTTTATTATTTTCCTTTTGTTGCAGGCTTCAGTGTTTTCAAGATTAGGGGGGAAGAATTAGTTTTTTACCGAAAATTACAAGAATTTCTTAGGTTTATTAAAAATCTTACTAAATGGGAAGAGTGTGTATCAAGAATTGCAATTCAACAAAAATAAAAGAGGAACAAACATATTTCTTTATTGCTTGATTAAGACTAGATCACAAGATTAGATGAGAATTCGATAAGGGTTATAAGTATAAGTATATTATACAGATGTCAGTCAAATTAATTTAAATTAAGCTCAAACAACTCAGTATTGGTCTCATGATAAGCTTGGAGTCCGTCATCGCCTCTGAGTTGCTGCATAGCCTAGGTGTATCTCACGACAAGAGGACTGCGGTTACCGGCATGGGTAATTGACGCGGTCAGCTGCATGCGTTGGCTGTCCACCAGCATTGCCAATGTGCAGTCGGCACGCTATGTTATATTCAGTTAAGAAAAGCCGTGCGGGGCGCGCCCGCCGACGCGGCGCAGCTTCGGAGTGGGGGTATAGCCGAGGAGTGATCGGGCGGCTGGGACGAGCGGCTGAGAGCCGAAGCCGAGCCGAACGCCACGAACGCCCCCAGTACAGTGCGCCCCGGCAAAGAAAGTGTGCAACAGGGGAGTTATACACAGATAAGTGCACAACTATCGAAGTGAACACTTTGAAGTGTAGAACAACACCAGACAGCACCAGCCCGCGGTCGGCCGGCGTTGCATCTGGCCATACGGTTTCTGAGATTGTGCCTGATTCTCCTACTGGCATCGGCGGAAGCCGACGATATACTACAGGTATATACGAATTCTGGCCGTATTCATCGGGAAAGGCGTCGGAGCAGGGGAAGATCAAGTAGAGGAGAGCGGGCGAGAAGAGAGCACCAGCGACAAAGAAAGCCGGACCGACGAAACTGATTCAAGCCCGTCTGGATCAGATGGGAATGGGTCCGAAGGAGTCGCTGGCGACGATTGTGGGCCGCCTTATCCACACCTCGTCCGCATGCTTCGCTGTCCACATCTTAAGCGGAGGATACTGCACGATATCGCCGTCCCCAACCCTGGCTGGACTTTTAGTGAGCTTGGTAAGGAACTGCGATGTCGCATGGATGCCCTCATCAAAGGTAACGGCCCCTACCGCAACAGCCTCCTCCTCGGCGTCCATCCCGACGACAGCACAGTCATCGACGACTCAGAGGTCGAAGTCACCGGTAACACCAGCAGCCCCTGCAGTGTGTCCGCCTCCAGTACATCCTCCGGCAGCTGTCCTTCCGATGCCGGCTCCATCGACTTCGACGACGGTTCCTCCAGCTCCACCTACGGCCCCCATTTCCACATCGTGCACGACTTAACTATTTTCAGTCCCGCTGCACCAGCGCCATCCGGAAAGAGCTCCGTCATGGCTGTTATCTGCGGCGACATCCACAAAATAACATGCCCGCCGACCGGATTTCGGACAGACGATTCACGGCCAGGGGTGCCATTCGGACCCGCTTCGGACTTGCCACGTGGGACCGCTCGATTTCGGTGCGGTCCCGGTCCCTGTCCGCTTTCCGAACCCGGACCCGGGCCGGACCCGCCCAGATCGGGCCCAGGGACCGGATGGGACTGGACAGCGGAGTGTTGGTAGGAACCGTGCCGGTGTGAGGGAAGAAAAGACGGACAAAGCATCCGTAAGTTGTTAGGTCTGCCCTAAGGTAGTCCACTCCCCCACTTCACCCACCCCCGCGTGCCCCCGTCTCGTACTCCTTCTCGTTTCGTCAGGTTCGATATGGTATTGATGAGACTTTAAAGAACTTATATTGTATAAAAACAAAGCGAAAACAGTACAAAAATATCTTTATTATTAAATTTAGTCTATGCGGTCCCATGCGGTCCGTCGACGATCCGGACACAGCCCGGCTCCAGTGTCTACGTCACCGCTGCGCGCTGCGCGCCGAGGCGAGCGAGGCGCACGGCCAGAGATGTGGCTGTCTCGCTGTTGCGGCGCGCAGACGGGACCGGGCGCTGGGTCCGGAGCGGGTCCGAATGTCACCTCTGTTCACGGCTCTGTTATTCTATCTGGGAATTTCCGGTCGACGCCGTCTCCATCGAGTCGTCGTTGGAAGAACGCCATTTGGGGTTGACGGCGAAACCGGTAGGTTTAATCGAGATGTCGTTGTATCATTCCTTAAGCGACATTCTCGAGCAATCAAGATATACTGCCGAGAAAGATCTTTGGCTGCACCGATCTTGGCGGGTGCGCCTGCCGGTCATGCCACACGGCAACGAAGACATGCCGCCGTTGATTCGGAAGGCAGTGGAGGACGTCAGAGTGTGGGTGGAGACGAAGCTCAAAACGCATCAAGCGGTGGTGACGCGGGGAAGGAGCTTCGTGAGGAATCCATGGTGGCCGAGGACACCGTTGTACCAGTCGACGAGTCGACAAGACGACGAGACCAGCTCCGGCTCGGACTCTTCCCCGCCTCTTCGTCACGATTCCTGGCGTCATCGTCATTCCAAGAAGAAGCGCAGACGGGACTGAAAACGGGACCAGTTCGTCTTCTGAAGAAAAAGCTAGTCGCCCACCATAGGTATCAACTCCACTCAGAGACATTCGTACGCCATGGGGGACACGTGTACTTGAATATGTCAGATAGGGTTGCCAGTCAATACATGAGGGTGTTAGTTATGGAATTCTTACATAAATACTTTCCGACCCCTGTCGACACGTCGTGGCGTGTCGCTATAGCCGGACAGATGGACAAGGCCTCCGCGAAACGAGAGGCTTAAGCCGCCAAGCGCGCTGTCGCGCGGGCAATTCGCCCAGGTGACCTGTGTTTCGTGCGCATAGAGTCGCCACCGCCTTGGTTGCATCAGCTTAAGCGACTGCTCTCGGAGAGCAGAGAGCAGTGAGCACTGAGCTATATCTCTCTTGATTATAACAATCTGTGACTCAAACCCTTACAAAATGTTAATTTATGACTCTCATGACATATTTTTCATGTTCAGTAAATTTTTTGAGCGAGGCCCGGTCGTGGTGCCGCCTTGGCCGCCGCGCCTGCAGACTTCGCTAAGAGATGGCGCTGCTGCTGGAGGTGCGGCGCGCGGCGGGAGTACGGCCGGGACCTCGATCAAAAAATTTACTGAACTTAGAAAATATGTCATAAGAGTCATAAATTTACATTTTGTAAGGGTTTGAGTCACAGATTGTTGTGGTGTGTACGGCTAAAGGGGGCACCGACATGGTCGACTGCAAGCTTCGGCCACAATGTTGCAAGGCGGCAACAACAACGCGATATCAGGGAAACTGGCGCGCCACCTCTGACCCGCCGCGGCCGGCGCATCGCACCCACTGAGTACAGCGGGTATGCCCTTGGTACATATACCCCGGCCACGGCGGAGAGCGGCACTCTCAGTCTCGACGCAGCCGCCTCCAGACCGACCCCCTGCCCGACGCCGCCGCACCCTCCCCTTTGCGATGAGTATGTAGTGTATGCGACTGTAGTACAAATAAATACTGTTGGACCTATGGCAATGCTTGTGTGTGCCTCGGCATAACACCCCCATACCACACTGGTGACTTAGCGGTAACTTTGGGGCCTCCTGGCCGCCGGCCATATGGCCAAGTGCATATGCAAGCATTGTCGCAAGTACGACAGATCTCCCTCGGAAGCGGAGGACTCGGACGTCCCGTCCGATATCACGGTGGACCCGGTGGATTGACCGGTGTCTCCCATGCCCGGTGCACTCCAGGTGTTGGTTGTCCTCACCCGCACCACGGAGGCCGTGGTCGCGGCGGACGGTCGTGAGACTCCGCTCCGTGCCCGGCGAGGTGCCTGGGTCCTTGTGGCCTTTCGGCTCTCGCCCACTCTGTTCGTCCGCATGAATGCGCGTATGTCGGTTCGCGTTTCGGCATGAATATCCAAGTGTACGATTCGTGGTTCCGTTACCGGTACATCGAGTACCTCGAGTTCGTGCCCGGTGACGTCATGGTCCACAAGGTGCATTTTCCTGCGTGCGCGCCCCAAATCCCCGTGAACGCGATCATTTCGGACGTCGTCTCGGGTTGGCAACACACGCGTCCTGCCGGACAGTGCGCCGTGTGCGCCCGCCCAATTTCCCGCCGTTTCGCCCTGCGTGGCCGCGCTCCGCGATGAGCTCCCGTGGACCCCCGCGTGGTCTCCCCTACGAAGTCGAAACCGAGGAAGAGTGGCTCAGTCGCACCTCCTACAGACATTTCAGCAACTTCGCCTTCTCGGTCCCACAGCCCCGTCGCTGCTACACCTGCGCCAGTGACCAGCACCTGTGGCGGGCCTGCCCATTCGTCACCGCCAAGGAGGCGAACCGTGCCACATCAGCCGCCCCTTCCGCACCCGCTCCCGCCCAGCCGCAGTGATCACCATGTTTTGGACAGTGCTTCGTCTCGTGTTGTGCTGTTTCTGTTGTTGGTGCAGCGTGGCTGACTAGCGGCGCCATTCTGTTCTTTCGTCCGCTCCGGGTCTCTCTCTCTCTCTCTCTCTCTCTGTAGCGACGCAAGGCCGCACGTGATGGACACGTATGGCTTCAGTGCGCGCGCTCATAGACTTGCTGCTCGCCCACCCGGCAGTAGAACGCACTCAGTATCCGCGTTGGTACATTATTAATAGACCCGAAACCGACGAGGACGCCCGCCCGAATGCGTTTCGGATCCTCTCAAAGCAGCTTGACTTTCTCTTCCAGAACCTACACGATCTAGCAGGATCGAATTGGAGGGTCGAACCACAAGCAGCACGGGTCCTGGGGGTGGGAGAAGCCCTCAACCGGGCGTACTTGCGGTTTTCCGATGAGGAGTGCCTCATCCTTTTCGCCCCTTCTGCTGCAGAACGCCCAGACGTTGCGCTCCACCCGGTCGCTTTCAGACTCCGCCTGGTCATCGTTGCCGCGCTTCAAACCCTGGGCCGCTCCATTCCTGCAAACAACGTTTTCGCGGCCGTCCTCGCTGCCCACAGGGACAACGACAGCATGAATACCGCCGCCGTGCTCAGCGCCGTGGAGGCGTTCACCGGCGAGGCTGCCGACTACTCCGTCGACAGCTTCCTGAGTGACGTCCGGTCGGCGGGCACGCTGGCCAGCCTGAGCGATCAGGACCTTTGTCACCTTGCTCGCCTCAAGCTGCGGGGGGCGGCGCGGGAATTCTTGCGCACTGATCCGGACCTCCCCGCCATCGCTGTTTTTGCGGATCTCGAAGCCCGGCTCAAGGAGCGGTTCGCCCCGGCGGACAACGTCCATTCTCTCACTAGGCAGTTCCATTCAGCTACGCAGCGCGCCGACGAGGACGTCGCATCCTTCGCGTCCCGCTTGCAGCGCCTTGGTGTGCGCTGGAACGAGGCGCGCGGGGTGCCTGCCTCGGACACGGAACGCACCGCCCGGCGTACCCTGCTGGCCGAGATGGTGCTCAGCCAGTTTCTTGCGGGCCTCGACGCACGTATCCGAAAACTTGTTATGGTTCAAAGGCCAGCGACCATTAAAGAGGCGGTACAGTATGCCCGCACAGAGGAAATTGATACGCTGGCGACAACGGTCCGCTCTTTATCTGTCGTGGGGCCAGGCCAGCCCGGCCCGGCCCGCGGCCGTGGCCAGCGCTCCCAGTCGGGTTGGCGTGGTCGCCGCGGCCGGGGCGGGCGTGGCCGATCAGATAGGGACCGCGGGCGGCAGGCTTCTCCCCGTCGCCAGGTGGATCGGGACACCTGCCTCCACTGTGGACGGCGGGGGCACTGGGCAGCGGAGTGTCGCTCCAGGTCGAGTGCTGCAGGCGGCTCGCCCCGCCGGGACCGCCGGCCCCGGCGTGACGCCACGCCTGGCCGCTCCCCCCGCCGCGACTCGTCGGTAAACACGAGCGCCTCGCGCCGACCGTCGCAGGGCTCGAGGCAATAGGGTGCGACGGGCATGTCCCGGCCAGCAACTTAGTCCGCCTGCTGGTCGAGGGAGACCCCCTCATGCTCCTCGTAGATACCGGAGCAGAGGTGTGTTTGATACGGCAATCCCGGGTAAAAGATTTTCGGCCAGAAACAGTAACCAATATCGTCAGCTTGGAGGGCGCTCCGCTGCCGGTCGTGGGTACGGCTCGCCTCACCATTTGTAAGGGAAACAAATGCGTGCAGCAGCTGTTCTACGTCACGAGTAGCGCATTCGCCTTTCCGGCTGACGCTATACTCGGTCTGCCCTTCTTAGAGGGTCATCAGTGTGGTATGGGGGTGTTATGCCGAGGCACACACAAGCATTGCCATAGGTCCAACAGTATTTATTTGTACTACAGTCGCATACACTACATACTCATCGCAAAGGGGAGGGTGCGGCGGCGTCGGGCAGGGGGTCGGTCTGGAGGCGGCTGCGTCGAGACTGAGAGTGCCGCTCTCCGCCGTGGCCGGGGTATATGTACCAAGGGCATACCCGCTGTACTCAGTGGGTGCGATGCGCCGGCCGCGGCGGGTCAGAGGTGGCGCGCCAGTTTCCCTGATATCGCGTTGTTGTTGCCGCCTTGCAACATTGTGGCCGAAGCTTGCAGTCGACCATGTCGGTGCCCCCTTTAGCCGTACACACCACATTGTTATAATCTAGAAAGATATAGCTCAGTGCTCTCTGCTCTCCGAGAGCAGTCGCTTAAGCTGATGCAGCCCTTGTCGGATAAGTTGGCCCCCAAGTGGGCAGGTCTGTACCGCGTCCTCGACATGGTCGAGGCGCGGTCGGCCCGCATCCGCCGGATATTGCCCGAGCCGGGGATTCCGGAGGAGCAGGTAGTGCACATAACCCGGCTAAAACTCGCGCCCCGCGCCCTGTCGGCCCGAGGAGCGCCAGCCGACGATGAGTCACTACCCCCGTTCACGGGACGGGTGCGGTTCGGTGAGCGAACTGTTTACACTTACTAGAATAGCGCTGTTTTTGCTTTTGGTTATTTCTGCTTCATTTTCTAGCGTTCCTGACGCTCTATCTCTGTTATATCAAGTTAAGGAAAGACCCTGGTTCGAGCCAGCTCCAGCGCCAGCGCTGGCGCTCGGAAGCGCTGGGTGGAAGGGTGGCGGGCGACTTTTCTGTGGTGTTCATCGATATCAACCGTCATTAGTTGCCCACTCAACGGTTGATATCGATGAAAACCACCGAATGGTCACCTCCAACTCCTCCTCCCTGCTCTCCCTAGCACCAGCGCTAGCGCTGGCTTAAAACAGACACATTTCTTAACTTGATATAGCTCTCGTGTTGCTCGCCGTCGGGGCGGCACATCCTGCCCGACACGGCACTAAGCTCTGCATACGTTTGCGTTGCGGATATGATATAATAGAGCCGTCGTGGTCCGGGCTTCTCATTCCCTCGCCGGCATCTTCTCATCGTCATCATGTCTGGCCAACTGGACTCCTCCACCGCTCTGATCGACGTGGCCATCACCTGCAAGGATTTCCGTAGCATAACGTCGAGCCTCTTCGGTGAGAACGTGGCGAACAAGACACTGTCGCTCGCCCACATCGTCTGTGTTGCCATTGAGCACTTCTTCACGGGCGGCAAAAGTCTGGTAGAACGCGTGCGGTTGTTGGCACGCTTCCTGGACCGAAACGTTGCCACCCTGCGCCACGACCTGAGCGCCTCGTGGCTTCAAATCATCACCGAGGACGACAAATCCGATTGGGAGGCGACGTTCCCAGACGTCATCGACGAGGCGGAGCTATGGCGTCTGGCACTCCACCACGATCGCCTGTCGCAAGGTATGAGGGCGGTTCTCTATCCGATTCGTCCAGAAGTTCTGATGTTGAATCAGGCTCAGGAACGGGAGATAGCTATTTTGCGGGAGAAGGTGTTGCGTCTCCCGTTGCAGATGAAAGCTTTCCCGGCCCAGTTGTGGTGTGTACGGCTCAAGGGGGCACCGACATGGTCGACTGCAAGCTTCGGCCACAATGTTGCAAGGCGGCAACAACAGCGCGATATCAAGGAAACTGGCGCGCCACCTCTGACCCGCCGCGGCCAGCGCAATGCACCCGCTGTGTACAGCGGGTATGCCCTCGGTACATATACCCCGGCCACAGCGAAGAGCGTCACTCTCAGTCTCGTCGCAGCCGCCTCCAGACCGACCCCCTGCCCGACGCCGCCGTGCCCTCCCCTTGCGATGAGTATGTTTAGTGTATAAGACTGTTGTATGAAATATATACTGTTGGACCTATGACGATGCCTGTGTGTGCCTCGGGATAGCACCCCCATACCACACTGGTGGCAGCGGTGGGATACGAACCCACGCCTCCGAAGAAACTGGTGTCTCAAACCACAAATACTTGTGCCCTACCCTTTGCTCCTTTCCTCTACCTTCGGGAGACGCTTCCTGGCGCGTTTTCTCTCTCTTGCTTTCTGTTCCAGGTTTTCCGCGGGCCAGTGCCGACGGCCCTGCGCGGGTTTGGTCTTCGGGCGCCCGGTCGGGCCGCGGTCTCGTCCGCGGCACTCCTGGTCTCTTCTTCTCCTGCCGTGGGGGAGGCCTCGCACACTGCCACCCGTCCCCTACAGTTAAATCGTTTAGATCCACGCGTTTTGACTTATTGACGACGGTGTTAATGATTCACACTTTCTAGAATCTTGAGTTATTGGCAGAATAATCATGGCTAGTTCACTACATTCAATGATCAACCGAAGACCTAACGCTTGGAATTCAGCAAGTGCAGCATCAAAACTGTTCAAAGGGCCGAGACAGATCTCGAGTAATACCACGTTGAACGTGAGGCGTTACCGCCAATCCACTGAGGTTACGAATGATGATTTCCAAACTTATGCTCCCATGCCAAAAGAGAACACTTACATACAAATTAAACTGTCACAACAAGGATTTGGGATTATAACTTGTATCTCCAATTCAGCTGCCATCAGCGGTGCAGATTTTGAGGTGAATAAGTTTTTATTCCCTGCTTTGCTCAGATTCATGAGGGAGTTAGCTATGGTCCCGATAACGAAGAAGGTTATGTGGTGCGAAGGCGTTCAGTTTAGCATGGATGAGGAAGAATTTGATCAAAAATTCGGCGGCGCAGAATCAACTACTCTACGCGATTTCCTGAAATCAGGTTACAACAAAGAACTGCTATCCAATCGGATGGAGGCGTTCGAAGCATTCGTTATGGATAAAGGATGGGGCCAGTACCCCCCAGCTATGATGCTGCAAACGTTACATACGTTGGCCAGTTACATGAAAGGAGCGAAGTCAACAGCTCAATGTCCTTATCATACGAGTGAGGAAAAAACTCTGTTCGATTTAGGATTTATGCTTGATGAGGAGTGTGTCTTACCTGAACCAGCTAAAGACAAGATCAGAAGTGCTACTGGCAATATTGCGTTGTGCAAATGTGAGCAACGTTATTGGTCATTTCTAATTGATTTCTTCTATGGTGACGCTTTCCGTTTCGGAGGATCTCCATTTGATAAGACGCACCTCATCGCGTCATATGCTACTAAGTATAATGGTAAGAGTGATGATCAGATTACTGAGTTGCGTAATCAAGCCATTACCAACATAGTCCAGAAGTTGATCCAATATATTGAATCAGATTGGCTGTTTGCCTTTAGACTTAAAAACGTCAATTCAGTGGAAGAAGAACACCTTCATAACATGTATGGGATTGACCTTGGTCAGGCCGTTAAGAATTGCAGTGAAGAAATTTCCGCAATTGCCAATGCTGTTGGGTATGATAGTGCAGTGTGCAGCGTACCGTATACATTCCAGGGTGCTATCAGACATAGTCTGGGAATTACCATCCTGAAGTATGGTAAAGGTTCAGAGAAGAAGAATCTTGAATTCGAGGAGTACAAGAAGTTCCTCACTGACAATTTCCCGCTGCTTAAGGCTTGCTTGAATGCCAATGGAATAGTTAGTTTTGACGCCGAGTTGAAATTCAAAAGTAGTTACAAACGAGTCATAAACGTCTCGTTGATAAATGGAACTATCAAGCCATTCTATGTGAGGCGTTTAATTCGTCAACCTGAACGCGTCAAAACACTAGTGTCTGCAAACCTGATTGTAGAAGTCAGGTGCTGGTGCATCGGCCGGGAAAACGTGAAAATTGGACTTTCGTGAAGGATTACTCAAGAAAACGTGGATTACCCTGGACTCCGAGCTACCTCGTGGGGACGCTACGACCGGGTTGCAGCAGAGCTTCTAACGGGGCACTGGGAGAGCAGTGTTTCGAGAGAAAGAAGATCAGTGAAAGTGAATTAGTGAAATCAGTGAGCCAAAAGTGAAAAAGTGAGAATGTGTGTTGTGCTTCAGCTTCTGTGCAGCAAAATCTAGCTGTGTAGTGCGTTGTAAAAGTTCAAAGCTACGTGGATACTGTTAAAAGGTATGTAGCTGCTTAAAAGCGATGCCATTTTCCGTTGTACTTAGTGTGGTTTTTTTTACTAAATGGGAGTGGACAAGGAAATAGTTGCTGAAGTATTCCAGTCGTCTCTATTAGAGGAAGAGGTGCAAACACCATACCTTGTGTTTCGTAATAGTTTAACCGCGACGGAGGCGGATGCAAGTTCAATTGCCTCGCAAATTTTCGCGGACTTAGCCAAATTGCCTGTTTCCCTGCCAGGTACAAAACCTGAGGTTGTTCGGAAGTTTCCAACAGTATTTGTGAGTGAGGAGGACATATATCGTTGTCCTGTGCCCTGTGCCATAGTGTGTGCGACACACGAGGACTGGAATAATTTCATTTTAGAAGACTACAAATTTTCAATACCAAGCTTGGTTTCTGCACTTAGAGAGCAGTCAACAAAAAACTGTCTTAGTGCTGCAGACGCTCAGGAAATAATAAAGTTACTGATTTTGTATTGTTTTGAAAAAGAAAAGGAAAAGGAAAGGGAAATAAGAAGGTTAAAAGCAAAAGAGAAGTTCGACAAAAAACTTAAAATGTCTGTTCCAATGTCCCTGCAGCCAACGTTACCAGCGTTCGATGAGAACGCAGTAGAAGCGTGGTTTCAAAATGCACATTCAGTGTATGCGACCTTTAAAGTAGAGGAGAAAGACTTGCCTATGTACATTTACAACTTCTTACCTCCGTACGCTAGGGGAAAACATGAGGAATTAAAGGGGAAATCATGGCAGGAATACGTAGAAGGGATGGTTGCAGCATTTCAGGCAGATAATTCGATGACTTCGATCCTAGACAAAATGGCGGGGCTAAAACGTAAAGAGGGCGAATCGTACAGAGCATTTGCCAACAGAATGTTTTCCCTGGCTAGACACTCCTCCCCCCCACTGCCAGAAAAGGAAGTGTGTCGGAAAATTTTGAAGGGTTTGCCAAAATCTTTGGCATCATTAATGATCGGGCGTAATTGTGACACAGTGCAGGACTTTGTTAAAATTCTTGAGGGGGCAATTTCGGAGAAAAATCTAATTGAGGGGGATTCGAGTACGTCTGAGGAGACTTCACTTGAAAAAATGATAGAGGAGAAGTTAAATGCAAAATTAGGAAAGAAAAAGGAGGACCGCGTGTGTGCGCTGCTAGACAAACTACTTGATTCGGGGGAGGAAAAGGAAGAAAATGATGTTTTGGTAAAGCTAGAAAAATTAGCAATAGATAAAGAGAAAGAGCGAGAGAAAACTTCTACTGAGACTGTCCTGGGAGTAATGGGGAACATGCTAGCGCAGCTGACGGAAAGAAATAGGGGCTCCGGATATTACAGGGGCCGGGGTGGCTCCAGAGGCCGTGGTAACGGCCGTGGTGGTTATAGGGGTGGCTTCAGTAACTACCGCGGTGGCTATAACAACTATCGGGGGAGTAACTACAGGGGGAGACGAGGTGAGAGTTGGGGGTCTGTTGGACGCGGCCGTGGTAGTGGTGGTGGTCCAAACAGGAAATGTTTCCTGTGTGACGAAGAAGGTCACTTTGTCGCGTCTTGCCCTATAAAATTCCATTTTTTAGGCAGGCAGGGAGGGGGCAGCAAGTAGGTGGAGGTAAAGTGCAGACCAAAAAGGACGGGAACTGCTTCTATTCGGCACTAAGCTATTGTATGTATGGGTCGTTTAACGGTGCGCAGGCACTGCGCGAGATTATCAATCGTTACGTTTGGAAAAACTGGGAAGAGTTAAAATTTTTCTTGCCAGGGGAAAATAGGCAAAATTACTGCAAATCTCACGGGGCAAGCGGTACGTTCGCGACCGCGCTTCAGGTTCAAGCGGCAGCAAGCTTGCTAAACCTGGAGATTTTTGTCAAGATTCAGGGGAAATTTCAATCATTTGGAAAAAGTAGTTCTCGCCGGAAAATTTTTCTGGACTTTACGGGTGACTTGGAGAGTGGGCACTTTGAGCCGCTGTTTTCCCGAGCGCCAGTTGAGATAAGGGCAAGGAAAGCTCCTGTTAAAATCGGGGGGACGGAAAAACAGCCGAGTGCAGATGCACCCGGCACAACGTGGTTCACGGTCGGTCCGCGGGGCCGGCTGCGACGCGCAGCTCCAGGGACGGGCGAGGCGCGGCCCGAGGGAATGCGCGAAGTCAGCAGTCCTCAGGAAACGGCAGCAGGGGGACCGTCGCGTCGGCAGGGACCGTCGGAGAATGAAGAGCCTGATGAGATAGAGGTAGTAACCTTTGCAAATACAGAGGAAGTAATCGAGTTAAACTTAGAGGCCTTAGATGAGGATGGGGGTAGACTTTTCATGGTAGAAGGTAGATTGGATGGGCTTCGGCTTGAAATGGGTTTAGATTCGTGCTCAACTCGTTGTCTAGTGGATGAGAAGTTTTGCACGGATAGGGCATCAATAAAGCCGTGTGCAGTTCGGATAAAGGGGGCAAATAGTTTAAATTTGCAGGTTGTTGGTTCGTACAGAGCAGAGATCAGTTTTAGTAAAAAAGTTAAAATCAGCAATAGAGTAATTGTAGTTAAAAATCTTCCGGTACCCATGTTAGTAGGGGACGATGGGTTGAGGAAATTGCATGCGCAATTAAACTATGATCTAGGAGCAGCAGTCTTCAAGATGAATGAAGAAACTATTCAGGTAAAAAGACTTAATGAAGTAAGTAAGTCGGAAAGAAAGAACGAGTCTCAGAGTTCAGTGCTGTTTGAAAAGGAAGCTCGGCGTCTTGGCTTAGCGACAGCTGAAGCGGTGCAGTACGGGCCAGTTGTTCTATACACTGCAGAGGCGGTATCGCTAAACCCAAGTGGTTTCACGATGGTGCCGATTAAAGAAGAGGGAGTACTTGAAATTCTTCCGGCAATTGTGTCACCAAAGAGAGTTTTGGGGTTAGATTCAGTGTATTCGGTTGAGTGCCTTTTGCAGCTTGTACCCAAATTAGTAATCCCTGTATTTAATGCCGATGGAGAGAGGCGTACACTGCCGAAAAATACCCCAGTAGCAAAAATTCATGTAGAGGATCAGTCGCTCTCGCCTCAAGATGTAGTTTATATGACACTTGATGAAATTAGGGAAGGAATGGTTAGTGGTCACCTCGAGATAGATGTAGTTAGCGACAGCGGAACTAGTTCGGAAATAAGCTGTGCGGCTGCAGCAGTGAAAGATTGTCCGCTGCCGCCGCTGCCTTCCCTGGAAAATTCGGATATCTCGGCGGAAGAAAAAATAAAAGCCCAGGAATTGCTAGAAAAGTTTCAGGATGTTTTTGGTTACAAACTAGAACCAGGCACATTTATACCAAATGTGTTCGCTCACTTAGAAAGAAAAGATAATAGAACATTTTTCAAAAGGAATTTTCCGTGGAATTTTCAACAGGCTCAACTTGCAAAAGGGGAGATAGATTCATTATTGCGTTCAGAAGTCATAGAGGAAAAACCTGCAAAATGTATAAACCCAGTGTTTTGCATTTTAAAAAGAGAGAGTACCCCAGAAAACGTTCGCGGCCGTTTTTTATTGGACGCGAGAACGTTAAATAAGTCATTAGTAGATCAGTCGTACTCGTCTACAACAATAGACGAAGCTCTAAAATACTGTGCAGACAAGAAATTGGCATTTATTTTGGACATTGTTTCATACTTCCATACAATTCGGTTAACAGATGAAAGCAAAGATTATGTAGGTTTCACAGCATTTGGGAAAACGTTTCGGTTTGCAAGGCTACCCTTCGGAGTAAAGACCGCACCAGCAATAGCTCAGGCAACAATGAACCAAATTTTAAGGGACTGTAACACGATAAATTATATGGATGACATCGCAGGAGCTGGTTCGTCCTTCGACGAAGTTCTGCAGCTCTTGGAGAAGGTCTTGCTCTGCTTCAGGAAAAATCGATTACTTGTCCGCCCGGACAAAACTCAATTGTTTCGTAAGGAAGTTAAATTGCTAGGGTTAGTAGTAAAATTGGGCGATTCGGCCTCTCCTGACCCAGAAAGGTTCAAACCGTTGAAAAGTCTAGAAAACCCAAGAACACCAAAGCAACTCAAATCAGTCATTTGTACGCTCAGCTACCATAGGCGCTTCATACGCGATTTCGCAATAAAAACTAAACACTTAAATGATATGGCGTGTGAGAAAATACCCTTTGACTTTAAAGAAACTGATAGAAATTTGATTAAATCAATGTACACTCATTTACTGGAAACAGCGACGTTAGCATTGTTTCGGGAGGATAGGAAAACGAAGGTTCATGTCGACGCGGCAAAAACCGGAGGTATAGCGGGATTTTTGGCCCAGAAGTCCGGGAAAGACTACCTGATAGTAGGCTACTTTTCTCAGCCACTTAAGCCGACAGAGAAGAGGTGGTCAGCATATCACTTGGAATGCTTGGCGTTTTACTCTTGTGTTAAATACTTCAGAAAGGAGTTAATGTTGTTAGAAAAATTTATAGTAGTGACAGACGCGGCAGCGCTGAAATATTTAATGAAAATGGAGGGACCAAAGCCTCCGTTTGATAGATTTATATCGTTTCTTTCCCAGTTTCAGTTCGAATTTGAGTTTGTCAGATCAGAGCAGAATAAAATTCCCGACGGTTTTTCGCGTTTACCACAGCCTGAAGACCAATCTGCAGTGAAGCTCCCCGACTCCTTGCGAATTAATTTGAATGAGTTGGAGACTACCAATGTAGTAGAGAAGGAAAAAGCCTTGCAGTCTACGGAGACAATTTCTTCATTCAAAGGTGACTACGGGTTTTTATCTAACTTTTACGAAATAACAATATTTCTCGAGGGCGAAAGGTATAAATCACTTGAGCACGCTTACCAAGCAGCTAAAACTCTGGACAGAAAGGAAAGGCTATGGGTGAGCAAAGCAAAGACTGCAGCAGAGGCGAAGGCTAGGGGGCGGCAGGTGACTTTGAGAAAAAATTGGGATAAATTAAAAATCCAGATTATGCAGAAGCTAATAGAACAAAAATTTCTGACGGGGACGATTGAAGCAGAGAAGTTATTAGCAACAGGCAATGCACACCTGATCGAAGGAAACACGTGGCATGACAATTTTTGGGGGAGCTGTGTGTGCAGAGTTCACAAGAATGTAGAAGGAGGAAATAAACTAGGCAAATTGCTGATGGCGGTTCGCGAGTACTTAAGGATGACGCAGTACATTTGTGCAACCGAAGATGTAAGTTCGGCTGTCGTTACACGATCAGCCAAACGAAGAGAAGTTTCGGACGAGGGAAACAGTACTGAGAAAAATGGAGACTCAAAAAGTGAAAATGAAGGAAAAGATTATTCAGCAAAAGAGAGTGGAGATGAGGGAAATGACGAAGTTAAAGCAAAAGCTGCAGGAGAAACTAGATTGTCTAGTATGAAACGTTTGCAACGGGATGATCAAGAAATAAAAACAATAATAGAAAAGTTAGAAAAAGGAAATAAAGGGGCAAATCAAAGGAATTTCAAGTTAAGAAAGGGCCTGCTAATTACCAAAAAGGGGTCAAGGACAGTTCTACCAGCTTGTCTTGTTCCGCAGGTACTTCATGAGTTCCACGACTTGAGTATACATAGCGGAATTCACGTGTTGCAGTTAATAATAAGTAAGCTATATTTCTGGAAAAATATGTATAAAGATATAGAATTGTTTGTAAAATCTTGTAAATTATGTGGAGAGTGTAAAGCAAGCAATATCAAGTATGGAGAGTTAAAACCTGTCGTGGCAAGCAACTTATTTTCAGACTTATCAATAGACTTTGCACATGTCTTTACAAACCCGACCGGTTATTCATGGTGCTTGGTCATTACGGACATGTTTAGTAATTTCTCGAAATTTTACGCCTGCAAGACGACATCGTCAGTTGAAGTGATGAACCACCTCTCGAGCTTTTGTGCAGATTTTGGGTTGCCACAGAGAATACACGTGGATAGTTGCGGCGCAACAAAGAGTGCGGATTTCGTGGCGTTGACCAAGAAGTTCGGTGTAGAAGTTGTTTATTCAGCTGGGGGAGTACATTTTTCACAGGGTGCCGCCGAATCCATGATTAAACGGCTAAATTCGGCACTTCTATTCTTGACAGCTGGAAAGCCTTCAGTGAAAAAGAAGTGGCATTTACTGCTACCATTCATTAACTTCCATTTAAACAATGTGGCACAGGTCAGTTCAGGCATGTCGGCCCACGAAATCGTGTACGGTAAACAGCTAAATACAAGATTTATGAACAAAACACTGTTAGAAAACAAGATATCATTAAAGAACCGATTTTGGGTCCTAGATAAAATACGCGAAAATGCCAGAAACCTAAAGCAGAAAGCTCGTGAAAAGTTTAAAAGAATATATGATAGAAACAGGAAACCTCTGCAACTACAAAAGGGTAACCAAATTTTTGTCAAATTCGAAAGGAAGGCGTCGAAAAATGACCCTATTAAACTGCAATGCAGATTCAGGCGTGGGAAAATTAGAAGAAAAATCTCTGAAATTCTCTATGTAGTGGAATTCTCTAGAAAAGACGGAAGAAAATGGTATCGTCTAACACACGTAGCACAAATGAAAAAATTCCTGGAGCGCCCTTCCCATTTAAAAGGTGGAAGCATTCTAACGGTGGGGGAAGTGGACGAAATTGAACCTAACCAGAGCGAATCGGGAATCTCTAGCTCCGATTGCGCTCCCTACCCTATGGTTAAAAGAATAATGGCAAATGTAGACATGTTAATGCACTTTGAGATAATTTGAGGAATAATGAAGAAAAGATGGATTTGAAGTGTCCGGGACGACTTTGACAGCGACAACAGTAGGTTAGATTGACGAGTAAGTTTAGTGGGTAGGAAATAGCAGAAAATAGGTTAATTGCGCGCACTTAGTTAAGAAATGGTTGCCACAGATTTCGGGGGTTCAAGGGAAAAATTCACAGTACAAGATTATAAAAATAGTAATTTGACGGACGAAGTAGAATAAGGAAGACGTGAGAAAACGGTACCGTTGACGACAGGGACACTGGAAATAAGGTAAAGCAAAAATACGTAAAAGAAATAATTGTTGAAAAGTAAAAGGAGTATAAACGAGAAAATAATGAGAAAATATCGTTCTCAATGCCTCTATGGACGGTCTGGATTTTCAGCAACTCTTTTGGTTCTTCCTTTCATAACTAATTTTCCTTAAATACTACTTACTACTTTAATCTTTCTTAAATGCGGTAAATGGCGTCGTTTTGGATGTGGCTACTGTGTGTTTTGTTTTTGTTATTCATTTTTGTTTGTTTTGTATTGTACCGAGGTTGGGGATGGTATTGAAATTCGCGTGTTGTTTCGGTTGCAGGGGGAGTGCTGTTAATCTCTTGCCTGCATTTTGAGGAGTAGCTGGTTGTAACTTGTATAAAAGTAAGTTTGTAAAAATGTTCATTAACCATATGTCGGGAGACCTGTTTAATTGTCCGCCTCATATTCCTTTGGTGCACTGTGTGTCATGGTGCGGGAAAATGGGCGCAGGGATCGCGCGCCAGTTTGAATTTAGGTTCAAAATCAAAAACGAGTTTAAAAATATTGAACGATTTGCCTTCCCTGGAAAATTTGTACAACTCATTGTTGGAGCTACGCAACTTCATGATTTCCAAAAATTTGTACGAGGTAGCTATGCCTGAAATAGCAAGTGGCCTGGACCAGGTCCCGTTGGGGCAGACCATTGCATTCTTGGAGGAGATTTTTAGATTTGATGATATTATAATTCACATGTACCATAAGTAAGGGGGACTAAAAAAAAATAAAAAAAAATTCTGTCATTTCTACAGATGGGCACTTCGACACTTCTGCTTGTCTGGCTAACATTGCATCTACTGGGTCTAAGTCAAGAAGTTCCTTCGGTGCCGGTACTAGAAAACAAGTCAACAAAGGTGCTGCTTTCAGACTCATATGCTGCGGAAGGATTTCGAGAAATTGAAATTACGCTAAACTTGCCTAGATTTGATTTTGCTGTTAAACTTCAATTAGACAATTGTTCAATGTATACCAAGCTGGAATGGGTGCAGGCGTGCCTATATGCTAACGAACTTGACGAAATTTTTAACGAGGTGCTAAGTGAACTGTCAGAAATTATTGATAGTAATGATGATCTTACAGAACATGCCAGAGAAAAACGCTCGACCGATGAAGATGTTGATGGAGCCTGGCCTGCACTAGGCAGGTTCAAACAGTGGTTGTCGGGTGTGGCTCTGTTAAGAGATGTAAATGTTGTGATTGACAGGGCAAATGAGCTAGCTCGAGACCAGGAGTTAATTCGTAGATCGGTGGTTTCTCATTATAATATAACGAATAGGAATTTCGATGAAATTAGAAAGTTCGGTATGCAACTGAACGAACAGACTCAGAACCTTTCGGAATCAATCAATGCCATTCACCAAAAAATATTTGATGACAAGTCATTTGCTAAATATGTCAATAAGAGAACAAATATAAATTTAGTAACTCAAGCACAGGTTCAAATTCTGCAGACACATTTGTTTAGTATTACATCGCTTTTCGCAAGTTGCAACAATCAGAAGCTATCACATATCGCTGTACCGTTACCTAAACTACGCGAGATCCTGCAATCAGAGAGTAGAAACTTAGCGGAGGAAAAACTTAAACTTGTGACGGACAGAGTGACTTACTTTTATGCTCTCAACACGACGCGGTGTCGAGTTCAGAACAGTACACTGCACATAAACATGCGTCTTCCTGTGCTGGCGGAGAAGTCATCATATCAAGTTATCGAAATAGAGCCTGTCAAATTCATTTTCGAAAGTAACACATGCCAACTAATGAAGAAGAAAATTACAATAGTATTCGACGGAGTGCTATTCAGCATAGTCGACGAAACATCGGTTGTTGGAAGCCCACGTACGTACATACTGAACCGTCACCATGCGGACCAAAATCTGGGGCCCTGCTTGAACGGTCTGTTGCGAGGAGATAAGGTATCACAACTAGTACAAGCGTGCCCGCTTCATTGCGAAAATGTTACAACGACAACAATACAGTTAGTGAAAGATGGCCATTACTCTATACTGAATCCAGGACAGGATTTGAACGTCATATGCCAAGGAAAAGTTACTAACAAGCTACCCAAGCTATTCGCCGGCAGGTACGAAGTGGAATTGCCGTGCGACTGCAACGTACAAGCCGAGGAGGCTGGGACTGCAGTTCTCATCAGAGAGGCGCCGTGTCCGGCGAATGCATCAAAAATTAAACCGCTGGAAGTTAACAAGAAATGGGCGAACTCAGACTTTTCACCTGCAGACTTATTCAACGTAGCAGAAGTCAAGATGCAAGACATTAAGCTGGATCAAATTGACCTAATCATAGTGACTCCAGAGCCCCCACCAACTGGTCATTTTTTGGATGAATTGCCTCACAGAACAGTACAAAAAATAAATTTCTCGTGGTTGACTGGAATTTCAGCACTGATGACACTGCTAGGGGTTCACTACGTTTTGTGGAAATGCAACATGTACCCTGTTATATGGGAGTGTATCAGATTTGGTGGGAATGCGGTAACAAAATTGTTCAATTGCTGCAGAACAAATAAAGAAGACTACTCTGCAACGGAAGTTCCGCCTAGAATTGAAATTCGTGTGTATCGTCGGAAGAGGCTCACGCCAACTACAAATAGAGGCCGCAGAACAGTACACAAACGTCGTGGAGAGACGCCTAGAAGGTCGCGTTCTAAGCAAGAGACGGCTGCTTCTACTGACTTGGCGGAAACGGAACGTCAAAAGGCCTTTGATAACCCATTATTTGTAAAGGAGAATTTCCTCCAAACACTAGCAACTATACACGGAAGAAATCAAAGTGCTGATGATGACGGAAGTTCATTGGAGGGCGAAGAAGTAACGGACGGAAACGACACCTAACACCGACAATAATTACCACTGACTGCGAACTGACACAGTTAGGGATTTAATTACTTGGTGGCTTTAGAATGGCATTAATGGTTGATTTTTTTTTGGTTATCCCTTGTGTTGTTTCTGTTTAAAGTTGTCGTGGTTAGCAATAATAAAATTGGTTGCACAGGTCTTGAGTGAAGGTCACTTGCCCTACAATCTACGAAACGTAGATTGATGTTTTTAATAGAATTGTAGCTTGTAGATTGAGAGTCTGTAGATCTGTAGAATTGTAGACTGTAGATTGTGCCCAATAAATGAAGAAAAAAAAAGAAAAAAATTGGGAGTGCTAAATAGGTAGATTAGTATCATTAGTTCGTGTACGTGTCTTTAAAGTGTTCTTAGGTACGAAATGTTGTTGCTGTGCCCGTGTGAGTGCGTTCTTGTATGCAGAAAGGCAGGGTTTTATTTTACCTTTACTTATCCAGAGGCATGTAGATATATTTCATTAGATTTTAAAGAAATGAATCCGTTGAATTTTCCTTAAAATGTTACTATTTTGTGTCGATTACCTTCATTATTCAAGATCATTGTTGTGTTGTGTACTTTACACCTATTTTTTTTTAACTTTATACGGTACTGAGTAAAATTGTCACTAACTAACGAGAAAAAGGACCACCTGAAAACGCGAGATTAAGGAGAAATTGGACATGTATTGTACTAGTTTAAGATGAAACCACACACTCCACGCTTAAGTATATTTTTTTGTATTAATCAATTTGGATAGGGTCTTGTCAAAAACTGTTAAAAATGTACTTAAAATCGAGATGATCACACTTATATGGATAGGAATACGTCGGGACGACGTGTTATTCTGCTCGCCGAATGTTATAGGGAGTAGTAGCGCCTCACTTTGAATATCCGCGCCTTTGAATATCCGCGCGAGTCAGCGCTTGGCGGCGCAGCGCGCCGCCGCGCTCTCCAGAACGGTCGCCCTGTGGAGCCCGGCGAGAGCCGGCGGAGACGCGCGAGGCAGGAGTGGGGGCAGTCGCCACAGAGCCGCGGGAGTGTGTGGTCCCTTTGTTACAAGCTAATGAGTTCAATATATAGAGTGTGAACCACAACCAACCACTCAGTCATTATCCCTGACGAGTCACCCAGGAAACCACCACCAAAACACTACCCTTTGCTCCTTTCCTCTACCTTCGGGAGACGCTTCCTGGCGCGTTTTCTCTCTCTTGCTTTCTGTTCCAGGTTTTCCGCGGGCCAGTGCCGACGGCCCTGCGCGGGTTTGGTCTTCGGGCGCCCGGTCGGGCCGCGGTCTCGTCCGCGGCACTCCTGGTCTCTTCTTCTCCTGCCGTGGGGGAGGCCTCGCACACTGCCACCCGTCCCCTCCAGCGCGTCGTTTTTCCCTAGGAAGCCTCCCCCGAAGTTCCCTCACCTCACAGCGACCGGGCACCTATCCTCCAAATTGTATCTGCTCCCAATGATTCCACCATTTTTGAACACTTCTCGTCTGCAGCTGTATACATAGTTTTCTCTGATTTCCTTTGCGTCACCGTGCACCCGCTTTTGTAAGCCCCTCGCGCTATAGGTGTTAATTAGCTTCCGATTACTTTTTTGATTCTATGTACTATTCTCTATCTTCTATGTACTATTCTTGTTCAATATGTTTCGACTTGTGTTATTTTTATTTCTTTGTATTTGTATTTCTTAATTGTTCTTTCGCGTGATTGTCCACACGCCTCTTTTCTAGTTTCGACTTGTCGGGCCTTCTGCCCAATTAGGGGGGGGGGTAATGTGGTGTGTACGGCTCAAGGGGGCACCGACATGGTCGACTGCAAGCTTCGGCCACAATGTTGCAAGGCGGCAACAACAGCGCGATATCAAGGAAACTGGCGCGCCACCTCTGACCCGCCGCGGCCAGCGCAATGCACCCGCTGTGTACAGCGGGTATGCCCTCGGTACATATACCCCGGCCACAGCGAAGAGCGTCACTCTCAGTCTCGTCGCAGCCGCCTCCAGACCGACCCCCTGCCCGACGCCGCCGTGCCCTCCCCTTGCGATGAGTATGTTTAGTGTATAAGACTGTTGTATGAAATACATACTGTTGGACCTATGACGATGCTTGTGTGTGCCTCGGGATAACACCCCCATACCACACAGTACAAGGACCAGTCCTTGGTGATTCTGGGAGTGGGGATCATCGAGTACCTGGTGATAGCGCGAAACGAGCGCCGAGAATCGGAGAAGAAGAAGTTCAAGCGGGGCGAACAGGCAGACGTGCTCTACGAAAAGCTGCTGGAGGAGATGGAACGAACCGGCTTATACAGTTCGCATTCCACTGGCCTCCTGCGGATGCATATCGGAACCTGGATGACGCAGGACAAACGCGACTTCTCATCGGATCTCTCCGACATTTTCTCCGGGAGAGTCAACAGCGTCCTGGAGGGGTTGCAACGCTCCCGACAGAACGTGAACGTGGGACATTTCTGCGACTCCTCCTGAATTCGCTCAACGAATCGCTGCAATCGAAGACCGCCTACACGCCCTTATGCCCAGAACTTTTGGAGCCACACGAGGACGCACTGCGTATGTGGTCGACGCCTTCGTCTTCGAGGCTGCCTGCCTCCTCCACTACGGCTACGGAGCGACTTCAAGGCACGGACGACGACCTCGATCTCCTACTGGCAGCAGCTATACTGGATCGGGAATTACCAAAATTGAATACTTTGCTGATCGAGGGACGGACTAACGCTGGCGAATCTTTGTTTGTGCAAATGTTAGCTAATCTTTGTATTTGTGTGGGAACATTACGTGTGTTAAAAAGAAGTAGCGGGTCATTTCTGACTTAAGGTTGTGTTGATAAAAGGGTTATTGACAATTATTACTGACGTATACTATGGACCCCATCTGCCCTGGATAACCGGGCATCACATTACAACCCAAAATGTCTCACGATGGTGAACATCTCGAGACTGGTGAAGCGAGTGCAGTGTCGCTAACATTTATGCAAATTGTATTGGCACCTCCACCGATGCCACTTAAAGAAAAGACAAGCACACGTAATTAAGGGTGAAATAATCAGAGAACCTCATTGTGAATGTATCTTATTGTGGTAGACTCGTGTCTGCCTCGCAAGGAAACTGCTACCACACACACTGAAGAAGAGTCCCCCCGGCTTGTGATAGGATAGTCTCGTAGCCAGTGAAGACACTGAAACTTAGAAGGTGATCAGCAGGGGAAAAGTTTTCTCGGCGGTGTCAGTTGCTGTGTGATATTCAGCCGGAGAAAGAAGACACAGAGACCAGACAGGGGACAAAGACTCGAGAGAGAGGTACAGATCCCTCTGAAGGGCACCCACGGTCGAGGAAGGGGGCCAGCTTAACCCTGGCGTCCTTTTCCTCGAAAATTTTCAGACATATCTCGGTGTCTCGGAGTGGGTGCTGGTAATGCCGCTCCCGCACCTGGGCAAGATCAAGACCACCCTGACCGCTCTGATGGAGAAACTAACGCAACTAGTAACGCAAAACGGACCAGGCTACAAGAACTTCGATCACGAGGTGGACATGCTCAAGGCGGAGGTCACAAAGATACTCATAGACGTCGCCAACTTTGACATGGCTTCCCGGCGTGCCCGGAGAAGCGCCGACCAGCCCCCCACGGGCCGGTTTGTGCCCTGCTTTCCGGACGATACGACAGAGGTGGAGGTCTGCCGCACTTCCTTGCTTCCGGTGTGGGTGCCTGAATCAACTAGTCTTGCTAATGTACAGCTGGCGCGGTGGCTGCGCTTCTTCTATTCATTTCGGAAAATGAAATCAAACAGGCAACGGATCATACCGCAGATCGTATACACTCGCATCACCTTTCCTATGTCGGATATTCCGAGCTTACCTAAAGAAAATTCTCTGCAAGCGAGGGGGGCCCGAGCTCTGAGGGATGCCCTGTTATATTCGCAGGGCATCACTCAAGAAGACGTTTACCTCAGTGGGGACCCTTACAGATTTGATTTACCATATGCCACCCTATTGCAATGGTATATACATCCAGCGTTTGCATGGATGAGCGAATTGCTGATGAAGGATTTTCCATGGTTGGGTAATAACTGATTGGGACTTCTTCGGCTATTGTCATAAAACCAACACACTGCGAGTGAACTGGGCGTGGCTATACGGTGACTGGGCCCCATTAAATCCCAGGGACGTGTACATTTGGATTCGATATACCGAGAAGGATGCCCTACTAAAGATCACCCGGTTCCTCGCAGTGCTATCAAAAAAGCCCAAATATATCACACTTCTGCTAGAAAAGGAAAATTTTGTTCCGGAAATATCCGGTTATAAGCTGTGTTCCACGTTCCAAGACCATGGAATTTCCATATTCTAACATCCCTGTTATATGCAGTTCGCTCAAATACCAGTCATGTAAGCTATATCTCTAAATTATATTCTTTTAGCACCAAGGTAAGAAACAAAATAGTAAAAAGGGGAAAATATAATCAAAGCGAACATCGAAAGAACAAATACTAAAACAGACGTTTTTCTTCTTTATAGTGTGAGTCCACGGGTCTTGACCTCCAATTGGAAGGTGAGCGTTGCTTACCGAGTGTCGAGAACCACTTCGGCACCGCACAACCATGGGAAATCCACCACAGACCGACTTCACCCGGGAGCTAAGTGGGACTAGCGGCGAAGAGGAAACACTTCGTTGGCTAGAAGGCCGCTTTCCAGCTATCGCCTCTCTAGCGGATGTACAAAAAATTGCCGGAAAGGCGACCAAAATGGCCAGACTCCTTGAGAACGGCCTGCTGGAGCAAAATCCCAGGAAGGCGAAGCGGGCCATGGACGATTTCACCGAGTTCTCGATAGGGGTTATCACAGCGGTTAACCAGCGGGCAAGAGAAGTCATTGAGCAGGCTAGGACGGTTGCTCTTTCGGCTCAACAGGCAACCCTCAGGGAAAGGGCACTTCGAATTCGGCTGGAACAGACGCTAGATGCCTTACGCCAACAGCAAGGGGGAACAACGAAATTAGAATCGGCAGCACGGCGACGAGCGCGGCAGAAACGGGCAGAACAGCGCCTTCTCTCACTACCTCCCCCCCCCCCCCCACCTGCTCCGCAAGCAATAGCCTGGGAAAATTCGGTACCAGATTTGTAAAATAATGTAAATAAATACTTATTATATGGCAACGCAAAAATACTCTCAGCTCTGAACCTTTTTAAAACTCAACAATGCACCAAGCACGCTATCTCCATTAGGGTCAAGAGGGCACAAAATCTCTTACTTTCCTTTTTTTTTTTAATACTCTGAGGGAGTGGAGTCGAGACAGCATCCGCAGCAATACCCCACGTCTACATGAAACTCTCTTATCTCAGGAAACGTATTAGGTAATGCAGCGGTGTCGAACAATTGTGTCGGTCCTGAAGGAACGAACTCTTGAGTTGACCCACAGATGACCTATAGCAAAATCTTGGGAAGGGTTGAGAGAGGCATGGGGTGCGCGCTTTACCTAATAAATTGTTGCTCATACCATACTCTCACGGTGCTGTTTCAGGAAAATCAACGCCATGGGGGGATCCACCTTACTTATCCTACTGTGCTCTATATCGGCAGTGCTAGGTGCAAAACCCTTTTCGGTGGATGAGGCCTCAGAAGGAACCCCCATCCTGGGATACAACTGTGACAGAAGGGACATAAATGTAACTAAAATCTCACTGGTCGAGGTAGGGCCTTGCATTCTTCCGACTGTAAACAAACCGAGAAATATTACCATTCAGGTAATACAATCAAAGAACCTTCAAAAAGTCGCAGTTTTTCAATGTAGTGTGCGGGTCAGCAGATTCTCTTATTATTGTGGAGTCTGGGGTCAAACCACGTATAGAGGGCAAATAGACTAAGTGAAATTTCTAACAAGGGGAGAATGTATGAGGGCGCAAAACCATGGTGAACTATACTTGTATGGAAAATTAATGCACAATCTGGAGCGGAACAAAACTACTGATATCTCTATGACAGCTGCAGGGACACTGGACGCTGACGGGTCATGCAGAAATGAGGACTTAATCGATTTTGATGGGTCACACTCAAGCCAGGTAATAACTGCTAAAATTCACATTATACTCAACAAATACAGCGCACTTTTTGATGTAGAATCCGGAACAGTGCATTTGCAATCAAACATTCGTTGTCCTTACGCCCCGGGTCAATGTGATGATGTATTCTCAGGTCAATTTTTTTTGGGAAATAGACATTAAGTCAGAGGATTGTTCAAAAAAAGCGTTTGACGTCCTTTGTCAAGGACAGGCTTCTCTTCTGTACGCTCTAGATAATGTCTCGGGACAAAACACCTCCTGGGCTGTAATTCAACAGCCGCAACGTGTTTTTGCGTTGCAACTTACGGATAGCATACATCAGTGGAATATGCTGATCCATAAGACACCCCATCCGGGGATATACGTAATTGTTCAAGACCACATGTCCTTTTATTTTCAGAAAGCACCCCTTGCTAATAACGACCCGCAAAACATGTTGTATCAAGTGTCTTCAAAATTGCACTACTTAGAAATATCAACAATGCAATCATTAGATACGCTCCACCAGCACTCTATATTCAAACGATGCCAACTGGAACGGGAATTATTAAAGCACAAACTCGCCAATCTTAGGTCTCACTCAGAATAGGCTTCCGCATTATTAAACTTAGAAGGGGCAGGGATTACTTATGAAATTACGATTTGACTTTATTAAAATTACTGTACGATGTCTAATCCTCAAGAGTGAAGTGTTTGAATGCATGAAGCAAGTGAGATTAGCTGCGGGCACCGTGGAAATACATTTAAGAAAACGCTTCGTATAATTTCCTAATAGAAATTCGGAAGTTTATAAGCTTACACCTGACTTAAGTTGTTGCATTCTTTTGCAACGACCACGATGTAGTTAATACAGTGTCAGCACTCCTCCCTCCTGTGACCGAAAAGGCGGCCTCGGAATGCCGGCAGGTTTGTAGTTCCAGAGGTGACGCCAGGGGCACTCGCGTCGACCGATGCTGGGCGAGGGTAGAGGAGACGGGGGAAGCGGTGCACTGCACCCACCCCCTCTCCCTTCCCCTCACCCGGCATCGGTCGACGCGAGCGCCTCTGGCGTGACCTCTGGAACTACAAACCTGCCGGCATTCCGAGGCCCCCCTTCAGACGGCAAGTGCCGACACCGTATTAACTACATCGTGGCAACGACTCACGGCCAGGAAGAAAAAACTTGACAGATTTGTGGATATGTGACGATATATTGCGAAATATTTACCCGACCCCATACATGCGCTACAGAAGATCACATGAGGAACATATCCATCCGTATTTGAGCCATATGTTTTTGATGAAGTATCCATGAGGAATTCAAGTCACCTGTAAGAACATTTTGCACAACGGTAAATTCGTGTCCGTGCGTATCCACGTAACTTTCGTTCAAAAATTATGTATTTCGTTTTGCATGCGGGTGGTAGAATTTGCGAAACTTCACAGTTATGAAAGAAATTATATGCATAACCATGGTTCCACAAAATCCGGCACGAGCATGCACAAAAAATTCATAAGATTTAAGTGTATTGGTGTTACATACAGTCCACACTCTCAAAAGTAGTTTGGTCAGTTAGAACCAAACTTGTTCAGTTTTCAACTGACTGGTCGGGTTGAACAACAAACGGCTTGCAATTTAACAGCAACTAACTGTTGATCAATGACGAAAAAAAAAGCTGTCTACGAACTACAAATAGTTTCCTGCAAGCAAGAAAATTAGTCCAAGAACAACAAAAGTTTTTCAGGAACTATTAAAGTTGCCAACGAGCAACAAAAGTTGTCAATGGACAGTAAAAATCTTGCATTGATTTGAAAACGATCATAGCTCCTCTTAAACAACTTTTGTTCGCAAATAACATGGCTGTTTTTTTTTTCCAGCACAGTAACTTCTAAAAGGGCAGTTTTTAAGCAACAATTTTTACAATGCACACAGATAAGTAATTTGGCCTGATCAAAAGATCCCGAGGTCCATGAATTGGAGCTAGCTAGGAAATTTAAGAGAGGACCCTCGTGTTGAAAACTTGATTGTGTTAGAGACGAAGAACAGGAAACACACATGGATCGGAGTAAACAGCAAACAACATCTTCGTGTGTTGTGGGTTTCTCTGAACGCTCATAATAAGAGTTGTTCAAAAACGTCATGTTAATTTTTTTCAGAAAATAAATTGTCACTAACAGCTATGAGAGTATTGGGGACGAGGTAACAAATGATGTGGAGTTCTTGGAATGAAACAAAAAAGCAATTCACAATAAATAGATAAACTTTACTGGTCAAAGCCACACAAACTAGGAGTTCCACAACTTAGAAATCTTTAAAGAAGTATTGCTATATTCACGAAAGCCCAAATATGGGAAGGCGTACACTGTGAGAAAAACTGTACATCATACAACAAAACAACGGTTTTGAATTAATGGTTTACGGTTTTCGTTACCGTACCTCATTAATTTACCCCATACCGTGTACTATTTTTGAACAGTTTTTTTTTATTGTACTTCGAAAAAACTGTTTAAAACTGTTGTTAAATTGTAGTTTTCCCTCACAGTGTATGGAAGAGCGTAAAGCGTAAAAGTAAACCGTAGGGGAGAGTGGGGCACATTGGTCCGTTTTTTTTCTTTTAGTTCCCTACGCCGCATGTGATGACCCCAAAAAAAGTTTTTTGTGCCAAGTCTTAGTTTGTACATTACTTTACCTTAGAAAACCATCCCCAACATTTTGCCGACCATGCAAGCTGAGATAAACCGAAAACCCAAGAGGCCTGCAAGTGGACCAATCTGCCCCGGGCCGGGGCACATTGGTCCGACCTATGGGGCACATTGGGCCAAGCTGGAAAAAATGGCCAGAACCGTTATCTACGCCACTTAATGATGTGTTGAGTGATACTCTGTGATAAAGGAAGTCGAATTTGTCAAAAAAAGTAATTTCAGTTAGGTACTTCGTACTCTTGTATTTGTACTTTAACAAAAGTAGGCTAATCAAAAATAAAATTCTGCTAACTAATTAAAACAGTAAAAACAGTTAAGAATATTTTTTATAAATGTCAGAAAATGAAACCATAAGAAAACCTAACCTAGCATTTGTCACAACACTTCCTGAAATATCAAAATTTGCAATTTTAATGGATACTGTTAGATTGGCACAATGTGCCCCGTAAAAAAGCGGCCCAACCTGCCCCAAGTGTAGCAAATAAATTCAAATGCTTCTAGAATGCAAGTAGTTGTTTCTAGCCCATTCAAAACTATATTCAATTTAAAGGTAAGTGATCAGGCTTTCGTTTTAAAAAGGTGCCGTGATTAAAATATAGTGTTGTATACCCCTAAACGAGATGGTTTTAGAGTAGAAACATTTTACTTTTACCTGTTTTATGGGGTATTCAATACTTCACCCCTGGCCATTTGGATTGCGACCGTTGACGAACGGCGGACTCTTCGGAAAAATAGTCGGGTAGGTGATAGCTTCTTCCACTGTCCGAGTGGTGGCGCTGCGGTCGCTCTAACCTCGCGAAATTCGAAATGGACCAATGTGCCCCATGGACCAATGTGCCCCACTCTCCCCTAATTGACAGCAA
Organism: Frankliniella fusca; assembly: GCA_029379305.1. NCBI lineage: Eukaryota > Metazoa > Arthropoda > Insecta > Thysanoptera > Thripidae > Frankliniella > Frankliniella fusca. The sequence continues at coordinate 276,363 of JAHWGI010000321.1, read as the reverse complement.
AAAACAGTCAGCAGTGATATTTTCAAGGCTCCTGATTTTCTGTTAACTGCGCTTTACGCTTACGCGTAACGCTCTTTCATGCGCTTGTCCATATCAAAGCTTACATGGTTATATAGCGCTTAACTTTCAATATCCATTTACAAGGAGCCTAAAATACTAATAACTAGCTTATTAAAAAGACTGCAGATTCTACTCATAAACTCGAAGACCATCCGTACTCACAGGAACGCTATAGGTGCCCCACACTGAACGAATCTGGCCCGTCCGCGTCCGCCAATTGCCTCCTTGGCTTCACCGAAAGGGCAAGTCCGGTAAGGAGGACACTTTTCCGGGCAGACATTAGCGCACAGGGCGGACGCGGAAACATTAGATGTCATCAGTGTGGGTGCACGTCACGGCGCTTTTCTATCCCAAATAGATGACGTGCGAAAACGTGCAGTTTATTTTATTAATTTTTTTTTTAAATATTATCTAACTATCTAAGCGAGCTCATCACATCTGTTTTCGATAAAACTATCGCATTTGTCATAGTACTTCCAAACAAGCTCACTTGTCATGGGTTTCCGCACTCTTAAAAGCTTACGGTGATTTTCACTGTAAACTACAGTGAATATACAATTCCGGGATAAGCTGGCAACACCGCTATCCCGATTTCTTTGCGTCGCTACATACGAGCAACCACATCGTTTGACGAAAAATACGATGAAACTCGTCAATCTTGGGTACCTGAGGAATAGTGAGTTTACCTCTGATTTTCTTCAAACGAAGTAGTCGTTCGCATGTAGCGACGCAAAGAAACGGGGATTGCAGTGTTGCCAGCTGATCCCGGAACCGCCTATTTCACTGCAAGATACAGTGAATTTCACTGTTAGCTGAGGTGATCCAAGGTACAGCACTGTGAGAGAAATGTTTCGTTGCAGCCATCAAAATTTTGATACCCATATTCAAATTTTGTTCGGTCAGTCGGTCCGGGTTAGTAATAGGCATCAAAATTTTAGTTGATGTAACCAAAATTTTGGTTGCTCTAACCAAAGGTTTAGTTGCTGTGACTAAAACTTTGATGCCCATGACCAAACGGACGGATCGAACAATTTTTTATGGCTGCAATGAAACATTTCTCTCGGTGTCTACGTATATTACGGTGAAAATCAGAGTGCTGCAGAATTCACTGTTGCTCACAGCACAGAGGATAACAGCATAAGCTTTTAGGAGTGCGAAGCTAAGGTAAGGCTTTTGTAGAAAGTATATAACTTTTATGTTCTGCGACGCCGGTATTACGTAAACGTGTTGCAAGGAGAAAGGAAATAAGTTCCGCGGTCTAAAATTTTAGATAATTATACGACGACAAATCTCTTTTGGTTCCGGTTATTAGAAACACATTTTTGTCATCAGAATTATAATTTGGTTGCTGAAATTAACATGTTAGTTACAAGAGGGAAACCAACAACAAAAACATTTTTGATCTGTTTTCATCGATGCAACCAGCACGTGAATTTCAGCATCCAGATTATAGTTCTGGTGACGAAAATTTGTTTCTGATAACTAAAGCGTCGACGTTTGGAACCAAAAGAACATTTGTTTCCAAAAATTTAACTAAAAATTTTAGTTCGGGGCACTAATTCCTTTTCTCCATGTCAAGCGTGGGTGGCCGGATGCAGTGGGAGCACAAGTGTTAAAGTGTTGGCTGTAGCCTAAGTACGTGTGATGCATCTGAGTTCCATCAGATGGGATATTTGGGAAAGTTACCCGGCAGGGACGGAATGGAGTCTGACGCCGATGGTTTTTCAGCCTGGAGGATGATGAAAAACCCACCCTCGCGCCCCACGCCACCCTGAAATGTGGTTTCAAAAGCTCTCCGCCGGACGGCGCTCGTGGTCATTCCCCAGGCAGAAGCACTGAAAGCCCTACTTCGTGCCCGTTGACGGAAAATGTGTAAGTTGTGAACGGTCGAAGGAATTACATATATTGTGAGACGTCTACCAGTACCGCGTTTTCAATTGCCCCACCCCCACACGAACCTCAGGCAAAACCTTTCTGATGGAAGAGACGATGCCAAGAGAGACAACTTCAGCACAACTTGCACAATGCCGACACGTTATAGGTAGCAAAACCAACTGTGATTCAGTTTGGACGACATTGGTGGTAGCGAACCACACTTTAACTCCAAAAAGTCTGAGCGCTGCCCTGCCTTCCGGGTCACCGACGGCGATCAGAGGACCAAGGAACCACAACTGCCCTCCTGAAAAAAAAAAAAAGCCGCCAGTAAAAAATCATCCATTCTTTCTATTGTCATTGCAAATCACAATATCATCGAGCACACAGACAAACAAGACAAGGAAAAGACCAAAGTGTTTTGGTCTATGGAAAATAAATCCACGGTAAAACTGGCGTCTTGGTCGAAATTATTGCAATTTTTCAAGACTACTCTGGAAAACCAAGAGCAATGTCTTGGAAATCGTCCAAGTCTTGGTCCTTCCAAGAAGACGCCAGTTTTACCATGTCGTTCTTTACCTAAAAATATTAAAGACATTTAAAATGGACTTCTTTTAATCGTCACACACTTTCTGCATTTTCCAACTATCTTCTATGTTGTCTTATGAGATTCCATTACCACTGAGTTACAAAATTAGGTAATATTATATTCTAATAAGTGCGCCCTAAGTACTTCAATGTATATTTCAACGTAAAAAAAAAAAACCTTGTAGGGGTTCCGGAAAATTTTTTCATGACAGTTGTACTTTTACGGGTCACGTTTGTAATTTATAAAAACGTAAATGTTGTAACTGGCATTAAAAAAAAAAGGCGTAAGATTCTAACTTTTTTGTCTATTTTACAATTAGCACGACCATAGTTTCACGCATGCATGTAATAAATTTAAAATACTAAAACTTCAAATTCACCAGTCAAAGACTTACGTCATTTGTCGTAAAAGTACTAAATAAATTGTAAATTAACGACATTTCTTTTAAATTTATGGCGTTTCCCTTGAATTTGCGACATTTTTTTTGTAAATTGACGACATTTCTTGGAACATAATTGAAATTATCGTATCCTTAGGGAGGTAAATTTATAGCGCATTACGATAAATTCGTACTTCTCAGGAGAATAGCATTAATGAACCAACAATAAATTTCGTACACTGCTGTTTCTCTTTTGCTATTCGTAATTTTACGACTTTTTTCGTTGCATTATGAGAAATGTTGTATACTTACAACAAAAATTATAATAGAAATGACAAAATTTGTTGTAAATTAACTTTTTAAAATTCGTAACATTACAAATCAATATCGCTATAATTAATTATATAATTTGAAGTGAATTTGAGAGTGCTTTTTTCTCAGTGTGCCTGGTCAACAGTGGACCTACGGCATTTCGCGTCGACTCGTGTGAGACTCGCTACTTGCCTTGCACCGTTCTCAGGCCTGGACAGTTCTCTCTGTTCTGTCCTGGTTTGCGACTGGCAAAACCACGCCCTAACTAAACGCGTTGTTTTTTTTTGGGGAAGCACCGTTTTGAACCGTGTCTACCTGCCCTGGGGGTTAAGAGACGGATTAGAGCAGGGGCCGGCGAGCAAATGCGTAGGGCGAGGGAGCCCGTCCCTTGAGAAACAGTCCGTTTTGCGCCGCACACATTTGAGAGTTTTCACAGCACCTACAGCCAAGACGACACTCCCTCCCACTCCAACATTCATGTCACCATTCAGTCATTGTTCGAACAGCAAGAAGAGACCTAATTAGCCGAAAGGACTATCAGAGCTGGTATTGCGGGGGAAGTCAGTGAAGAGAAACAAGGGAAATTTGGGGCATAACTTGTTCACTGTAAGTCAACTGAATGATGGAATCATTTCAATCTTTGATTATTTGTACTCTGTTGGAAAACTTAATTCATATTATGTAAGGGGGGAAAAAAAGAAGTACATGAGGCTTTACTCCATTACTCAACCGAGTAATAGACCCCTCGCCGGCGATACCGGCCGCAGAGGCAAGCATACATCGGAATATCGGCTGAATATCAATTTTATGCAATACTTACTTCCAGCGCTTGTTGGAAGCCCGTGCCGTCTGCGCCCTCGTCATCCGGCAAGCGTCCCTCGGTCCATCAACAGGTGCCCTCTAGTACGAGCCTGCGTTCTTGTAGCGGGCTCACATGAGCTGCTCGCTTGACGCTGTCCCAGCATACACTGAGACGAGAGAACGCCGGCTGTCGAAGGAAAGGGGGAGGGGTGCGGGTGGAGCGGACGGTGATAAGATAAGGTAACAGCGGCAAGGTTCGGGGAGAACAGATATGAGGGTGGGGTGGGAGTCCATGTTCATCCAAGGCATAGCTGAGCCGTTGGACGGGAGTGTGGCGAGGCCTGTGCCTGTTCACTTTGATAGGGAAGTCTTTTCCCCTGTAAATCAATTGCTGAGACGTCACATTCTTTATAATGTGAAAATTGTCATATTGGTCAGAATGTGATGTCACAGTCGTTTTCAGTTGAATCAGCCGGACTTTATTGCGGGCTGAATTTTACAGTCACATTCAAAAGAATGTTACAATAACAACCAAAAGAATGTGACAGTTTTCACATGTGTGCCGTCACAGTACCGTAATGCGGTATTTTCCGAATTAGAAGAACAGGAGGAATATCGTCTGCTCGCGGACCATCATAAGGCCTCGACCAATCAGTGAAGGGCTCTCTGGACCGAGCCACGAGAGAAGCCCTCTTATTGGTCGAGGCATTCTGATGGTCCGGGAGCAGAAGATATTCCTCCTGTTCTTCTAATTTGGAAAATACCTCATTGAATAACAGTGTCGGCGTGGGTTAGTAGCACTGAGGTAGTATACACTAGAAAAACAAAGGTGCTAACTAGCACCTTTGCAGGGGTGCTAAAGAAATTTTGAGTTTAGTGCCTTTTAAAAGGCACTAAACAGGCCTAAAGGTGCTAAAAATGAGTGCCTTTAGCAGTTTTCGTGCCTTTGTAGAGGCGCTAATCCTTTAGCTCCTTTTAAAGGTGCGGGTTAGCACCTTTGTTTTTCCGGTGTAATACAGGGGCGGTTTTAGGGGGGGGGCGGTAGTGGGGGCGATTTCCCCCCCCCCCCCCGATCGCGTCCGGGTCAATGGGCCCGAAGGGAACTTCTTCTGTACGCAATTGCTCCGAAAAAATAAAAATATTTGATATCATGGCGATGGCGACTGGCGAGCTACGATTGCAGGGTTGCCACAACTATGGAAAATCTTGAAAACCTTGAAAATTTTGGGAATTTAAAAACGATCAGGGAAATCAAGGAACTCAGGGAAGTTGAAAACGATCAGGGAAACCAGGGAACTCAGGGAATTTAAAAACGATCAGGGAAATCAGAGAACTCAGAGAAAATGAGAAAAATCTCGGGGGGGGGGGGGAGGGGAACTACAGATTTGACTTAGCCTATTACTTTGCCGAATGTGAACAAAAACCCTGCAATTCTGCAGAAGTTTATCGAAAAAAATAAAGTCAGCAGTTTTTCCTACCTGCTTGTTGAAAAGATTTTCACTCGCTTCGCTCGCGTTTCATTGAAGTAATCGAGGTGTAATACTTCACTGCAACTGCAGGAGTGAGATGTCTCATCAAAAAGGAGCGAGATTTTTTCTCTTGCCCCATTTAGGTGAGAGTTTAGGAACCTCGCTCTTATTGAGAAAGAACTTAACGCATCACTCAAGTTAAGTGAGAGAAAGGAAAATAATCCTCACTCAAAAAGAGTGAGATTTTTGAGATTATTGCTCTAATTGGGCGAGAAAACCAAACCTCGCTCTCCACTGTTAAAAATTCCGTACACCAATGCCCCAGATACTAAGGTAAAACCCGTTTTGTTTGGTGACGGGACGACCGTATCTAAAAAAAATACGGGTGTTTTCCGTGACCAATTCCGTAGTTTCAGTTTCTTGAAACTTCGTAAAGAGTTGAACAAGCAGGCCCGCCCTTCCGCCAAACGTCGTTGCCAGCTCCGCTTTGCTACGCTGGCAACGCCGTTCGACAGGGGACGTGCCTGCTTGGCCTGCCGGCGGCGTTCGGTCGGGCCTTCGGCCCGACCCCTAAGTCACACAGAACGTCCTGTTATCTTGTAAATGATCGGGCCTGCGGCCCGTAAAGGCATTCTCTTCGGAAAGAGGCAGTTTGTAACGGTGAACCACCGAAACTACAGCCCTCCCTTCTGCTTTGAAAACGTGCCGATAGTGACTAAACGGTCAGTTATTCGGCGAAAAAGGGGAGTCAGAAATCTCGAAAAAGGCCAAATTCGTGAGTTCGGCCTCAGATGGAACGGTCGAACTCGGACTTTATTAAGCAGCAGTTGGCAACACTGAATTACGCTCGTCGAACCAATTTAAATAGTATAGGCGTCGAGGGGTGTCGAAAATTTCAAAAATTGTCGAGATATGTCGAAATTTGTCGAAATATGTAGAAATTCGTAAAAAAATGTCGAAAAATCTTAAAATATCTCAAAAATGTTGAGATATATCGAAAAATATGGATAATGTCGAAAAACATCGAAAAACATCGAAAAATGAGGGATAGTGTCGAAAAATGTCGAAGAATATCAAAAATTGTCAAAAATGTTTACAAATATCGAAATACGTCGGAAATGTCAAAAATGTCGAAAAATATCAAAAAAACATTGAAAATTATCAAAAATGTCAAAAAATAACAAAAATTATCGAAAATTATCGAAAAATATCGAAAAATATCGAAAATGTCGAAAAATATCGAAAAATATCTCAAATGTCGAATAATATCAAAAAATATCGAAAAACAACGAAAAATGTCGAAAATATCGGAAAATATCGGAAAATATCGAGAAGTGTCGAAAATAACCGAAATGTTTGAGTTTTGACGATTGGCAACACTGGAATTTGAAAAACGGTTGGCACCACTGAATTGCGCTCGAAAAGACGGTTCTAGAGAGGTGCGGGTCGATGGGGTTCGTAAAAGTTGAAAAGTGGGTCAATTTTGGGTGCTTTTTACAGTGTAGTCGCGAGTTGGGTCCTTTTTATCGAAAAACGTTGGGCGCCATCGAACTGGACGCGAAAAGACGCTTCCGGGGAGGTGCCGCTCGATGCGGTTGAGAAAAGTTGAAAACTGGACCAATTACGGGTGCTTTTTACAGTGTAGTCGCGAGCTGGGTCCATTTTTTTCGTAAAACGGTGTGCACCATTGAACTATACGCGAAAAGACGCTTCCGGAGAGGTACGGGTCGACGGGGCTGGAAAAAGTTGAATATTTTTTTTTTTATTCCGTGAAAACTTTTATAATTTTTTTCAGTGCCTTAATAAGGGTTGGCAGGATTTGCACCAGGCGTTTCGGTGTCCAGGAGTGACCCTTAAGATACCCTAAAAATTTTAACTCTCTAGCTCAACTCCTTCGAGTGGAACAGACAGACAAACAGACAGACAGACAGACAGACACCGCATCGATTGCATAAGCCCGCTCTAAAGCTTTTTCAAAGCAGAAGGGCGGGCTAAAAATAGGCCCATGTGAAATATACGGTCATAGGTAGTACGGACGGACCGTACCCCCCAAAAAAAAACGGTCCGGACCTAGTAAAAAAATTAACGGGGAAAAACCGTACTAATTCCCGTGGAAATTTATGGCAGTGTCACTGAGTGAGAGAAAATTTCTCGCTCTCCTGAGAGCGAGAATCCTCGCTCTGGTATTTACAGTATTGAAAGACAGAAAAATTGCATAAAAAGGGGGCCTGGTGTGGTAGGGTGTCTCCCAGAGACATACACAAGAACTATCATAGGTCCAACAGTTTCTTCATACAAGTCTCACCCATACACAATACAGAGCGTACACTGCACAGAGTTCACACTTCACACATTAGGGATGTATTTTTACCGTAAAATGAAAAGCTTGCCGTAAAATACGGTAAAATACGGTAAAATGCGGTAATTTTCGGAACATCCTGTAGCGTCCCCCTCCGCGAACGTCCCCCCCTATTTAATTATAAATAAGAAAAAAGAGAAAATGCCTTTTTTTGTATTTTATGTATTTACTGTGATTATCACGCAGAAAGTACCTGAACTCACCCCTCCCTGTAATTAAAAACTAATTTTGGAATTTAAATTAATTTTTACTGAAATTAATTATAAAAAAATGATTTTATTTTTAAAAAAGTTTAAATATTTTGATTTTTATATTTAAGAATTAGAAAATATATATTTTTAAAAAAAATAGGGAACACGCGCGCTCGTGCGCGCGAGTGTGTGAGTGTTTTTTTAACTGTAGCTTCAGATGATTTTTTTTCAGGTAAATTCCTCATGTACTGACCTTTAAATTTGTATGTATGTATGAATGTATGCATGTGTGTGTGTGTGTGTGTGTGCGCGCGCGCGCGTTTGTAAGTGCACACTGTAGCATGCGTTTGATTTTTTCAGTTAACTTCCCTATTCTGACCGCCAAATTGTTCAGCACTTACTGTTAACTTCACTACAGTGAGTTGCTCCGTACCCACCTTGTCCGTACCTTATGTTGAAATTTTGACAATACCTGACCTTAGAGCCAAATTCACTATAGATATCTAAATTTTTCATATTCCGTGTGGTAGCCTTGCAGTCAGGTGCACCTGACGTCAGCTCGTATGTGTAGCCTCACAACACACGGACAATTTACTAAACAACCGAAACGCGTAAAAACATTCGACGCCGGCGAGCCTTACAACGAGGCTAGCTCCGGAAGGTTGAGTCTACGACTTGTATGACAAATTTCGTGCTCAGAAGCAGGGACGATTATAGAGCCTTTTCTTCCATTTTACCTTAAAAATTAAAACTGGCTTACATAATTGTTAACAGGGCGATTTGCCAAATAAAGTTAATAATACTGAACAGAATTTTATTTGAACGTCAGAATTTCTTTTTTCAATTTTAAAATAATTTTTAAAATAAGTTTTAATTATAAGTAATTAAAAATAATTTATTGGAAAATTCCTGGAAAAACCTACAATTTTCTGATTAATTCCGAAAAAGTTGCATTAAATTCACAAAAACAACTTAATACCGATTTTATTTTCTAAAATAAATGAGGGGGACGTTCTAGGAAGGGGGCGCTCTAGGATAGACCCGTAATTTTGGGTAAAATTGGTAAAATTCAATTTTGGCCGTTTTTCATAAAATTTAGTGTTCTTTATAAGAAAATATGGCGTTTTAAGTTGATTTTAACGCAACATAAAACACTTATAAATTGAAAATAATAACTAATCGTTATTTGAATATACAAATTAAATGCTTTAGGACAAAACATGGTACAAGGTCACTTATTCACACAGAGATAGGAGGACAATAAGGGTGAAAGAGCATTTAAAAATTCAATTTATTTCCGAAGACTCTTTGGTCGTCCACCAGTTTGAGTTGCTTCGGCAGATGCGGGACGCGCGAAATTCAAAGAAACGCAACCGCTGACAGCGCAAATGATGAAATGAGTAGTGAAAAGTCAATAAATCGAATTTTACCAAAATTACCAATTTTACCGGGGCCGGGTAAATTACCGTATTTTACCGGTATAATACCGTTACTTACCGGTAACGTTACTGGCGTGTACATCCCTATCACACATACTCATCGCAGGGGGCGGGGTGTCGCTGCAGCCTAGGCCGCCCGCGCATGCTACAATGTTGTATGCAAATAGGCATGACGCGTGCAGCTGCCGTGCTCATTACTCCGCTGCCGGTACGCATCACACTACACCACACTGGAAATCAGAAAAAACTCAGGAAAAAATAACATTTTCAATTTGTGTCTACCCTGGAAGGTGACGTTGATGAATGAACCTACCGCTGCTGTTGTGCGACTGTGCTACTCCCCCCCCCCCCCTCCGTTTTCCCCCGGTGACTGACATCGACCGTCGACGTGTCGTCTGACTTCATATTATTGTTGCAACTGCTCCCACGAAATAAGAATTAATCGGGCGCTTTAAAGGCAGACAACCCGCACATGCTTTGACAAAATCGCCCCTGGTATAATATAGAGGGAGAAAAAGGCCCCCCGTGATGGCCTGGGACCACCAGCATGTCGTCGAGTTGGTGGCTGCAGGTTTCTGCTCGCACTACCGAAACACTGGAAAGGGACTGTTTTGTCAGCTCGCTGCCGAGCGCCGGGGCCGCCGGATATGTATTATCGCTTGTGAGCTCCCCCCAATCCCTTCACAGCAACGACACCACACGGAGAAAGGAAATTAGTTCCATGGACTAAAATTTAAGTTAATTTTACGACAGCAAATATTTTTTGGTTCCAAATTTAAACGCTTTCGTGATTAAAGCCAATTTCTTGCTTCCACAACTATACTTTGGTCGCTAAAATTAACGTTTTGGTTAGAAGGATGAAAACAGACCAAAAACAATTCTATTGTTGGTTTCACTCTTGTTACAAACTCGTCAATTTCAGCGACCAGATCGTGGGAAATTTCCCTTTTTATGGGAATTTTTAAAGCCAAAGGAAAAAAAATGGTCATAAGGGAATTTTTAAAGCCGGAAAGTTCTCATTTTGCTAGGGTTTTTTCGAAAAAGCGACCCAAAAGGGAAAAAAGGGGGTGAAAAGGGAAATTTCGCTGCCCTGCGAGGGAAAAAACGCCCACCTCGTCTGGCAACTCTGATTGTGTGTACTTAGTTAAATTTTTGAACATTTTGTAACTAGCTAGTAACAAAATTTTCATAAATGTAACTAACTAAACACAATAATGTATCCGGCTTAGGCATGCTCAAAAAAGTCCAGGGGCTGGTAACAAGAAAAGTCCATGGTCATTTAGAGTGTGGAGGGCGGCACTTTTCCGGTCGGATCTTAATACGCCTCTGGCATGAGCTCTTGTACACTGAATAAGGGCGAACGGAATCGTGCACTTTATGAAAACTACGCTTTAGTATTACTAGTGGTAACGGCATCCCCTCCTTGGTCCCGAGACGACCCCCTCCCCCCCTCCTCCTACTACCCTCTATTCCCCTAAACCCGTGCCTGTAACACAGCTAGCACCAAAACGCGTCCACGGTCGTCTTGTTAGCAGCGGAAAATTACCAGCCCACTTTCAGTATGAATAAAGTATAGTTTGGACCCACACTATAGTTCTAGAATGATGTAATTAATTGGGGGGGGGGGGGGGATTGGGACGGCTTGTATTCAACCAAGCACAGCCCCACCATCGCGTGCAGTGCATTCTCGTCCAAAGAAAGGAAAACTTGGGTAACAGGAGTCTCCCACAAAATTAGTTTTCAACCAATTGCGGTACATTGTAGAAAAGAAGAAAAACAGTTCTAACGCTCTTCGGCAAAATCAACGAAAAGACAAGTTTCTGATAAGGTAAAATACTCGACTGCTCCTTCAGATTCCCTTTAAATACCCAAACAACGAGAACTTCTACGAAGTCATTCATACGCAAGGAGGAAACGACTAAGGTAATCCGGCTTTAGTCCCCTTATGGAACCACTAAGCTATCCCCTTTTATTCCCGGAAGGTACTCCAGGGTAGCACATCAACATGTCCGACAATAATGGTAAAAAGTTATCGCAATTAAAATATTCAGCCGATAGGTAATCCGGCAGGGTGTAATCCGGGTAAATTCGAAGTAATCCGGTGTAATCCGGGGAAATTTTAGGGTAATCCGGGGTAATTCAAGGAAAAAAGCACCGTTATCCGGAGAACACTCTAGAGGTAATCCGAGGTAATCCGGGGTAATCCGTAATCCGGCTGACACGACAATTGACAGTCGTTTCCCTCTCGTTCATACATCATGTTTTCCGGCTGGGTGCCGTGATGACCCTCCAATAAAACAAATTTCGATACCTCACTGCAAGAGTAGCCTATCTGGTGTCGGTGCGTTAAAAGTAGCCTATCTTTACCGTGGCCAACAGGACTAGCCTATCTCTCCTAGCTCGTTTCAGACTAGCCTAAGTGACTTTTTCGAGCAAACTGAGATTTTGGTGGAAATATCCGTTTCATGAAAATCCACGTCGAATGGTATATGTCTCTCATTTTGCTCCAAAAAGTCACTTAGGCTTGTTTTAAACGAGTCAGGAGAGATAGGCTAGTCCTGTTGGCCGCGGTAAAGATAGGCTAGTTTTAACGCACCGACGCCAGATAGGCTACTCTTGCAGTGAGGTATCGATTTGACATAGAGATCAAGATTCGCATGGGGACAGAAAGTTGACTTTGGAACACCCCAATAAAGAAAAACTAGTGCTTTTGTTTAGCAAATAGCAATTGGACAACAACGAATAGGTCTTACAATTCCAATGCTTTGCTGATAAATTAACAGTGCTGAGTTGAAAAATAGATGTGCTCTGAATTCGTTCTAAACTGTTTTCAATTTTTTGCATAATTATTGTGAAGTTTCATACAAATTTGTTAGAAATTTAGATCTGATTTTGATGTAAAACTTCTGAACTCTTTTTCGAAGCGTTGCATTTAGCATCTTACAACCCCCCTCCCCCTTTTTGTCTTGTGATCTGAGCCACTGCTTTTCAAATTTATTTCTTCCACGATTTTTTTTTTTTCAGAACTTTTTCCCAGTATAGTAGGACAAGATTTTAAGTACGGAGCCCACGACTTTTAGTCATGAAAGTCATGACACTGTTCGAGCCAGACCTCTTCATAAGTGATAGCAAAGATGAGAAAGAAGGACTTCTTACTCAACACCTGAAATGGTGGTTGCGCATCGTGTCCATCGGAGAGCTTCCAGGAACCACAAACAAACTCTTAGCTTTTTGCCGAGAAAGCATGGTAAGGATTACCAGACTGAGGGTTCTCAACAATAAGTCGTTGAATTTTACAAGATTGACAAAACTATCACTTATCTCCGTTTCCATAGTGAAGAGCAGCTTTTTAGTGTGATCAAAATCACTCCCTTGACTCGTATTGTGCGGCCACGAGTTCAATGCGATGAGTCAACCAAACTCTTCCATAAAAATCAATTTGATTCACCTTCTGTTCTGGACGCATTCCTGAGTTTTTCTCAACACCCGTCATTTAAGGCCAACAGGATTACCTTGTCGATACAAAGTCAAGTAAATGTTGACAATCGAAAAGACGAACATTGATTCGGTGTCTAATCGGCGTCTACCAATAACACTGGTACAGTGTGACAAAATGAAAAGGAAAAGACCAAAACCAAGTTTTCCAACTTTGTCTTATGTCGTTTTAAGCTTTGATTTCTGAAAGAGCGATGTTCAGACTTCACTGTTAAACCAAGTGTGCAACTGTTCACCACTTAGAAGTGTACTGTTTGTCTCTTACAAACAGCAGCGGTCTTCGTATTACGTAGAATCGTGTTTGTAACACGATCACACATCGTGAAGTTTGTAACTATATAGGATCTGTAGCAGCCATATTACAAACACTTTTTCGACATAAAACAAAGATCCCCTGATTTGTAATACGAACACCTGGTTTGTATTACAAACACCAGTCGTTCGTAATACAAAGAATTCGTTTGAATTACATCGGATGCAAATCCTTTGTACGTTACGAAGAACACTTGTTCGCAAGAAACATGAGACAGCGTTTTCTGATATGAATTTAATTCTCTCTTGAACCAAACGCATCAATTTTCAGTACAATGAAAAATTGTACTAACTGAGAACTGCCCATTACGACTCTTTTAACTTCACGGTAAAAACATCAATTTCTGACATGTTTGTGGGAAAAGGAAAAACTTTGAGGCACTCCGTGACTTTGAGGAAAACTCTTCAGCTTTAGAGGAGGTCCTCTTAAAAAATAAGGAAACTTTTTTCCTGAGGATTCTTTACGAAGATTAGGGAGAGCATCGAGGCATTCCCTTCGCCCTCAAAAATAGTGTGTTTCGATTAGAAAAGGGAGAAGAATAGCGGACAAAACAAAAAGCGTCCTGATTGGCTGAGCCCCCCACCACTTCCCCCACCATCACTAGCGCGTTCACGTGGCGCGAAGCGCTCAGCCAATCAGGACGCTTTTGTTCTATCCACTATTCTTCTCCCTTTTATATGAAACACACTATTCACTAAACACGCATTGATATTTGAGAGTTTCCCTGAACACACTATAATTTTGTAATGTTTTTAGACTGAGCACTTTAAGCTCTGTTCTGTTCTATCACACAGGACACCATTCTAAAAATCAGCACTGCAGAAGTTATACATAACACTTCCAACTCTCTTATTACTCCTCAAAATATCCAAAGTACATTTTCAGCAGTGAGACAGTTTGACAAAAGACCCATCTTAAAAAAATAAAAAAAAATGTTTTTTCGTTTTCATTATAATTTTGTGCGAACCACCTGGACGATTGGCTACGTCCCTAAGGAACCATCGTATATAAAAACAATAAAGATAAGCTCATGGTTGCGTGTGGAATACGCACGCACCGCTGAAAGTGGCCGTGGGTCCGGTCTATTTTACCTCGCCGCGATTACTGCAGACTTTTCTTATCAGAGCACGGATGGTTAAGATGTCATCATGTTTGATCGCAGTTTGCCCTGGTGATCTGTGTTTCGGTGCTGGTGCAGTTACTAGCTGACTCAGCCGTCTCTGGAGATTTGTTTGGTGTTAGAATCGGCCTCGCAGTGTATGCGAGCGTTTTTTCTATCCTACTATTTCAATTGCGAAGGTGCAACATTCAGGTAAGAGTTGATCACAGCCCACGTTTACAAGACTGTAAAAGGTTAACCTTAATTTAATTTTTGTGCGTTTTTCCAAGGCTTGTCTGCGCCTGCTGGTTCAAGTAAGCTCCGTGCTGGACGTCCACGCTAAGCCTCGTGCGAAGGTAAGGGTGTGTGAGAAACACTGATTACAGAGATACAAACTATTTGAGGGGTCGGCAACTCCCCTTAGACGTCTACGAGGGAGTATACGTATATTACTAGCAATATAGGTTATATGTATGTACTTTAAAATAACGTAAAGTAATACATATATGTATATAGTTATATAAGAGTAATTTAGAAGAAAAATTGTGTTAATATGCAAGTAATATATGGTAATATACAGGTAATACAGCGGTGAACATGTTAGGACAATATTTTCATTATTTTAAATATTAAACGCGGAGGGCGGAAAAGAAGATTCCGCATGGTTTCAAAACGTTATCGGAGACGGTCCGACGGTGGCGCGACCTCGAAAAACGCAATATCTGAACCGATACCCCACCCAGAGTGCGAGGGCGTCAGCCGAGAGCGTGGCAACGGTGGTGTAGATGCGGCAAGCGGCAGGGTCAGCTTCGGCTGTGCTTCGTATCTGCAGAAGAGCCGAATCACTATGCCGAAGCACCACGGACGTATGAACAAATTTCAGTCAGAGGGGGGGGGGGGGGGGAAGGCACGACTTCTAGTCGGCGTAAAAAAAAAATGTACTTATTGGTGATAACGGATGGAAATAAACAAACGCTAAATATAACGGCCTTGTAGCGGTTTGTGTACTACAAAAATACTGCGAGCAAAGAAAATGTTGGTTCCATTAGGGCGCGAAAATACTTCTTAGGGCGCCAAAATGTGCCACCAATAACGACGAAATGCGGCCGGAGCGCACTTTACCGCCTCATTTGGACTAGTTTATGCGCCCCTGCGGGGCGAATAGCTCATGCGCACTATCAATTCCTTGCCAAAAGTTCGTAAGCGTTCGTATAGCATTTGTATGTTGCGAAGAATTATTCGGATGTCTCGTATTAAGAGGCATTTCCTTCGCAGTGTACAAACAAATTTCCTCGTAAAGCAGGGCTTGCGAAGGAAGTGCTTTGTATTGCGAAGCATTACGAAGCGGACATCGAAGAATTTACTTATTAGTAATGATTTTACTGTGCGGCTCACCTCGCATTTCTCGAAGTAGAAGACACAGATGCAGAGACCTCTCTTGTAAAAATGCCTCGTCGAAATAAATTAGAATAAAATTTTCACCCCTCACAGTTAAAGATTAACGAAATTGATAATGAGAGGAAAGGTACGAGTGGTGGAAATACTGTGGATACATCCACGCCTACGTGAAAGATACGCATTCACAGAAAACCACAGTGTGTGAATGTTGCTCACTTGTAGGTGTGCGAGGATTCATTCGTACACTTGGCAAATCAAACGTGTGAATTTTCTTAGGATATTAACTCGTTTGAGTGGCCAAGTGTACGAATGAATCTTCACACATGTACAAGTGTGCGACATTAGCACACTTGGATTTCCAGAGTTCGCGGGGCAACCACGTTGAATCTGCATGCCGCCCTTCTTTAGGTCGTCTGAAAAAAATGTAGTAAAGATTTAACACATCCCTGAGTTTACACGGAAAAAAATTATTAGTAGAGCGAACTAATGTTTTAGTTGGTTTTGCCCTTTCTAACACTTTTTCGTTGTGATAACCAAAACTCGGTTGTGGGAACACCCAGAAAACCGTTTAGTCCAGGGAACCAAATTCAAATCCGACGAAATTTTAGTTCCCTGTACTAAATTTAGTCAAAAAATTTAGTCAAGCTAATTTGATTTTGATTGATACGACCATATTCAGTTAAAAATGGGGGTATTAAATTTTAGTCTGTTTCAGGAACTAAATTTTGTTTCTTGCGACCCTGTATTGGTTTTATCAACTAAGTGGTTCTCTGGGTGAACGCATGTTTAGATTGTCACAGCAAAAATGTAGTTGACACAACGAACGGTGCGTTGGCACAGCGAAGCGGTTAGTTGGTCTGACGGAATATCGCTTTGGTCCATTTTTGCCAAACCAACAAACCGCTTCGTTTCTGCCAACGCACCGTTCGTTTTGTCAACTACATTTTTGCTGTGACAATCTTAACATGCGTTCGCATAACCGAGTTTTGGTTATCACAACGAAAAAGTGTTTGTAAGGGCAAAACCAACTAAAACGTTAGGTCGCTCTACTAATCATTTTTTTCCGTGTATGAAGCTTGTTTTAAAGGCTTGGCATGCTAGGCTCATTTGGCGTCCACGGCTCGTCGCAGTGCCACAGTGATACGATACTACGTCGTTTACGCGTGTCTGGCCGAGGTCGCAAGTGTCTTGGCACTCTGCATACCTAGACCATACTGGCATAAGTTCCTGGCGTCCGGAATGCACCAGATGCTAGGCGGTAAGCCTGCAATCTAACAGCTATTTATTAAAACAACATTTTGTTTCCTTAGTTCAATGACACTGTCTAAAAGCTTTGAAAATCACTACCGGCACCAGGAAGCTGGGAAATTTTAGCGAGCGTCGTCCGCTGGTGTCTTACACTGGTTCAGTGCGTCAACGGGGTCTTCTGCGTGGTGGCGGACTACACAGTAGTATTGCTGATTTTCACCACTTTCCTCTCCATGGCTGCCATGTTTGAAGCCATATCAGAGGCTCTCGAGGTATCAGACAAAAAAGAAAAGTACCCACACCCACATCAGTTCGACAGCCATCCACTTAAAGATTCATGTAACTTTGTTTCTCCTTCAAAGACGGGACCATGCAATAGGCTGTGGGCGCGACTTCAGAGCATTCTTACACTCGCTTCCCTGCAGATGGACGCAGCCCTGTCTGATTTGCTTCCCCACATCCTCATCGCAAACGTCGTTGTTCCTCTACTCTCCACCGTAGAGGTAAGGGGCGACCAAAAGTACCTCAGAACCTACAGACACGATCTGAAATTAATGACTATAGAAAAGGAAATTCAGGAAACTAACATCGAAGGCTCTGTTTTGTCCCTTGAGACGGGCCAATAAGCCGCAATTGTAACGGTCAACATTGACCATTACTGATACTGATTCGGCCCATAATCACATCATGTTTTATCTACTACTATAAAGCCTCACGCGAAACCGTAGCCCTGTAGCTCAAACGATCTCAATTCTAAAAGCGTTTCAGTTTACGACGTGTTTTGCTTAACGCACAGTTCGTCATCATACACGGTTGTCACTTCTTTACCTCTACCACCATGAGGTAGAGAATGAGTATTGTGCTCGATATGGTGTAATTTCTCCTTCTTTTGGGCACGAATTAAATGCTTATACCAAAGCATTTTGGTATAAAACTGTCTTTCTTGTAATATTCTTTAGATTTAGGAGACATCGTAAAATTCGAAGCTGTATAAACATCTGGCAGAGCCTTTGTGAACTACTGCTCTGCACACCCAAAATAGCATGTTCTTGATATCGGAACATTGATCTCGATTTTTCGTGTACTTGATTTAGTACAGGATTTTACTCATTACAATCCCAATTTTCTCAAAATAAGCACATTTTCCACAACTAAATCGAGTACACAAAAATTCGAGGACAGACTTTTTTTTGGTGGTGTGCAGAGCATGCTTAGAGTCAAATAAAGAACGATAAAGCTTTTACTTCTGATGTGCAGATGGTGCTCCATGGCCTGGAATCGGACGTGTTTGCTGTTGGGATGGCACCGCTCGTGCTCGCCGTGTTCGTTCCTCTCTGTCTGGTGGGCGACGCCATGGGCACAGCTCGCCTTCACCTTACAGACAAGGCCTGTGCGGGACCCTGGCTCGAGGAGACTATTGAGATCAGGAAACTGCGTCTAGGCATGGTTCAAGTGTCCCAAGGTCGCGGGGGCTGTCTAGGGGGTATAGGTATAGGGAAGCTAGACAGGGAGACCTGCGCCAACGCACTGAAGTCCTGGTTCAGTTTTCTGCAAGTATTAATGAACTTGGTAGAGTAATACACGCCAAAGTGGGACGTTATATGTCGTCCATGTACCGGCTGTGTCAATCGATACAGTATGAAATGGATCGTATTCCCTCTTTCACTGTGAAAAATAGTCGTAAGTTTACGGGAAAATTTTCCACGAAGTGCAGTTGTAAAATTACAATTAGAAATCGTAAAATTACAAGCACTACATATCGGCTTGAAATTCATTCACGAGCAAAAAGGTCCGTCATAAATTTACAACATATTTCGTAAATCACGATTTACAAAATTTATCGTAAATCTACAAAGATATTTTTCACAGTGTTTTTCACGGTTCTCTGGATATAGACAGTCTTATGTTATTTGATGTGAGGGGAAATTCACCCAGGGTACTCCCACAATGATACCTTCGCTTCACCACTTCGGCCTGCACTCAATGGGGTTGCGCGGAGTGGGGTATCGGAGGTCATAAATACAGAGATGTCTTCTGTGCTATTTTTCAAAATAATATTTTGACACAATTTCAAAATTTACCAAGATTTGATGTCATACGCCGACGGCAGAAAGTAGTCCACCGGCGGAACGCGCCCAATAAGCATAATTCATGGTAAATTTCGGAAATTTGTGTCAAAATATTTTATTGAAAAATAGTATGGATGACATCTCTGTATTTATGACCTCCCACACCCCGCTCCGCTCCCCCATCATGTGCAGGCCAAAGTGAAGCGAAGTGAAGCAAAGTGAAGCGAAGTGAAGTGAAGGGAAGTAAAGCGAAGGTATCAGTATGGGAGCACCTTCAGAATTTCTCTTCGGCCTCTAGCCGCTTATTGAAAAGACAGAGGTGAGTAGGTGCAAAAGGATGTTCCCAAATTTTAAGTTTTATTAGTACTTATTTATTATTGAAACTAAACATTTTGTATCTTCTCACCTTCGGGTAATTTTAAGCTTATATTGTCTATTTTAAAACTAAAAGTCCATCGTCTGGAGCAATAACGTTAAGTTTTGGTAAACTATTCACATACTTGGATCATTCTTAAAACACTTTCTTCAGCTTCATGTTTTTTTTTCATCACTGTGAAAAATATCCTCGTAAATTTACGACATTTTTCGTAATTTTGATTTACAAAATATGTCGTAAATTTACGTCAGCCGATTCTTGCTCGTCGGTCAATGCCAAGTCGATAGGGAGTGCTTGTAAATTTACAATTTCAAATTGTAATTTTACGACTTTTACCATGGAAAATTTTCCCGTAACCCTTACGAGTATTTTTCACAGTGATGCCAACAAGTAAGTTATACAATTGGATACAATTCGATAAAGTGGGGTGAGAAGGGAATAAGCGGGAAAAAGGTCAAGTGTAAGAGGACTTTGAAACAGTCGTTGGCGACCCCCTACACCCCCCCCCCTCTTCCAAAGTAATAAGACAACGCTTTTTCCCAATTTTCCTCATAAATTGGGCAAAATTTCGTTAATTACTCAAAAAAAATTTCCCCCCTATAATATTATGCCACACTGCCGGTTGCTCTCTGCTGGCTGCGCTGCTCTCTGCAGGCTGCTCGCTGTATGACAGAACAAGCAGGCTGATACCTTCGTATCATCTGCTAAAACTGTCATCATCGAACGACTTAAAGCAGTCTCACCTGTCAGACTCATCACAGGCAAGGTACATTGCAGGGTACATACGTGTCAGAGCGAGGATCCTCGCTTTCAGGAGTGCGAGAATTGTGCTGTAAATTTTTTCACGCTTCTGAGGGCAAGGTTTGGTTTTCTCGATCGGAAAAAGAATTTCAAAAACATCACTCTAATACAGTGATGATTGCACGGAAAAAAATTACTTTGTTGTCAGGATCAATTTTTGTCGATAGGCAAAATTCGATAGCTGAAATCGAGAATCCGATACCCACAGCCAGGAGCTGGTTGTCACGACCGGGCACTAGTACAAACAAGAACAAACTCCAGACTCCAGCTTCGTTCTCATCGCACAAAGTGTCCGGTCGTGACAACCAGCTAATGGCTGTGGGTATGTGATTCTCGATTTCAGCTATCGAATTTTGCCTATCGACAGAAATTGATCCTCAGAATGAAGTCATTTTTTCCGTGTTCGGCTCACAGGGCCCCATGCTAGCATGGAACAAACAAGATTTGACTTTTTCCGACAATTTGGGTTGTTGAGAAGCCAAAACGGTAGGAGACGGAGAAAACGGATAAAATTTAGGGTCAAAGGGTCGCAAAATAACGCAAAACCTATGAGGCGTCACCAACCTCTCGGATATTTGGGTCGTTGATGTGGCTATGACGTCCAAACGGGAGAAGATACGGCAAAATAAACGACATTTCGTAAAGGTCGTTGAATAAAGCAAAACCCATTCGATGACATCCAACATAGTGTTTCCAAATATTTTGTTTTCGTCGATCGGCGAGGAGCGCGAAGACAAAGCAGTATAGGGCGGTATAGAGGGTGGCTCACTTTCTCCGTTCTTTGCGTTTATGCAACGCATTCTACTTCAGATGAGCGAGGGCAAGAGTTGTGGTGTCATGAAATATTTATTAAATTCACAAGAAAAATCGCGAAACAACAGATAACGTTTGTAAAGTTACGGAATTCTTTAAAGATACAGTGTTTTACATACGAATGAAACGTAAATTCACAGTTAGCTCGTTTAACAAAATTCACATATATTTCCTGTTAATTTCCGATTTTTTTAACAGTGTAGACATACTAACTCCAGGTGGGAAAACTCTTCCAAGATTTCAACAGAGAGAATTATAATTAACAATCCACAAAACATTCATTAACTCTCATTTTTAACATTTTTGTTTTAATTTGTGGGTCAAAGCAGCATGTCAATACTACACGGCAGGGCGTGTGTAGTTGAAGCGTGCGGATGTATGCATGCACGCATCTATGACAGTTCGTGGAGGCCTCGGGAGGTGTTGGAGATCGCCGATAGGCTGAAATACATTCATCCGTGTCTTATTCAGTCCGGGAATTGCCAAATGAATCCCTTAAATACATTTAGTTCATTAAATTTGAGAGAGGGTTTTCGTACTGCGAGTAACCGGCTGCTATGCCCGCTATTTGCAGTTCTCTCAAATATTAATTTAATGTGTTTCAGTGATTCATTTGGCATTTCCGCGGGGCTGAATAAGACACGGATGAATGTATTTCAGCCTATCGGCGGTCTCCAACGCCTCTCCAGACCTACGCGAACTGTCACAGATGCGTGCATGCATGCATGCATGCATGCATGCGCACGCTTTAACTACACACGCCCACAGAGCAGTCACATGCTCTCAAATCTAACTGTTGCACTAAACCGCAAAACTCTAGTCAGGGACGTAATTGGCGATCGCTCGGGTCCCCGAAGGGGACCCAAATTTCCGATTTTCGGCTGTCATACGGGGCGCACTGAGCCACAGTGGTGGCCCCGCCTTTCGCCTTTCTTGAGACCACAGAATACAATACACAGAATCGTAACGGAATACTAGACATTAAAGTAGAATTCAAGGTTTGCCCCTGAAGTTAGGCAACCCGCGATGCAACACCCCCCCCCCCCCCCCCCACACATGCCCTAATTACGTCCCTGCCTCTAGTCTGCCTCCCAAAAAATTTTTTACAGTGCGTATTCATAAAAGAAACAGACAATTTTGTCAGCAAAGCCATAGGATCGTGTAAGCAATAACAGAGGTTTCCGTCTGAAACTCATCGCACTGTGAAAGATACTCGTAAGGGTTACGGGAAAATTTTCCATGATAAAAGTCGTAAAATTACAATTTGAAATTGTAAATTTACAAGCACTACCTATCGACTTGGAATTGACCGACGAGCAAGAATGGGCCGTCGAAAATTTACGACATATTTTGTAAATCAAAATTACAAAAAATGTCGTAACTTTACGAGGATATTTTTCACAGTGATCCCACTCCTCACTGGTTGACAGAGACTTCAAGTTTATAAAAACTATTTTAGAGAACCTGCGTCGCACCGCGGTGCAAAACACCCCAACAAACCCAGCTTCGCGCAACGCCCTCACCGCCACAGGACCACAGCTTCGCGTTGCAATAGGCCGCCAGCTCCGGGGCAATGTACTTATCGGCCAGCTTCTCTCACAATCGGCCCCAAGCTGCGGTAACATGTACTACTCGACTTGTCTTCGCAGCCACAGCAGCTCGACCTCACACAGTCCCCGCCGAAGGGTTGACCACACAGTAAACGAAAATCTCGGAATCCGAAAGCACACCTCAGTTTTGAATGTGCTGTCCTTGTCTACCCCTTTGAGAGAGAAAAAGACTACGCTATGTATAAAATCGAGATGCGCTCTCGGTCTCGGATTCAGAGATTTTTGTTTACCGCCGTGCACTTACAGGTGGAGTACGCACATGAGTAAAGGATGGTAAAGGAGTAACTTACATCTGCGGTTTTAAGGGCAGAATCCAATTTTCTTTGTCAATATATGTGTAAACTGTTAATAAATGAAATTACTGACACTCTTAAAAGCTTACGGTGAATTTCACTGTAAGCTACGGTGAACTTGGCATCACCGTAACTTACGGTGGATTTCACCGTAAGCTACGGTGACATTCACCGTAAGCTACAGTGAAATTCACCGTAGCTTACGGTGAATCAGGGGGCATGACCGTAATCTACGGTGACATTCACCGTAGCTTACGGTGAAAATTCACCGTAAGTTACGGTGATGCCAAGTTCACCGTAGCTTACAGTAAAATTCACCGTAAGTTTTAAAGAGTGGAACAAAACTTAATACAAGAACGGCCCAATTTTTAACACTTTGTATGAAAATCATTGTCACTGAGTACAGATGAGTACAGCCTGATGTGCACACGTGAGTACAGAAGTGATCTGGTCCTGGTCCCCGCAGTCGCCTGGCCTGGTGGACTTTGCGCTCAAGCCCGTGCCGCGAGCAGCCGGCAGAGAGGTCCCTGGCAGCGGCCACCCATCGCACCCGCCTGTCACGCGGGCCTGCCTACCCCAAGGGGCTGTCCACTCCACCGATCGAAAATACAGCGTTAAACGCCAACCACTGCGACAAAATATATTCGTAAATATATACCAAAACAAAATTCTTACTCGTCAAAGAAAATTAAGTCGAAATTAAGTCGGCACATGATGTAAAAGAAAATATCGTAACAACACTGCAAAAGAATACTACAGGAAATCCTGTTGATTTCACTGTCATAAATTACAACGGGAATTGTGACGGGATGGACCGGCAATTTTTCGCCGGCTTGAACCGTATTTAAATTTACGGGACGACCCGCGGAACGACCGTACCAGAAAAATAAGAACCTTCCCGTTTATTCAAATTACGGACCGTCCCGTACACCGAATCTCGTAATTTGTGTTTTATGACACTAAGGACATTTTTTATTGTATGAAAACTGGTTTTTGGGCCCTTTCCATCGAAGTAGGAACGTTAACGGAAACGCCCATAATTTTCTGCTACGGATTTCTCCCGTATTTAAGAGGTACGGACAGCTCCGTAAAACAAAAATACGGTGCGATCCGTCACCATTTCCGTGATTTGCTACGGGATTTTTTAACAGTGTTTTATGCCAGCCTCTCCCGTAGTTTACTGAATTCATTGTACTTTTTGACAGATTTCACCGTGCTACCAGCCTGGAAATACGGTGCATCTAGTCAGGACGCACAGTGAATCCAGTAAAATAAACTACGAGAAAGGGTGGCAAACTGGCTTTGCTGTAGTTTTTTTTTTCAACTTGTAGTTGTAACTTAACGACATTTAACTTGGAAAATTTCCCCGTGACCCTTGCGCATATTTTTCACTGTGACGATACACACCGCAGCCAGCAGCGGGGCCGGGTACCCGCCGCAACGGACATAAAACTCTAACCGCGACTCGCGTATGGTTCCGCTCATCTGACAAACTGCAAATTTGACACAAGTGTACTTCAAGATGAGTAGTTTCGTATAAACTGTACCCGAAAAAGATCGGAGACCTCACCCCTCAAAAATGGACAGCCTACACTGTTGAAAATCCCGTATCAAACTACGGAAATGACTACGGAACGCACCGTATTTTTTTTTTCGGATTTGTCCGTTGCTCTTAAATACGGCAGAATCCGTAAAAGTAAATCACGGGCATGTCACGCTAACTGGCAATGTATTTTTTCGTGCATGTGAAATGTACGCATATAAACGTGCGGATTTATGTAAAAAATCGTGCAGAATTATGTAGAATATTGTACATGAATCTGTTTATTATTGTGCATATTTTCGACATGTAATAAATTCTACAGATCTATGCACAATATTTTACATAATTCTGCACGATTTTTTACATAAATCCGCATGTTTATATGCGTACATTTCACATGTACGAAAAAGTACATTGCCAGTTAGTGTGGTCCGTTCCTACTTCGATGCAAAGGGTCCAAAAACCAGTTTTCATCAAAAATGCTCTGGGAGTCATAAAACACAAAATACGGGATTTTGGTGTACGGTACGGTGCGTAAATTGAATGTACGGGAAGGTCCGTATTTTTCTGGTACGGTCGTACAGTAAATTGCGTAAATTTAAATACGGTTCAGACCGTCTAAAATATTACCGGTCCATCCCGTCAAAATTCTCGTTGTAATTTCTGACAGTGTAGTACACACCACTGGAAATCCAGTGGGAATGTCGATAAAATCACCGGAAAACCAACTAAGAAATCTCATGAAATCTCATTTAAATCACTCAAACACTCGGAGAAATCTTGTGAAATATCGTGAAACCTTGTGGAATCTCATGAAACCTTGTCAAATTCTTTAGAGTTCTGAGATCTCGTTAGTGGAAGTTTGTGAAATCTTACTAGACGGAAACTTTTAACAAATAAACAAAAACAGTGAAATCTTCCGCAATCCACAGAAATATCGTCCGGATAAATTAAGCCCCTCCGCATTTGAGGCAACGAAGCCGGTCTACAGTAGTAGGCTGTTGAGAATAAAAATGTTCAGAAGAGTTTTGAGTGAAGAACTTGGTCACGATGCACTCGCAGCCTAAGAGAACGAGTTTCGCACACCTCCAGGTGTGTAAATTTCCATTCCCTATTAACACGAGATTCCCGCCCGGCTGCCGCCCACGTGACGCTGCGGCGTTACCCGTTAACGCGGCGTTAACGCCGGCGATGACGCAGCGTCATACGAAATGGCACAAAATAAAATGATGCCCAGGAGTCGATTCCCTACGTCGCCACATTGTTGTTCGCGTTAACGCCTCGTCCGCGACTGCCGTGCACGCCGCGTTAGTGTGGGGCATTATCGCTACAATACTCGAAATGACACATCGGCTACAAGCTGGCGGGGGTCAGCAGCCCTGGACGACTGATGCCCCATCATCGTCTTGGCGATAATCGGAATGTCGCTAAAATATCGGTAACGCAGCGTCAATGGGCAAAAAGCGAATTTAGAAAAAAAATATTAGTGCGGATTAGAACATGCTATGTTGAGCTTACCAGCCTGCTCCTCAACCAACTGAGCCACATGCGCTTCTCTACGAGAATGAGTCCTCTGAAGGGACCTGTTTCAGGCAGGCCGGTCTGCCGTATTGCCACTGTTCCTGCTATGGGAACGCCGCGACGTTGGGGAGCGTCAGTTCATGAGGTTGATCACCGCGGTCCGAGAGGCAGTACTCAGAAATATTCCAAGTCCGGACTCTCTCGCACCGTGCTTAACTATTGACTCTTGTACGATTAACGCCCCGGCGTTGACGCCATAATAACAATGAGGCGTTAACGGATTTCGGTAACAGCCATCGCATTATGGTGGCGCTAGTAGTACTTTATTTTTCGAGAATCAACCGCGAAGATTTTATGGCCTCAATATTGTGTGATCGGTACCAGCGCCAAAGTTCTCGCCTAGACAACGCCAGGACGTCCGTATCGCAGGTCCCGCCGAACCGGTGAGCTGCGCACCAATGCAAAGCGTGTGTGTATTTGAGAGATACTCGTGCGCTGACGAGGCGTTCTCGATGGAGATTAAAAATTGGTCATTTTCTACCATGACGTGACTTGCACGCTGCACTCAACAGATAATAACAAACGCGAAATCGTTAACGTTAAAATAATGTGAAGCGTCAAAAAACATTGGCAACTGTTCTTAAAATAACGCCTCGCTGTCGTGTGCGCAAGGGCCCCCAGACGTTAACGCCCCGTTACTGTCCCTTCAAGGGACCCACGAACCTAGCTCCGGAGCTTCCATGCCTACTTGGCCCACACGATAAATGCTGATAGTTAACGGCGCGTTAACTAAATTCTAGAAATTGAAGTTGACTTTGTAACTATAGCGAGATAATGATGCCATGCTCACGGTAAACCAACAACCGCCAAAACAATGTCCTTGAGTTATACAAAAATCTTCGAAAATATTCACATCTTACCACGCTGCCGGGGCGTTACTGTACGGGCGGCTGACGCTGCGGCGACATTGCGGCGAGAACCCGAGTCATTAATTCCTCGTCATCGGGTGACTGATATCGACATGACATTGTACGAGCATACGTCTTTTGGGAAATAGTAACTGATAAATTTACATCAACGCTGCGTTAAAGGCGAGCGAGCATAATCAAGGCGGTCAGTGGGCGGCACACGCTCTGTAGACGCCTTAAAATTATTGGGCTCCCGGACGGCGTGGGCGAGGCGTGAGCCGCGCGACCGTTGTGTGTTACTAGGGTTTGTTTACTTGCTCTGTCAATAAATATTCCAAATTCCGAAGGAAATTCACTACGACTACTTGTTTAAGTATTGTTCCAGTATGGCTCGAACTAGCTCGTCAACGACAGCAGTGGGATACGCTGTATTGTTGAGCGTCTGTGTGCATCCGATTGTTGTGCGTGATTGTTATCGTCGCATCACACAGTATGACGGTAAGTTAGGTCATATCACGTGGTGTAATCTAAACTGCTTACACCAGTCGATGTGGCGCACATCACGCTCGTTTTTCTAGTTAATTTGTTCAATTTAAGTGTATATTTAATTTACGAGTACATTTTAAGAACAACTTGGTTCATCACAGCGCATTAGAAATATGTTGATAAGTACACACTAACTGGCAATGTACTTTTTCGTACAGGTGAAATGTACGCATATAAACGTGCGGATTTATGTAAATAATCGTGCAGAATTATGTAAAATATTGTGCATAGATCTGCAGAATTTATTACACGTCGAAAAAATGCACAATAATTAACAGATTCATGTACAATATTTTACATAATTCTGCACGAATTTTTACATGAATCCGCACGTTTATATGCGTACATTTCACATGTACGAAAAAGTACATTGCCAGTTAGCGTGTAAGCTATACAACAAAAGTTTATAAGTTGTCGCAATGTGTACGACATAAACTTAACCCTAACATTGAGGCCCGGTAATGAAAAACTGAAGAGGCAGTGTATCGTGCAAAACATCAAGGTCGAACCGCCGCGATGCCTCTCAGAGAACCCTTTTCCACCAAGTCACACTGTTAAAACATAAGCAGGATTGCCACAGATGTCCACATTTTGATTTTCCTGACAATATACTGACAAAACTTATTGTTATTCCTGACGTGACTATGGTACCCAGGGCCATTCCACCGCAAACTAGTGGGTCGCAGATTCGGACTGACCCTCGCACGGCTGGAAAGGCACCATCAAGTCATGAAGCCAGTTTTCGTGAAAATTTTCTGACAACATCCTGACACTTTCCTGATTTCCATGACACGTGGTAACCCTGACAGTTGCAAATTGGCAACATTTTGGTTGCTAATTTTTGAGTTGCCCCTGAACACAAATTGTGAGATAGCATACACACTAACTGGCAATGTACTTTTTCGTACATGTGAAATGTACGCATATAAACGTGCGGATTTATGTAAATAATCGTGCAGAATTATGTAAAATATTGTGCATGGATCTGCAGAATTTATTACACGTCGAAAAAATGCACAATAATTAACAGATTCATGTACAATATTTTACATAATTCTGCACGAATTTTTACATGAATCCGCACGTTTATATGCGTACATTTCACATGTACGAAAAAGTACATTGCCAGTTAGCGTGTATCAGTTGTTTTGAAATTATCGATGTTGCTTACACTTAAGAATACTGTTCCAGAGTTACGACATCGTCACAAAAGTACACTACAAAAAATAAGTGTAATTTTACTAGCTCAGTGGACTTGCAACTTTGCCCATCGGTCTTGTAAAGTATGACCCAGCGGGCATGCATTGTATATATGCACGCCCAGTTCCTGGATAGACTTACTACAAAAACCGAGGGGGCCTCAACTCACCCAAAATTTGTACACATGATTTCAAGATTTCACATGATTTCACATGATTACACCTCTTATAACTGAAAGAAATAATCCGTAAAGTAAATACAAGCGTATTTTGAGCTGTATGAGCCCAAAATACGCACTCAAATCATTTTTTTTCGGCAAAAGATCCAGATTTTTTGACAACGATTTCGAAGATATCAGCGATTGTGTACACATGATTTCAGGAGTTGAGGCCCCCTCGACAAAAACAATGTCTGACTTTTTGATGAAAAAAGGGAAAACTTTTGAGGCACTTCTTGCCATTGAGAAAAACTTCTCAGATTTTGAGGAAGTCCTCTCAAAAATAAGGGAATTTCCCTAAATGTTTTCCCTTTGTCCTCAAAAAAAAATCAGACATTGTTTTTTACCGTGTACGCGCCAAAGTAGAATTAGTTTGGTCAAAAAACAAGAACTGTGGTTCGCAAACAATACTCGTCACAAAGAGTGTCATCAGCAGCAAAATTTTTTCTTGCAGTGCACTTCGAGTGGGATTCTGTCCCCATGGCTCCTTGGTACTTCTTGCCACCTCTGCAGCCGAGGCGGACCGGGCCCGAGGCGGGGGCCGGGTTGGTGTGTCAGGCGCTAGTGCCCTTCTAGCTGCGGAGCGCTCACGCACTGGCTGAACGAAGGTAGGATAAGCCACTCTCCTTTTTGGAGCTGTATTCACTAAAGGGGAGGTGTGGGTGAAAAACGGACCCCATAGATGATATCAACATAGAAAAATGAAATTTTCAGCTCACCTTGTACTACGTAATACACGTTGACACAAAAAATGTGAGCCAAATCGGCCCAAGGGTTTCCTCAAAAACGGCCACTTTGTGTATTCTCAGACCTTATATTAAAAAATAGACTGCGCAACAAGTTTTGCTAAAAAAAAATTGTAACTTTCATGAAATCTATTTCTGATAGTCCTGAACAACAAAGTTACAGTGAGATATCTCACGTTTTTACGTCTTAAGGTGGCCCCACAATGGCCGGAATCCGCCGTCAGTCAGTCATATTTCACCCGTCAGTCACTTCTTTACACTTGTTTGACTGACTTTTATCCTTCTGAACTTTTCAAATCCGGACTTTTCATATAGAAGGAACCACTTTAGTTGATAATCATCTAAAATAATGGACGAGAGAAGCTAAAACGAGTGACTGACTGACTGACGGACGGTCGGATTCCGGCCATTGTGGGGCCACCTTTAAGCCATTTAAATGATTTTTTGAAAAGAAACTTTGACTTAAAGATAAGAAATTAGCTGTTTTTAACGATAAATGCCTAATTTGTGACTTCTGTCACGAGTTTATCATTTAAAACTCTCTGTTACTTTGTTTCTGACACCCCAAGCTTTCATAAGCCCGAATGGCAACAAATTCCATTGGAGGGTTTTGCGCACACCGTGTTTTGAAGCATCAGAAATGATGTACTGGGGAAACAGGCATTAAAGTTGCGAGAGAGTTAATGACATTTTTCATGCATTTAAAACTTTTGGAAAAAAATGTCATAGAATTTTTTTGGCCAATGAAAGAGGACACATAAGGCTACCACCAGGAGCAAAATTACAAATCGATTTTTTTCGATTTTGGCATATTTTTCACCCACACCTCCCCTAAAGTAAAGGCTTTACTGTTTTCAATTCATTGATATAACTCCTCCCTGACTCATCCTCACCATAAAATATGATGATTGGTGCGCGCAATATTTCCCGGTTTACGTTTACGACTCGTGCGTGTAGTGAAAGCAAATATATGCGCACGAATCCCCCAGTAGCACATTTAATGTGCATAACTAAGTAAAAGGCGTATTAAAAGCACATAATGTACATTAAATACCCAAGGAGAACACGAAGTCAAAATAAGGTCAAAAAGGGGTCCGTGCACGTCATTTTGACGTCAAAGTCCATACCTGGGAAGACGAAATTTTGACTTCAAAGCTCAAAATGAGGTAAATCTGACGTCATTTTGACAAACTTGTTCTCCTTGGGTCCTGCAAATTTCTTGCAAATGATTTTGAAGCATAGCAAGAAAGTTTGCATAGCGAACTATTTTCTTTGCATAGCAAACTATTTTCTTCGTAAGTTGCCAAGAAACAGCTTGCAAGCCTACAAACTAATTGTTTGCAAGGTTACAAAGATTTTTTTCTCGCAGGGTGCGAAGAATTAGTTCGATGTGAGAAGAATTTGTAGTTCGTAAATTGATAGTTCTTCGCAAGCCTATCACAGTGCATGCACACACATTAGTGCATTAAATGCGCATTTAAGCGCATTGGTGGTACTAGGTCAAAAGGGTGTGGCATGCGGGAAGCAAAGTGACTATCCAGGACTCGTGCGCATGAGAATAAATGTGCTCACGTGTCGTGCATACTAACAAGAAAACATTGCGCGCTAGAGCATATGTAATAAGCGTGAATCTGTCAAAACAGATACACACCGATCAGGGAAGTAATGGAAATGTCCGGGGAAGGAAGCTTGATCTAGAAATCGTGAAAATGTCAGGGGAAAATTCAATGATGAGACTCAAAGTGGCCAGCGGACGGGTTCATACAGATACACTGGGAAAAAAAAATCCGTTCACTTCACGAAAGATCAGGGATAATTTCTTTCACGGATTATTCGTCTGACTTCCGCAACAAATGATTCGTTGCAATGTATCACCACTGTGGTACCACAGTGAATTTGTTAAAAATAAAAATCAAACAAACCTTCGTGCCTCGGTTATTTGAATTCATAGTATGGAAAAGAACACACAAATTACATTACTTGCATACGATTGTCAACTAATATCGCATCTACAATCGTTTTCAAAATTATTGACTATTCGAATACTAGCAAATCATTAGCAAAGCTACGGTTTACTCGTCACGTTGCAATAATCGATCATTCGCTACAAAAATACGCACAATTTTTTCACATTCATATGAATGCATTGCATACACGGTAGAAACGAGTCCTGGGATTCCCAGGAGAGTTGGAATCCCAGTGGATGTCCTGGAAAATAGCAGCTTTTCCCAGGAGTTTTTCCTGGAAAACCCAGGACATCCCCTGGAAAAGATGATACCTCCTGGGAATGTGCAAATTCCCCTGGGAAACCCAGGACTCGTTTTTGCCGTGTAGCTATGCAATGAAATTCATACGTTCCAAAAAGTTCGTAAAATTACCGATAAATTTAACAGAGCAGCATGTCCATTTTCTTTAAGATTCATTTAGCGGCTTACAGTAGCTGGCGAAACTAGACGAACAACGCCACCTTACCTACAGTATAAGCCCTCGAATCCAATTTCTCACCCAAAATGGGAGAGAATACTTTTCCATGCTTAATTATTGGAGTGAGAATTTTTAACCTTGAGGGACATATATTTTTTTTAGCCTCACTCTATTTCAGAAAGGATGTTTTAGCCTCGCTCGATTTGAGTTAGGATTTTTCGGCCTCTTTTTATTTGATCACGTATGTTACAGAATTCTTTCTCAAATAAAGCGAGAAAAAAAATCTCTTTCTCCTAAGGGTAATAAAATTGCCCTCAAAGTCTCGCCCGCGTATACGAGCGAGAGTTATGACTAGTAGATTTCCCCCACTCTCCACCCCCACTCTGTTACTTATCGGCTCGTTCGCCCCAGATTTTCTAGCAAAATTTGAAAGTAAACGACTGAATACTCTACAAACTCAAGTGTGAGACAGTATCACACTCATCACTGCAGTACCACTGTGTATCACACTTCCAAAAACAAATTTCTGTTGTTGAATAGCAAGCAATCACGTTTTGGAGAACAGCATCAGCTTTGGTTCAAATCCCGGTTAAAACGAGCTACCGCACTGTTAAAAATACTCGCAACTTTACGACATTTTTGAGAACAATAATGTCGTTTTTAAACAACACTTTCAAGTAACGACTTGTGTCGTTCGTGAACGACGAAGTGATCGCTAATTTTCAGAGCGAAACACATCGTTTTCAAACGAATAAAGTCGTAAATTTACGACTTTGATCCTAAATGTACGATTGATCGTAAATTCCTTGCGCAGGATGTCACACAGATACCACTTCATTCGTAAATTTACAACTTCGGTCGTAAATGTGCGACTTCGGTCGTAATTGAACGATTTTGATCGTACAGTTACGACACAAATCGTGAGTAAACGACTAAAATCGTCACGTTTTACGAACTTTTTAGGCCTTCAATGCTAGAAAAGTTTACGACAGTGTCGTAGAGGAATGATTTTTTAGTCGTTAGTTTACGACAAATTCGTTCCAAAACGATTGCAGTCGCTATAAAAATTATCGACTTATGTGTCGTTAATTTACGACAAAATTTCTAGCAGTGCAGGTGATAGGGTTCTGATCGCAAACAGCGACGACCATATAAATTTTCGAAACCATTAATTTACGATTATTTAATGTTATTGTTGTTCCGAACCAACGAGGATTTTAAACCAAAGCTGAAGCTGTTCTCCAAAACGTGATAGCTATTCAACGACAGAAAATAGGTTTTGGAAGTGTGAGGCACAGAGGTACTGCAGTAATAAGTGTGATACTGTCTCACACTTGAGTTTGCAGAGTAGAATTGGTAAACAGTACATTACAACAGGGTTGCCACAGAATTGGAACTGTCGATTGTTTCCCTGGCAAAGTCCTGACGAAAATTAGGGTTTTTCCTGACATTTTCAAACAACCCGGTAAAATAACGGTAAAAAGGGGTCGTAGAGTGTCCTTACAAAAAAAAAAAAAAAAATATCCGAAAATAGATTTTTGTTTAATAATTTTCAACAGAGAATTAAATAGCTGCACTGTCCTGTTCGCAGTCGACAAGCAAAAACTTTGACCTTAGCCCATTTTTCCTGACACTTTGCCCCAATTTCCTGATATTTTCCTGATTTTCCTGACTCGTGGCAACCCTGTATTTAATGCCTTCGACGCCTTTTAAATGTGCATTTCACA
Organism: Frankliniella fusca; assembly: GCA_029379305.1. NCBI lineage: Eukaryota > Metazoa > Arthropoda > Insecta > Thysanoptera > Thripidae > Frankliniella > Frankliniella fusca. Next base: position 242,545 of record JAHWGI010000321.1, on the reverse strand, counting down.
GCAAAACTGGCGTCTTGGTTTTCAAGACGTTTCGGTAAAACCAAGACAAGGACGATTTCATGACATTGCTCTTGGTTTTCAAGACGTCGCCTGCTTGAAAAATAGCTATAATTTCAAGACGACGACGTCTTAAATTCCAAGGGCATTTCTTTGAAATCGTCTTGGTTTGAAGGACTTTCTTGGTTTTTCCCAAAAATCTTGAAAATCAAGAAAGTTACCGTGAAAAGCAAGACGCCAGTTTTACCGTGTTCCAGTTCAGCTTGGCCAGGCGGTCACGATGCTGGTGCTCGCCCTGGCCCTGGTCCTGGTGGCCGTCGCCCTGGAGGTGCTGCGCCGCTCTCCCGCCGTGGCCGAGATGCGACGCGCCCGCCGCCTGACGGCCAAGCTGCCCCACCCCGCCGAGTACCCGCTGCTCGGGACGGCGGCCTTGGTGGCCTGCAGCCAGGACGAGCTCTACGACCGCATCCAGAAAGTGGCTTCCGCTTACGGCCCGCTCACCCGGGTCACGCTGGGGCACCTGACCTTTGTATGCGTCATGGACCCGCACGACATGGAGGCCGTCATGACCAGCACCAAGGCCCAGAACAAGTCGTTGGCGTACACCGTGCTGATGCAGGTAATGGGGCTGGGGCTCGTCACCCTAAACGGGGACGAGTGGCGGCGCCACCGCAAGGCCATCACGCCCAGCCTGCACCTGGACATCCTCAAGGACTTCGTGCACATCTTCTACAAGAAGGGCGCGGGCCTGGCGAGCGAGCTAGAGCAGCGCGCCGACAGCGCGGAGGTGTTCGACGTGACGCCGCTGTGCGGAGCCTGCGCCAACAACAGCATCTGCGAGACCGTCATGTCCTCCGATCTGGACGACGACGACCCGGACAAGCGCAACTTCCTTAGCAACATCCCCAAGGCGCTGGACCACTTCATGTACCGCGTGTTCCGGCCCTGGTTCATAAGCAGCTGGGGCTACTCTCTGCACCCGACGCGCTACCGGGAGTACGTCCAGATACTGAACGATACGAATTCTTTCATACAGAGGATCGTCCGAGAAAAGAAGGAGAATGTGCAGAAAACTGGAGAACCCAACTCCCGGCCCAAGCGGCGCCGGGCGTTTCTTGAACACGTGCTGGCCTCCGCGGAGGGCGCTGCACTCGACGAGGACGAGCTCGTCGAGGAGGTCAAGACCATCGTTGCTGTAGCGTCGGGGTCCTCTATGGATGCCATCGCCCTCACTATCTACACGCTGGCCATCCGCCAGGACATCCAGGACAAAGTTCGAGATGTAAATATCAAGCGAAGTGAAAAATGTGATCGCACTCGCGAAAATGGTGTGCTATACTCAGCTATACCGCTCACGAATGTACCTCTCTCGCTTTCAGGAGCTGAGCGGTGTGCTCGGCGAGGGTCCTGGGCGTGCCGTGGAGCACCCTGACCTGGCGCACATGCAGTACACCGAGTGCGTCATCAAGGAGGTTCTACGCTATTTCAGCGTCGTGCCGCTGTTCGGGCGTACCGTCACCGAGGACCTCGCCCTGCCGTCGGGGTTCACCATACCGCGCGGCAGTCAGGTGGCCTTCTGGCTGCCGTACACGCACCGCGACCCCAAGTGGTTCCCGGAGCCGGACAAGTTCGACCCGGACCGCTTCCTCCCGGAGAACTCCCGCGGTCGCCACCCCTTCGCGTTCGTGCCGTTCAGCGCCGGGCCCCGGAACTGCGTCGGCCAGCGGTACGCCATGATGTTCATGAAGACGGTGGTGGCCGCCATCGTGCCGCGTCTGCGCTTCGAGATCCCCGCCGGCGGACCCGGTCGCGTCGAGGACATCCCCCTGGCGATGAACCTCACCATGATGGTGCGCGGTGGCGCCAACATCCGGGTGCACCGGATACGGCAAGAGACTCTAGGATGAGCAGGGCGCTATGAGACACATGTCATCGCGCCCAATTCATTCCAGAATCAACGAGACAACTTACTCCCGGGAGGAGGCACTCCCCCGAGTACAGAAGTACTCCCCCAAATAGGTAGAGTACATCATCCCCAGGGTAGAGTAGTACCTCTCCAAGGGATGCTGAACTCTGCCTATGAGGGGGGCGGGGGAGTACTTCTGCCCTAGGGATGGTGTATTCTGGGGGCACCTATCCCGGGGAGTAGGTTGTCCCCGTTACACGCGCAGCAGGCAATAACTGTAACGCAGGTTCACCCGGCCTGCCCCGCCCCCTCACTAAGCTTAAACGACTCGAGTGAAAGTGAAAGTGTTGGGGACGGAAGGTGGTGAGCGGTTTCCTCACCTACTTTCGATAACTGACCCGCCCCGCGTCGAGAAATGCCCTGCTGCCCCCAGCCTAAAAGGCAAATCTGCACCACGGTTGGCGGAGGGGGGCCAGCTCTATGCTACAACAAAAGTATAGATCTAGCAATTGGTGAATAGTTGCTTATTTATGATATCTTGACATTTCGTCATGTATAGTTAAACAACACATTGCCAAATGTATAGTTACAAACATTTCGGGAGTGTACAATAGTATTGCTGACAATGCACTTTGACCTTTGAATCATCCGTATTATGCTGTGACACTGTTAAAACTTTACGGTGAACTTCACCATAAACTACAGTGATACATGCAGCACTGTAATTACCTTGCTACGGTGAATGTCATTATGTGCCACAGTGAGCCTCACTGCAAACTACGGTGAACTACCTAAGGTAAAAATATAGAAATTTGACCAGAGTGATGCGATTACGTAGGGGAAAAAGACGGTATTGTTACTTTGAATTTACTTGCGTATCATTTAGACTTACAAATGTGGTTGAAAGTCTTCAATATACAAATCTGTGATGCATTGTCAAAGCAGCCAATAAACGATTTCACAGCAGACTATGAATGAATAAATGTATTTCAAAAAATGTTTTCAACTCACTATAGTAAGTGTGCACCTTCATAACATGACAGCGCTGGATATTGTTTGCCAATCAGCACTGAGGAGAGCACGCTAGCTAAATAAGTTGCTGCAGTGAACATACCTCTGACAGTAGGCACCCAACTCCAATCCAATAAGATCCACACCAATGCCAAGCAGGGTTAGGCTGAACTTCTTGCCGGTGTGATCACCGCAAACTTGAGTTCACTACACGATCATGCTTTCTTGGCTCAGCACAATGGTTTCACAGAGTTGATAATGTTCACTTTGCAATGTTGTCACGGAGTTATTAATGTTCACTTTATAAATACACGACACTTCAAAATTTAATCACATATCTACAAAAGCACTAAGCTAAGCGAGGCTTCTTTCTATTTATTGTGGCGGGGAGGCCCCATTGCCTGTACAAAGTCGAAATGATTAATCGCAGATCGCAGTCATGTATATACCAGCTGATCACCCCCTTCTCCCTCCCCGCACTCCCGCACTCCTTGTCGTTCGTTCTTTCATGCAGTGAAATATTACGTCTCTAGTGAGTGGCGCCAAAGCCGAACTGATTTTTAATTTAGTTATCAATTTTAATTGTGAATAAGATACTCGGGACGTCATGCGTGCAATGCGTGTTACGCTACTCTCAAACTCTCCAGGTAAGCTCATAACCTATCACTCGGCGTAGCACTTCAATATCACTTTTCATTAGTTTGCTTGCTACCGCCACAACCGTTTGAGTTTTGCACCTGCATACTTTCTCTGTTTCCTAGATTGCTATTTAGAAATCAGAAACATGTATAATCATCACGCATTTTGGTTAAAACTGAAAACATTCTCTTGGTGTTGTGAAAAATTCACATGAAATTTGATTTTACTGCTTTTCAAACTGAGCTCCCAGCATCTTTCTGTTTAGCATGTGTGATGGCTTGTATAACAATTTCTTCTTTTTGACTGCTACTTATGCTGCACTACCCACTGTTTCAGGAAATGAAGGTTCCACAGTTTTTGTTAGCTGGGGGTCGAGCCAAGCCTAGTCCTGCACAGAAGTTAATGAGCTGCTCGCAAAGTGTCACGCTGGCTGTGGCTAAAGTGGATGAGGTTTGTAGCATAGAGATTCATGAGACCTTTTGAAATATGTATTTGTTTACATACATAGAGTCCATATCAAGCTGTGTTGAGCTACTGTGTGCGTAGAATGTATTCACAAGTATATTATTTTCCAACTTATCTTGCTTACAAAAATTCAAATTTTAAATTGAATATTTTAGTTCTGATATGTGCTTCTTTATTCCTTTTTTTAAAGTTGCTGTTTGTGAGCTGTCAAGTCAACTTATGAGCAGCCAGCGAAACTTGAGCTCAGCCACGACTGTAACATATAGGTCTTCTTTTAGCTGAGTATGAAACATCTTTAGACTTTCCATTGGTTCTAAATGTTCTCAAAGTAATGAAAGTGTCTCAGTGTATTTAATAATTTTTGGGTCTTTGGTAAATTTAATTCTTTTTAATTTTAAACCTCACATATTATTTTTGCTATATGCTGGTTATCACAATTTCTTAAGAATTTGAATAATTTATGCACGCTGATGTTTACATTTGTGTAGCCTATTAAATTATTATTTCACTCTGGTCTGCAAGCTGCCACATTTTATGTTGACCAATAGATTTGAAAATTAGTTAGTTTTGTTACTTCATGATTTTGTATATGTGTCTATTGGTCGATTGTAAACATTTTATTGTCCTTTCTTTTAAGCTAGTATTTTTGCAACCATTTGATATCTTTTTGGAAGAGAGTCTTGATGATTTTCAATATTCCTTAATGTGCAGGTTGTTTTTGGAGCGTTTTAAGAATTTATAAGAAACAAAGGATTATTCCTAGAATGTTCTGACTGCTAAGAGTTATATTGGATAACTTCATCACTAACTTTTTGTCTGCTAGAGAAAGTTTGTGTAATGTTTTAATAAACTGATTTGCTTGCCACATGCTTGACTAAAAAATCTTGTAAGAAAAAAATCCTCCTTGAAAAGTGGTTGACAAAATACAATGAATCAATCAGCTATTCTTACAGCATATATTCACAATTTCCTTTCAAAACTACCAGATCAAAAATCTTTTACAATTATTAATAGGCACAAATATTTCCAAACAATATCTGCTTGCTCTGAAAGCAAGCACAAGGCAGAAATTGATATTTCATATTTTTCCTCTTAAGTAACTTTTGAGGTAGATGGATTGAAAATTGTTCTCAGTACAGAGATGCGCGGGGCGGGAGTGCGGGGGTGGGAATGCGGGGGCGGGAGTGCAGGGCCAGGAGTGCGGGGGTGGGAATGCGGGGGCGGGAGTGCGGAGGCGAGAGTGCAGGGGCGGAAGTGCAGGGCCAGGAGTGCGGGGGCAGGAGTGCGGGGGCGGGAGTGCAGGGGTGGGAATGCGGGGGCGGGAGTGCAGGGCCAGGAGTGCGGGGGCGGGAGTGCAGGGGCAGGAGCGCGGGGGCGGGAGTGCAGGGGCGAGAGTGCAGGGGCGGAAGTGCAGGGCCAGGAGCGCGGGGGCGGGAGTGCGGGGGTGGGAATGCGAGGGCGGGAGTGCAGGGCCAGGAGTGCGGGGGCGGGAGTGCAGGGGCGGGAGTGCGGTGGCGGGAGTGCAGGTGCGGAAGTGCAGGGTCAGGAGCGCGGGGGCGGGAGTGCGGGGGTGAGAATGCGGGGGCGGGAGTGCGGAGGCGAGAGTGCAGGGGCGGAAGTGCAGGGTCAGGAGCGCGGGGGCGGGAGTGCGGGGGTGGGAATGCGGGGGCGGGAGTGCGGGGGTGGGAGTGCGGGGGCGGGAGTGCGGGGGCGGGAGTGCAGGGGCGGTGGTAGGTACTCTGGAAAAATTTGGCCCGTGTTTAGCAGATGATACCTATACTTTCAGAACAGTACAGGACACTAAGGTGTCAACTGCTTGTACTCTCGAGTCCAGAAATCAATCGTGTAACCTTACAATAATATAGCGCGGTGCGGCCAGGCGGGGCCGATGAGTGAGTGGCGCACAGTCTGCGCGGAACAATGACACCTCCTTCCCGCGCCCGGCGCCATGCCGGCGGCGGACCCCCCCTCCCCCCTCCCCCTCCCACCTTTTCTCCCAACCCCACACACGCAGGCGCGCGGCGCGGCGCTGCTGGCGTCGTTTACATCGATTGCGTTCACACTCAAATTGTCGCACAAAGCGCACCCTATAGCAATCTCTCTTGCGGTATCATCTGCTTTCAATACCAATCTTGATTGATATTTTTTTAATATTGATTTTTTAAAGAGATATAAATAGGAATTTTCCCCCTTTTATGAGGTTTCAAGCTTGCGATTTTTTTCCTCATTTTAGTAAAGAATCAAATCCTCCCGTTTTGGGGGAAATTTCCCCCAGCCGACAGCCGACTGATGCAGCCGCGGATGCAGCGGTGCCCTGCCCTATGCTGGGCATGGTAGTGCTGAGTGCGACGAGGACAGAGGTATGCAAGCGATCTTCGGAATCGCTCTGCTGCAGCTGACGGGGACCGACGGGGACCATCTCCTGACTGACCTGTCCTTCGTTCATAATCGGCATGCTGGACTGCGAATGGAATGCGGCTGTGAGCTGATTCCGCAGCGCGCGCGAGGGGGTTTTCTCGCTCCCTCCTAGTGGCCGATACCCATGAGTGTGACAAGGACAGGTAGAGCAAGAGGGACCCTCGCGCGCGCTGCGGAATCAGCCTGAACGTCGCTTACGGACCAGCCCTCAGGGACTCCCGGGAAGAGACCGCCCGGCCGGGGACCCGGAGCCCAGGCCCGGGGCCAGGGAGACAGGAGACAGGCTCTGTCAGGCTCATAGACCAGATGTCTGCAAGGTCGTGGCCTGGCCTAATGGAGGCGGAGGGGAAGGAAGGGTGGGGAGCATCAAAACAAAACCACGCACTCAGCTGCCGACTGATTCAGAAGATCGCTCTCTTCCCCCAGTCCTTGTCGCACTCATGGCGGTGCCCCATGTTCGGGGTGGCATGGCCTCATGAGTGCGATAAGGACGGGGGGTACGAGAGCGATCTTCTGAATCAGTCGACTGCGGTGCTCGCTCAGCTTGCACCGACGACGTCGAACTTGTGGGAGGGGAGGAATGGAGGGAGGGAGGGGGGAGGGAGGGAGGGAGGGGGGGAGGGGACTGTCTGACTATCTTCTACGAAAACGCTCTGCATCCTGCCTTGCCTCCTCTCCTCGACTTTCTCCTTTCGAAAAATTTTCGGTGATTATTTGGGGAGAAAGTACCTTGAGCGGTTACCTAAAAAAATCCGGTAACGGTACTCCGAAAAATACCTAGGTATTGGTAAAGTAGAATTTTATCTCCAGTACCTAGGTAAGGTGAGGTACCGAAGAAGTACCTTGGTACTACCCATCCCTGCCATGTTCTTCCTTTCTTCTTTTTTACCAGACGACTGGTCCAAGGTACTTACGTTCTTGGCCGATGCTTGAAATGATCCGCCCGCCACGTTCACCCTAAGTCAGACCGGCCGCACTGTGGAAAATTATTCCGTATATGTACAATATATTTTGTAATTCACTATGTACAACATATCTTGTACATGTACGACTTTTCGCTTTTCGACTTTGTTGCTCACCAATCGATTGTGAGTTGATACGTATAGTTCGAAAAATTTACAATATTAATTGTAATTGTACAAGACCTCTCATGGAAAAATTTACCGTGCGCGGTACACGAATTTCTCACAGTGCGCTGCTGAACCGATAACGCGACAGCGAACCGACTCCATCGGTTAATCCCCTGGCTTGTCCCTATCCCGGTCCCGGTGGGTGATTCCCCTTGCCCTGCTTGCCCCTCTCTGCCGAGCTCTCCCGCAGGCTTGCCAGCCGCGCGACACGGTAAGGTAAGGTCAGGTGGAGCGGAGGCGCCGAGTCTTCGAAAGACTCGCTGAGCGTCTCGATCGCGGAACCCACCGTGGTAGTTACTTGCCAATTCTCTTGGCTGCTCAGGCGTTTCTTCTCATTCTCGTGAAACAGGCGCGGATCCAGAAATGTTCTAAGGAGGAGGTAAAGTAGCGCTTTTTGCCTACTACCAGGGCAAAGTAGTGACTTTTGCCTACCTTTCAAGCGGTCTACCTAGCCCCCAAGGAGGGGGTAATTACCCCCATTACCACCCCCCTGTATCCGCGCCTGTCGTGAAATCTGACTGGAGCCGTGCGCGTTCCAAAGTTTGCCGAGTGGGTTGGCAGCACTGGGAGCAGACCTGTTTGATGTCTGTGCCCCTGCCCCTGTTGCCACGCTGCCTGCCGTCTGAGCGCTCTCGTCCCTCCGTCCTTGTCGCACCTGTGGCGTTGCCCCAGGTCGGAGGTGGCTCGGCCCCATGAGTGTGACAAGGACGGAGGCTGGGAGGGGAGGGGGTTCCCGGCGGCGCGGCGGCGCGGCCGAGCCAGCGACGCGCCCCTCCCCTTCCCCTCCCCCTCGCCTCGACCGCACCCAAATACAGCCGTCGTCTGTTTCCGAAAATCGTTCTCGCGCCTGCTCCTCCGTCCTTGTCGCACGCCTTCCGCAGCACAGCACATCGCCATACGTGCGACAAGGACCGAGACAGCCGAGCCCAGCCCAGCCCGGCGGCGGCCCCGGCCCGGCGAGACCAGACGGACCTGACGTGCGCGGCGCGGCAGCGGCAGTGTACACACCAGCACCAGACACCAGTTCAGTCAGACCCGGTGGCCGGCCGCCGAAGCTGCCTGCTGTGCGGCACAGAGCAGAAGTGCCGCGCTTGCTCGGCTATTTTTCCGCGAATTTCTTGTTAAGAGGGGGAAGTCGATCATCTCATCAATATTTGTCAGCTGCTTGTAAGGTAAGGCCGCTTACGATTACCATCAGTTTTTGTGGGTCGCTGTTCGCACTGAGGACCTCCCGGGCTCTACCTGTTGCCTGTCGAGCGGTCGTAAGCAGACCCAGCCGGCAGCAATAATGTTTCCTGTTCGTTTGCTGCATGTGCCCCTCCCGCCCCCTCCCCCGCCTTTCTTTTTTTCTAGTCTCCAAGCAATGTTGTCAATAGACCCTATTCGGTCTCAGCCAATACCCACGCAAATCCGGAATGAAAGTTGTTGAGGAGGTTTCTTCTTCTCCCCTAGCCCAGACCGAATAGGGTCAACACCGTGATTCGTTCTCACCACAGTCTTCTAATTAATTAATTTCCAGGAGAAATGGCGGAGAAGGATTCGGTTCTCGCGAGCGTCATCCAGTGCGAGCTGTGCTTCGAGCAGTACGACATGCTGGAACGCAAGCCCAAGATCCTGGACTGCGCCCACACGTACTGTCTGGAGTGCTTAACCAAGCACGTCAGGATGTCAGGCAAGACCTGCCCCAAGTGTCGCCAGGTAAATATCGGACGACCAGCAGGCGGATTCAGGGTATCGTTCTGTATTGTCCTTCGTCTCTGTGTCCTTGTCGCACTCACGGGGCAGGCCCATATGGAGCGAGAGAGAGGACAATACAGAACGATACCCTGAATCCGCCTGCAGTTGAGTTTTTCGTTTCGTTTTTAGTGTATTGTTCCGATTCTTCCGAATGTATTTTTTTTCCCCTCGCTGGAAGGCGAGCGGTTAATGCGTTCGGGTCCGAAAGATAAGATACCGAGTGAGCGGAGCGCGGTGAGCGTGTGTGTGTGAGAGAGAGACAGAGATACTGCGCGCGCGCGCGCGTTTGTCTGCGTGCTAACGTCACCCTCTCTGCACCCTTGTCTGCACCTGAACTATCGGGCGTCAGAACGCATCGGCGTTGCCACGTCGGTTCGGCTGCAGGCAGGTTCTGCACACTCGCACCCTCTTGCTCGTGCTCGCGTCTCAAGTCCCTATGGACTGCAGAGTTTTCATTTGGGCGGGTAAAAAGACCCCGAAAACGACAATAAGTGGGAGTGAGATGCCCGAGCAGGACCATAGCTCTATCTTTCTCACAATTGCCATTTTCGAAGGCACCCGGGTGGTGCCACGACCCGCCCGAATGAAAACTCTGACGGGCTGAGATCAGATTTAGCTATCAGAACTATAGCTATTCGGCGATATTCACCGTAAGCTACGGAGAATATCACCGTGCCCTACAGTGAATATCAGGGTAAGTTTCAGTGCTGCACCGTAGATCACTGCAGCTTCACTGATAATCCAAGTGTTCAACCCTTCAACACTTTAAAGTGTTCAAATACCATTTAAACACATAAATGTGTTCAACAGAGATGTTGTACACTTACAAGTGTTCAACTCAGAAGTTGTGCAATTAAAAGTGTTCAACTCCCCAGTTACACACTTCCCTAGCTTGGATGCACTGTATTAGGGAAGTATGCAACTGGGGAGTTGAACAATTACAAGTGCCCAACTTCTGAGTTGAACACTTTTAAGTGCACAACAACTCTGTCGAACACTTTTATCTGTTTAAATGGTATTTGAACACTTTAAAGTGTCGAAGGGTTGAACACTTGGTTTATCAGTGTTATCGTGAAATTCACCGTAGCTTACAGGAAAAGTCACTGTGCAGGGTCCACTGTTGCTTACAGTGTGGCTAGAAGGGGGCGTGATTGCTCCGCTGAGTAGAATACTTTTCTCACCTCCCCCTTGACCCGGCGAGCAAAGGGGTGCGAGTTTGCGGAATCTGCCTGCTGTTTTCCCCGATCCAGGCTGCCATATTTCTCCCGCTTTGCCCTAAATTGCGTCTCTCTAGGCGTTCGTTTGAGACCGACTTAAGCTTAGCATACAATCCAATCATTCATTTTATAGTGGCCCATCATCCGTCATCTGTCTGCAAGGCTCCCAAAGATTCCTTCCTTCCTCGATTGTTGGCAGACACGGTCCGGCTGTATTGCTGGATGTGTTCAGTTCTTGCTAAGCTAAGCTGGGAGTGTCCAGTCTATTGTTGCGCTCAAGGCGCCCGAGCCTTTGGGTACTTGAGTACTAGGGTACTCCGGGGCTCAGCTAGACCGGAAATAGATAAACAAAAATCTTCAGGCACCGGGGGGTGGGGGTGGGGTGGTGGTGGAAGGGGTGTGCCCCCACCCAGCCCCGCTTACCCCGCTCCTACCCGTGCCCGAAGACTTTTGCTCCTCTTCTTTCGGCCTGACTGAGCCCCGGAGTACTCTGGAAAAGTTTGGCCCGTTTTTTTGGATTAACTTTTTTAAAGAGATATATATATAGGAATTTCCCGAATTTCCCCCCTTTTATGAGGTTTCAAGCTTGCGATTTTTCCTCGTTTTAGTAAAGAATCAAATCCTCCCGTTTTGGGGGAAATTTCCCTCGATGTGGCAACACTGGGACCAAGTGCACAGTGCTGGTGCCGACTGGCTCACTGTGGAGCTCGGTGTTGGTAGTGGGGAATACCCGCCGCCGGTTCGTGCGGCCTTGAGTAAGAGTGAGAGGATGAGACCCAGCAGAGAGCCCCTCGCCCTCGCGCCCCCGTGAGGCCGCGCCGTTCTCAACATAGGCCACCGCCATAGGTGCGACGAGGACGGACTGCAGAGGAGGGGTGGGGTTGGGTCGCTGCGAGGGGGGAATCTCTCAAGAGAAATGTGTACCACAATTTTTTGATTTTTGATTTTTAATTTTCTTCAATTTTTTATTATTCTTTTGATTTTTCAAGAGAATAATAAAATAGACCTTCTATCCAAAGCCGTTATTCGTACAGTCACCCAAAACTCGCAAGTTTTGTCCAGTGGCAAACACTTTATTGTGATCAAATTTCAAAATTTCGGCCACGGTGGTCGATGCGAAGAAACCATAAAAATCGACTACCGTGGCCAGAATTTCAAATTTCGATCACAATGAAGAGTTTGCCCCAGGAAACTATAAGCGCGCGGCGTTGCCAAATCGTTTGGATAAAAGGTCTATTGGATTTTTCAGATTTTTTGTAACTTTTGACTTGATTTTATTTTGATTTTTTTGATATATATATATATTTAAATATTTTCAACTTTTTAAATGGTTTTTTTGGGGTCTATACCATGATTTTTCGAAATGATACCCCCCTCGGGTCGCAGGGTCGCGTCGCCTGACCTGGAGTGCAACGCAGTGAGAGTATCATCGTTTTGTTTCTTTTCTCGTGTAGACCTTCAGCGAAGCGCCCTTCTTCCTGAAGAGCAACTTCCAGATCTGCGAGGCGCTGGAGGCCGTAGCCGCGAAGGCCTCGGCAGCCCACGTGCCCTCAGCTCCGGAGGTGCCCGCCGTCTCACTGAGGTACGTGCTCGTCGTTGATTAAGGTGGCGACCGGGGGGAGCGTGGTGGTCTCCCCACTACGTACCCGCATGTTACAGAAACTAAGTGGATACGGGTGGCCGGGGCGGGGGGAGGGTGTTGTCATGAGGAACGGGAGGGGAGTCATTCCGACCCGAGTGGGAGAGGCATTCAGGCCTCTGTCCCCATATGAACCCATGGTGCCGGCCCCGCCTGGAACGAGCCTGATCAGGCCGCTTTCCCATCTCTGGCAAAGGGGTTTCCCTTCCTCCCACCCCCTCCCAATTATGGGTTAGCTCCCGAAATGTAGGCAAAAGATCAGTGTTTCTCTGAAAGTTGGCACAAATTTTTACTTTGCCCCCCTCCCCCCCCCCCCCTCTCCGCTGCAAATCCTAGTTCCGCCAGTGGCGCAGCTAATGAGCTACGTAAGGGTGTTACCGCGAGGGAAATCTTGTGTACACTTTGTCCGATAATTACTGGTAATCACATCCCAAAAATTCCTCGTTTCGTCGTTTTTCACGCTGTTTCGGGGTCGGCGCCAGGCAAACCTGTAGGGTGATTCCCAACAGGGTTTCGTACTGTCCTCTCTCTCGCTCCTTATGGCCATGTCACATGAAAGCGACAAGGACCGAGAGACGAAAGTTTTTGTGCGGAAGCACCCCTTTGAGTCACGTTGGGGCTGTCCCTGGGGTGCCCTGGGGCCAGTAAGGATGATTCCGTAAGGCGAATTCGTCTCTCTGTCCTTATCGCACTAGTGGTGCGAGGTCCTAAGAAGCAAAAGAGAGGACACTACTAATCGCTATGCGAAATCGGTCCGCTGGCGGCGGCGGTCTGACCGCGCCTTTCCCGAGTCGTCCCTGCCCTGTAGCTCGTGCCTCGTGTAGACTCCACCGGTAATCCCCCGCATCCTTGCAACACGGGCTCTCCAATCCACCATGAAGTAGCCGATACACTGTGAAGTATTGAGAAATTCTAGGGCCACAACCTGAGGGGTCCCCCACTAAAATACTCATTGTACTCCAAAAAAAATTACTCGCTATTTACTCGCGGATTCTCGTGGATATTCGTAAATACTTGCCGATCCTCGCAGATACTCGCGGATACTAACGAATACTCGACAGTACCCGAGAAACTCTTTGTTTGCACGCTCTTGGAGATTGGTGGAACCCTCGCCAAAACCTCCAAGTTTTAATGAAAATATGATACAATTAGGTGATATTTTTCGGAAATGTGCTTGGTATTACATGTGAATTTGTTCACAAGATGTCTCAACTGGACCCCCCCCCCCCCCGCCCCCTCCCCCTTCGCTATTTTTCACCAGTAAAATACTAGACGGACTGTTCTGCGCAGGTTCTTCTGCACGCGCTGCAACCGGGACGCTACCGACGGCTGCCTCATGAACGGGCACGACGTGGTCGACAAGGCGGGCCTGGTGCTGCGCAGGGCCACCGAGGCCAAGGAGCAGGCTCGGCGCCAATTCGAGCGCGAGGGCGCCGTCCTCAAGAACCTCGTCGACAGCCTGGAGGCCCTCTCGGGGGCCATCAGCGGCAAGGGCGGCCTCGGCCCCCGGGCGCAGCGCGAGCTCGTCGAGGCCAAGAAGCAGCGCGACGTCCTGGACAAGACGTCCAAGCTCGTGCTCGAGGTGCCCCTGACGGCGTTCCAGGACAACGGGGACGTCCCTCGCGCCCTGGACCGGTTCCTGCTCGCCAACGGCGAGCGGCTCTTCGAACTCGAGGAGCAGAAGCGCATGCTGGAGATGGCCAAGAAGTGCACGGTGACGGTGCGGTCGGACGACACGGGGCTCGCCCTGGGCGCGAGCAAGACCCTGGCGATAGGGCCTGGTAGTTCGGCCGAGGATCGCGTGCTGTCGTACCTCGTCTACCTCCTGCTGAACAAGCAGGAGCCGGAGGGCGCTGCCGGCGGCCCGCCGTCTGCTGCCCCGGGTCTGGAGTCACTCATTGCCGACGTGAAGAAGTGCATCATCGACGGGAACAGCTCCGATGGGAACGACGACGATGAAGAGAGCGACGAGGACTCCGGTGAGTATGAGTCTGAACCCGGCAAACTCCAGTGTGGCACTGCCGGGCACTGCCATGCTTTAGTTGCTGCATACTTAATTCCCATGGAGATTTTTATTTGTAAATACATTTTTTTTTTTTTACTCCGCTCTTAGCACATGCTTAATTCCACATTTTTTAATCCTCACATGTGTGAGCAAAATTTTCACAATTACAAGCCATTGATCCACACTTGCATATCAAAATTTGAAATGTTTCTGACTAATGGTCATATTTTTTTCAGACACTTGGTCTGTTGTGTCGGAAGTGAGCAGTGTCAGTACAATGCCTGACAACTGCCAAAGTGCCAAGAAGGTGTTTGTGGCAAAAATTCCTTTCATTGCCACACCTGAGGAATTGAAGGTAATTGCTATTTGGCTTAACAGTTTACATCCTACATTCACTTAGTCGTATGTAATAATTTTTCACAAATACTTCAAAACATTCTAATTGAAATGAGTGCTAATTGTGAAATTCAAAATGCTTTTAGGCATTGTTTTCCAAATTTGGGAAGGTTTTGCATGTTCGTTTTCTGAGAGGACCCAAAAGAGCCAAAGCTACAGGAAACGGGCCCAAACATCACTGTGCCTTAATTTATGTTCCTGATGATGCAACCGTTGAAAATATATTGAGGAACCGGGTAAATATGCACTTCTAATTTATCTTTCAGTTACAAAGGAATAGACTATGTTAGTGTGAATGATTTCAGCCAATTGCTTACGAAAAGAAAGGACAATTTGGACGAAGTATGCTTCATGTTCAAGAAGATAATGGCGGAAAGAAGCATCCCAGTACAGGAGCAGCAAAATCACGACAGAAAAAGGCATTTAAAAAGAATGGTGAAGGTGGACCTGCAACAAGCAAGAAAAGTAAGACACCTATTAATTTTCCTGAGCTTTTACTAGATTTAGAAATATTTAAAACCCTGGTAATATTGATTACAGACTCTCAAGAGAAACAGGATAATGAAGCAGCCAGAAGAGTATTTGCCAATCAAGTGCCTTTGGATATTACTGAAAGTGATCTTAGTGTGAGTTCTGATTTGTAAAGCACTTACCATTCCATTCATGTTTGCTATTGGTTTTCCAATATGTTTTTGTTTTATTGTTGTAGAGATTCTTCTCCAAATATGGTGACGTTATCTCTGCCAACAAAAGACGTCATGGGGTGGGTCAGAAATGTATGGCATTCATTACTTTCAAGGATGAAAAGTCAGTTACTCGTGTTCTTGCATCTCGGGTATGTCAAATAGATCTCAGTATTTCTATGGTAAAAATAATTAGAAATCCTTTTGAGACATCTAAGTAATTTGTTAAATGGTAATTTTTGCAGCCAATCATGTATAATGGTTTCGATATGCAAGTAAGGGAGTTCCGAGACAAGCCCGCGCCCAATGCTCGCACTGCCCCAGGCAAGGCCATCCAGTCGACATCTGATGACACAGCAAAGTCGAAATTCAACTACGCTGAAACAATGGCTGCTGCAGCTGCTGCAACCACTGTAGCACTATCTGCATACTGTGTCTCCAAACTTGATCAACAGAACAATCAAGGAACTCCAAAAAAGCAGGGCCCTAAACAGCCTTCACCAAATAAGCCTAATCCACATCAGCAGCGGCAGCATCAACAGCAGCAACAGCAGCAACAGCAGCAATATCAGCAGCAGGCGCAGCAATACCGCCAACAGCAGCGACAGCAGCAACAGCAATATCAGGTAGAAGAGCACAACGATGAATTTCGTCAGCGGCAGCAGCAGCAACATAATCAGCATCAACGTCATCAACCTAATTATTCTCAATCAAAAGCTGCACCCAAGAAAGGCAAAGACGAGCCATGCTGTGTTATGTAAGTTGAGGTCTTTTTGCAAGGCATCAATTGGCAGCTGAAAATTTTAGTTTCTTGTAAGCTAGCTGCCTAATATTTAGTAGTTTTGTCATGAAACTAAATCGTGGACATATTTATCATAGGAAACAACTAAAGGTTCTTATATAGTTAAGCAAACTCGAGGTTCATGAGGTTCACAATTCGAAGGAACTGGGCCAGCTTTGTGCTGATTATTTTCTATGTTTTTTCTTAACACACCTTGAGACCTTGAGGGTGGGTTATTGACAGTTTCTCTTGGATGGAAAGTTTCTGAACAGCTGAAATAGCAAGATAATGCTTTTTGCTATCTGTCAATTACCCAGAATTTCCATAACTCTATAAGTGATGCTGTAAGAGAATATTACAGCTGTGGTCTAGCTAGTTTAGCATATCCATGTATGTTTAATAGCAAGTATTGACCTTCGGGAGTTATGAGTTCACCTTAGAAAAATTGATGCTATGATGTTGATGTCCACCATACTGTGGTTCTCTTTAACTTCCTTCTTTATTTTTCTATCTGTTCCTATGGTAAGAAGCATTTACTCTTGTGGAGCGAACGTCTTAATTGAAGCTTTCAGTATGGTAGCCCAGCTAAAGACACTATTCCACAGCTTTTACCGGAGTAGATAGAAACTGGTAAGCACTTATTTTCCCATGTGCATGACCGAATTTTAAGAAGGAAGTTTTAATCTCATATTTGTTGCATCAATGGCCGTGAGATTTCAGTCACTGCATCAAAATAATGGCTGTGAGATTTTATTCACTGCATCAGTATTTTTCTTTCTTAGGTGGTATTATTGTTTTGAAGGATGTTAGTTGACAAATGTGAACTATTAGAAACTTAAAATTGAAAAACTCCAACAAAATCATGTTGCATAGAAAATGTGAAAAAGGGAGATTCATTTTTATTTGTAACTTTTATATTGTTGGACTTGAAGACTCCATCATTTGGATTTTCATTTCTTATTATTGTTTTAAAGTATAAGTTGACTAAAGTATTTTTCTTTCCTAGGTGGTAAAATTGACTGAAGTGAATTAATTAAAATCGAAGAGATGAATAACTCCAATAAAATCATGTCGTAAAGAAAGTGTAAAATTTTCTCAAGGAGATTCGTTGTTATTTGCTCTTATGTGGACTCAGTTAGACTTAAGGACTCCATCAATTGGATTTTCATATCATGTGTGGTATTATTGTTTTAAGGGATGTAAGTTGAAAAATCTAAAATATTAGAATCCTTGTAATGAGCAACTCAAATAAAATCATAAAGCATAGAGAATCTTATATTTTCTAACAGATTCATTATTATTTGCACTGGTTATATAACCTGGATATATCCTGGAAGGCTCCTACTTGACAGATACTGTAATCACTGTGACTGTCCGCCCAAAATTGGGGCGGAGCCCCAATATGGACTATTCGCCCAAAACATTTCTTATATATATATAATAGTAAATCTGTGCAATGGCTCAACCCATTCTACATCTGATTCATGATGGATTTACCTTGTGCTCACCCCGGGCACAACCCTTTACCTTTAAGGCAGGCCTCGAAAAGCGGCGCTACCTGGACAGAGGTGGGGCAGGCAAATACACCTTCTAAACTAGCGCTTCACTTTTTCCTATCCTCGGATAAATTTTGTTAGAACTGAGCTTGAAACTTGAAATGAGGGGGAGAGACTGGTCAAAGTGTTGTGTAAACGTGCCCAAAGTTGCAACAGTCAAACCCATCCCCTTATTTATTTTTTTTCCACCCCTCGCGTAACACAATGTCAAAAAGTGCCCTTCCACGTATCACAGATGTTTGAAACGTGCAGGGTCGGCTCATTTTTACCTCCTCTTTCGAATAACAGCCGAATCCTATTTCTCCCCATATATCGACCAAAATATCCAGTTGATTTTGACTGTCTGGATCGATCCCCGGTGTACGAAACCGCACACCGATCGGAAAAGGCGTATTGTTTGGGGCCTGTAGGGAGGTCGAGGCGAGGACGCCCCCTCCCCGGGGAGGGGAGGAAGGGGAGCGGGAGGGGAACGCCTCCCCCGAAAATATGTATCAAAAATTTTTATTAACCAGTATTTATGGCATCTCGTCCGAAAACCGCCTCCCCGTTCCTCTCCCTCTCCCCTCCCTCCCTCCCTCCCTCCCCGGGGAGGAGACGTCCTCGACCTCCCTACTGCAACGAGGGGTCATTCACACTGGAAAAACAAAGGTGCGACATAATACATTTCAAAGGCACTACTGCAATAATAGCACCTTTGGAAAGGCACTAAAACAGCCAAAAATAGCACCTCTAAAGGCCAGTAGCGCCTTTGTGAAGGCAGTGTTTTAGCAACGCCTCTAAAAAGGCATTAGTAGATAGCCCCTTTTGGTTTTCCAGTGCACTAAAAAAATCAGAGTACACCCTACAACAAAATCAGTGACAAAAATCAGAAGGAAAAAAAAATAAGAAAAAAATCACTTAAAAATGAAGAAAACTCACAAAAAAAAATAGAAAAATTAGAAAACTCGGTATACGCTTCCCCACCCCCTTCCTCCGCAGGGAATGAAGGACCGCGTACGGGTCGTCGCGTTCACTGCACGATGCGGGGGAACCCCCCGGGCAGCAGCTGGACACTAATTTTGAAGAGATTCGGTCCATTCGTTACCTTTCGCCGGACCCCAAAAAGCGCAAAATCGCGTTACTTTCAACCCCTCAGTTTGCACACCCCTCGTTCTTGGTAGAAAGCACACCTCACACTCGTGTGCCTCCGGCGGCTGACACGTACATCGCAGGGGTTTGGGTGTTCGCACCCCCCGGTCAGCGGCAGTTGTGCCCTCCTTAGCGCATCGGAACTGATGGCGCACCCCTGCTTGTTACGGTGCACGAATGGTGCAAATAACTTAAGGGTTGAAAGTCTAATGCAAGGGCCGAGGACCGGGGGTGGGGGGTGGGGGGGAAACGACCACTGGTAAAACAAAGGTAGGATATCCAACCTCTGAAAGGCACTAGCTAAAAGGCATTACATTTTTTGTTTCTTCGAAATCTATTTTTGAAAAGGAATAAAATTGAATTTTAAGACTTATATCTGTATTCAACGCGAAGTTCCGCTTCAGACAAGCCAACATGTGTCATCAGGCTCTGTTCAAAAATGGCAGAAATTAATTACAATTTTGTACTTTTTTACTTGCTTTTCATGTGTTAGAATATATTGTAATTCTGCAATATTTAATTCAATCTCTAATTTTGTATTTGATTATTCTCTGCCTGAAGGATCAGTTATTCTTTTGTTTCTTTTTTGCTACTGTACTGTGACTTCCGTTTCCAGTCTTAGTTCCGTCATGTATGTGTATCGTTTGTCCACGCAACTTGAGTTAATAAAAGTTGTTGAGTTTAAATCCGTGTTCATCCGTCAAATAAATCACCAAGCCCTGCATAATTCTATCATCATGTGCTGTCAGCCCATCAGAACCCTATTACATGCAGGCTCGTTTGACACGGAATTTTGCGAGGAATGCGATAGTTAATCCTACTAGGTAGATGTACGCCAGACACCGTCTCTCGTAACAGGCTTCGCGATAGATCGCGAAACACTGTTACGCTGCGACGGGCCTGCCTACATCTACCTAGGCCTGCGGCGCTGGCAAGCCTGCATGATTTAAGATTTACTCGTTTAGCCCCCTGGACCCCCGCTTTTCTTTATTACGAGCCTGCATGATTTGAGATTTACTTATTTAAGCCAGGGGGCTGCCGCCCCAAAACCCTTCTCCGCAGAGCCAGACAGACAAAATTTTTGCCCCAAGGATCGCATCTTGACAGATTACCCTGAAAACGACACCCAACATGCATTTTGACGACTTTTCGTCCACATTTACCACTGTAGCGGCTAAACAGTAAGAGATAGAGCAAAACGGATGAAATTTTCGCCCAACGGGTCGCAACTCGCCGAGATACCCCTTAGTACAACATACAATTTTGTAATTTATAAAATCTATTTTTTGAAAAAATATAAATCAATTTTTAGCAGGGTTAATTTTTGAGCTGGAGTGTTCATATTTGAACTCGTCCGAGCTTTTTAGGCCAAGAAGCTACAGTAAAAATTTCAGGTCGATATCTTGACTCGTTCTCGAGTTATCGTGCGAACAGACACACAGACAGACACACAGACAGACAGACAGACACACAGACACACAGACAGACAGACAGACAGACACACGGACATTGAACTTTTTTAGCACTCCAGTGGCGTAATAGGCTTCGCTATCGCTCAGCCAAAAACATCACTGGTTTGCTCATAAAGAAGATATTTAAATTAAGAATAGGCCAGGGGGCTGCCGCCCCCTGGACCCCCGCTTGCCTTTTTACATTTTGTTATCAATTTTCCACTTTTTACGAGAAGGGGCCGAGCGCCCAAACCGTTCTCCGCGAAGCCAAACGGACAAAATTTTCACCCAGAAGGGTCGCATCTCGACAAATTACCCTGAAAACGACACCCAACATGCATTTTGACGACTTTTCGTCCACATTTACCGCTGTAGCGGCTAAACAGTAAGAGATAGAGCAAAACGGACGAAATTTTCGCCCAAAGGGTCGCAACTCACCGAGATACCCCTTAGGACACCATAAAATTTTGTAATTTTTTAAATCTATTTTTTTAAACAAATATAAATCAATTTTTAGCAGGGTCAATTTTTGAGCCAGAGAGTTCATATTCGAACTCGTCCGAGCTTTTTAGGCCAAGAAGCTACAGTAAAAAATTCAGGTCGATATCTTAACTCGTTCTCGAGTTATCGTGCGAACAGACACACAGACAGACACACAGACAGACAGACACACAGACAGACACACAGACAGACAGACAGACAGACAGACGGACATTGAACTTTTTTAGCACTCCAGTGGCGTAATAGGCTTCGCTATCGCTCAGCCAATTATAATAGGCTTCGCTATCGCTCAGCCAATTATTATTATTTTAAATATGTAAAAAT
Organism: Frankliniella fusca; assembly: GCA_029379305.1. Classification (NCBI taxonomy): domain Eukaryota; kingdom Metazoa; phylum Arthropoda; class Insecta; order Thysanoptera; family Thripidae; genus Frankliniella; species Frankliniella fusca. The sequence continues at coordinate 221,561 of JAHWGI010000321.1, read as the reverse complement.
AATTTTTTGCCGCATATCGTTCCGGGCCTTGAGTCGCTTTTCGGGCGAGTCCCCCTTCCCCTCCCTGGTCCGGTGCGCCGCCAGTTCGGGGCACGGCAGTTATTTGCCGGACATCACCATCGTGAAAAATTGTCGTACAGGGTATACACAGGAAAATTTTTCCATTATGGAAGATGTCGTACAATTATAATTCAATATCGTAAATGTAAGGCGCTGCGCGCTATAGAATCGACTGGCGGGCAAGAGCGTGAGAGGTTTACGACACGTTTTGTAAATGGTAAATTTACAAAAAATACACTGCTAAAAATAGTTGCCAGTTGACGACACTGCCCGTGACGACTGTGTTGTTGGTTTACAGCAGCATTTGTTGCATTGGTTTCACTGAGCAAAGACGCTCTAACGCTTCCCATTTCAATCGTAATGGCCCATTACGGAACAAGTTCCTACCAACTTGTTGTAACGCTACAACATATTCGTGGTTAAGTTTGTTAGCAACACATGTCGTTTCAATACAACCACATTGTTGGGTAGTTTGTGAACACACACTTTTTCCAAGTGCAAAATATGTTTCATGAAAGTTTATGAACATTGTTAAATTACAACATGTTCGTTATGGCGCCCCCACAATGGCCGTTACCGAGGCGGAACGCCTGCAACAAACTGGATAGGCCAACCCGCCAAGCACTCGTGTGAAGGTGGCGGCCTACCCGGAGAGCACGAGCGCAGGGGGAAGCAGGAATTAAATTCCTGGTACCCAAAATTTCGTTCCGTCACCTCCCGATGAATTGATTGCGCGGGCACCTTAAAATTACAACATATGTCGCTAACAAAATTAATTAAATACGAATATGTCGTAAACACTGGAAAAATAACAAAGGCACTAAACAACACCTTTCCTGGGGCACTAAAGTCAATGGCACGGTTTAGTGCCTTTCCTGGGGCACTAAAGTTTAGTGCCTTTCCAAAGGCACTACTCTGGAAACTCAGGTGTGAGACAGTCTCACACCAAATGGTGTGAGGCAAAATACCTCACACCAAACGGTGTGAGGCAAACATACCTCACACCAAATGGTGTGAGACTAGTTGTGCCCCTCACCAAATGGTGTGAGACTCGTTGTGCCTCACACCAAATGGAGTGATACTTCCCTATACCAAATGGTGTGAGGCACAGAGGGTCTCACACCATTTGGTGTGAGGCACAACGAGACTCACACCATTTGGTGTGAGGTATGTTTGCCTCATACCGTTTGGTGTGAGGTATTTTGCCTCACACTGTAAATTCCTTACAAAGAGCAGTCTTCATATTACGAAGAACTCGGTTTGTAACGTACAAAGGATTTGGAACCGCCATATTACAAACTACTTTTCTTCATAATACGAACACGAAGCGATTTGTAATACAAACAAGGTTTCATATTACAAACCGAAAAGTCTTCGTAATACAAAGAATTTGTTCGTATTACAAAGATTTCAAATCCTTTGTACGTTACGAAGAGAGGTTCTTCGTAAGAGAATAAGAGTGCACACCATTTGGTGTGAGACTGTCTCACACCTGAGTTTCCAGAGTAAACTTGTACGGAACTCAATTTACGACATATTTTTAACAGTGTGTCGTACACGTTCACAAAAAAAAAAATTACAGTGACCGTAGGGCGGGGGCGGGGTAGCGTCGTACTTCTAGGTGTGCCCGGTTATCACATCATGCATGATTAAATTTCCAGCTGCGGGGTCTCAGCAGCAACCTCCCGTCAAACCCAATTAACAAAAGTGGAAATCGTTCTTGCGCATGCTCACGACCGCGGGGTCAAGGGTGGTGGTTGGTCGATATATCTTGAGGAGCCGCCGATCGTCCTGAAACAGCCTGGCAAGTGACAAGAAGCGTTATCATGGGAGAAACGAATAGATGGTGTCGGCTGTCGGCATTTAAGAGAAGCAGTGAGGAAATCAGGACCGCGGAACCAGTAACGAAATCTCAGTAAACACGTCATAGCAAATCTGAAATGAAGGTTGTACAAGCTATTCCTGATGACAAACTGAGCATAGAAGTATGGTTTACATATCGAGGAAAGCGTAAATAGAGTTCTGGCTCCGGTCTTGATTTCGTCACTAATTCTTCTCTAAATGCCGAGAGCCGAAACAGTCTATTCAGGTTTTTGGTGTCAGCCGGATTACCCCCGATAATCCCGCACTCTTAGTCTCTTACGAAGAACCTCTCTTCGTAACGTACAAAGGATTCGAGATCTTTGTAATACAAGCAAATTATTTGTTTTACAAAGACTTTTCGGTTTGTAATATGAAACCTTGTTTGTATTACAAATCGCTTCGTGTTCGTATTATGAAGGAAATTAGTTTGTAATAGGGCGGTTCCAAATCCTTTGTACGTTACAAACCGAGTTCTTCGTAATATGAAGACTGCTCTTTGTAAGGAATTAACAGTGCGGAGAATTCCCGTCGGAAGGATGTTGGTTTTTGTCTAAAAATTGCCGATCTCCCGATTTGACCCAAATTTCCTTGGATTACCGGATTACGATATACGAGAAAGTTCATCCAACCGGACCGCTTCAGCCGGATGGGGTGAGTCGTTCCCCCTTCGGGCGCCAACAGTAGGACGGCGGCCGCCAATGTCGGGTATGTCAATTTCCACACTGTAAAAGTCTTACAAACACGCCAACACGCCCTTCGTAACTTACAAAGAATTCTGCACCCATGTATTACAAACACGGTTTTGTTTGTAATACAAACAAATCTGTTTGTATTATGAACTCTTGTGTTCGTATTACAAACAAATCTCGTGTTTGTAACTACAAAGAAAAAATTAATTTTTTAGTAATTACAAACAGGAGACGAGGGGGAAAGCACTCGCGTAATCACTCGTACACCTTGGCCCGTAATCAATGCGTAATCACTTGTAACCTAGGCGTAATAACCTAAGTATCAATTGTAATAACCTTATTATGTATGTTACCCAGTAAAATAGCCAAAATAACTGAATATAAGGAGTAAACATGCGTAATAACGGGCGTAATCGCGTAATCACCCGTACACCATTTTCGAGACTGCTTTCCCCCTCGACAGGAGATTTGTTTGTAATACGAACACAGATGTTTGTAATACAAACAGATTTGTTTGTATTACAAACAAAACCGTGTTTGTAATACATGGGTGCAGAATTCTTTGTAAGTTACGAAGGGCGTGTTTGTAAGACTTTTACAGCGCAATATCGTGAGGTTCACACGGTGAATTTTCCTTGCAATTTAGTACGCTTTAACACTTTCGTAGATGTGCCATTTTCTAATCTATGAACGGTTTACAATATATGCTGTAAATTTACGACTGGCTAATCTAGCCGAGGGGTCCACAACTCTAATACTCTTGTGTCTATACACTTTGACCGATACTACTATTCACGCCCCAAAATTTCCCCTTTTCGATGTTTTTTATGCTGCTTTGGAGTTTTCCCGAGGGGTACCTCACCTTGCGTTCCAATCATGTTCCGATCACTATCCAGTCACATAGTTTTACAATAAAAATGTATTAAGCACATCAAAATTGCAAAATATCGGTGCTTAAAATTTATAGCCTTTTTCAAAGTTTGGCCAAATTTTCCTTCCAATCACAACAACACAGCCCGTCAATCAGAGTGGTGTACCCCTTGGGTTTTCCCTCATTAAAATATGCAAAAATATTGCATACATTTCAAAGATTTTGAGAAAAGTTTACCGAAAACTGTTGGTAGTGTTCGCTTCTGAACCGAGTGATGGCGCCCCCACAAATGGCCGTCACCGAGGCGGAACGCCTGCGACAAACTGGATAGGCCAACCCGCCAAGCACTCGTGTGAAGGTGGCGGCCTACCCGGAGAGCAAGCGCTGGGGGAAGCAGGAATTAAAGTCCTGCACACTGTAAATTCCTTACAAAGAGCAGTCTTCATATTACGAAGAACTCGGTTTGTAACGTACAAAGGATTTGGGACCGCCATATTACAAACTACTTTTCTTCATAATATGAACACGAAGCGATTTGTAATACAAACAAGGTTTCGTATTACAAACCGAAAAGTCTTCGTAATACAAAGAATTTGTTCGTATTACAAAGCCTTAAAATCCTTTGTACGTTACGAAGAGAGGTTCTTCGTAAAAGAATAAGAGTGCAATAATTCCTGGTACCCAAAATTTCGTTCCGTCACCTCCCGATGAGTTGATTGTGGGGGCACCTTGACAGACCCCTCGTGTGCATCACTCCTGCATTTCCAGTGCTGTGCGAATGGGTCGAAATCGAATCGAATCTGCCTGGATCGAGGCCTGGATTCGATTCGGTTTCGGTTCCGAATCGGTTATGATTTCGAAGCAGCTGAAGTTTGCCACCGACTCACAAGTTTTCAGCATATGTTTTTCAACAAAAGGGGAGGTTGGGCGAGCGCCTTTGCAAAAGATGTGTGGGACCCACCCACAAGGCTTCAGTTTGAAGCTTAATTGTAATTCTGTCAGCAAATCTAATTTGCGGGGGGTCAGAAATGGACCATTGGATTCGATTCGAAATTATTTGGTCGGATTCGATTTGATATGAAGGAGATTTGACTAAATTCGATCCGATTCGAACTAAAAGAAAAAACCTCGGTACGCAGACTGTGTTGTTCCGCGCAGAGTCATGGACCGGGCCCGGGTCCTGGACAAGGTCCTGGAGGCCCACTGGTGGCTCGTCCTGGCCGTGCTGCGGCTGCTGGGTTTCTTCGGCTTCAGCGGGTGGCCGCCGAGAGGGTCCCGCGCCTGGACCACATACGCCCGGACGTTCCTGGTCGTGACCGTCGCCGTCAAGGCCACCGCGAGCTTGACTCTTGCGGTGAGACCGAGCAGGCGAGTGTGCATCCGAGGAGGAATGCACTCGCGTAATAGTCGGGTCACTCTATCCGTAATAAAGGCGTAATACACACTAAATGGAAAGGGACAATTTTGTCCCAAGAAATGTTGCGATTTTGTACACACCAATTCCTTTTGACAAATTTGTGTAATAATTTGGGACGATTTGTAATATTTTGGATGCAAATTGTCTCATTTTAGTGGGACAATTTGTCCCAAGAAAATGATGTGTACAAAAACGCAACATTTTCTGGGACAAAATTTTACTTTTTCATTTAGAGTGTAGTTTGCGTAAGAGGAGCATAATACCTAAAATTTCCCATATTTCACTTAATTTTGAGTCGTTTTGGGCTGTTTTTGTCTGTTTTTGGCCAAATCTATACATTTTCGGAGCCCAATACAGCGTCATGGACATGGTCGGGTCACAAATTTTAAGAGTTAATTCCCCCTCGGGTGCATCGCATGTATTTGACTTTCCTGAAGCGAAAGAAAACATTACCCAAGGACGAAGGGAAAAAACAACTCTGAACTTCGGTGTAGAAATTTTTGAAGTACACGTTGAGCAGGCAAGGACTTGACCAGTGCGGATTGTACTTTGACTGTGTTTTTTTCTGACAGTAATGGTCCCTTATTTTGACGTGGTCCATGGCACTTTTTGATGTCATTTTGACACTAATTTTACTCAAAACACTGTGAAAAATACTCGTAAGGGTTACGGGAAAATTTTCCATGATAAAAGTCGTAAAATTACTATTTGAAATTGTAAATTTACAAGCACTCCCTATCGTTTGGAATTGACCAACGAGCAGGAATGGGCTGTCGTAAATTTACCACATATTTTGAAAATCAAAATTACAAAAAATGTCGTAAATTTACGAGGATATTTTTCACAGTGAAATGACAATTCTTTGTCAGAATGACATCAATAAGAGACATGGACGACGTCAAAATAAGGTACCATTATTTTGACGACGTGCAGACAGTCTGGGCTCAAATTCCTCCTTGCATGGCTTTACTCATTTTTCTAACATGTAATTTATTCTTTTCTTCAAAATAATTTTTTTTAATGTTTTGACCTGTGCCATTTTTTTTTTATGTTCATCGAATTGGACCGAGTCGTGTGGAATTGAACTGGGAATCTAATATCGGATCATAAATACCGTTCAGCCCAGCTATATGGAGAGGCACGCTGACATAATCACGGACATTGAAATGCAGTACGTCACCCTTATGTTCAGCATTGCCGTTACTCTGAAGAATTTTGGCGCGACACTGGCACAGGTATGGAGAGTCACTCCCTGAGTGAGCACAGAAATGTTTGAATGCGTTGCACGCTCCGTAACTCTTACAAATAACATCGCTTCGGATAACAATACTTTCCCTATAACAGGGAAGTTTTCTCTATTTATTGTTATTTTTTTAAATACAAGTTACAATACAAGAAAACATTTTTTGTATTACAGAATATAAATCCTTGGATAAATTTTATCTTGTCATACGATACAGTTTCGGTTAAAGTCAGGGACAAGAATTCGTGAAGCTTTAAGAAGTACAGAGAGTTAAAATATTTCGTATTGCAAATCTTCACTGTATTTCGGTTGCGCAGTAGTGTTAGCGAGGAGCAACCGAGGAGTCCACCACTCTGCTGGTAATCCTGTGAACACGTTGTCCGATAACTACTGGTAATCTTGTTCCCGAAAATCATCTTTTCGTCGTTTTTCGTGCTGTTCTGGGTTCCTCTCATTGGAAAATGCTGAACTTTCACGTAGGCTACGCATGCTCATCACTGTGAAAAATAGTCGTAAGTTTACGGGAAAATTTTCCACGAATTGCAGTTGTAAAATTACAGTTGCAAATCGTAAAATTACAAGCACTTCATATCGGCTTGAAATTCATTCACGAGCAAAAAGGGTCCGTCGTAAATTTACGACATATTTCGTAAATCAACGATTTGCAAATTTTATCGTAAATCTACAAAGATATTTTTCACAGTGATGGATTTGCACAGCTACGTACGTAAAAAAAAGTACATAAGCCGGAGTGTGTAGGAAAATGGTTAAAAAAGAGTTTGGAGTGCAGAGTCCTGTCCGCTGTCACCAGGTGGTGATGCAGCGTCAGTCGCGAGGCGTGCTCCTGCTCCTCAGGGCCGTGCTCGTCTACTCGCGCTCCTCCCCAACACCGAGGCGCCCAAGGAGGATCAGGAACGTCATCATCCTCTTCTTTGGAATGTTTTCGGTCGCTCTCAACGTCCTTGTCATCAATATCTGGGTATGGTTCACGTCGTTCTTAAAGTTGTTTGCCCTCAACGTAAGCAAGGAGTATCCGATAGGGATATGTATTTTTTTAGAAAAAATAGAAAACTGCATCGGGAAAAGGGACCTCTCTGAAATTACTACGATACCACTGTGGGTGTAATTTCCCGGTGACTAAATAGAGCGGCCGACCGCTGTTCCGCAGCTGGGGCAGACCACGGCGTCAGCTGTCCTCTACGAGGCGTTCGTCGACCTGGTGCCGTCTCAGCTCCTCCACCTCATCGAGGACTCGGCCATCCACGTCATGTCGGCCGGCGTCGACCTCCTGGAGGGCGTGGCGGACGACGTGCAGGCCCTCGTCAAAGCGCTCGGTGAGACGGGGCAGCCATCGAGGTGCCGGCGCCGCGCCCGGACCCGGACCCGGACGCTCTTCCCGGAGCGAAGATTGGCCACGGCGCTCTTCCCGGAGCGATTCCGCTCGGCCACGGCGCCCATCGGAAAGCGAAGCTCTTCGGCGCAGCTCTTCTTGGAGCGTAGCTCGGCCACGGCTCTCTTCCCAGAGCGAAGCCCGGACAGCTCAGCCAGGGCTCTCTCCCCGGAGCGAAGCTCGGTCACGGCGCTGCTCTCCCCGGATCAGGCGTCGAGGAGCACGGCCACCGCCACGAGCCTCCACGTGCGCACGCTCCGCGCGCGCTACCAGCACGTCCTCGACGCCGTCAAGGTGAACAACCGCGTCTACGGCGGCCTCCAGCTCATCGCCCTGCCCTCCATGCTCGCTGAGGCCGTGGTGTGCCTCTACGCCTGGCTGGTGCTCAGGGTGTTCAGCCGGAATGGCCCTGCAGACTGGACCTACGGCCCCACGTGGATCGGTGTGGGCGGCATCGCCACCGTCCTCAAGATCCTCTTTATCTGCTACATAGGCGAGCAGGCCAGTACGAAGGTAAGGCCCGAGGGGTACTGTAAATCCGAGCGTGAACAGATTTTTATGATTTTTCTAGAGTTTTCTAGATTTTTTTTCTCGTACTCGTTTCTGATTTTTCTTATTTTTTCTTATTTTTTCTTGATTTTCCCCCCTTGGTTTATCTTCATATTTCTGGATTTCTGATTGATGTTTTGGAGGGTGCGTGCACCTTTTATTTATTTTTCTTTCCTTTTTTTCAAAGTACCCTTTGGTGAGCCCCCCTCCCGAGGGAGTATGCACTCGCGTAATAGTCGCATGTGTTTAGAATTATAGGATAACAACCGACCTGCAGAATGCGATAACTAGTCAGCACAGCATCGAACCTCGGATCAAGAACGAAGTATGTAAACTAATGCTGTAAATAACCGAGAAGACAAAATGGCATTCTGACTTTCCACTGGTATTACAGATGGTAGGGTTTCTACATCAGATTCATATGCAGGAAATTAGATTTGGAGCTTTCAATTTAATTCATTTCGATTTAAGGACTATGAATGCAGTAAGTAAACCTTGGAGTCCGGTTCTACCCTGATTATACAATTCCTGAGCCAGTATGAAACTATTCTCTCGTTTAGGTCCTCGCCTCCGTCATCAGCTACCTCGTCGTTTTGGCGCAATTCTCATTCATCTTGCAGAAAGTTCTATAAAGCAAGAATGGCTTGGTTTTGTTTTTTTTTGGTGAGAAGAAGACCAGAAGGCCTTTCACCTCTAAAATAGCTGAAAACTTACTCAGGCAAGAGGGATTTTTTTCCCTCAATAAGGATTATACAAAACATCAATTCCACTAGCAGTCGAGGGGTCCCTCACTAGCCAACTCTTTGTACACTTGCCAGAGCTCTATTCGCGTTCAACTTGCGTTCAATTCGCGAAAACTCGCTTCTACTCACGAAAACTCGCGTCAACTCACGAAAAAATTGCGTTCAACTCGTGGAAAATTGCGCCCAACTCGCGAAAACTTGCGCCCAACTCGCGAAAATGTATCAACTCGGCAACTCGTTGTACACCTGCAGTGACAGAGAGCCGCAGGCAGTCAACATTAGTTTTTCCAGTGCTCCTGTGTTCATGTGTACACATCAGGCTGTACTCGCCTGTACTCGTCTGTACTCAGCGACAATTTTCGAACAATCTACGTATTAGCAAATTTAGCCGTTTGTGTTTCCACTATTGTACAATAATTAAATTTATTAACAGTTTACACCTATACTGACGAATGAAATTGGGTTCTGCCCTTAAAATCAAAAATATACTCCTTACTCATGTGTACACTCCAGCTGCAAGCTGCATATAGTTAACCCCTCGTCCACCCACCTAGATAGATGGTATGGTAGGTTAGCTACCTACCTACCTACCACCCTCGATCCCCTCAACGCCTGTCAGGATAGGCCAGCCCGCCTGACGCGCGTGTGTGGCGGGCCTGCCTACCACCCCTCTCACAGGGGCTCCCACCCCCGGGGGGCTGCTACCCCCAGAGACGCGCCCGAAACCATTGGTGCGAGTGGGATGCTGCAGGCGAATAGTATCTCCCTCTCAATCTCGCCTGCGCATTCGGACGTGTATGTTCCGGGTAGCTGGACCCCTCCGTCTGAGAACTCTGCCGGGCCGACTGAGTTCGTTAACGGGTGGGCACACTCCCTCAGACCACTATACAGAATTTTTTTCTGAATATTGTGGACTTGTATCTACTACTACAATATGCTCCAAGTCATCAACACATAAACACAATTTTCTGCACAACCTTATTTGCCACTAAAAACTTGTTCTTAGTTTTGTGACAAAAGTTCCTTCCATTTGCAGAAAATAATATTCCCTAGTTATTATCTTGTAAATTTGTTTATAAGTGATTTTTTTATGGGCGAAAATATCTGAAGTGGTTTGAGAGTGCGCACTTCCGGGTTAAGTACTCTCCAGCAGGTGGCACCTATGCACTAAAGTGGGTCGTTAGAGAATGGTTTTAGAAATCGGAAACGTTATTGAGAGGAAAAGTTTCCCCTGCCCGATGAAAAATTCCACGATTTATTTTTTTTTCAATCGTATAATATTTTCCGATCTCGCAACGCGTTCAATGTTTCCAAAATCTGAGCAATAAGGACAAATTTCAGAAATGCTTTGAAACGACCTATTGCGTTCGAAAAAAGTTGAAGTAGGTCATGTTTGACAGAAATTGGTAATATTGAATCGATTTGACTGCCCCAATCCATCGGGTAGAGGGTAGGGAAGCTCGTCAAAGCATACTATGTTAGCGTAAAAAAAGGCCGACAACGCCTAGTCCTTAAATTGAAGAATGAGCACCACTGCAGCAATATGGAAATACGGGAAATTGATGCCCGTCGTTCCCAATCACGCTTGTAAAACCAATTTTGGATGGGGTATTAATGTTACCGGTTGCACTGCATAAGGGTTTACTGAAGCTTGGAAGAATTCAGCAATTTAAAAATCGAAATAGAATAACTGCCAATTCATACCAAAGCAGATCTGATGTAAGCATGTTTTCTGTTTCAAGAATGAAGTTTCAATTTATTTTTAAAGAACTACAATTTTATTTGCATATAAAGATTTATTATGATATCAATGTACATATAACAGCTGCTGATTGAAACACATCAGAGTTATGACTGGTATCGCCTTGTGCGAACTTACACTACGACAGAACCATGTCAGTCTTACAAATAGAACAGTACAGAGCACTATTACTCTCTGCTCCCTACTTGACATTTCCAAGTACCTTCACAAGAGAAGATCTTGACATTTCCTTTAAAACAAAATTTGTTGCAAAATAGGATAAGTAATCTTCGTACAGTACAGTCATGTATCAGTGGGAGCAGAGGGAAAGAGCTCACAGATCAGAGAAACAGGGGCGCATGCAGTCTGAGACTGGACCTCACCCTACTTCATTCAGCACCATCAAACAGTTGAGTTGGAGCATATGCCATATACACTAACATTTTCATAACTGATGTAATGTTTGTGGAACTTAGAAACCAGGTACTACAATAAGATATCATTCTTAAAAGCAGAATTTATGTGCAACAGCAAACGCAACTTACTGAAACAGAGGATGACAATCGGTAATCGATAGAATGAACATCACATAAACATGCTACCATCCAACCATCTCATTAATTTGCTTAAAGAAAAATGGTACTCTGTCATCACAAGAGATACCCCAAAAATCTTTAAAGTGATGAAATAAATTTTTGATTGAACAAGAAAGAAACAAGCAGCTTTGAATCAATTCAAATTCAGTATTCAGGTATTTAAAAGAAGAAAAAAAAAACAAGAAATTAAATGCAAACATTACTGCAGTATGTAAATATTAACCAAAGAGGTATGAGGCAAATTCAGGGTAAGTACTTATCCAAAATAAATAGCTTTTATTCATTAAATGCTAATCTTTTTGTTGTTGACAGAACTATAAACATACAGACATGTACAACAAAAATTAGATTAAATGATTCTATATAAAAACATTGTAAGCATTTACAAGGTACCTGTCAATCAAGTATCTTCTACAAAACTTGTCAATCTGAATTAAATTTAGTTTTGGTGGGTTTAACAGAGCAAATTGAAAATGTGCAAGGGGTGCTTTTAGTATGTACATACAGAGGTGCACCTGTCTCATATGAGTAAAAACAAATACTGTCTGTTCCATAACAATCCAACTCTGTAAATGCTACAGTTGGACATCCAAAATGTCTTAGGTATGTTGCAAAATCACAGCGCAATGTGCACTTTTACTTAACCTAAAATAAAGCATTTTCTTTCCCTAAATAGGAAAGGTAACAAAAGTAGGACACTCATTCATAACAATCTTTTCTTAAACAAAAACTGGCAGTAAATGCGTAAGTTTTGCATAAAAAAGAGCTTTAATAATACACATCACAGACTTGGCCCTCACTGAAGAATACAACACTCAACTCTTACTTTGCATTAAAATAATTTTAAGAATAGGTCATTATGAAATCAAAGAAATTACCAACATGGCAGAAAGTGAATAAATGGAGAATAGGAAGGAAAGCATAAAAAGGTACTTTGACTGCTATCTCCAAAATTCACATATCACATCCTCCAGTAACAGCAGTGAGGTACTGCTCAGACAATGTCTGATGACTTCACTAACTAGTTTTAAAAAATCATAACCATTTAAAACAAAAATAAAAGATATGCAAATACACGGTCATAGAGTGTTTAGCTAATTTCATTCACACGTCAACATTCTCAAGTACAAAATAAGATCATATTTCTAAATATAGTAAGGTACACTAGCATCATGTTGGCAGAGAAGCACAACAATGAACATGCTTTCGGAATCACACAATCACTCAAGTGTAACATGGATGTCCACACATTCTCACACGCAAGCACACACACATTTCTACAAACACACAGAACAGCAACATGTATTTTATAACATACCTCCTCCAATTTCATAGACTATCACACATCTGTCTTCTTTTATCACTTTGTTCATCCCAATAAAGAGATTAAATAGAATAGGATAAATGATTTGACCTTTGAATGTAATGAACTAATGAAGAAATAAATTAAGGGGCTGTGTAAAATGCACATGAAGTTTTCTAATGTGTGTGAATTACCAAATTACTGAGATTCAGTGCATTTCTTAGATGCCAAGATTTAAATTCAAACAAAAATATACTGATTTTCATCACAGTTAAAAGGACAAGAAAAGTTCCACAAAATGTGGAGTGCAGTTACTGTAGGATTTAATCCACTTCTTCGGTCTTCCTCTTTACGCCAACAGAATCAGATAAGGAAGTGAACGATGATTTAACCTCCAGATAACAATTAAGGCGTTCCTCAGCATATTCCTGACAAAGACAAGAGATGATTGTCAGTAGAAAATTTTTAAACAGTAGTGCTGTAACAAAAAGTAAGCACATCAACTACTTACCCAATAACCAAAAGGAATCTGGGACACAGTGGCATTGACAATGCTCCACAACCCCCAGAAGAGATGAGTAGCGAGGGTGAATGCCCTCACTTCTTTTAAGAGAGCTGCCTCCTCTTCCGTGGGATGTTGGCCAGGAGGAAGAGCATCAACTGTTCCACCACAGTTATGTTCTCTCTGCTGTCTGGCCGTTTGAAGGTAAGCCCGAACAAAAGCCAACTGCAAGAGCACAAATTCATCATTTGATGTTCTGGAAGGTGCGCAGAAGGAAGAGGATTGGACAGATTGGGATGATTTTTTCACAAGTTGAAAGTATGATAAATATATGTTTTGATATGATTTGGAATGAAGGGGGACTGCCTTTTGGGTTAGGGTCTAATGGACTTATGACTAGCTTTAGTAATGTTGAAAGGTTACCTGAGCAGTGTGGAACAGAGTTCCTACCTCACTGCACATATCAGCTACTGTAACAAATGACAGAACAAATGGATGCCAAAATGGCAGGGATGCATGTATAAGCCACAATGGCTGTTTGCTCTAGTTTTGGAAGGAAGCTTCAATTCTGTAATAGCGGGTATGCAAAAATAAAAGAGCACTCATGATTGTCAGAAATTAATTAAATTTACAAAGTAATACAGAATATTCACTTCCTTTCAGATCAAAATAAGGTTCTTCAACGTCAAGTGAGATGTTGAGTCTTCGACTGAAGGCCAACATAAACTCTAAAATATCAAACAATTTACTATGCAATGTTGATGTGATAGTTCATTCTTTAAATTTGAAGGTTCAGAAAGAAATGACAGATAGACAAGTAAAAGTGTCAGAGCAGTGCTTGACATCTACTTGATATGAAATGAATCATTTAAGATGGACAATATAGATGCCAGAAGGAATGGTTAATATAGCTCAGATTCAGAAGCATGAGATTGATTATTAAATGTAAGGTAGAAAGAGAAAACATTCACAGAACTCCATTCCAAAGACATCATAGCACAGCAAATATCATGGGAAATGGGTATGAGTTTTCATTCAGTCCTATCTTGTCTGTTCAGCAATTAAAAAATGGCAAGAGTTTTAATCTTCACTAATTTTTTCACCCAATTTGTTCATTAATAACATATGTATAACACATGGGTAAAAATTCAGTAAAAACTAAGATTGATGCCATTGTTTTCAATATGTAATGGGACAAGGTGGTAATTTGTTCCAATACAACTTTTGCTGAAACATGTGCATCTATAACTTTTCTTGCACGCCCGCACGCACCCTCGCACACGCACACACACATACACACTCTTACATTCACACCACACCTTCCCCACACTAGCACTCAAAATTTATTTCATTTGATTTAAAAAAAAAAAGGAAAAAAGGAGGAAAAAAACCAAAACACCTGTTTTATGGCTAAGAACAAATAAATTTTACAAATAAGGAGCTTGGTCAAAGAAGGGTAAATAGCTATTGACAGCAAAAATGCTAAGATGATGAGGGACCTTAATAAACAAGTAAATTGAATTGGAAATGGCCATGAACTTGAAAAAAATGAAAAATGGACTTTAATGCAGAGAAATCATATTTTTAAGAAGCATTCATCACTTTTCATTACTTGGAATCCTCATTCACACTTCCAGTCACACTAAAGCATCTACTGGAGGTAAGTTACTAAATTATTGGTATAGCAGCTTTCACCGCTTGAGTTACAATAAGAGCAACAATGCCATAAGGCTAGGTCCTTAGCTGCTGACCGAGACTCTCGGATTAAGGGTGGAGGGATAAATTTGAGATCATCTCATTGAGAAATGCTTCATAAGAAATGATAGTTGATATCGAGAAAAACTTTCACCAATCTATTCAAACAGCACCCAGACTTATTACAAAGCAAAACCCTGAAATTTACGACCATAAAGTTCCTAACGATATACGTAAGAAGCCACTTGAATTATTTGCGTGCTGCTCACCTTACACGACACTACCTAGGCTACCTAATGTGGGGGCTTTAGCACACGAGGTGCCTTGGCAGCAGCTGATGACCAGCCGGAGAGGCGATAGAAACAATACTCCACTTTTCCACATCTCCCTTGAAGTGGACAGGACAGGCATTTAGCCCCGACAACTCAATTTCATTGCACTGTCTGCAGAGGTTCGACACAGGTTAGGTTTTGCTCCGCTCCATTGGATGAAGCAGCGATGCTCAATGATCCGCTCGAACGCCGGAGCGAAAGAGGAGTTCGCACGTTCGTCACGTTTCAGCGAACTGGGAAATCAAGCAACACAAAAAAACACACATGGCGGAAGGGTTCACAGTACAGAGCATGGCAGGGTATAAGTGACAGGGCACAGCCAGCAGCTGATAATAAAATAACATGTGATATAAAATTTAAAAGACCAAGTTGGCCATCCATTTCTGCCACTTTTAAGGCAATTTTTTTTAAAAAGCCAATGCCTGGTCAAAAATAAAAAAAGGAATCATGATTTTGTGAAACAGATAATGTAAACATGAGACTTGAGTGTCTCACCTGTAAAGATTTGAAAGCAAAACTATGAGAGTTTATAGAAGGGAAAGACATAGTAAAATGTTTTCAACTTAAAAATGGCATTTAAAACAAAATACCATTCAAAGTTGGAAACCCTGTGGCAAGTTCAAATAAATTTTGTATAAATGGCGACATAATCCAATTCATGGGAAGCAGGAGTTCACAGAGAGGAATATTACAGTTTGATTAAATTATTGAACTATGCCCAAAATTTTGTACAGCTGCTGCCTGTGCAAGCCAAGCTCTCTCTTCTTGATGAAATCTCCAAGTCTCTTGCAGGAACAGCTGCAAGACATAATGTTGGGCATTCCAAATGATGCTGATCAGAGTCCTAATTTTTGTATAAAAATGCCCACTTGCTTTTCAATATGAGACATTTCAAATATTCTATCCTAAGTAACTGTATCACTAATGTGTCAAAGAACTAAACTATCATATTACCTTGACAGTTAACGTGAATTTCTATGTAATTTTGATTTTTTAAATCAGTTTGAACTGAGTTCATTGATAAAATTTAGCTTCTAACAATTTGTGCACAATTGCACATCTCCATTAGGCAATGTTCTGATTAAAATGTTCATAAGCCATGAATCAGTCAGTTCAAACCAAATAAATGAATGAATCTCACATCATTACTAATGTATGTTTTGTCAAATGAATGAAAATGAATATGAAGCAAGGGTGATGTTCATGCTTAGTGCAAGAGGGGATAAATAGACATAAGATTTATAACTTCAGGCTGGAAAAAAAATGATCATATTTATATAATAATAATAATAAAAGATGGCACGTGCTTTAAAGATCTCGGTTTTATTTCCATGATTTTAAGCTTCAAACTGGTAAATATTTAAAAAGAAAAACAAATAATCCCCTCCAACACTTAGCACATTTGACTTTTTCTTTCTCATTACTTGCTGGATTTTAAAACACCAAGTTTTTGAACTTGCATTAAACCTTGGCTTTATTTTGATATATTTTAAATAGTGCAAATTAAGAATAAGAAGTCAAATGGTAAAACGATTGCAATAAATTTTAATTATCTGTACGAAAATTGCAAATATTTGAAGGAACTAATACTAAAAAATTGGACACTTAATAAGTCTTTTAAGAGAAAAGAAAATCAACACTTACCTCAAGCCCTGTAAGAGTTTTATCACTTAATCCTATTGCTAAGTATCTTACTCTTCACTATTCTAGTAGCCTAGCACCTTCCTATATGAATTCTTACAGGCTAGCGCATAAAGAATGGCGATGTTGGAGATTCTTACCTGTTGCTCGGAGGTTGGGTAGTCACTGGGACTAGCTTTGAAGTGCGGGAACTCTTCAATGGTGTAGTCATAGGTCCATTCAATAAAATGGTTGGCCAGATCAAACGCTCGGTAGTTGTAGGAACAATATTCAAAATCAATCAGAACTAGTCTTGGTGGGCTGCATTCCTTGACCAACAAAATGTTACCCTCTTGCATATCATTGTGACTAAATACAACAGGGGAGTTTACTCGCACAAGGAATTTCCTGTAAGCAAAATAAAAATGTTTCCTGTAAAATGTGTCTTATGGCTATACTCCTGACACATTCTGATTAATTTTATAGAACTCACTTCAGCCAGTTAACTTCAGCTGCAAGGTCAAGTTTGGTGAGGCGGGAAATTATGTGGGCATTTTGAGCATTGGTATGCGGGGTAGGGTCACACAAAGTCACCAAGACATTTTGGAGCCACCTGAAATACAAATAATATTTTAATGAACACGATCACTATCATGTAATTGAGATCAAAGAAAACTAAAAATCATACCTATTAGCAGTGTCCCACAACCAATTTGGTTCCTTGCTGATGGGTACATTCATTGAGTGGATTTCTGCCATCTTCTCTGCAATCATTGGACTCAACTTTGAATCAGCCAGCTCTGCAGTCTTCAATGGTCTTGCCTAAAAATACAGTATTATTAATCATGATGAAATAATAATATAAATTGAAGTATAATAGTGTGTTAGAAAAACATAATATTTATACAACAACTATGAATTATAAAATGTTATTTTCTTACAGGGATATATTCTTCAATTCTTCCCCCAGGAAAGACTCCATGCAGGCGAGGTCCAAGTCGTCTTTCAGACAAAAGTGTGAAAATTACAGACTCTGTAATGAGGCCCTCGACACCTTGCTCTCCACCGTGAATCTCTCCATAAAGTCTCAAAAGAACCTGAGATGGCTCACTTCCACGGGAAGCTTGTTCACCACCAGGTAGAGAGACATGGTACAGCCAGTTGCTCAACCCACCACTGAAACCATTAGTAACCAAAGTAAGAAACTGAATTACATAAATTAAGTCAAGTAATAGACAAAGCATTACCTAATACGTTTGAGCACAATATCACGAGATGAAATCTGCTTCCATGCTCCGTGAAGATAGTCTCTGCAAATGCGGGATGCCATCTCTCGCATTTCCTTGCTGTCAGCACAGCGCTGAAACATGCAAAAAAAAAAACAAATTATATCAACTGTTTGTACGGCAACAAAACTTATTTCACAAGGTGAAGTCAACATTTTATTCTAAACGAGAAATAAGAAATTTACAGACAGAAAAAGGAATTCCTGGCTCATATTTGTGTCAAAATACAGCCAAGAAATTGGACACCTAACTCGATACCAGCAATCACAAACATTTCAGCAACTTTAAAGTCTTCCGTAGAGCGATATCTTGTAAACATGTGACACTTTTTCATAAAAGACAACTTCACAAGGCAAACCAGACGAAGAAGGATAATACCAATCGTGAATTGGAAAACAGCTGTTCAGGAGGTGACAAGAGCTCAGCACACATAAACTTTGACCCACAAGGCAGTTAACCTCACCCGCAGCGCAGTGTCTTTGAGGAACATTAACCCCGACAGACACCTCCTTGCCATATCTGCGTGTGTAGGGGTCGAGGGTGGGAACACGGCCGTGAGCAGGAGCAGAGACGGGGACGGGGTGCAGGGCGAGGCGGGGCGCGGCCGGGGCGGGGGTGAGCCTTAACGCCTTAAGGCGGATTCCCGAAAGCGGTTAGTAGTGCCCCCCCACTCTCTCTCTCTCTCTTGCTACTTAAGGCTTCAACCCGTTAGTGAAGCAAGGAGAGATAGACGAGACGCGGACGAAACCGACTCTCGGAATCTGACGGCTGGATACTTGACGTCAGTTCAACGCCGGCGTCGTGAACGTGTCAGCGTGTCACCCACCCGGCCCGGCAGGCCACGGCGCGGTCAGCATGGAGATCAAGGAGATGAAGGGGAAAGGGGAGGGTGGCGGCAGACAAGATATGGCGCAAGGGAGAGACTGGGGAAGGGGGAGGGGGTATGACACCACAAGGAAGGTTTCGGTGGGAGAGAGAGAGAACCGCATCTACCTCACCTTGACCGATGTGCGGAATCGCCAATCGGCCGACTGATTCCGAGGATCGCTCTTGCACCTCCGTCCTTGTGGCACTCATGGGGCCCTGCCATCCCCCACGTAGAGCACCACCGCCATATGAGCGACAAGGACGGAGGTACGAGAGCGATCTTCGGAACAGAATCAGGCGGCTGGCTGCGGACGAATTGCGGACGACGACGGGGTTGGGATGAGGTGGGGGGCACACCAAGGATACGTGGACCATCCCCCCACACAAGCCCAGCCCTGCATTGTGGATCCGTGGGACCTCCCCCTCCCCCTCCCCCGCCTTCCACTCCACACATCATCGCCCTCCAAGTGTGATAGCGCAATAGGGGTGGGGTGGGATGATACGAGGATCAGATTAGAGGGCTGGTTAACATCTGTACACCTACATGATTCAATAAAGAACACTCTGAGAAATTCGAGGAATTCATTATTTCAGAAAAAAAAATTAGAGATATTTAAAGCAGTTTTGAGATGTTGATAAAAAGAAACCATTAAAAAAATTACAGGAAAAGTTGAAATACGCTCCGCCGCGGCGCGAGGGACGCGCCGTGTATTTCGTACCTGGATCCGGACCGCGATTTTTGACTACGTTCTTTATCTTAAGAGACACATCGCAGCCTGCAAATGTTTTGGGGAAGTTCAACGGAACGAAGTCCATCACACTTAGCGCGTCCCGCCGCGTCCACGGACGTGTCTGCTTTATGTTTCTGCCAGAAACTGTATTCAAATACATGATCGGATATTTCTGACCTTTGGTGATAGAAACCGTAACTAAAATGGGTTGTCAGTGAGGATGCAGCGGATGGGACGCGCAGAGTGTAAGGGCACCTTTTAAGGGTACGTTACACGAAAACTACAATAAGGACCAAGGGGTCGTCGTCGTCAACTCTAATATTTCTGTGTGCACTTGACTTACTTTACACCAATATTACTTCAATATTACCAATAACATATTCATATTACATCGATATTAACTCGTATTTTTTGTCAACATTCCATCAATATTACCCATATTACCTAAATTATTACCTCAATATAACAAATATCACTGTGATATTACTAATAATACCAATATTCCTCTGCACATGGCTAAATGCAGCTGACTACCCCCTCGCTGAGGACCTCAGGAACTGGACTACCTTGTTGACGATGTGCGTGGCGCCGCGGTACACGGTGCTGGAGCCCATGGCGAGGGCGAGGGTCTTGGTGGAGACGTAGGCGGGCAGCGCGTGGCGCGCGGTCGAGCTGGCGTGGGAGGTGGGGAGCAGCGCGAGCGCCAGCAGCCCGACGGGCCGCTTACCGGAGGCTGGCCGCCCCCGAGCGCCCCGGGGTCCCGGACCCCGCGACGTGGACGCGGACGCGCTGGTCGACGGGCACGGGGACGGGGGCGCGCTCGCGAAGCCGAAGCAGTGGCTCTGCGCCGTGTCGGACTCGACGACGGGGAGGGCGTCGTCGGGGTCCTCCTCGGCCGGTGCCGGTGGTGCCGGGGGCGGCGCGGGGGGCGCGGGGGCGGATTCGTCGGCGGCCTGGTGCGCGGCGGTGGTCGCGGCCGCGTTCACGACGGCCTCGTCGGCCGCGGGGTGAGCACGCGGCGGGGACTCGGGGTCGTGCAGCGCCCGCCCGGGTCTGGCAGGCATGCGTTCGTCGGGGCTCGGTGGGCCTGCGTGCGCGGCCCTGGGGTAGGGTTCGGCAACCGGAGAGAGAGAGAGAGAGAGAGCACAGTGCTCGACGGCGGGTTGAGGGTTAGACGAGCACGGTCTGCTTGTCCTGCCCCGGCACACGGGCGCGCGAGCTGCGGTCTGCTGGTCAGGTCCGTGCGGGCGCCTCTGCGTCACTGCACTGCCCAGCCTGGTCTGGCCTGGGGCCCCCGGGCCAGGCGCAGCGCGACCCAGCCCCGGCCACGAGGATCAATACCGCCTCCGAGCCTTTGGGGGCGCCGCCGCGCCC
Organism: Frankliniella fusca; assembly: GCA_029379305.1. NCBI lineage: Eukaryota > Metazoa > Arthropoda > Insecta > Thysanoptera > Thripidae > Frankliniella > Frankliniella fusca. The sequence goes on along the minus strand of JAHWGI010000321.1, from coordinate 200,689 downwards.
ACCACCTCCTCGCCCCCGGCACCGCCCCCTGCCGGGCGCCATGGCCCCACCCTGGGCGCCCCCCACCCCCCCGCCCACCCCTCGCCGACCCCTCGGAGGGCACCCAACCCTTCCAGTGCGGGGTACCACCCCGCGACGGCGGCGGCTCTCCCTCACACTTTCCATTCTCTCCCCGAAGCCCCTCCATATTTGCCCCCCACAACCACCCCTCCATACTCGATCACCCCCCGCCCCGCCCACCCCTACTACTACTACTACTATTCCAACTACAAACGGCGGGGCCGGGTCGGGTTCGTAACCCCACCCCCACCCACCCCTCTCCTCCAAAACCTTAGCAGCTCCCCGGCCCCGGCACTCGGCGAAAATCGTACATCAACAGGCGTCCCACAAACCTACCCTCCCCCCGCCGTGCACCCAGTGCCCTCCATGCGGCCAGGTTAGACGAGAGAGGGAGAGAGACAGCGTTGCATTTGCTTACGGAAAATGAGCTGCAACTTAAAGAGTATTTTCTTCAAAACTTCGACCAACTTAGATTCTTTTTAAATCAATGAACTATGACGAATCTTTACGAACTTCTATGACTTTTTTGTGAACTTCAGCAGATCTTCAATGTAAGTTTGGGATTCCCCATGAGGAGACCAGCGAACTGACACAACAAAGATTGCTAGGAAATGTAAGTCTATGTGGGACAGTCTCACACCTACACCGTAAAAAAATTCTTGGAAATTCACAGCACATATGTTGTAAAAAAAAAAGTTGCCAGAACTCTTCGTTAAATTACAACAGTCCTCTGTGTTAAAACCAGAACTCTTCGGGAAATTACAACTGTCCTCTGTATTTAAAATAGACTGACTTCTAAAAATAATAAAAAAAAAAAATGGTCGACTGGCCGACAAGCCATTTCACTTTGAGGCAGCAAAGGTTTTTAATTTTTTTTTATTTCAGAGACGTGTTGGGATTTCACAACCGTACCGAATCGTGGAAGTGCTGGAAAATCACGAAGGTGGGAAATGAAAACAACACTTTTCTTGACTCACCAGAAAATCGCGAGCGAGATGGTGTGAGGCACTTTTGCCTCATACCAAAAGGTGTGAGACTGTCTAACACCTTGATTTAAGTTCTACCTGCAGTGTACCAATAAAATTTTTCTATGCAAGGCCCTCACATTTCGAAGTGGATTTAATTAAGCGGAACTGCTCGGCTGTTCATTTTTTTACCGTACGGTTTCTACCGCTTCTCGACTCTTCGCCGGCCGAGTGGGGCCGGCCGGGCCGGGTAGAGTCGAGAGTTCACCCTGCTCGGCCGCGTTGGCGACAATATCGTGTCGATATCCATCCCGCCGACGCCGCGATATCGCCAGCGATATCGTGGTGGTTGACTGACGCATGTCGGTCCCTAGCCTGCTGGCTTCTCTCCTTATCTACACCCCGCAAGTCATTTCACTCGACGCGAGATCCTGAAAAGTACGAATAAAATACTTCGACCGCTTCGTCAAGACAAGAAGCGGCAAGACATGCACACCGAAAAAGAAAAAAAAACGTGGGTCAATTTTATTTACTAGCACTATGCAGGCATGTTAGCGGTCCAGTGGCTTAAAAAAAGTGAAAAAAGTGAGTTCTCAGAATCAAAAAGTGAGGGATAAGTGAAAGAAAAAGTGAAAAAAGTGAGTTTTTACAAATAATTGAAGGGGTGTGCTAGAGGAAAATTTCAGCGTTTTGACCATATTTTGCAAAATTTTAGCTGGTTCTAGGGTTGCAGGGAAGAAAAAGACAAATGTTAGGTATCAGAATCATTTTTTAAAGCCGAGGGGCCGAGGGGGCCTCCACTCCTCTCCTCATTAAGAGGAACACCGGATTGCCGAGATTCGAGGGGTCGTCAACTGCCTTTAGCCGGGTACGGAGGAATATTGGTACTATCAGTAATATCAGAGTAATATTAGCGTAATATTGTAATATTGTGGGTAATATGGGTAATATTGAGGTAATATTGATGTAATATTGGCAAAAATATGGGTAATATTGATGTAATATGAAGGTAATATCGGTAATATTGAAGTAATATCGGGGTAATATGAGTTTCGTGTACGGAGGAATATCAGAGTTGACGACCCCTTGCCGAGATTGCCGGATTGCTAGCGTAAAGTTTAGGATTCTTTAGCATCGAACGCCTGTAAGTAGGCAAAATGCTCTTCAAGACGAAGATCATGCTGTCTTCAGAAAAAAATGTTTCTAGTCATGTACAGAAAATTGCACTCGTAAGTGCAGAACTTTCTAGTTCTACACTTTTAACTGTAGAACAGTTCTGCACTTGGATTTGCAGCGGAACCTTGTCAAGAAAATCACGCCCGCTGCTTCTGTTTCCTCCTGTTCGCTCATTGGCTGACGGCGAAAGTGACGTCAGCTTTGACCATTCAGACTTCTGGAGGAAACAGAAGCAGCGGTCATGCTCTTCTTCTTCAGGTTCCTGTTTTCCTCTAGCGGAATACCCTATTCAAAAGTATCCTCGCGGGCTGCAGCTAGTGCCAACACGGTAGACGGTCATTATTGTTATAAAAGAGAGTCAGATCGCCAAATCTGGCACAAAATAGTGAAAAAAGTGAAAATATGGCCAAAAAGTGAAAAAAAGTGAATATTTTTAAAAAAGTGAAAAAAAGTGAAAAAAGTGAGCCGCTAACATGCCTGCACTATGGCTACACATTGAACAATTGTGCTTAAGCACCTAGCGAACCCCACCTTACCCGACCCCACCTCACCCCACTTGATTAGCACCCAACACAAACATTAGGGGGCTGCCAGCCACGTGGCAGAGTTTTCATTCGGGCGGGTAGTGGGACACCGTCGTCTCCGCAAATGACAGGTGTGAGCAAGAGAGAGCTATGGTCCGGCTCGGGCATCTCACCCCCACCCCCACTTATCGTTTTCGGACGCGTCTGGGTCTCTTTGCACGCTGCCACGTAGCCATGTCAAGCTGTTTGTGGCCACAAATCCCTCTCACCCCTCCGAGCAGGGAGTCTCGTAGCCTTGATGCCGTTCAATGAACCTACAGGAGAGATAGGGGATGTCTGACTACTGAAAGATAGGTGCGCAGCGGTTAAGGTGATGGTCGAGGGGGAACCAAATTCTAAAATTTTTGGACACCTCGTAATTCAGAAGAAGAAGAAAAAGAAAAAGAAGAATACAGAGAAATTCAGGAAAAATTCAGTAAATATAAGAAAAATTCAAAACATTTCGGAAAAATTGAAAAAAAAAACAGGAAAACTCACAAAAATTCAATAAAATTTACAAAATTCTAGAAAACTTCTAACAAAAATTCTCAAAAAAAAAAATCACTAGAAATTCAACAAAATTGTACGACAAAATTCAGAGTTGTTACCCCCTCGGTGGTGGTATACTCTGACAAACCGCGCGGCGTTGGGCTAACTGTTGGAAAAAGCGCCGGGTAATTCCGAAGAAGTCAATGCATAAGTCTGCAATTGTCTCTCGTTTTTCAAAACTACTAACACCGTTCAGTGGCCTGTGCCATGGCCATCTCGCCTCATGAGAGCGCGTGCTTTCCACATTTGTTGACAAGACAATTGACAAGACCATTGTCGGTTCGACTTGATCTGGCCGTGGGCTAAGCAGTTGTAGCTAGCCACAAACAGGGGGAGAGGGGCAATTCGAAAAGAAAGAAAAAAGAAAAGAAAAAAATATGATTTCATGAAATCCTGGTAGGCACGAAGTTAATTAATGTTTTTGTTTCACTAAATTCTTCTGTAGAAGATGGTTTAAGTAGAAATTTCCTTTAAAAATTCTAGCCTTATGGGTCATGTTATTGAATTTGTTTTATTTCAGGGTCACTAGTTCAGCGGGTTACATGCCAAATTTTAGCTTTCTAGCTGAAACGATTTAGAAGTTAGTCTCTCAGTAAAAATTGTCCGATCAGCTTGATTTTTGAACTGTAGGCTCGTTGTGCAATGGGCATTCGAACACTGCTTTTACATTTTTATTCTAACATTTCGTTCGAAATTTTATTTTTTGAACTACTGTGCATGAGTAGAATCAACAAGTCCCCGGCCCCGCCGGTCCTTCTCCCCTGCGCGCCGCGCCGAGGGGTCGAGCCGGTCGAGCAGCCGCAACAATGGCGACTCGGCTCGGCTCCCCTTTCCACGCTGTTTTCCCGTGACAAGCCGAGTATTACCATAGAAACAGATATTTTAGATCGAAATTTCTCAAAATTGGCCACTAAGTTTGGGCTGGCATTTCAGCAGTGAACTAAGGAGATTGAGTTCTACCTCTCTGCCAAGTCTTATGAAAATCGTATAGAAAAATCAGGATTTAGGTAAGGGGCCACACTGATAAAAAAAACAAGCCGAGTATTACCATAGAAACAGAGATTTTAGATCAAAATTTCTCAAAATTGGCCACTAAGTTTGGGCTGGCACTTCAGCAGTGAACTAAGGAGATTAAGTTCTGCCTCTCTGCCAAGTCTTATGAAAATCGTATAGAAAAATCAGGATTTAGGTAAGGGGCCACACTGATAAAAAAAAAAATACGATTTCAGGAAATCCTGGTAGGCACGAAGTTAATTAGTGTTTTTGTTTCACTAAATTCTTCGGTAGATGATGGTTTATATAGAAATTTACTTTAAAAATTCTAGCCTTATGGGTCATGTTACTGAATTTCTTTTATCTCAGGGTCACTAGTTCAGCGGGTCACATGCCAAATTTTAGCTTTCTAGCTGAAACGATTTAGAAGTTAGTCTCTCTGTAAAAATCGTCCGATCAGCTTGATTTTTGAACTGTAGGCTCGTTGTGCAATGGGCATTTGAACACTGCTTTTACATTTTTATTCTAACATGTCGTTCGAAATTTTATTTTTTGAACTACTGTGCATGAGTAGAATCAACAAGTCCCCGGCCCCGCCGGACCTCCTCCCCTGCGCGCCGCGCCGAGGGGTCGAGCAGCCTCAACAATGGCGACTCGGCTCGGCTCCCCTTTCCACGCTGTTTTCCCGAGACAAGTCGAGTATTACCATAGAAACAAAGATTTTAGATCGAAATTTCTCAAAATTGGCCACCAACTTTGTGCTGGCATTTCAGCAGTGAACTAAGGAGATTGAGTTCTACCTCTCTGCCAAGTCTTATCAAAATCCTATAGAGAATTTAGGATTTAGGTAAGGGGCCGTGCTAATAAAAATCGGATCCTGAGACAAAACCATAAGGCTACTTCGTGCCTAAAAAAAATAATCGGATCCGCCGACAAAACCATAAGGCTACTTCGTGCCTAATAATCGGATCCGCCGACAAAACCATAAGGCTACTTCGTGCCTAAAAAACAAAACACGCGTACACAGAAATACACATGGATTTCTAAGAAAATACAGGAAATACGTGAAAAATATAAGGACAAACTTGAGTGGCCACAAACAGAAACGGAACGTCTGCCTGCCCAGCCCAAGCCCGCCGCACTCCTCACTCTAACCGTGTGGGTCGTGGGTGGGGGCAGGTGGGGGAAGGGGGTGGGAGTGGGGGTAGCGAGGGGGAGAGGAGAGGGGGAAGGGTCCAGTTTGCACAGTTTGCACTACTGTACCGAGACCGAGTGAGCGCTGGCGCACGGAGGTACTGAACACGATGGTGACGTGTCAGCCATAAGGCACGCCCGTTATCAGCAGTCGGAGGAGGCAGCGAGAGGGAGGAGGAGGGAGAGAGGGAAGGAAGGAAGGAAGGAGAGAGGGAGAGCTTTGTAGGGAGTGGTGAGGTGGGCAGGATTTTCGGCACGAGAAAGCCCGGGCGCGCGGCGCCCTTCTCTCAAGATTTTCACGAAATGGCCAGATGGATGGAAATGTACCGAAGCGTACACCGTCCACACTCTTCCCCATCTGTGCAGGAGAGTATGCATCTCTCTCTCTCTCTCTCTCTCTCTCTCTCTCTCTCTCTCTCTCTCTCTCTCTCTCTCTCTCTCTCTCTCTCTCTCTCTCTCTCTGTCTCTCTCCCCCTCCCCACTTCCAATTGTCACCGAGGTGTAAAGATTCTCTAGAGTTACATTTTCTTTTCTTTTTTACTTGTTGCTGTTGTTGTTTGAGGAAAAAGAGCAAGAGGCAGGGCAGGGCAGCACGGCGAGAAGTTGCGCGGAACAGAAATTCCAAAGAAGGAAATGTCAACCAACCATGACAGCCAAGAGCCAAGGTCTTCTCAGAGCAAAGAGTTCATTGTAGAGAAGTGACCTGCACTTTTTTCCTGCATCCATTCCCCAGAAATTTAGTTGGAAGAGAAAAAAAAAAGGAAACAACAGAAACCCATACAACTTAAGTATTTTTGGGAGCACTAAAATTATTCTGAAAATATATAAAAACTTCTATAAACTAGCAACATGGAAGAAGTGTGTGTTGCAGTTCAGTGCTAATCAGAACATCCTGTTAGCTTCATAACAGAGCACTCCGCAAAAAATAATTTCTGCAGCATTCTATCAACAACTAATTGGCAGAAATCAAAATATCTAGCAAAAAATTACTAGATTTTCTCTTGTGTATCAGACATCATGTATACCTAAGGCAGTAAACTCACAAAGAGAAAACGGTCCACCTAGAGAGTTTCCAATACAGAGATTTGACGAGGACAAAAGATAAAATTATGAGAGAAAAAGTGCCCCAAATTGTAAAGAATAACTGGAGTATGGAACACTCTAGAATATAACCCACAAGAAAAGAAATAATAAATTTAATTTTTAAAAAAAACAACTTTTAACAATGATAGGTAGGTGCACGAAGTTTACATCAGAAACATCAATGAAAAAAACTGCATTTCACAACTGCAAAATTACCTCTATTCATGCTCTATCCACGAAAATTTCGATTACAAATTGAAGATAACTACGCATCAATATCGAAGGGAAAGTTTGACAAATTCCCTAACCTACGACGGCCTCCGTCTTCTTGCGAATGTATGACTCTCCCTGTGATTTCGACTTGAGATACTACTTCACTAACTCACCAACAGTCCAAAAACCCTTCCATCATCCGGTTGAAAAAAAGAACAAAAAACTGAACGTAGTTTTTTTTTTTTTTCCCTTCCTGAAATATATGAAACTTACATTGTCTTTGATACCCATGGTGCCGGGGGTAAGAAGGCTGAAGCCACGCCGGTGAAATGTTGAACACACCACTCTCTTCACCAGGTCCACACTGAATAATCGCGCACAGGTCAATAAGTATGTTCGGGAGGCCAGCGCACTCGTAAGGCGGACGGCACGGGACAACACGGTACGGGCACACGACACGTCTAAACGCCACGGACGTTCGAACCAGAATGTTAATGTTGCACTTCACTTGCACGGCTCGGTTTCGGTTCGGCTCGGCTCAGCTCGGCTCGGCTCGGCTCGGCTCGGCTCGGCTGGCTGTCTCCGCGGGGTGGCCGACGGCGGACGGCGGCGGCGACTGCGTCCGGGCAAATGCTTCTCGCCCCTTGCCATTTCACTCGCACTCGTTGGTCGCGGTCGGGGTGCACTCGCGACAGACAGAGATAGAGGATGGCTCCGGCCCCGCGCGGCGGCGGCGCGGCGGCGGTCCGGCCGGCCCGGACTCATGGCCTACGCTGATTGGCTGGCGGGCTCGGCCCGGCGCCCGGCCGCCGCGCCTCGGCCGTCTGATTCCGAAGATCGTGCCTCTCGTGCCACCGTCCTTGTCGCACTTACGGCGGTGCTAGGCCCCTCCCCACGAGTGCGAGTAGGACAGAGGGGCGCGAGAGAGTGATCTTGTTCGGAATCGGACGGCTAGGGGCGCTCCTCCTCCACGACGCAGACGCAACGCGGCTCAACCTGCTGACATTCCGTAAATAGCTCTTCCCCCGTCGGTCCTGGCGCCACAACACACTGTCCCGGCCAAGGGTACTACTACTACACATGAGCACGTGCGCGCCCCGCAAACCCAAACACCCGCCCGATTTCAAAGATCGCTCCCGCACCTCCGTCCGTCCTTGTCGCACCTACAGCGGCAGCCCTGTCGACTGATTCAGAAGATCGCTCTTCTCGCTCTGTCTCTCTCGCACCTGTACTACGCTCCCACTAAGTGCGAGAGAGACAGGGCGAGGAGAGCGCTCTTCTGAATCAGTCGGCAGGGGCAGGGGCATAAGAACGGGGGTGGGGGGAGGGGGCATATTCGCCCCGCAAGGGCGGCGAACGAAACCTGTCAACCTGTCTAAATGAGGCCGTGAAGTGCGCCCAGCAGGCTGATTCCGAAGATCGCTTTCGCTCCTCCGTCCTTGTCGCACTCATGGGGTCCTGCCATCCCCCACATAGGGCACCGCCATAGGTGCGACAAGGACGGAGGGACGGGAGCGATCTTCTGAATCAGTCGGCTGGCCGCATTTTGGCTCATTTGGAGAACAGGCCATCTTTTGCGCTTGCGTTAAACGCCTTGCGTCAAACGTTTAAAGTCATCTGCTTTCAGGCTAGCCTTAATGTTTTTATTTTTCCGACTGAAGTCGTTCTTTAACATTCACACACAAGTTTGGCGTAAAGATGCAGAGCGATGGTGCGATGGTGGGGGCGGACAAGCGGAGGAGCGGCGGGTGGTGGGGGAGCCTCCTCACGGCCACCAGTGTTGCAGGATCGTGGGAAATTTCCCTTATTATTGGAACTTTTGAGGCCAAAGGCAAAACCATGGTCAAAAGAGAATTTCGGATGCCTAACAGTTCTAATTTTGGTAGGTTTTTGTGTTTTCTTCTTCGAAATAAGTGACCCAGAAGGGAAAAAAAGGAGTGAAAAGAGAAATTTCTCTATTCTGCGAGGGAATAACGGCCGCGACCATCTGGCAACTCTGCCGGCCACGTGTTGCTTTCACAAAAGAGTAAAGGTTACGCTGTCTTTCCAACGAGAAACGATTTCATTGCAACTTTCAAATTTTAGTCTCCTGTGTTTCCTGTTTTGTGGAACGTTGCTCGATTGAAGTAGAGGCGAAAAGCCAACTGACGTCCATAGATCAATTGAGGTTCGTAAAATAATTTCTTCTTCTATTTTAAACAATGCTGCATTGACTTTGAAGGATACAAAGAACACCTCTTTTTAAAGTAATTTTTCTGAATGCCCACCTCGTCAGATCAGTTGCACAACCAACTCTATTTTATAAGTATTACGCGGATGGTCTGAAGTAAATTTTGCTATCCAGGTATCACTTTAATGTTATGTGTTATGTACCTAGAACTGAGGAAATGTTTCTTTCACGCTAAAGGTGAATCCACAATACTGCTCATGCACTCATGCGCTCATGTGGCTCAAAAGTTCCTCGCATTTAACTTTATGTTTTTGGTGCGAGTGGAAATTTAATCTATTTTGACAAGGCCATTTCACCAAATAAGTTCCCTAGTTTGCCTTCTTACATTCTACGTTCAGAAGTGAGAGGAACTTATGAGCCGCATGAGAGGATGAGCTATGAGGTATGAGCAGTATTGTGGATCCACGTTAAACACTGAATCACATATTTTCATACAGGTCTACCTGTAAGATTGATTTATTATCATTTCCATTTCCATTCAGTATACTATTTACTAGTAAAAACAGGTTAAACTATTTGAAACGGGAAATGCTGGTGCTGCTACCAGCTATGAACTTTTTACTCGTTCTTTACCACCAACAAGCGACACCTACTTGATGGTAGAAGAACCAGTATTGTTCTCAGTGCAGTGAGGGTTTTTAGTCTAATTCCTCCGGCCACCGAGCCAGCCCCCCTCGGTGTGTCGGCGACGGTATTCTACATTCTGGGATGAAGTTACAATACTTTTAAGAACATCGTAAAGAACGAGTGTCCACTCTTCCACAAAAGTAACTTTGTGCTTTTTTTCTCCCTTGTTTTTGAGTTCAATAGTATGTTTTTGAGAAAACTTAACACTTCTCGCCGGTTCTCATTCTTCTAAGTCCCTTAACCTACCTTATTAGTGAAGTTTTTAATCTCAGAATGCACTATACCTACAGACATGAAACGTGTTCTCATCTGAACTACCAACCTTCTTCTGAATTTCAACAGTGAAGATTTTCTTTTTTTATGTTTATTAGTATTATTTTGAGAACTCTTACCAAATTTCGTTAGTTTTCATTCCAAGTCCCGGGGTCGGCTCGCGCTCTGCGGCTTTGCGCCTCAACAATCGAATCCGAGCCCGAACAGGGCCTGAGCCCGAGTGTCCCGAGAAAAAATTCCTCTGCACTCTCAAACACAATCTGAAATGAAAATGGCACAACTTCTTACTTCTCCCTTTAATGAGACATCACACTTAACTATTCAAGAACGAGTCACCTACTTATCGCAAAATTCATTTTGTTTTTACCTCGGCTCTTGTTTTATCCTCTTAGGTCACCCATCTGCAGCTACGCGCCCTTTCGCTGCAATGTACAACAACCCCCCCTCCGGTGCCCGCCGGGCGGAGGATGCAGCCGCGCTGCAGAGGGCGGTAGGGGTGAGTGTCAGCTGGTCCAGCACCAGTCGGCGGGGCTGAAGGGGTGTCCGAGGGGGTCCCTCACTCCACGGACGGGCGTTCACTGAGTGGAGGACTTTACAGTTATGGAGATGGTTATGGGGCACTTATTGAGCTTAGGGTTCTAAATCTTGGAAATTTTTCCTTGACAAACCCTGCCTACTCGGCAACCTGCAACACAGCGGTGTATAGTACGCAGGGTTTGTGTCGGAAATATTTCCAAGATTTAGAATCCTCATTGAGCTACAATTTTTTTTTTTTTCTATATTTCGAGGTTCTGTCTTAGCATCTTTGACCTAAATATAAGTGAATAGTCTTTTTTTTTTTTTTTTTTTTTAATGACTGAGCACCGTGTTTTCCCGATTGGAGGGGGTGAGGTACCTGTTCGGGAGCGTCTACACGAGCAATATATCGGCTCACTTGTCAAGCTGTAATGGTGCTTCGCCAGTAATATGTTGTAACGTTGATAGTCGTGAAAGACTGTTTGTCATGCCACTGCTGTACGTTGTTAGCCACGGGTCTCAAGCGCTGTGCATAGAGTCAATGCTTACGCAACTATGAATAAAGTACTGCACATAAGAATATAGTGTAGACTGTAGGTGGTGACTCAAGCCAAAGCGAGCCATCTATCGATCTCTGTGTATATGAGAAGACCCAGCTTTTCGTAGAAACGAGAGTTTGTCATGACCTTGCGTTCTCGACTGGTTCAAGGAAATTCAGCCGCGCGCAGACTAGGCGATTTGCTGAAAAGTAAAACAAATCTCTCTTGCCTCTGTGCCCGGGCGCGCCCCGAGTGACTATCTCTGTGTTCTGCTGCAGGCGGTGGGGCCGATCGAGGTGCGATGCAACGACGACCCCGACGACCCCAGCCTGGAGCTGCTGCAACACGCCGCCCCCACGCTGGAGCGGCTGTCGGTGATCCACCCCCGCGTGCCCCACCTGCGCGCCGTGCACGCTATGCCGCGGCTGCGGAGGCTAAGCTTGTGGTGTGGTCGAGGGCCACTGTGCGCTGACGGCGTCTTTGGCACTGAGGTCGCCGAGCCCGAGGAGCCCGAGCTGGGCGCGCTGCCGCCGGAACACGCCGGCCTGCGGTGGCTCTGCGTGCTCCCGCTCCCCCGCGCCACCCTCGAGTCCCTGCTGCGGGCCCACGGCGGCACCCTGGAGGACCTGGAGCTGGTCGTGGGCGCGAATTGGAATGAGCCGTGGCCGAGGGGCTGCGACGACCTGCACCTCCTGCTGGGGCGTTGCGGGCTGCGGGCGCTGAGGAGCCTCGTGCTCTTCAGGTGGATCTACAGCCACGCGGCCGTGGCCTGCAGGATGCAGCTCGCGGCGGTGCGCGCCGCGCTGCCGGGGTCGCAGGTGCTGTGCCGAGAGTGCGACGAAGCGGAGATGCAGGAGCCCTAGCGGCCGCGCCGGCCTGGAGTGAGTGAGTGAGGCTGGCGGGAGTGAGTGAGACAGCACAGCGAACGGAGAAGACATGGCAGAGACAGAAACAGGCAGTTTTATTTCTTTTCAGAAAAGGTCATCAGACTTTGTTCATGCTTCCCATTCTCTAAATCCTGTACCTCGGTCACCGTACATTCGGATGCAAGCATTCTCGTCGCAAGTGAAAATACGTGACGAAAGTAAAATTCTCATGTTCCTAGCAAGAGAATCCAGTGTTGTTATGAATATTACTGTTTGTATCGTGTGACAGTGTCGCTCATATGTACGTTTATGTGTGTGGGAGTGTATAAGAGAGACAGAGAGAGTTATATTTTTTTTGTAGTGTTGAAATTGTATAATAAAAGAAAATAAACGAAAACCTTCCATTCACGGCAGTGTAAGTTTAAGCGATTGGTCTTTGAGAGCAGAGGGCATGCCATTGGGCACGCCAACTCCTCCAGTGGCACCCTTCTTTCCCAATGTATCTTTAGGGTAAACCAGCCCTAGGGCCGTAATCGTACATTAGAGTCACCTAGCGCAATCGTCACTCAAGAAAAAACACTTTTTAGCAGATGATACGTGGTATCAGAAAGGAAGATATCCAGTTAGTCGAAAAGTGAGAGGCCGGGCGAAGCCGAGCGACGAAGCGTAAAAGCGTGGGAGTGAAAATGACCGTAGGAATGCCAAATTAACGTTGGTATGGGTAAATCTTTTGCATTTTCGAAAAGGGGAGAGATATAAAAGGATGTCACATATAATTCAGCATTGCTCCTCGATTCCTACTGTCGTTTAAGCCACCCTCCTCCTCTCGCTTCTATGCTTCCTCGCCAGATTTGGCCTTCGTTCTCACTAGACCTCACTTTTCGACTTTCTGAACGTCTTCCGTCCACCAGACAGAACCTAAGGGGGGGGGGGGGGGGGGAGCGGAGCGCGTATTCGCCGCGTGTTTACGTCCAAGCGTCGACGACCCAGTTTTCCACCAACAGGAGCATAGCAGCAGCAGCAGCCCACGACCACCACATACATAGCTGCTAGGGACCCGGGGGGGAGACCGACCGGGCGGCCGGCCACGGCTGGCAGCGCCCCGCCACGCCACGCCCGGCCCCGCCCAGCCCCGCCACTCCCTTCCTTTCTGCCCCTCTCACGCCTATACTCCCCTTATCGCCGCCATTGAATGGCAATAACGTCACAGTCGCAGACTGCGCGGCGCGAACCGATATACACGACGTATGTACGACATGGGGAACGCCTGCTGCGCGCGTAGAAGCGTGTGCACACACACACACACACACACACACACTGACACGGTGACACACACATACACTCACTCACTCACTCATACAAAGATAGCCGCATCGGAAGAGCTGCTTATTGCCGAGTTTAGGACGCGTGGCGAGGCGAAAGACGCAAGCAGCACTCTAAAAATTGCGGTAGGCCGACACACTTTACCATTAAAATTGAAAAAGTTTTGGTGCACCCTGTAAATACCAGGGCGAGGATTCTCGCTCTCGGAGAGCGAGAATTTTTTCTCTCACTCTTTTAGAGCGAGGTTTGGTTTCCTCACTCGATTAGAGCAATAGTCTCAGAAACCCGAGTGAGGGTCGCGTCGAAGCCTCGCCCTCTTTTCGGGTGAGGATTTATATCCTTTATCTCACTTAATTTGAGTGATGTTCTAGATTCTTTCTCATTATGAGCGAGGTTCTTGAACTCCGACTTAAATGGAGTCAGAGGAAAATTCTCGCTCTTCTTAGATGATACATCTTTCTTACATTTGCAGTGTGCATAGCAGTGCAAATCACTGTGCTTCTTGAGGTACTCATTACAAATTTGTGAGTTTAGTCGATGCATATCTGAGTGCTAAAAAAACACTCCTGCAAATGCGTGAAAGAAAAGTATTGGTCTCTACGGTCCGCACTGAAAATTTCGATACGAACCAGGACCAAGATGTTTCTCTGGCGGACTGTGGGCAACTGGCAAAGGTAAAAGAAAAAGAACAGAAAACAGTGTGAGCTGCGAGCTTTTGGATCCTAGTACGCTTCTGGGGGCAACGGCGTTCCTACGACGAGCAGGGGAATACCTGGTGCTGAGAGAGAGAGGGAGAGAGGGGGGGAGGGGGAAGCTGGATATCAGAATTCCCAGAGGAGAAGGCGGGCCCCAGGCTTCCGCCTACGTCACAGCTTCACTGACCTCCAGTGTTGCCACAAAGTTAGGCAAAAAACCGCCCAATGCACCTGTGCGTAACGGGACTGTATCTCCGCCTGCCTACTAGGCAAAATCTGTGCGCGAGTGCAGGGGAGTTGCCTAGTGGGCAGGCGGGGATACCGCCGCACCCATACATAGGTGTATAACGCGGTGTTTTGCCCAGCTTCTCTGGCAACACTGCTGACCTCCGGCACACAGTGTCATCGGGGACACCTTCTGCCCGAGGATGGACGTCACGTGAACCACCCCGGGGACGTCATCATCGGTGGCCTCGTGGCCTTCAGGTTCGATTACTGAAAAATAAGTGGGGGGGGGGGGAACTGCATGCAGTTATAACAACGATTAACAGCGTCATTCCCAAACACAATTTGTGAACTGGAAATTCATATTGTGAAACGTAGAGAAGGTGACACTACATGACATTTTTTTTTGCCGTTTCTTTTTTTTTTTTTCCTTCTTCAATACAATGACTGTTTCTATGATTTACGGTTTTCGCTATACTGTGGGCCTTTTAACTGGTACCCGGCCGGCGTCGGGGGCGCCGGTGACTGAGGCGGCGGCTGACCGCCGACATAGCCGGCATAGCCCGGCTCAGGGATATTTGGTGCTTAAGAACTAAGTGCTAAGAGCTCTAAGTGCTCTAGGACAGGGGTTCTGAGGGCTGGAAGCTGTTATCAGTCCGCACTGAGTACTTGCGGAGGCTGCCAATTTTCGGGGTGGGTAGGCCTATAAGATACAGTCGTAAAAAAAATTGTTCAATTACAAAGTGCGCATAAAAGTAAGTTCAGAGTCGTTTCCGCAGCTTGACTGAATGCTTAGGACAGTATCTCTGGTCGCGCGCTGCCGGCGGCAGGGTGATTCCAGTGCACGCACTCGTACAGGCGCACTCCTTGAGTGCGAGAGAGACAGAGCGCTCGCGCACCCTCGGCAGACTCCGTGAGAGCGAGAGAGACAGAGCGGTCGCGCAGCCTGTGAGTGAGAGAGACACATCGGTCTGCTGGCGCCATGCTGGCGCAGGCCACCGCTGCCGCAACGCACCAACGCACCCCGGGACCGGACCGGACGAAGCGCGATAATACTCGTCCGCCTCGTGTTTTATCTCTGCGGCCTGGCATACCTGTAGGGTGATTCCGCACAGTAGTCGAGTCTCTCTGTCCTTGTCGCACTCATGGGGCACGCGCCCATGAGGAGCGAGAGGGAGCACATTACTGCAACGCTGTTCGGAATCATACCACGCTGCTTCGCATCGCCTCCAGGCCGTTCACCCGCTTTTGCCCCCCCAGAACCATCCCCGAAAACCCACCAGTCCCAAGAGTAAAGAGAGTTCACATTCGCTCTCTCTCTCTCTCTCTCTCTCTCTCTCTCTCTCTCTCTCTCTCTCTCTCTCTCTCTCTCTCTCTCTCTCTCTCTTCCTCTCCCCTCCCCCTCCCTTACTCCGCCTCTCTCTCGTTCACTCCCGTTCGTTCCACCCTATAGCCCTCGAGGTAGATGTTCTCTTTGCTGACCTGCTGACCTAACCCCAGTCTCCTAGTGAGAGAATAAGAATCAGCTCCTAGAAAAGTCTCTTCTTCGTGTCTTTCTATCTCGGACAAAACTGACCCGAGCCAACCGACTTAACAGGCAAATTCAGCACCCGAGCATTAAAATATCCACACAAAAAGTTAGCTGTACGCAGGTAAATGGTATTTAGTTGCTCGGCTGAGAAACAGCTGTGCATCTAAAAGATCTAAATTTCTCGTATCAGATGGTTTCAGTAGCTTATTGCCTAGTTGCTTACTTGCTTGTTCTTCTTACTGCCGATGCCCTACTGGACAGGGAGGTACACGTATGTGTGTATGTGTTACTGAAGGCCGTCCAGTTTGTCGTCGAATCCCAGCGGGCCGTGCGGGAACCACAGCCGGCACCGACCGGTGGACCCGATGGGCCAAACTGCGTTCGAATACAAAAGGTGGAGTGGGAGCAAAAACCTAGAAGCGGACCATAGTTGCGTTTCTCTCTCGCACTTGCCGTTTTCGTGCGCAGCTACTTAGACTCAACATCCAAATCGACGAATCGTTTGTAAGTGGTACGGCAGGAGTTAAAAATTTTCGTGATATCGTAACTTCCCACAGCCTAAACAAAATAGCTGTCTACCACTTTTCTGGCTTTGAAAAAGAAAGGTAAGAATTTGCACCTTCCTCTTAGAACTTAGGCTGAATCACTGCATTGATTTGCATCTTTTGCGAATCGGTTTTTGGGCGATAAAAGTTAAAGTTTCACACATAAAAATGCAGGGCAAACGAGAAAAGGCTGCGTGACCTGAGCCATCGTGATCAGAACCACTTGGCAAGTCGCATTGTTCACGTTTTATATTGTCAACAACAGAACTAAAAAAGCCAAAGCAAAACAAGTACAGAGGAAGGCCATCTGCTGCAACAAACCCACACGCAACCAGGATAGGTGACGAGTCAGCAGGTAGCGACTGTTCAATGTACTTCTGGGTGAGTGATAGGCTGTCTCATTTTGGGCACGAATAGACGTACGTATGTGCATCGCTAACTTTACAGACCTCTGTAGGTCGTCCACATTGTCGAAACGACGTCGAATCGACGTCGTGGGCGGTGGTCTATGTTGAGGACGGCGCAGCCTCACGACGTGGGTGTTCCCATGGAGTTTAAGAAGACGAGCGCTCACACCTCTCGCAGAGAGGGTTCCTAGTGAAGTGTGAAACAAGGTCTATCTTTACCAAGTGCTTACAGTGTAATTTGTACCTGCAGATGACAGACCGCGTTTTGAGACCTCTTGCTACGCCACTTGAGCTGCGCGGTAGCTGATTTGACTAGGATGAAAAAGAAAAAATTCTACTCGGACTACCATTTTTTGATGCCATGGTTCATTTGCGTTATTCTCTTAACCAGCAACAGTTCCACTACTGATGGGAAGTCATTAAATTCGTTTGCGGTATGTTCCTTGCTGGCTGATTACTGACAAAAGCCTAAAGAGAAAGTTGAGTTACTGTTTTTTTTTTTTTCCTTTTTTAGCAGATGATACCTTTCCTTCTTTACTTTCAGAACAGTGCAAGACACCAAGGTGTCAGCTAGCTTGTACTCTCGAGTCCAGAAACCAATCGCGTAAACTTACAATAATATAGCGCGGCGCTGCCAGGGGGGGCTATGGCTGACTGACGCGCAGTCTGCGTTTTTATGTATTACATAAATGGAGACGTGGTTAGTGTGAAAAATAATCGTCGGTTTACGGGAAAATTTTCCAAAAAGTACAATCGTAAAATTACAAGCACTACCTATCGACTTAAAATTTAATTACAAGGAAGAATGGTATGTCGTAAATTTAGAACTTTTATTGTTAAGCCGTAATTTACAAAATATATCGTAAATATACAAAGATATTTTTGGTAGTCAAGCACTATCAAATATTACAACGGGAATTTTGACGGGATGGCCCGGAAATTTGTTAGCCGGTTTTTAACAGTTTTTAAATTTACGGGACGACCGTACCAGAAAAATACGGACCTTCCCGTACTTTGAGATTACGGAGCGTCCCGTACACCAAAATCCCTTATTTTGTGTTGAAGGATCCCCGGAGCACCTTTGACCCTTTGCACATCAGTATAGTTACGGAAATGCCCGTAACTTTCCAATACGGATTTCTCCCGTATTTTAGAAATACAGGCGCCCGTTAAAAAAAATATATATATAAATAAATAAATAAATAAATAAATAAATAAATAAATAAATAAATAAATAAATAAATAAATAAATAAATAAATAAATAAACACGGTGCGTCCCGTAGCACTTCCGTAATATGTTACGGGATTTTTAAAAGTGAGCTGTTTCTTGTTCACATCAAAAGCTCGATCGGCAGTTGACACACATAGTCCTTGAACGCTTAAAAAAGGCGTTTGCGTTACAAAATTCTATAGTGTTTCATGTTTGGCGGGTAGGTCGAAATGTCATTTTTAAAAAAATGCATTTCAGGGTCCATTCTATGCTTACGCCACCAAAGTTTACAACTGCGATGTCAGTCGTCCTGAAAAAATACTGTGGCGATGGCACGCACGATTCAGTCACTTCAAACCAGCGAGGCCTTTGGAGCCGCAGCGCTTCACCGGCAATATAAGCGGGACCACCATTTTCAACGACAGCTACTGGGTAAGGAGTATGTCAGTCTGCAAACGCTCAGACATGCACTGTTTTTTGGGGCCCGAAGTAGCCTTATGATTTTTTTAAGGATCCGATTCACATTCATTTCAGGTTCATTTCGGCTGTCCACGGTAAAAGCAATGTCTGATGTTTTGAGGAAAAGGGGAAAACTTTGAGGAACTTCCGTAATTTGAGGGAAACCTCTCATATTTTGAGGAAGGCTCCTCAAAAAATAAGGGAAATCTCCACAAATTTTAAGGAGACTTCCTCAAAATCTAATGAGTTTTCCCCAAGGTATCCAAGGTCCTCAAAGTTTTCCCCTTTCCCTCAAAAGATCAGACATTGTTTTTACCGTGTGTCTAACATTTCGTTTAGCTAAAATAATTAGTTAAAATCACTAGGTAAATTAGCAGCGCCCTCTCTCGGCTGCGGACGCGTGAGCCGCCGAGCCACCGGCCTTCTTTTGTTGAGTGGAGGTCCCAGCCTAGAACCATAGAAGGGACAGGACTGCGCACTCCCATACCTCAAACGCGCTCCGTTCGGTCTAGAGAGGCGAGCGCGGAGCTTCCCCGGCGACTGCGGGTTGGCTCCCCTCTCCGGAATAGTGCCCAGTTCCGATGGATGAGGAGGCAAGCCGAATCGGTATTGTTGCAGGTGCTCAGCTCGGTCCCTTTGCGCGGTGCGCAGGGGAAGAGGACCGTGGCTGCGGATCTGTTGATCCAACTCATGCACAGTAGTTCAACAAAAAATAAAATTTGGAAAAACACGTTACAATAAAAATGGCAATGCAGTTTTCGAATGACCACACAGTGCAAGTGTTTAAATGACAATTGCACACTTTTAAGTGTGAAAGGTTTAAACACTTTATTTAACAGTGTACCACTCTGGTAAAACTAATAAGGCGTAACCTTGCGCCCCGTTTTCTAGCGTACTGAGAGTACGCTTGAAATCAAGCTTACTGGGTCTACCCGCGCCTATTCGTCCTGTCTAAATGTATGAGAGAATTTCAATCGTGCGCTTGATTTCAAGCGTAACGTTCTTCAAGCGTAACTGTATGCTTCATTCAAGCGTACAGTTACGCCTTAGTTTTACCAGTGCAGGATTTCCTGAAATCATAGTTTTGCCCTTTTTAGGCACGAAGTAGCCTTATGGTTTTGTGTCAGGATGCGATTTTTTTTTTTTTTTTTATTAGCACGGCCCCTTACCTAAATCCAGATTTTTCTATAGGATTTTGATGAGACTTGGCAGAGAGGTAGAACTCGATCTCCTTAGTTCACTGCTGAAGTGCCAGCCCAAACTTAGCGACCAATTTTGAGAAATTTCGATCTAAAATCTCTGTTTCTATGGTAATACTCGACTTGTCTCGGGAAAACAGCGTGGAAAGGGGAGCCGAGCCGAGACGCCATTGTCGCGGCTCCTCGACCCCTCGGCGCGCCGCGCAGGGGATGAGGACCGGCGGGGCCGGGGACTTGTTGATTCTACTCATGCACAGTAGTTCAAAAAATAAAACTTCGAACGACATGTTAGAATAAAAATGTAAAAGTGGTGTTTGAATGCCCATTGCACAACGAACGTACAGTTCAAAAATCAAGCTGATCGGACAATTTTTACGGAGAGACGAACTTCTAAATCGATTGAGCTAGAAAGCTAAAATTTTGCATGTGACCCGCTGAACTAGTGACACTGAAATAAAACAAATTCAATAACATGACCCATAAGGCTAGAACTTTTAAAGTAAATTTCTACTTAAACCATCATCTACCGAAGTATTTAGTGAAACTAAAGCATTAACGAACTTCGTGCCTACCAGGATTTCCTGAAATCGTATTTTTTCTAATTATTATTATTCTCCACGTTTATGCAGCAGAATAACAGATAAACGTGTTCTCAATCGTTCTCTGAATATTAACAAATAAAAGAAGACGTTGTCATCACATCACTGGCCCGTCAAAAAACGTATTTGTTTAGGTTGTTCTTCTCTGAACAGATTTTGCAAGTAAAAGTCTGTAATTTTTTTTTTTCGGGTAAAGTGTAGAATTATTTTTCCATACATTAATTTCAAGGATTAACTTTTACAGGTTTCTGTAATTTTACAGACTATGGTAATTTTACCGGTAAAAGTATTGGCACTAACTATGCCAAGACTTTTTCGGTAAAATCTCTCCAAAAATTTTTTACTGTGTGATGAAAAAACTGTCGGTAGTTTATACAGGTTACACCGCGGGAAAACTGAGAAACGGGGTCGGAAACGGAGTAACGAGCTAAGAGAGCATCGCTAAACCAGCCAAACTAGTGCGAGTTCCAGCGACAATTACGTTTGTCTTTGCAGGGGCGACTTGTGCTTGACTCAAGGAGCAACAATCAGTGGAAGGAGAATGCGTTCGTATTCAACTTTCCCAGCGCAGCTTGCACTGCGCTTCTCCAGAATGCTGGCCACATGAAACAGTTGTTGAAGCCCCTGGTCAGAGATAAGCCCTGCGCGATTCTCCCGGTAAGAGAGTCGTTCTAAGATAAAATTTGAAGATTGCGGACCTAAGGTTCTGCAGTAGAAAATGAGCAGCGGACACACGTCAAAGTTCGACGTCAATCGTTGCGCAAACTTTCTGCATCTAATAAAGGATATAAAGCAAAAAAGGCGTTATATTTCAAAACCATAAAATGGTCAAGACAATGATTAAGACACGTTAAGTTTGAGAACTTTGGTCTTGTTTTACAAAAGTACATTTTTGAATCAAAAACTAAACTGCCTCCGCGCTAAGGACCCAAAACGACCCATTTAGAGGATGGATTCTGTATTTAAATCTGTTAGGCAGACTTTGCTCCACAACATATTTTATCAAGATGTTTTTACATATTTTTGTTGTTGCAGGGAGTTGCTGTATTTAACGACCAAACTCTAACACAAGCCTACCCAAACATTCCTGTCTTACCTTACGGGGAATTCCGATTACGTGCTATGTCAAACTACGTGGGCATCAGCGATCCCGCAGCGTGTCTGGCAACCGACTTCGTTGTGAATCCGAGGCACTGACCTCACGCATAAACCAACACGTTTCAAGTTTTGCTGCTCAAATTCTGAGAACGTTCGAGCTTAGTCCTGCTTTTCTGATCTTATAAGTTTCACTGCAACCGCACAATAACTGCGATATTCTCTGTAGATTAATTCAATTCTCCGGGAACCTATACACACTCTTTTTGCTGGCAAAGGCCTTGTGCAACATGAAAAGCTTGGAACGGGTAAAAGCAAACAGACGAAAGAAATGCAGATGGTGGAAATACTTTTTTCATTCCGTATTTTTGTAATTAAAATGACAAAAGATGCAATTACTGACTGCAGTACGTATTCAGATTACTACAGAATAACAGGTAAAATTAACAGTCGCAGATTACAGACATATTAATAGCACACAAACCACTAATTTCAAGTACATTTAACCGTTTTAGGGGGTAGCGCGCGTAGGGGCCGCCAGCGCTGAGCGCTTTCAGTTCCGCTTCCATAGCACTGAGTGTGGCACGACGAGTTTCAATGGGACAAGTTATCGTTGCTTGCTGCACTGCTTGGGGGCCATACCAATACTTCGTGACCTGGGGTGGGGGTGGGGGGTGGAAATATTATGACCCCTCAGAATGTTCAGGACTACTATCGGACCTCTTAGAAACCCCGTGATATTTGTACCCCCGGGTAAAAATATCATGGGGTCTCTATGAGCTAAAATAGTAATCCTGGACATTCTAAAGGGCCATAATATTTGGATACCCAGGTTGCGTAGTCTCGATATGGCGCCACTTTCGCTGCTGGCCTTCGGGGAGCGGACGGCAATGGTCAGAATTGTCAGAATACTGTCGAGACCGAGAGGCTCCAGTTATACCGCGAGATCTCTGAGCGATAGAGACACGGAGGCGGCAGACAGAAGACACAGGGTACATCAGTCCAGGATGCGGTGGTGAGAGTGCAGGGGCGGGGCAGGGCGGGGCGGGGCGGGGCGGGGTTTATTTAAGAAACGCGTTTTTTCCTGCATCTAGAAAGTCTTTGAACTAAGCAAAAAAAAAAAAAACTCAGATAGCGAAAATTTTCCATTAAAAAAACAAGACACATGGAATTTTGTTATGACAAGGCGAAAGGCGTAGCAATTTACGACAAATGCGACTTTCTTTCAACGCCATAAACTTCGAAAAGTACGCGAGAATGCCTTCACTCTAGAATAAGATAAACAATAATATTTTTTATATCAAAATTCCTTGATTTAAGGAACATATTTTCTGGATGTGGGGGCGTTAAGGCTCGCGACAAAAGGACGCGGAGATGGTAGGATGCTGGGCGGGGCGAGCGGGGCGGGGCGGGGCGGGCACACCCGAGTGGCGCCAGGCTGGCACCTCGGAGAGGCCTCCAGACAGGCTGGTCCGGGACGGGACGCTCTGACGGCGTCCTGATCAATACCGCGAGGAATGACGCCAGCACCCCGCCGTGCTGCCCGGCCCCGGCCCCGGTCACGTGTGCAGCGCGCCAAACGAGCAGGTGCACGAATATCGTGCAATGCGTCACTCCGCAGGTAATGAACGAAAAGGGAAAAAAAGGAAAGGGAAAGAAAAGAAAAGAAAAGAAAAAGTAAAGAAAAACGGAGAGGGGAAAACAAAAAGAAAGAAAGGTGTGAAAAGTATTTGAAAATAATCACTGTAAATTAAGTAATGTGACGTCACATTCATTATAGTGCGAAAACGGTCGCATTGGCAAGAATGTGATGTCTCATTCGTTTTACCGTAAATCGTCCGGGCTTTGTGGGCTGAATTTTACAGTCGCATCCAAAATAATGTGACAATAATAACCAAAAGAATGTGACAGTCTTGTCTTCACATGAAATAGAATGTGACGTCAAAGTACAACTGAATTACAGTGAGGAAGAGAGAAAGGGCGAAAAAATGAAAAGTCTTCTAAATCTTCAAGAACACTCTAAAATTCAGACCAAATCGTGGCATGTTGTGTTATGGACATCAACATATGCAGTACCGAGAGCTGGCCGGACTGATTGGATCTAGCGCCACGATTGGTCATTTTTCTAACGAGTTCGAGGCAGATAAACAGCATTACGGGGGTAGGGACATGTGGCCATGCAGACCTATCGGGCGTAGTATCACAGGAATGACACGAATTCTGAGAGATGATATTGGATTTCATTGATAAAAACGGTCCTGACGAAATAAATAACTTGCCACATGTGTCTGCATAGCTACACATATGTCCCTGTCCCTGTAATACCAGCTATCTATTTGCTTCGAGCGCCAGTTCTGCTCATTCCGGGACGCGAATGAGCAAAACGCGTGACAACACATGTTGCGTCACCATGATGTAAAAGTTTGTCCCAAATTTATACACAGGTTTGTCAATATAGTATAGCTGTTACCTGTGTACCTTATTACACAGACTTGACTTGAGTGAACAGTGCTATTACACAGACACAACGGTAAAATCCGTTTTGTTTGATGATGGTAAAGCCGTATCTGAAATGTAGGTTGGTTTCTGTGATGAATTCCATGGTAAAGTTTCTTCAAACTTCGAAAAGAAAAAAGAAAATGTAGGTGCCGTGTATGGGTGAAGTGAAATATTAGAAAATGAGGGTAAAAAGTTATTTTGCATGAAATACTGCTGAAAATATGGGTGAATTTGGCTGAATATTGAACTGATTACCGCAAGTACTGAATATGCCAAGTTGTTCACCCATCGATTCCGGCAGCCTACAGCACGCAGCACATCGTTCTAGTACATATGCACCGTCTTGGAAGCTGGCTGAGCGCCTTAACGCGGAGCGTGCAAAAAAAAATTGCACGGTCAGACGTGCTTTTGGTGTGGGCAGTGTGATGTGGACAGTAGACACCGCACTGGACGGACGCGCAGAGCGCCGGCGCAGGGAAGGCCGGCGGTGGCGCGGGTGGTGGGGGTCGGTCGGGGGTGAGGTAGAGACCTGTAGAGCGGAATGTCCCCCTCCCCACCCCTCCTCCTCTCCGCTGCGCTGAACTTCGCCCGAAGCAGAGCTCTTCTCTCTCTGCATGCGTAGCGAGACTGGGCACCAGTGTCACCAACCCATGCAATTCTACCAATGGTACTAACACCGCCGCACCAGGTATTTAACGCGCGCACACACGCACGCACACACACACACACACACACACACACACACACACACGTTTCAAACTCGCATTTTACCAATAAAAATAACAAGTTGTGTATAAATCATCGAATGGTTAGCTCAAGGACGACTTAAACATTATGATTGAGGAGAGAGTGTGCTCCGTGATGAGCATCCAGACACGTGTTCCGAGGATTATTGCGTATTAGACCATGAGAGCTCATGATTAGACGTGAGAAACTTGTCAAATTTGTTTTGCAAGCGTGCAACACCCGTGCAACTTTTCCTCACTTCATTCAGGTAAGGATCTGTAAATCCCCGCAATAAGACTGCAGGCGGGGAGCACACAAGCAGCTGGTGTCGCTCTGGCTGGTCCAAACGCTCCCCCCCCCCTTATCATCCCCATTAGCATAAGAGTGACGCAGTTAGCTTCTTCTTCTCCAGCGCGGATGGGCTCGACACCGGCGTCGGTGCACGCAAAAAAAATATATACTTCACGTTTCAGAAAGAAAAAAAAATTAGCAGCAGGTGTACTAAAGTTTTAGCTGTAAAGGCGCAGCTAAATTTTAAAAGCGGTGTCGTTTATTTTTTAGCTACCCGGCTATTTATTTTTACGCTGTTTAAAGATTTTAGCCGTCGCACTAATATTTCACATCTAATTTCAGCTATGCAGCTCTTTTTCTTACGTGTGGATTCATCCGAACTTGCCGAGCTTCTAGTCATTGCTACCATCTCACTTGCTCTCTCTCTCTCTCTCTCTCTCTCTCTCTCTCTCTCTCTCTCTCTCTCTCTCTCTCTCTCTCTCTCTCTCTCTCTCTATCTCTCTCTCTCTCTACAGCCGTCTCTCCCTTCTCTTTCTCTCTCGCTGTTTGTGAGTAAACAAACAAGAGACGTGGAAAAGCCTTGCCCGAGTTCCGGAACCCGATGCGGTTCGCCGGCTCTCCCCGCTGTGCGCCATTCAGCTGATATGAATAATCTAAATAAAAGTCTCGATACTGGCGTGGCGTATGCGTGGAAATGAAGACGATTTAAAAAAAAACACTTATGAGACGATAATGCTTCATATTTGAACTACGTTCCTGTTTTCCGCGCGCGGCAAACGTCGCGTCTCACAGCCTGCGCTCCGTAATCTTACGATGATCATCTGTTTTTCTGATTAATCCCATTTCAGATTTGCTCAACGCGCTCTTCATTTATTGTTCCTCGTCCGCTTAAGAGTAAGCGACAATCGTAAAAAAAAAAAGACATGAAAAACGCTTTCTCATAACTGACGTAGCATCTTTGACAATTTTGCCAACTTGAGGATACTCCGACTCTCACGCTCAGTCCTCATGTCGCGCGAAACCTAAGGTGATAAGGCTGTTCAAACATTAAAGATTGTAGTGAGAGCGGTTTATGATTGAGATAAAGTCAAGCAAAATGGCACGGTTTCGAGAATGGCGACACAGTTTACCTTGGGATTTTTGCATTTACTCTGAACTGTAAACTGGACGTTGTGTAAACAAATGTGAGACTGCCGCACACTTGCTAAAGTAAGTGAACTATCTCCCTGAGCTATCTCCCCTTCGCACTCAAAACATTAGTTCAATCTCGAGTTTAGTCCTAAAATATAATTGCTTTCTTTTAGAATCAATTTAGAAAGCTATAAATATTTTCTTCACTATTTCTCTTTATTAAATTGCGACTCTTAGTGCATTGATACGTATTTAGCAGCCCTGTTTTAGAGCACAGGCTATTAAAAGCAAATTGTTGGAAAAAATCTATAGAGAAAAAAAGAAAAAATTGAACGAAAGTTCAGCTTTTTCCTATGAAATGCATGATGAACATCCAAAGCGTCGTGCTACGTCTACCCCCAAAATAAAGTTCGAACTGAAACATCTCTGTACCCGCAAGAAAGGTTCTAAAAATCGCACTTTAAGAAGACAAAGGTAAGTTTATGTTTGTAAATCCACTACCTAGTGCAGTGCCTGATGCAAAGTCCCACATTGCATTTTTTTTTGCACACAGCTGTGAGTTGGGCGGGTTTTGCCTACTTTTCTGGCAGCACTGGTGGAGCAGCCGAGCGATTCCAAAGATCGCTTTCATACCTCTCTCCTTGTCGCACTCATGAAGCACTACAATGGTCAGCACAGGGCACCGCCGTAGGTGCAACAAGGACGGAGGGATGAGAGCGATCTTCTGAATCCGTCGGTAGGGTATTAAGGTGGATTTAGTGTTTCTAAGTTGTTGCGTGAAAAAACACGCAGCGTGAAAAAACACGCTGCGTGATTTTTATGACCGGTTGCGACCGGTGTCGTTTGCGGCCATTTCTATGCTGTTCCGCAACAAGCCGCTAACACATACACTGGATGAGGATGAAAGGTATTAATCAAAATCAATCCCTACTACAAAAATCAGACAGGAACAGACACGAAGACGACGAAATTGACAAAACAAAATGTGCGAGATGTCATCTGGGCAAGGATAGCGAGAGGAAACATGAGCTGACCATTTATATCCCGACGTCCGAACGTCCGTGCAGACGGTGCAGACCTCAAAATCACGCAGCCGCGTGAAAACGCCGCACCAACCAGCGTGAAAATCACGCGAGATGCTTTGAAGATGCACGGGCCGCACCAGGCGCGGATCCAGGGGGGTGGTAATGGGGGTAATTACCCCCTCCTTAGGGGCTAGGTAGACCGCTTGGAAGGTAGGCAAAAGTCACTACTTTGCCCTGGTAGTAGGCAAAAAGCGCTACTTTCCCAGTCCAAAAATCCCATGGAGGTTTCCATGAGCCATGGAACATCATGGAATGCCATGGAACGCACCATCCTCCATGACAACAGTGTTTCCATGTATTTTTTGCACTCTTTCCATGGAGGGTTGTCCCATGGAAAAATCAGCTCCATGGGGGGTTTGGTCCCATGGAAAAATCAGCTCCATGGGGGTTTGGCCCCAGGTTCCTTGGCAGCTGACCGTCTCCATGGAATAGAGCACTGACTCCATGGAGTAATACCAAAATGTTTAAGTCCACAAAAAGACAAAGAGAAGACTGATCGAAATAAATGAAACACGATTATAGGGTGTCGGAAACGAGGCGGAGCCAAATCTGGTGTCCGTTTTTGCCTAGCTCAAGCCGTTTTCGAGTTGCCAGAAAAAAGTTCTCAGATTTGAATGAAATTTAAATGGCCCTACTAAAATTCATCGTAGATGCTACATACCAAATTTCAGATCGAAATTCCAATAATTATAGAGTCTACAGCCCTTTTAATTTTCATGGGAAATTGTTTCCATGGTAAAGATAGGCAAGTGCCCCATGGGATAGGTCACTCCATGGAAAGACAACCATTCCATGGAGTCCTCTCGCATGGAAAGAATTTTTCCATGGAGCCTTTACCCATGGTAATAAATTTTCCTTGGAGTCCTCACATGGAAAGCGATATTCCATGGAATCTTGTTTCAAGGAAAACATTTTTCCATGGTAGAACGCCCATGGAAACAGACACCACATGGAATATGATGCATCTTACATGGAAAACAGACCTCTATCCATGGAAAAGAGATCATGGAATTCCATGGTGTCCATGGGATTTTTGGACTGGGTTACCCCCTCCTTAGAACATTTCTGGATCCGCGCCTGGGCCGCACGGTGGCGATAATGCGGCGGGGCGGCGCGGCCACGGACCAGGTCTTGCTGAGGCCCTTGACGACCAGCCCGCCGTCGTACCCGCACAGCTACGGCGCGCTCGGGGTCGGGGCGCGGCCCCGGAGCAGGTCTTGCTGAGGGCCTTGTCGACCTGCCCGCCGTCGTACCAGTCGTACCCGCACAGCTAGCGAGCGCTCAGCGCTGCCGGGCCGGGCCAGGCGGGTAGGGATGAAAATGCCCGGAAAGTTTCCGGAAAAATTGGAAAAAAAACACTGTTTTTTTCGTTTTTTTTCTCTAGCCTCGGAAAAATTGGAAAAGATTTATCCTGTAAAATAGGCAAGAAGCACGACTTTTCGCCTGGAAATAGGCAAAAAGCATATCTACATCACTATGTGAAGACGCTTCTCAGTGCACTCATCCTATTTATACCCTTTTACATTTCCTTCTCGTGCGTTTTTTGTGATTCCTGTTGGTCATCTAGAGCTGCCAGTGGAATTAAAGACCTAATGAAATACGAAAGTAGTCGGTTTTATGTCCATATCCCACTACAGGACTTAAAAACCAATTTTTCCAATTTTTCCGGTATTTTTCCGTTTTTTTCCTATTTTCCGGTTTTTTTCGGACACTTTGAAAGTTTCCGGAAAATTTCCATCTCTACAGGCGGGGCGGCGCGCGGCGCGGCCTCGGAGCAGGTCTTGCTGAGGGCCTTGTCGACCTGCCCGCCGTCGTACCCGCACAGCTACGCGCGCCCAGTGCTGCCGGGCCGGGCGGGGCGGCGTGTCCTCGGAGCAGGTCTTGCTGAGGGCCTTGTCGACCTGCCCGCCATCGTACCAGTCGTACCCGCGTTGCATAGGCCAGGTGATAACACACCCAAAGGCAGAGAGCATGGCCGGGCCGGCCCACACACACACAAACTACTTGCAATGACGACAGATGGCGTTGATGTAGCATGCAAACTGCCGCCGACCCCGTCGGAAGTGAGGCATGTGTCCGTCGACGTCAAACAGCAAGTAGGTCATTCCCCTCCCCTCCCCACGGCGATATCCACCACTTGCCCGTGAACGGCTGCCAGCGAGGCGACCCCCACCATGCACGCCGGCAGGCTCATGCTCTACACCGACTGATGGCGGAGAGATCCCCACCCCGATTCGTGGTTGTCGGGTGTGTGTACAGAGCTATAGCTACACAGGTTTCGCATGAGCGTAGATAGACTTTCTTCGCGAGCTCGCGCTAGCTGTGCGGGTATGACTGGTACGATGGCGGGCAGGTCGACAAGGCCCTCAGCAAGACCTGCTCCGAGGCCGCGCCGAGCGCCGCCCCGCCCGGCCCGGCCCGGCAGCACTGGGCGCGCCCTAGATGTGCGGGTACGACTGCGGGCAGGTCGACAAGGCCCTCAGCAAGACCTGCTCCGAGGCCGCGCCGCCCGGCCCGGCCCGGCCCGGCAGCACTGGGCGCGCCGTAGCTGTGCGGGTACGACGGCGGGCTGGTCGTCAAGGGCCTCAGCAAGACCTGCTCCGTGGCCGCGCCGCCCCGCCGCATTATCGCCACCGTGCGGCCCGTGCATCTTCAAAGCATCTCGCGTGATTTTCACGCTGGTTGGTGCGGCGTTTATTTTTCACGCGGCTGCGTGATTTTGAGGTCTGCACCGTCTGCGCGGACGTTCGGACGTCGGGATATAAATGGTCAGCTCATGTTTCCTCTCGCTATCCTTGTCCACATGACATCTAGTATATTTGTTTATGAATTTCGTCGTCGTCCTGTATTTGTTGTGTTGCCCCGCTGCCGCCTGGTAAGACCAAGGTGCTGCGCTTTTGATTCTATATTTTGTCACGTCTTTCTCCTTTGTACCTTTTACTTCAGGCAGCTTGGCAAAAGCGGCAAGTGCATCTGGAACGTACCCTGCGTGTTCTTTCACGCTGCGTGTTTTTTCACGCAAGGTGTTATGTGCAATTTTCCATCCGCGTGTTTTTTCACGCAATGTGTTATGTGCAATTTTCCATCCGCGTGTTTTTTCACGCAAGGTGTTATGTGCAATTTTCCATCCGCGTGTTTTTTCACGCTGCGTGTTTTTTCACGCAGCGTGTTTTTTCACGCTGCGTGTTTTTTCACGCAAGCTCTGAAGTCTGTCCAATTAATGAGCTACATCTGAGCTGGTAGCTGGACTACTATTGGTTGGTTTGGATTCGATGAATTGATATCATTCCGAACTGAAGCAACCCTTTTCACGCAGCCGCGTGAATTTTCACGCAAGAACTTTGGAAACACTAAATCCACCTTTACTGTCCGACGAGGCGATCACACTCGCGACACATTCCACTACCAGCCACACTGGTCGTCTTCGTCGGCGGCGGTGCGATGCGAGCGAAACGGGTGGGGTAGGAGGGCGGGGCGGGGCGGGGCGGGGCGGGGCGGGGCGGGGCGGGGCGGGGCGGGGCGGGGCGGGGCGGGGCGGGGCGGGGCGGGGCGGGGCGGGGCGGGGCGGGGCGGGGCGGGGCGGGGCGGGGCGGGGCGGGGCGGGGCGGGGCGGGGCGGGGCGGGGCGGGGCGGGGCGGGGCGCATCGGCATGTGGACTAGCACACCGGCCTGTCCCCCTTCTCGTTCGACCGTGATACCCGTCTGCTCGAGTCGCACCAGGCCGCAGCCGTACTCATATAAATATGGCTCCAGAAGAGGGAAAAAAGTACGAAAAGAGAGAGAAAAAAAGGATGCTACCCCTTTCCGTTGGGGATTTGTACGTTTTTAGCAGATGATACGTAGTATCAGCAGCTTGTACTGAAGTAAAGTTAGCGTGGTTAGCGTAAAGCGTTGTAAAGTTAGCGTGATCAGCGTCAAAAGTAAAACGTTAAAGTTGTCAAAGTGAAAGTTGTCCAGCGATAAGCGTTGAAAAGTTAAAGTTGTTTCCTAAAGGTATATATAGGAGCGCGGCTGCAGCGGGCTTCAGCGTGCCCTTTCCGCGCCGCGTGGTCCGCGCCCCGCGCCCCGTTCCGACTAGCGTTGTCCATATTCAGGCTATCGGCAATTCGTAGATTTAAACAATGGACGCTACAGTACTCGGCTGCCGTCTGCAGCCGCAGCATGCGCAGCCCTAGTGGCCCTATAGCCCTCTGCTCCAATGGCTGGTTTACGACCCATAAAGCTAGGGCCCCCTCGCGCGCCTCGGCCTCGCCTCGTCCACCTCGTCGCTCAACGCCCCGCGCTCAACGCCCCGCGCTCAACGCCCCGCGCTCAACGCCCCGCGCTCAACGCCCCGCGCTCAACGCCCCGCGCTCAACGCCCCGCGCTCAACGCCCCGCGCTCAACGCCCCGCGCTCAACGCCCCGCGCTCAACGCCCCGCGCTCTACGCCCCGCGGTCTACGCCCCGCGGTCTACGCCCTGCGCTCTACGCCCTGCGCTCTACGCCCTGCGCTCTACGCCCCGCGCAAAACGCTAGTCCAAAGCGAAAAGTTTAAGTCATCTGCTTCCACGTTAGCGTTAGCGTTAACGTTTTTTTTTTTTTTCCCTTTAATTTCAGGAAATACTTTACGATTGGCAAAGAGAATACTGTTTGGTGGCATAGCGGTTTATACGAAGTGGCCCCCTTCCCAACCGAAAAGAAAAGCCATCGGCACAATATACTGAGAATTTTTGTGTACGATTTTATACCTTCAACAACAAACCCCGAACGAATATGCATGGGCATCTCGTAAACTCTGCACTTTGCAAATCTGAAAGGGTGTGCGACACAAATTTGTTCGGAAAAATGTAAACGTAGTACGACTAGGGTTCGCAACAGTGTTGCCAGAAAAGTAGGCAAAAAGTAGCCCAAACACAGCGGAGTAAAGCGGGCTGCATCTGCGCCTGCCTACTAGGCAACGCAAACGCTCTTGTGCTAAGGTCTTGCCTAGGCGCAGATGCAGCCCGCTTTACTCCGCTGTGTTTGGGCTACTTTTTGCCTACTTTTATGGCAACGCTGGTTCGCAATCTCGGAATTTTTTTTAGACAAGCCCTGCTTACTGGGCAACATTCGGACACCGATGTGTGGCAGGTTGCCTAGGAGGCAGTCGAACCGAACAGTCGAAAGTCGACCCGGAAGTGGCCCTTTCGAGACTATCGCGTGAAGCTCTTCAATGCAACCCTCTAGCGGTGAAGTGTTGTGGGCGGGGTTGGCAGTAGGCTATAGTCGGCTGATTCTCCAAACAGTGCTTTCGTCTCTCTGTCCTCGTCGCACTCATGGGGCGAAGCCAGTAAGAGCAAAGAGTGAGAGAGAATGAGAGAGAGAGACAGAGAGAGAGAGAGAGAGAGAGAGAGAGAGAGAGAGAGAGAGAGAGAGAGAGAGAGAGAGAGAGAGAGAGGATCCCGCGAAAACTACCCTGTATGTGTGCATGTATACAAATGGTTGTATGTGGCTTGTACGTAATGAACACATAAGTTTTTTATATGAGGTGTATGAAGCCAGTACGTGACTCGTATGTACGTACAATCTGTATGTATGTGGAAACCACATATAGGTTTCATATGTACTGTAGGTCAGATGTGAGGGTTTGCATACAGTAGATCCTAATATGTTCCTCATACTTATCCCATGTGGATTGGACGGAATTTGTATGCAGTAGAGCAGTACGTCAGCCGTATACGTCCGTATGTGTACCCCATGCATTTTAAAAAGGAAATTTGGAAAAATTTTGACCTTTGATCAAGTATTTTTTTTTTATTTTCAGTTGAATCTTCCCTCCCATCTTATTTACCAAATTTCTACTTACTTGATTGATGAAAGTCGGCTGCTACGCTTGGGAGTTGAACCTCGGACCTTCGGCTTCCGAACCCGAGACTCTACCACTGAGCTACGGTGACACGCTGGGAACGAGCGCGTCGTAGCCCGGTGTCATGTACATCGCTGTTCCCCTTCCCGTCCGCGCGTTGTCCGTATGTGGCCCACATACGGTGCGTATCGAGCTGGCGTACTGCCCAGTCGATAGCCCTAACCCAAGCAAGTGGATTACCTATATTTTTCTTAAGTTTAATCACTAATATTAGTTCTCCTACAACTACTCCCTCGACAATGCTCGTGGACACCAAGTTTGCTGCCGTGGCGGAGCTCCTTGGTCTGCACATACATAACTTTATACAGTCATTTGCGTAAGTACGGTGGCGTATGGGGCTTGTACGGGAGCACCGCGACACCACGTACAGTACCTTATGTCTAATCGTATGTGTGTACAGTCGTCTATGCTGCCCGTATGGGAGCTCCTTGGTCTGCACATACATAACTTTATACATTCATTTACGTAAGTACGGTGGCGTATGGGGCTTGTACGGGAGCACCGCGACACCACGTACAGTACCTTATGTCTAATCGTATGTGTGTACAGTCGTCTATGCTGCCCGTATGGGAGCTCCTTGGTCTGCACATACATAACTTTATACATTCATTTACGTAAGTACGGTGGCGTATGGGGCTTGTACAGGAGCACCGCGACACCACGTACAGTACCTTATGTCTAATCGTATGTGTGTACAGTCGTCTATGCTGCCCGTATGGGAGCTCCTTGGTCTGCACATACATAACTTTATACAGTCATTTATGTGCGTACGGTTCTGTATGTGTAACGTACGTGAAATCGTCGCTGCCTACATACAGTTGCGCATATATGTTTGTACAACGACGTACGGACCATATACATTCCGTACATGTACATACGTGTAACTTATATGAAAGGCATACAAAACTCATACAAACTGGTTTTCGCGGGATATTACTAAGCACTTGTTCGTAATCACTCCGCCCCAGACAAGAATGCAGCCTGAACTTCGCTGCCCGGATCAATGTCCCTATGGCTCCCGCACTGCACTGCTAATACCGCTAGGTCCCCGGGCCCGGGCCCGGGGCGGGTCGGGTTGGGCCCCAGCGACCTCTAGTGTTCCGACAGAGGTCGTGGCCCCCTCCCCCCCCCATCCCCCTCCCCCCCCCCTCCGGCTCCGGTGGGGAAAGCGCACGCTCCGCGTCCGCGGGTACCTTTGACATTTCTATTAGCGGGAATCCTATAAAGTAATCCAATTTTTTTGTTTTTGTTTCTTGTTCCCGGGAACAGTGGCAACGCAGGAGACGGGGGCGCGATTCTGTTCTCCTCTCTAAGATTTGTAAGAAGAAGGAAGAGATTTTATTCGCGCTTATTGCTCCTTAACAAATATTCTAGGGAAACCTCGCCCTTAAGTAAAATTAAAACATCACTCAACTTTCGAGATAAAGAATAGGATGGGAATATAACTCGAAATGTGCTAGGTTCCTCCAGTACCGCGACCTAATTCTACTCAATTCTTTGCCGGCATTCCGCGTGGACGCCCGGAGCGGTCCTTCCTCCACGCCTCCTCCGGCTGGGGAGCCCCTGCGCGAGGCCGGGTAGGCAACGCCGCCGTGCGCGCGCGCGCTCGCATTGCCAGAGGTTGCCTATCGACAGGGGCTCCACCCTCTCGCCTGTGCCGCCGGGCTGCGAGAACTGAGAGCGCCACTGGGAGTCACAATTTTGCAGAAACACCTTACTCGACCACTAGCTAAACAGATGCGTTTGTTCCTCTGGTAAATACATTTTAATACAATTTAAAAAAAAAATAATAATAAAAAAACATGAGAAAAACTAATTTGTTTTTCAGCGTCAGTTGTGTTAGAAGAATATTGGTTTCCCTAGCAGGTTGTTTGTTCTGTATGAGTGAACAAACCAAGGGGTCGTCAACTCTAATATTCCTCAGTGCACGGGACTGATATTACACCAATATTATTCAATTACCTTAATATTACAACATCACTACGATATTCCTGATAATGCTAACATTCCTCCGTACATGGCAAAAGGCAGTTGTCGACCCCTTGGAAGAAACTCGTTAGTTAAGAGATTGCACTGTTAAAACCTTGCGAAGAAAAAGTTCGTATTACAAAAACAAAATAGTTTGTAAGCTGCGAAGTATTTGGCTGCTTCGCAATTGCGAAGAATTTCTTCGCAACTTACAAACTATTTAGTTTGTAAGGCATAAAAAGTTTGTAAGCTTGCGAAGCGTTGCGAACTATTTTATTTGTAATACGAACTTTTTCTTCGCAATGCGAAGCATCCAATTTCTTTGCAACGATTGTTCGCAAGGTTTAAACAGTGTGAGAGAAACAAATTGCCCCCCGTTTTGTGATGAGTCGATGAGTTGGTCAGTGTTCCTCGTGGGTCGCGCCGCATGCCCCAATGGCGCTCTGTTTGAGAACCCGCCCGAAGCGCGTCGGACGAATGCATCGTTAAACTCTCTCTCTCTCTCTCTCTCTCTCTCTCTCTCTCTCTCTCTCTCTCTCTCTCTCTCTCTCTCTCTCTCTCTCTCTCTCTCTCTCTCTCTCGTGCGGACGGGTTGCGCAAGAGAGCAGCGGAGAGCTAGCTAGAGGCCTACACACAGTCGTTGCGGAAAAATCCACGGAGCAGCTCAGAGCTCAGTAGGGTAGAGGAGGCGACCACGGACCAACGGGTCAGAAAGAGAGGGATGAGGGTGTGGCAGACCCATTAAGGAGGGACCGAGAGGACAGTAGAGTGATTCAGAAGAGCGCTCTCTCCTCGCTGCTCTGTCTCTCTCGCACCTACACGGTGCACCCCTTGAGCACGCTCGCGAGAGAGAGAGAGAGAGAGAGAGAGAGACAGACAGAGCGAGGAGAGCGCTCTTCTGAATAAGTAGCCTACGCGGACTGGCAGGACAGACCGACAGGGCAGAGCAGGTCGAGAGTGAGTTCAACTCATAGGCCGACAGACAGAGCAACAGACACACTGATACGTTGACAGACAGACAGACACACGAACAGAACGAAAGCAGACTCCGAAATAAGTGTGAGTGAGTGGCCCCGTGTGACTCATGTTATGTTTTCGCACGGGGGCACGCCGTGGTTAGGGCAACGAACCCCCCCCCCCCCCCCTCTTTTCCCCGTTTTCTACTCTCTCTCTCTCCCTCTTTCTTTCTTTCTCTCGCTCTCTTTCTGTATTTTTATCACAGATCGTACAATCGAATCGACTTCTTCACGGTCAAGGCCTGTAGGGAATATCGGTGACATGTAAGCAAAGCGAATAGTGCCGTCGATAACCTCTGGTGCGTTTCAGTGTATAATACACTGAACCCAGAATCCCCCTCATTTTCACCTTGCGGTACGGTGAAAACTCGCACTTTAAGCTAAGCGGAGTGCAAGAACGTTATCTCGTGGAAAATAATCTCTACATTGGTATGAACACTCTCTTTTACAAACAAAGCTAAGTATTCTTAACATTCTTCGTCGCATATGTCATTTACTCGTCTTAAATATTTTTTAAAAAAGATAAGAAAAAAAAGAAAACAAAATGCGTAGAAATCCTAACAACTTTTTTTTTAAAAAAAAAAATAGGAATGCACAATGAAGAAGAAATTTTGTTAACTGTGCACGACATCCTAGGTAATGAAGCAATTTTTCATAAATCTAACAAAATCCTGCCTATTAGACTTTGCGAGCGAATTTCTTTGCAAGCCTATATTCGAAACAGCCAAAGCTCTGAAATTTTTGTAAACCTCGTAATTCAGGAAAATTCAGAAAGATTCAGAAAAAAAATCACAAAAATAGGTAAAAACCTAAATTCAGAGTTGTTTTTCCCCTCGCAAAAACCCTTTTCGCAATGAGAACAAATCCTTATTGCGGCGCAGGATTTATCAGTGTGGGTGGCGCCACGGAGGCGCCCCGGCCACATGCTTAATGCATGAGGGGCCTAAGTGACGACGACACCTCATCGGTCCAAGTCGTGATTATACAGACACGTCAACCGCTACGGGAGTGTTGCTGACAAGAAAGTGGAGAGGGGGGGGGGGGGAGAGGAGGCAGAATGTCATTTTAAATACATTGTGTGCGTGTGGAGTTGAGCAACGACACTATAGTTTAGGGAGCTCATCTCCCAGGCGTACTTACTCGTTGACTGGTGCAAGCTAAATGCTCATGAACTACTGCGTGAATGCTACTTTTGGACATAATTGTTTCCCGTAATAAATGCATTTTTTTAAAAAATATTTTGCTATGGTGATTGTGAAGAAAACGGACGAAGAGCATGGGAACAGAAGTTCTGAAAAGAGAACAGGATTATGATCCTCTGACAGATTGTAGTGGTAGTGGTAGACCATTGAGTAACACTTAGTTTAAAAAATTGTGTGGAGGAATTTAATGAAGGAACATAAGAATACAGTAGTTCATAAAAGTTCATGATTTCTCCCTTTTTTCATTCACATGAATGAACCCCCAGAAAATGCGCATTAAAATGTATAACTTGCAGCATATGCAAAAAAACAATTTCCTAATGAGTTCCAAATAAAAATATCGAGAAGAATTTGGTGTGCACGAGAGGCGGGCACCGCCCTCTTCTCTTGATGAGAGCGCATGAAAGACGGAGCGCGGAGGGAATCTAATCCCTTCGAGCGTCACAACGATAAAGGGATCGGGATTAGGCGGGATCAGCGGCGCGACAAAGCGGCCAGTCAAACACCAGGCGGGAAATGTGTGTACCATTCGAGAGCGTGTAACAGGGGAGGGGTAGGGGGTGGGAGGAGGCGGGTGGAGGAAGGAGGAGTGAAGAGGAGTGGAGGATAAGAATTGGGGGAGGAGGCAGGGATGATGTTGTACGAAGACAATGTAAGCTCCGTGTCCTCCCTGCATGTCATGGCAGTCTACTCCAAGTGTTTACTCCATGCCAATATGTTGCTCTTCCAATTTCACTCGAGCGCGGCAAGACCACTTTGCGCTCGCGGTCTCTCGTGAAACCATGCGAACTAACTGTACTTCTTGTACCTTCATCTGCACAAAGTTGCACAATCGAATATCTTTCGCACAAAGTGTCGTGCTCTGATGTACGCGCGTTTTTGTTGTGCCCAGCACTCGTACGAAGTCCAGAATTTCAGCGCGCAAAAATTCGTGTCTGGAATAAATAATTGAACATGTTTATCCTTTCACGAAAGTTTGCATGAAAACATATTATACAAATTTAGAGCGTGGAGAGTGTAAGAGAGAAGGAGAAAGGTGGAGGAGTGAGTGAGTGAGTGAGTGAGTGAGTGAGTGAGAGAGAGAGAGAGAGAGAGAGAGAGAGAGAGAGAGAGAGAGAGAGAGAGAGGTGGGGAGGGAGAGCACGGAAGGACAGGGGTGAGAGGCGAGGGGCGGGAGGGGAGGGGGGAGGCACCACGTACCAGGTCCCCGAGACCTCACGTTGGATTACGGCGGGATTGAGCTCGGCCTGGCGTGTGATTCCGAAATATCGCTCTCCGGCCTCCGTCCTTGTCGCACTCATGGGGCCCTGCCGCCCCCAACATAGGGCACCGCCACGCGTGCGACAAGGACGGAGAGTGATCTTCGGAATCAGACGGCTGGCTGGGCTGGGCCGGGGCGCACGTGCGCGGCTTCGGAGTTGAACTGCGCACAACGCCAAGGCGAGGTAGGACGCGACACACTAAATGGATTTGGATCTTTTATTTGCGAAAAGTTTAACCATAATCAAATTATTTTTGCTCTTTATTTTTGTGACGAGCTAGTCACAGGCATGAAGGAAGAGCTAATGGCGATTTGTACACTTGTAATTCACATCCGTTACGAACATGTAAGTATGGGAATTAGCTCACCTAAAAATGTGTGGAAAAATCTCACTCAGCCGCAAGTTGAGAGGGGTATTTATTCCTCGCTTATTGTATTTCTAGTGTGACTGAGAATCTCTCTGCGGGAGGTTCCTCTCACTGGTCATCAACGACTCACGATTCTGGCAAATCGGAACACTGAGAAAAATTTCTGGTTACAGCAATAGACTGTAGTTCGACCCGTCAAAGAAGTCTTCGGCATCGAACTAGTTCTGGGAATGGCGCTCTGTTATAACGACTGAATTTTTCGATGCCCATATTATTTACTCTGACGGATCGAACAACAGTTTGATGTTGGGCCTTGAAGATTGGATGACAGCAATCAAAAAAATTTCTCAGTGAAAGACACATTCTCGTCAAGTGCTTCCTTCATAAATGTATAATCCACCGGTCCGCCGGTGCTCAGCCGTCGCAACACTGCAGCGCACTTCATATGTTGACTGCAAATTCCACAAGCGGCCGCGACCAATGAGATCGATGGCTCTCACGATAATTCGGAACTGGTGATGTCTGATAGCCGTGCTGCCTGCCTGGCGGGGTTTAGAGAGGAGGACAGAGGAAAAAGGGGGAAGGGGGGGGGGAGGCGGTTCGCACATGTATTGAGCATGTGACATGGTAATCCTCTCGCCGCGCGGGCAAGGATGCGCGACGTAGTGGTCTGCAAATCCAAAGGAGTGAGGGTGAGGGTGAGAAAAAGATTGAGTTGTATATCGGGAAGAGGAGCGTTGTAGTTTCTCTTTTTTGCTCTCACCTCCTATTCCTCCCCGTCCTCATCCTCCTCTCTCTTTGCCTCTCATAGTCTCTCTCTCTCTCTCTCTCTCTCTCTCTCTCTCTCTCTCTCTCTCTCTCTCTCTCTCTCTCTCTCTCTCTCTCTCTCTCTCTCTCTCTCTCTCTCTCTCTCTCTCTCACTCCTTCCTTCCTGCTCTACCCAAGAGGAATTTTTAGTCAGATAGGGGTGAAAATAGGAAACGATTAATGGGCTATTCTTTCAAAGTTCAAGCATTGCTGGTAAACGCTATGAATATTGTTTCCTTTAACTCAAACATTGGAGCTATAGGTCCACCCGAGCGTGTTCTTCGTCTCATCTTAATTTAATTTTTATTTAAAATATAAAAAAAATAACTTGTGAGCATTTTCTCTTTGATAAACACAATTTCTCGACAAAAATCGAGAACACAAAAATATTCAACATTTTGCACCTTTGAATGGTTTAAAGTCGCACCTGTGTTTACGGCAGCGAAGGGTTGCAGGTACTGTGAACAAGCGCGTTTTGAATGAGTCAGAGACTCCAACAACATGCCATCTAAATCAATGCTCGCGTTTCGGGGAATTGCCCGTCCCCGTCCCCGTCCATCCAAATGAAGAAAACAATTTTTTTCCCCCTTCCGCGTATTATTTTTCGTTTTAAGTTTAGCTCACTGCGGCGGGAGCTGATCTAGGAAAGTTACGCGCGACGCGTCACGAAGGCCACCGCTCCCTGCTGCAGTCCATGGAAAATCATATCGCGGAGGAATTTTTATTCTGTTTGTTTGAACTGGCGCGGCGTGGCGGGGCGCAGGGACCGTGCCTGCTCTGACAAAAATCCTTGGTCCAAAGTACAGGAAAAGTACTGGATGAGGCACATGCAGGACACTGCAAACCCTGGAATCCAATCTCTCACCCAAAATGGAAGAGGACACTTTTCCATGCTAAATTGGAGTGAAAATTTTTAAACTCACTCTTTTCGAGCGAGATATTTTTTAGCCTCGCTCTATTTGGGTAAGGATTTTTTAACCTCACTTAATTTGAGCACGATTTCTCACTTTATTAGAGCGAGGTCTCAAAATTCTTTCTCATGAAGAGCGAGGAAAAAATTCTTACTCTCCAGGGAGTAATAAAATTGCCCTCAAATTCTCACTCGTATATGAGCGCGGGAATTATGCGACTCGTAGATTTTCAGCGATGACAGTGCTTGTCGCAGTTGAACTCTTTTGTTATTTTTAAGTGCACTCGCAGGCAAAAATAACGGACCCACCCACGACCCACCGCAGGCAATTGATCTTCCAACGTTCCGCACTTTTTTTGTGGACTTTTTTTTTTCTTTTGGACAGTAGTGTGGCATAGTCTGGTCGCCCGCTCGCGGCCGCGGCCAGGAGAGGACGCGTGGTGCAGGTGAATGAGTGTGCGTGTGAGAGTGAGAAGGAGAGAGAATGGGAGGGGGAGAGAAAGAGAGGGAGAGAGAGAGAGAGTGTGACAGCGGTGGCGCCTTGGCCAAGCCCAGCCCTGGCCCCAGGCCGCCGGTGCGCGTAAGGAATTTTCCTCCGACTAGTCCGGTCGCTAAGCGACATAAAACGGGCTGACCCTGCACTTCGGGTTAAAAGCATGAAACTTTGTACACATGTTCCTATGAGGGTTCTAAGCTGATTTGGCCTTGTAGCCACGACCACAGTCCGTGCAGGCTCCCTGTGGAGCGCTTTGCCTACCTACCGGGCTGGCGCACTACACCGCGCCCTATTGACGATCATAGCCTCTCTGCAAATAGCGTTAGAACGAAATTTCTTTTTCTGTTACGATCGGTAAGGAAGCTGCTTTCGATTCATACCATTTCGTCGCTGACTAGTTTTATTCTATCGCTACTAGGGCCCGTAAAACTTTCATACAACAAAATTTCAGAGAGTGAATTTAATGTTAAAAGCCGCATTTCGCGAAAAGTAACGGCGATAGAGGAAAATTGTTCAACTGAAAGTGGTGTAGAATTTTATAACGCATCGAAATAGTGTTCTATGAAGTTTCTAGCTTGATTTGGGGCTGAGATAAAGACCATAATCTAATTGAGTGAACGTGCAACTATGGTTGTAGGCTTCCTGTGTTATTTCAAAAGTACGGTTTGTTTTCACTCGCAGCCGCGTAGATTTTCTTCGTGATTCGTTGTTTGTGTATTATTTTGTGTAATAGCCTCTAATTGCGTCGAATAACGCGTTATTACGCGGAATAACGTCTTTTACGCCGGTTTGAGGTAAAATTCTACGATGTTGTTTTGACACAGCCTCGTGGAGGTTATAATCAAGAATTACAGTATGTTCACGTTATTACGTGTTATTACATCTTACAACGCGTTATTACTACGCAAAATAATGTGTTTTACGATTATTTTTTTTTAATTTAAATAAAGAAAACTGGTACGTCATTGTTTTTACAGGCTCGTAGTGATCATCACCCTGAATTATAGCTCCCATGAAATTGCTACGCGTTATTAGGTCGTACAATGCGGTTTAACGCAAAATGTCGTATTTTATGCTAATTTAGGAGAGGTAAATCTTCTGATCTTGTTTTTACGGATATATGGACAACATTACTAAGTATGACTATTCATATGCGTTGTTACGTGATATTTCGTTAATATCTCATAATAACGTGTTTTCACACCATTTTGGGAATGGTGTTGTATAGACGTGCTGCAAAGTCGCTATATGCGCTGAAAGTCGGTGGTATTTGCCAAGGGATCCCTACTAAAAATCGACCAATTCCTGCACACATATCCTATCCTTGTTCTGCATGTTATCAGAGTTTTCTGCTCTATGCACTCTGATTCACGGGATCTCGCGGGATCTCGCATAAGAAATATGGCCTTTCGGTACCAAGTATCATGCCAATGGGACAGTGCCTTTTGTAATCCTCAAAGACATGAACTTTAATCCGCAAGAACATTTTCTGAGCCAAGAACTTGTTAATTTTTTCCCGTGTTTGAACCCCATTCCGTCGTGTTGTGTTTAAAGATCGCTCATTTTCATATCGTCGTTGAGTCGTTGTCGAGTCGTTATTATTCATAAAGTTTTTGCCAGCTTTGATCTGGGGAAATTTGAGCGTGCAGCAGGCAGGAAATAATGTATTATTGAAAGGATATGGATATTAAATATACCACCCGAGAAAACACAGGGGGTAGAGTTCTTCGGCTTAATTCAATTTTTCAACATGTAGTATCAGTGACACAAATATTATCACAACTAACAACAGAAGTGTATTAAAGTAAAGGCATTTCCTACGATGTTATACTTAATTTACATATCCTTACAGTACAAAATACGTAACTGTTAAATGCTCATTTTTTTAGGACAGCGCTGGCAATACTTTTATTAATATAAACGACAGCATGAAATTGAACAATCCTTGTACACATCACCATTAAATAGCCCTTCACACGCATATAAATAAAAGAACGTGTCCTTGGCCTGAGAAATTCGCTTTTGGAATCAAGTTCAGGGATTGGAGACATGACACAATGCTCTATGCCACGGCGATGATACTGAATTCCGCAAGGCTATATTTCTTGTGGCAAGATCATGCCTATCAGAGCGCGCATAGAGTCACGTGTGCAGAGTGAACAAACTGTTAAAACCTTACGAAGCAATCTTTAAACACAACACGACGGAATGGGGTTCACACACGGGAAAAAATTATCAAGTTCTTGGCTCAGAAAAATGTTCTTTCGGATTAAAGTTCATGTCTTTGAGGATTACAAAAGGCACTGTCCCATTGGCATGATACTTGGTACCGAAAGGCCATATTTCTTATGCGAGATCCCGCGAGATCCCGTGAATCAGAGTGCATAGAGCAGAAAACACTGATAACATGCAGAACAAGGATAGGATATGTGTGCAGGAATTGGTCGATTTTTAGTAGGGATCCCTTGGCAAATACCACCGACTTTCAGCGCATATAGCGACTTTGCAGCACGTCTATACAACACCATTCCCAAAATGGTGTGAAAACACGTTATTATGAGATATTAACGAAATATCACGTAACAACGCATATGAATAGTCATACTTAGTAATGTTGTCCATATATCCGTAAAAACAAGATCAGAAGATTTACCTCTCCTAAATTAGCATAAAATACGACATTTTGCGTTAAACCGCATTGTACGACCTAATAACGCGTAGCAATTTCATGGGAGCTATAATTCAGGGTGATGATCACTACGAGCCTGTAAAAACAATGACGTACCAGTTTTCTTTATTTAAATTAAAAAAAAATAATCGTAAAACACATTATTTTGCGTAGTAATAACGCGTTGTAAGATGTAATAACACGTAATAACGTGAACATACTGTAATTCTTGATTATAACCTCCACGAGGCTGTGTCAAAACAACATCGTAGAATTTTACCTCAAACCGGCGTAAAAGACGTTATTCCGCGTAATAACGCGTTATTCGACGCAATTAGAGGCTATTACACAAAATAATACACAAACAACGAATCACGAAGAAAATCTACGCGGCTGCGAGTGAAAACAAACCGTACTTTTGAAATAACACAGGAAGCCTACAACCATAGTTGCACGTTCACTCAATTAGATTATGGTCTTTATCTCAGCCCCAAATCAAGCTAGAAACTTCATAGAACACTATTTCGATGCGTTATAAAATTCTACACCACTTTCAGTTGAACAATTTTCCTCTATCGCCGTTACTTTTCGCGAAATGCGGCTTTTAACATTAAATTCACTCTCTGAAATTTTGTTGTATGAAAGTTT
The DNA here is from genome assembly GCA_029379305.1 of Frankliniella fusca. Taxonomy (NCBI): domain Eukaryota; kingdom Metazoa; phylum Arthropoda; class Insecta; order Thysanoptera; family Thripidae; genus Frankliniella; species Frankliniella fusca. Next base: position 156,591 of record JAHWGI010000321.1, on the reverse strand, counting down.
TACGGGCCCTAGTAGCGATAGAATAAAACTAGTCAGCGACGAAATGGTATGAATCGAAAGCAGCTTCCTTACCGATCGTAACAGAAAAAGAAATTTCGTTCTAACGCTATTTGCAGAGAGGCTATGATCGTCAATAGGGCGCGGTGTAGTGCGCCAGCCCGGTAGGTAGGCAAAGCGCTCCACAGGGAGCCTGCACGGACTGTGGTCGTGGCTACAAGGCCAAATCAGCTTAGAACCCTCATAGGAACATGTGTACAAAGTTTCATGCTTTTAACCCGAAGTGCAGGGTTCATGCACTTAACGACCGGACTAGACCTGAATGAGCATGCAGCCGGCGAGGCGACGTGCGGCGCGCGCCGCGATAAAATAGTGGAAAGGAAAAACACACGATGGTTTTACGCCGCGGGGTCCTTCACTCAAAAAAAAATCAGTGCACACCCTAAAACAAAATCAGTACAAAGTCAGTTAGTTTAAAAAATCGGAAAAAATCAAGAAAAATTAGAAAAAATCAGACGAAAAAACCAAGGAAAATCACGAAAACGAGAATAATCGGTGCACGCTTGAATTTATTGTGAAGGACCCCTAGTTTTACGCTCGCGCGCGATCGGTAACGGAGAGTGGATGAATTCATGTCCATATTGTAATAAAAAGTATTCATAGACATAAAAGTGCTGAACACCTTAATAATGACTATCACCGTTTAAGCTTCCAGGGATGGTTAGAGATGGGCGAATTAGGATTTTCCTCCCCGAATCGAATCAAATCAGCATGTTTTTTGTCGAATCGAATCCGAATTTTAGTTGAAATTAGTTTCAAGAATGGGCTATGGCAGAACGCGCACCATCCACACTGTTCTGATTTGACTGTTTCGCACAGGCGATCCACAATTTTTCCGAGTCTCTCAGACGTCGAGTCGGCTTTCCATTTTGTTCTAGCTGAGAGCTGCCGAACATCACCCGCGGCTGGCCGGGCTGCAGGTCGGTGGTAGCACTGCCAGCAGACTGATTCAGAAACAGCGCTCTCCTCGCTCTGTCTCTCTCGCGCTCATGGGGTGTGCCGCGTAGGTGCGAGAGAGGCAGAGCACTGTTTCTGAATCAGTCCGCAGGTCGGGGACTCTAGATGCTCCTCAGTGTTGCCGAGTTGAACGGCCTCTCTTGTCTATCCCAGCAGGACAGGGCTCAAAAGACACGACAGGCGTGGCGGGTGGGGCGGGGTGGGGTGGGGCGGGGCGGGGTGGGGCGGGGTGGGGGCGGGGTGGGGAGGGGCGAGGGAGCGGCGCCTGCTTCCTTCGACCGGGCGCACCTTGACGAGGGCCATGGTTCGAGAGCACCTGCTCGACGTCGACTGCAACGTCACAACCCGCGCTGAACGGTGCGGTGTGCGACGTGGCAAAAAATGGAGGAGGGAAACAAAACAAACAGAAGAACAGTTGAAAACAGTTGATGATTAACCTTTCTGAAAAGGATCTTGCTACGCTTGAAAACATGTTTCCGCAATAACAGCGTCATTCAGCGAACTTGGGGTTTTCAAGTGCTGTTTCCGACGAGAGAGAGAGAGTGTTTTGTACAAAACGTACACTAAACAATAATGTAATGAGTTGACATTTCTTGGAATAAGAAAATGACGCATCAGGCACTGCCTTTCTTAGAATGAAAGGTTTTTTTTTTTGGTAGGGTGAAAAGCGTAACTGTTGTAGGATATCAGACACCATACTCAGCAGTAATACCCTTTTCTCATTGCCAGGACCAGTGTTGCCAGAAAGTTAGGCAAAAACCCCGCCCAACACACCTGTGCGTAACGGGACTGTATCTCCACCTGCCTACCAGGCGACATATGTGCACGAGGGCAGGGGAGTTGCCTAGTAGGCAGGCGGAGATACAGTCCCGTTACGCACAGGTGTATTGGGCGGGATTTTTGCCTAACTTTCTGGCAACACTGGCCAGGACTAAGGGAGTGTTTGCAATAACATTTTAGCTCAACTATGTGAAGCTTACGTTCAATTTGATTGTTTAACTTACAATGAACCTTGCGGCACTGTAGCTTAAAACGGAAAAGTTTACGGTCAATAAGTTACGGAGAATATCACCGTATATTACGTTGGCGCATCCTGCTTTACCGTTGCAAACAGAGACAGAACACGGGGAAATTGCATCGTAAACAAAAGGGCGCTGCAGGGTTTACCGCGAGGGGGGAGTCACTTCGATAAATATCATTGTAGGGCCCCCAAAACATCATTTGAAAAAATAAAACAAAATTTTGAAAAATCAAGAAGAAAGATGCGGAAATATCCGAAAAATCGAGAAAAATAAACAAAAAAAAATTGACAGAAATTTGTAAAGATAGAAATAGGGGGGAAAGTTCAAAATTTATCTACAATTGACAGAAATTTTCCTTGAAAAATCAAAAGTCAAAACATCAAATCTAAAACAAAAAAAAAAATTCACACATTTTGTGTTCAACGGGGTTTACTAAGGAGCCCACAGGAGTAATTCACCTCGAGCTTTGTAGAGTGAAGACGCTACATGAACTTGCCATGAGCCAGTGGGGTATCTGCTGAGGGCGATCACATGTGCGCAGCGCCACCAGCAGACACATCCGGTGTGAAATTGCACACCTCGTACGCCCCCTTCCCTCCCAGTGGGGGTCGGTATCAGCCGCGTCTGATTCCGAAAATCGCTCTCGTACCTCCGTCCTTGTCGCACTCATGGGGCCCTGCCATTCCCGACATAGGCCGCCGCCATAAGGTGCGATAAGAACGGAGGTACGTCAACGATCTTCTGAAAGCAGACGGAAGGGATCAGCTCCCATCTCCGCAACCACTACTCTCTCTTCCGCATTTGTGTCCGCGTCCGTAGGGGGGGGGGGGGGGTTGCTGTTTGATGAACGGGGCGGCCACAGGAGGAGGAGGAGGAGGGGGAGGAGGTGGGGGAGGAGGAAGAGGAGGTGATGGGACGTCTGAGAAGACTGTGCCCCTCATGGCCTCAGCATGTACTCTATGTGCACATCTTTTTTGTTTGGCTTGGTAATATGTAGGCTTGGCCGCTTGGCCCGCAACTCGAATTTTAAGTCACCTCTCTCCTCCCCTCCCCTCCCCCGCTCCACTGTACGCGCCACGCCGCCGCTCCCCGCCACCTCCTGGCCCGGCGCGTGACCTTGACCACTGCGGCGTACTAACCCCGCGCGACTGCGGGGCGCGAGGTGCGGGGCGGGGCAGGGCGGGGTGAAGGGGTACAAAACAGAGCAAGTCAGCGAGCGGGAGCACTCGGCTATCAGCCTTCTGGTTCAGACTGAAGGAGGAGAGGGGAGGGCAGGTGAGGGGAGGGGAGGGGGGAGAGAGCGTGGAGAAGGGGGGGGGGAGGCAGCGAGTTACTGCCAAGTCTTGGCTAGGCTTGCAGCGAGTGGGGAATCACTCATACGCAGTGTGCACAATGATTTTTTCAACTTCCGATTTTTTCGATTTTTTTTTTTTTTTAATTTTGTTTTGATTTTTCAACGAAAATTTCTTTCTCTCTCAGATAAATTTCGATCTTTCCCTCCTATTTCTGGCATTTTTTTTTTTCAGCTTTTTGTTTATTTTTTCTCGATTTTTCGGATTTTTCCATATTTTTCGGCGTGGTTTTATTTAGACTTTTACTTATCACCTTTGTTCTTCTTAATTATTTTTTGGGGTCCGTGCAATGATTTTTCGAAGGGCTTACAGAATATCGCCCGCACCGCCGCCCTGGCTGACGAGCGTTTTCAAAAGAAGAAAGGAAAAAATATCGATCGGAAGGTAATCAGGTGTAAACAGAGCTGGTAATCTCTCGGTATCTTCACCAGTAATCTTATGGTAACCTCTTGGTAATCCCAGCAATCATTGCTAATCTTTGGTGGGACGGGGGGACGTCCCTGGTAATCACTAGGGATTTTCTGGTCATTGCTCGGTAATCCTAGTCATCCCCCGACATAATCTCTGACTCACCCACCGCATAATCCTGGATAATCTCTCGGTCACCCATGGTTAGCTTTCGTAATCAACTGTTCCCCTATATGATAAGAAGTTTTGGTCGGTGAAATCTGATTCACAAGATTTCAGCTCTGTATTTGGACAC